>JAWWEW010000131.1:15579381-15631304 GCA_035583185.1 Anabacerthia variegaticeps | reverse complement strand
CTTTGGGGGGGGGGGAATCCGTGTGGCCGGCAGTTGGGTTTGGCACGGAGCCAACTCAACCCTCCACACTGTGATAGTAATCAAAGGCAAGTTGGAGTGTATAATAAATTGCAGCTTGACTTGGAGAGGACAACAGGCAGGTGGTTAGTGTACAGTTGATGCCCAAGGACGTTAGGAGCCCAAATAGCATAGACACCAATGTGATATGAAATGCTGCAGAGACTATTGTCTGTTATCTAGCTCCTAAGTCAAGGGAGATGTAGTTCTCCTTAGTGCCCAAGTCTGTGTAAATTGGACTTAATCCGGTATCTCGGACAGCATCAAGTGTTTATGATGGGATGACAAATTTGAGCTTCATAAGGTGCTTGCTAGAAGCACTGCTTGTTGTTTGGATTAAAGGAGTACCATTTCCATAACGTGTTTCTCTTGCTTGAGTCCAGAGCAAATAAGACAAGTCACTGAGGGGAAAATGTAGGAGACAGACCTGCCAGATAGGTGTCAACAAGTAGTGTTCTCTGGTTTTTGTCCTGGATGTCAGCTCAACTAAAGTAAACATGGGGTATCATGGCAGTTTCCAATGGCTCTCAACAAAAATCCCTGCAGGTGAATCAGTCCCCACAGTACACTAATTCTTAGGACTCAGATGCAGAGATCCAGTGCTATTTTGCTCTTTAAAATGGCCAGTTGCTAAACTGTGACTTGGAGCCTTTCTTTCACTCTTGAGAGCAGACCATAGAATGCTCAGCAGATGCTGACTTTGGTTTTGTTTTTTCTTTGCTGCAGTCAATTATCTATTTCAGTAGTTATTAATCTTTAACTTTTGAACTTTCTTAACTTCCTTTTGACTTAAAAAAGAGGAATAATAATTTTTTTCTGAAATATTTACCCTTTCCCCCACCATGAAAAAATGCTATGATGCTGCAGTCCCTATTCAGTGATATAATTAGATCAGTTATACGAATAATCCTTGAAATTGGCCTCTGCAAACCATTCTCAGTCAACAGAAGTGGTTTTCTAAGCCTCTAAACCTTGTGACAGAGTATGGTCTTGACTTTCCTGCCAGCAGAAATAATGCAATATTAAATTGAGGCATGCCAGGTGCTTTTGGCATAACTTTAAGAACTTGGTTTTTTGGGGGATTTGGTTTTGTTTTGTTGGGGGAGGGGGGGTTTTGGGGAGGGGTGTGTTGTTTGGTGGGTTTTTGGTGTTTGGTTTTTTTTTGTTTTTCCACTTGTTTGTTTGATTTTGGTTTTGTTTGTGGGTTTGGTTTCTTTAAATTTCTAGCTTTGCCTAGGTTGATATTCCCATCACTGGCTGTAGATTTTGCTAATTTACAAGATCACATGACTGTCTAGATCAGATATTTTTTCCAGTAGATGTACTCACAGACACTGATCACACCATCTCTACTTTTTCAGTGAGGTAAGCAGAACACGATCCTTATGTTTCTCTAGTTTAGGCAGAATTTTCATGAGTAAGTTTTCTTTTTTGTTTCTTTCCCCCCTCCGTCCCCCCAGCCTCCTTGCTGTTTCTATGGCATTCTTTGCAATATGGCAGAATGAAATGAAGAAGTATCCTGAGGCAGTGAAGAGAGGGAAGGGCTGGAAGCACAAATAATGTATAAGTGAAATGAGAATGCCTGGAAAACATGAATAGCTCAGTTATATCTGAGCTATTACTTCAATTATAATGTTGAAATATGTTGGCTTGGAATTGCACTGTTTTCACATCACCATTCCACACCTTTGGGAAATGACAGATCTGTCAAGCACAGCCAGTTTGCATGTTGTCCTCACTTAGCTGCTATTTTGTTCCAGAATCAATATTAAAATATGGTGTTTAAAACCTTTGCTCTGCCAGACCCGCATAATGATGTATGATGGAAGCATCTGGGTATGTCTTGGAAGTAACAACTCCAAGGATGGTCTTCTGTTTATCTTCAACTATGGCTACTGCTTTGTCTTGACAAACGCTATTTGAGCATGACCTTAAATTACATTTGTATCCATTCTGCTTTGCTGTGCTCACTAATAGAGACTTTGGATGACTTTAGGAGTTGGGGAAGGAAGAGGAAACACGGTTTTTTAGGTGCTCCTTACATTTCTCTGGCCCCATGCCAGCCAGTATGACACAAAGTGAACGATATAGTCTGAGCTGCTCGTGGTGAGGGGAAGCAGCCAAGGCTCCCTTTGCTAGTGTTGCTGCAGACAGGAAGGCTTCATGCTGATGCAGGCACAGCATCACGTGTAATCCACACTCTCCTGCCCTTGTCCAGTATTTGAGAGCATCACAAGCATTCCTTAGGCACCAAGTGTGGAAAGCCGGTATGGTGAAGAGAATTTTTACATACTTTGAGAACATGAATCCCATATACAGTGCACTGGGGAGTTGACCTACCTATCTCACTGTGGTTTGCTGTGAATGATTTTTTTTTTTACAAGTCAAATGCAAGTTTAGCTGTTCTATTTCTTTTTAAGTCACAGGCAAATCTGGAGTCCTCGGGACTAGTTCCTGTCTTTATGAGCTGCAATCTTTGCAACTCCCTAGTTTAAGTGAAACCTTTTCGACCTATTTCTTGGGTTGGGGCTGAGATAAAATAAAACTTTCAAAATTGCTTTTTCATTATCTGATCTTTCTGCTCCCAAAGGCGAACAAGAACACCTTTGAAACTGTGTATTTCGAAGAAATACTTGGGGGAACCAAATGCATAAAGACAATCAGCCCAGATGCATTAAAATAAATGGATCGTGCACTGCTAATTTGGACATTCTATAATCCTAGTCTTAGCTGGAACTGTTTAGTTTCCTTCTGGGAGCAGAGACTTATTTATGTGCAAGAAATGTGGAAACAGGAGTTGGTAAGTGCAAAGCATCACCACGTGAACTTGAGAAAAAGTGGATGAGTTGTCCAAGATATGTGAGAATTAAATTTAAAAAATGAAACAATTCTCGAGCAAGTAATGTACCAAGAAAGACTTTATAAGTAAAGGCAATGTATGATAAGCTTTTGAAGTAACCCAGGAACCAGAGTTTTCGGTAGCAGAGGGGATTTAGCCATCTCTCAGCAGGGTGCTGAAATCCATGTGGTTCACCCAATCTAGGCACGCATTCTTTTCCCATTTCAGTAAGTCTGTGCAACTTTGAATACAGCCGTATTTAGCCAAGAGAATTATTTGTCCCAGCTCTTCTAAACCCTACCTTAGGGAACATATTTTTGTCATGGTAACATGGTGAAAGCGTTAACTGTTAGCTCAAGATAGGAATCTATATTGTTTCAAAATGTATATTTGTAGCACAGCTTATTAAAATCATCAATATTTATACAGCAGATAGTATCTTCTGGCAGGCTGGACACCATCTGTCACAGTCTGATTTAATTTTATGGCTGGAGCAAAGTGAACTGACAGTGTAGAATTTTTCACAGAAGTCAGCTGGAAGTGTGTCATAGTTTTCAGGTAACCCTGTGAAATGTTGTAAATGATGGTCATGTATTTGCGTTATGTAAATGGGGAAAGTACTCGTTTGGAGGAGGGATTGATTTCTGTTTGCATTCTGAAACAAGTTTAAATTGTTTGGTGCTCTATTGTGCTGGAATAATTCATAATTGAATCCTTCATACATGCCTTATGTATCTCTGCAGGGAAAATTAAGCATGAAATCATTCGCTCTGGAAGAATTACTGAATACAGGAAATGGCAATTTTTATAATTAAATAAGACTTGAGCAGTTCATGGCATTACCTTCAGATGGCAAATTAAAATTAAGGTTGTTTTCTTTTTCACAGTAAGCATTCAGCTCCTAGGACCTTTAGCACTTTATGTAATGTTTTATATCATTAGGGCAACAAAATACCCATGATAAATTTATTCAAAATTATAGTAGTGCATTTTAGGTTATATTTATTTGCTAGAGTTTTACAGGACATACAGCCCTTGACAATAGACAAACCAGTTTCAAAAATGGCAGTAATATCATTGTGTGCTCAAATTGTTTTCTTGATATCTATGTTATCAAATAAGTCCTAAAATATTTTTTCACTAAAGATGCAGTAATTGAAGGTACAGATGAAAGAGTTTCATGTCCAGTGAGATAGTCGTGTTTCTCCAACACTTGTGTTCTTTAAATTATTAAGTTCATTCCCTTTACTGAAGTAGGTACTTAGCAGTCCAGTTTGGTACGTCTAATTGACAGCCTAGAGAGATGTATGTGCATCCTGCTGCTTCATAGTTGTGTGCTGTTTATCAGGACATCCTTTTTCTCATTATGATGAGTGTAAAGACTTGAACCTTTCTAACTTGTGTATTCATATGCCTGCATGCATTTGTGTGCACATTTCTCCTGGGTTAGTGGCTGCCTTGCTGGTTAATATATATCTGCTAAGATTTGTTTTATCCTATATAAGATATTGATTTGGAAATGTACGCATAATGAAAAGCATTCTGGACTTGAAGAAACATTTTTTCTGAATCTGCCTCTTTCCCCTGCTACATATAAGCCAGGGTTTCAATTCATCAGCAATTTTTACTTTAGAGTGAGACAGAATAAAAGCAATTAAGGCATAGCAAATTTTTGGATTTTGTTAAAACTAACAATGAAGTTCACTGCAGTTGAAGGTTGTATAGCAGATGAATGAGGGCTGCAAAAAAGACCAAAAGTACATTTTATTGCATCCTCGAGCTTGACAAATAGCTTTGGAACAAAGACACTCTTGGATTTTTTTGTAGAGTGGGCATATACTCAGGGAGAACTTTTGTGCGTTTGGCTCCATAGATAGCCTGTGGCATACCTTCGCTGTTCCCCTTGAGGTTGAAACATTACAGCCGACTGGCATCATAGAAAACCATGGCTGAAGGTGATGCTGAGAAATCACTGAGTTATAGCTTTAGCAGTGAATTGGGTGGAAGAATTTGCTTAGAGATTTGTTGTTGCTTTAAACCTTAAAAAAAATGAAAACGCTTGTTCCCTAGGATTTTATTTTAGTGTCCTTTGCGGCAGTTGGTTGGGAATGCTCCCCGTTTCCCCTTCCCCAGTCCACGCAGTGATCACGTGGCCTCAGGTGTTGCAGGAAGGACCACACGCATGCAGCCGGTGGGCAGGAAAGCAGAGAGAGTTTTATTCCCAGGGTATGGGGTTTTTTTAGAGGTCTCCCCGGGGGGATGTGATGTCGCATCCTGGACAAGGGACAGGGGGCAGGGTTACAGGCAGGGGACAGGGGAGGCGACAGGGGAGGCTTTCTCACAGGAACCTGTTGGACCAGTTTCTCGCATACTAATGAGGGTGCTACCAAATGCTGTTGGGGACAGACAAAGACAGGGAAAAATAGGCAGACTGTATTTTACAAGGAATAAACCTATGACTTAAAAACATTATGGTGAGCTATCATCTTCTGCGGCTGATTGCCACAGTCCTTAATTTGACATGATTTATTTAGCCATTGAGAAGAATGTGGCCTCTGTAAGGCAGACAGAGCTGAACGGGGTGTGTAGCAGCTCTTAAATCATCACAGTTAGCAACCTGGTGCATTAAGCCAATGCCAATTTCAGATTGCTTTAATATGCTGGATTGCAAACTGTGGCAATTTAGGAGTTGCTACATTCAACCCTCCCTGGAGCAGGCTCTGGGAGAAATGGCATAAACTGCTTGAGCAATTCCAGTTTAGTGCTGGACCTCACGTGCATTAGCAGTGAGTCACAGGGTGCTTCCACAGCAGGCAGAGTTAGTACTTCTGTAGTATTTCTGTCCTGGTAGTACCATTTCAGAAGATTCATAGAAACAGTGTTGATGGTGACCACAGAGTCACAGCTGTCTTCCTCTATCCTTCAAAAGCAGTGCTTAATTCTTTTAGAGTGCCTCACATCTATTTTTATTTTGTTTTAACTGAACAGTGTCAGCAAACAAGGAATTGGAAACACAGATGGACCAGAATCTCAATGTGGTAATTATTTCTTTAAGAATGAACTTTTTGTTTGTATAAATACAGGACTGAATGTGAGCAACTCCTGACATAATTGCTTTCCAAACCTCAGTGCTGCCCTGAGGAAAATCAGTGACAAAGGTACAGTCTAATTTTCATCTCCTGGGCTACAAATTATATGAACTTTTTTTTGGAATTCACATGTGAAGTGAATCAAGAAGTTTTGTACTATTAAAGACCAGCACTGGGTGCTTTAAAGGCCCAAAGTAGGAGCACAAGAGCTTAGGTGAAATTAGTTTAATTGGCTCATGGTGACCTTTGTAGCTGTCTTTGTGTTGTTAACATCTGCTTCAGAATGTAGACTATACCCACGTCTAGCCTTGCCTGTCATGGAGAGCACGTCCACCAGATTGGGACAGCTATTCTGGGGAACAGGTGCCTAAAATGACTTAAATTATTTGATGCAAATTTTATGCACTCTGTCAGGACATTCCAGTGTTTAGCTGAGGCCTGATTCCAGTGTGGAATGCATTTTATGGCACCACAGTGTATCTCAGCCTGGCTAGTAAACTATCTTGGCAGGACACTGTAAAGAGCAAGCTGTAATCACGAATGTGGGGAGAAATACTGGTTTAGTTGTTGAGCTTGAGGAAGCAACATCCCTTCATTGGAAAAAGCAGCATTTGAAAAAATACTATTTTCCATTAGATATGTTGTTTCAGACAAATACCCTAATTACACTCCTGAGCCTCTGACACCTCTGCAGAAGCTTAGGCTCTTTGTCTCTTCTCCCTTCCCTCAACACCAGCCGTGCAATTATGTCAAAAGCAGCCACCCTTACGCCTTCTGCATCAGCTATTTTCAAAGGTATTCTCCTCATTCACACAACGGTGTGGGTTTTTTTAGAAAGCTTATTTTTTACTATATCTAGAATGCTTTGTGTAATAGAGGTAAAATATGAATATAAACATATATTTAAGAAAAAGAATCTCCTTTGCTTCAGATGAGTAACAAACTCATACGTAATGCTGTATATATATTTGTGTATGGTTGCTGTAGGTGGAGTCTTCCACCAAATGAGCAAAAGCCTTTAATAGGTGTTTGCAATAAACAGACACGCAAAATAAAAGAGGGTAATATGTAGACTTTCTTGAAAGAGGTAATTTTACTCTGGTCTTTTGCCTAAAAGTAATATATTTATGTGGTCTTGTTGAAGAAGACTAAGTACAAAAGAAGTAATTTTCCAGAGTATTGTTTTGCGGTATTCTGTACGATTTGGAAGGGATGAAACCTATCGCAGAGTGAAAGGAGGCTCCTTTACTTGGAGCCCCTCTGTGATGGAAGCAGAAGTAGTCACTTGTGCAAACATGACAGTAATGTCCTTGACGCTGAGAGTAGATGTGATATGGTGTGTGAGAAAGAATATGATTACAAAGACAAAAAGGGAATGAAGGTTTTTGTGTTTTTAATGATTATGTAGAAACTGCCTGTTTAAATTTGTTTGGTTTGTCAATGTTGAGAGTTTGGGCCTTTTTTATTTCAATATCTTGTTACCACCGATCGTGGCTTCAGCTACACATCTTGCAGCATCTTTACTGCCCCTCGTGCCCTCATCACTCAAAAAAAGAAGTTCAGTAAACTGTAGATTTCTGAAGCTTACCCAGTCAAATATGCTTTGCTTAATGAGGCCAGTGACTTGACACATTAAAACTATCTGGCTTATTGCTTATGTTTACTGTGCAGGTGTTTGCAAACTGTGCTGGAGATTGTGCTCTGCTGCCCTTGGTGCCTCCTCAGGACACTGGTAACAGTGGCAGGATGTTCTCTGGGCACCTAATGTACCTATGCATCATCCAATCTTCTCTTAGTATAATGTACAGTATGGGGAGAACTTTCTGTGGGGATTGTTGTCTTGTGATAGAGCTGTTAAGTAAATTTGGAAAAAAAGACAACAGTGTGGGAAAGTTGGAACTGTAGAATTTTTTCTCACTGCAAATAAGTGTGTCCAGACCTTCGTGCATGTATGTACGTATGCAGGAGTGATGTACAGATCGAGATGAAAACTTTCACTTCCAAAAAAACAAGAACACACAGGAGAAACAGGCTAATGGAGAAGGGAGAGTGGTATCTATAGACAGAAATGGGCAACCTACAGCTCTGGCCCAGCCATAGCCAATGACTTCAATTTGTCTGTAGTTAGGTTCTTGAGTTCCAGGTCAAACAGGACTGTGTTTGGCTCTGGATTTGGTAGAATTGGTGGAATGTTCAGACCCCTGGCTGGAAAGCTGCAGTGGTTTTTTTGGCCAGTGTAATTGATGTACTGAAGGAAATGGTTTGCTTTTCAAATATAGATATTTTGGCAAGATAGAATGCTACTATAACATGAGGAAAGGCAAAAAGAATCGGAGTTCTTCAGCCTGGAGAAGAGAAGGCCTTGGGCAAACCTAATTGCAGCCTTCCAGGACCTAAAGGGAGCCTACAAGAAAGATGGGGAGAGACTTTTTACAAGAGCATGCAGTGACAGGACAAGAGGGAATGACTTTAAACCAAGAGTAGATTTAGATTAGATATTAGGAAGAAATTCTTTACTGTGGGGGTGGCGAGGCAATGGCATGGGTTGCCCAGAGAAGCTGTAGTTGTCCGCCGATCCCTGGAAGTGTTCAAGGCCAGGCTGGATGGGGCTTTGAGCAACCTGGTCTAGTGAAAGGTGTCCCTGCCCGTGGCAGAGGGATTGAAGTTAGGTGATCTTTGAGGTCCCTTCCAGCTCAAACTATCATATAATTCTGTGATAGCATTTCTGACTAGCTCTTATCCCAGCCTCAATCTCACAGAAGCCTAGTCTCATGGAAGTGTAGTAGCCTTCCAGTGTACTTTCTTTGCTGTTTAAGGTCAGAAGAGAGGAGACATCTGTGTAGTTTGACATAGAAGAAGTGCTCTCTGCTTTTCAACATGAGGACATTAGAAGTTATCACCAACTCTCCTTGGTTCTGTGAGCTCCAAATGCATTAGTTCCTCTGTGCAGTGAGAATTATTGGAAGTGGGATTTGGGACGTTCTAGTAGCGGGCGCAACATACTGTTAATGGGGAAATCTTTGAGTAGTCCTGGGGCTTCTAAGGGACTCCAAGAGTTGCACTGCTTGTTAGTGCCAGCAATAGCTGTGTTCAATAGCTGTGAAGGGGCTGTGTTGTGATTTATTTTTGTTTAATTATCCCTCTCCCAAGCATGAAATTTAATGGAATTTTAATGATTTGGACCGGTTTTTTAGGGTGATGGGCATTTATGCCTTTGTATAGCAGCTACTGTGAACAAAAGAGCAGCTCTACAGTGCTGTTATTACCTTCCCTCTGTACTGCCTAGCTCCCTGATGCTGCAGATGCCTGAGCTGCTGCTGGTGAGTGCTACAGAAGGCTATTCAGCTTCCCTGCGCAGTCTGCTCTATCCCCTGATTCTCCAGGAGATACCGTAGCTGTGGCTGCAGATTAGATTTTTCTCTCCCTCCCCCTGCGAGACCTCTGTGTGCTTTGACGTCATGTGTGCTCCTTTCAGTTGCCATGGCAGCCCCATTCCCCAAGCTCTGCCTGTCTCCTCTGGTAGGTTCCACAATGGTACAGCCAGCATCACGCTGCACAATGGTTTCCAGGCAGTGAAAGAGCGTGATTCAGCAAGCCACTCTTCCCCCCCCCCCTCCCCTTTTATTTCATTATTATCAGACATTTTGCCTCCCCTTTTTTCTGTTCTGTTCTACTCTCTCCCCCAGGCTTTTATTCAGTTCTTTAAAGGAAAACGGTGATTTACCTTGAAACCAGCTGCCCATCTTTTATTATTATTTTTATTTATTTTTTTCCCTATTATTATAACTAGCCCATTTTTTTTCCTCTGCACTGTTTGGAATGTGATTTAAAAATACCACCTAAAGTCGCAGTTTGGGGAAAAGGTTTCTGGACGAGGAGAATAGCTCGCAAGCAAGGAATGGTAGGTGTTGATCCTAATGTTCTTTGACTAACTGATTTCGCAGGGTGGGGTGATGAATATTGATTGCTGCTTAAAAAAAAAAAAAAAACCAAAACAAAACAGGGGAGAGGGAGAGAGAGAGAGACAGGTTAATGAAGTAAATTGCTAACCGAAGCAAGAAGGCTGCACCTGTCCATTTTGTGGCCAGAGAACCATCATTTTCCTGTGTTCGGGTGTGTATGAGCTTTAATGTTTGGGCGCTGTAGGTGACCGGCGGTCGTGAGAGCAGGGCAGGGGCGCATCATGGATGGGAGGGCGATAGCGCTTTACCAGCTGGCTCATGTAAACAGCAGTGCTTTACTCAGCCTCAGCACCTCTAGGGCTGCTTGGGGGCTTTGGGGGGAAGGAGGTGTCTTGGCTCGCAATTCAGTAGGAATTAGTGTATTATGTGGGTCTGTACAGAGCCATGCAAAATTTGAACGTGTAAAAATGAAAAGGAAGAGAGAATAAGCAACTAGAAGATTCAGAGGACAGAAGTCGTGGCCTTTTGCAGAGTGGTTGAATGCAAAAAAAAACCAACAAAAGTGTGTGGGGAGAAGTGTTTGAGAAACGTTGTCGGATGTGGGGATGGGGATTGTTTTTAGGAAAGTGGCCTTTATTCATCACTCGTCTACATTACTTGGGTGCAAGTGAATGACTCGGCCCATTGGGTTTTGCAGAACCAACACAAGCTTTCGGGAGAAGTGTTTACAGCAAGATACAGGCCGGTTATTTTGCAAAAGAAAATTAACCATCTGTAGGTACTGCAGTGAAATCAATGTTGCTTTGCAGGGAAATCCTCTGACAGGAAAGCTGCTGCTACAGGAAGAAATGTTGGGGGGGGGGGAGGTTTACAACGGAGGGACAGTATTAAAAATAATACAAATTTGACTTGGCTAATGAAGTGTTACAGCATTGTTTAATAAGCAGGTGGTGCTTCCAGTGAACCATGGTGGGCATGTTTCACAGCATTCGTGTACTGAGTGATTGTAAGCTTGTTTACATGGGTTCTTTTTGCTGCATAGCTTCATGATATCCTCAGTGCAACCTTCCCCTCCTCTGATATGTTCACTCTGAGTTTTGCCTGAGACTTTTTTTGCAGCAAACCGACGCTATAAAAAAAACAAATGTTGAAGAAAACAATGGCATAGAGCAGAAATTTATTAGCAGGAAAATACAAATGAGTATATTGTAAATGATCAGAGCGATCTGAAATCAGCTTGCTGGAGGACACAGAGCTTGTCCTGCAAGCCCAGCTTCAGGAACAGAGGACAGGATGGTGTAGGTACTGCACAGGGCTGTTCATCTTTGCTCAGATGTAACATGTCTTTGGTCCCCATGCCTTGGGAAGAGTGGAGTGCACCAAACCTCTCGTATTTTAACCCTCTTTAAGAGCACTGCTGTGTAGTCACTGGTCAGGAATGCTCTCGAGTAATATTTCCTACTGTGGTCCTGCTGCTTTGTGCTCTCTTCCTGCTAGGAAAGGTGGCTCAGCTAATGACTTTGTCTTACAGGGATGCAGATGTGAATGACAAAGGTGATTTGACCTCAGCCATTAAGCAATATTCTTTTTCCCTGACTCTCAATAAACCACACTCTTGTGCATTGCTCTCTCCTGCTGTTTCAGAGTATGAATAATTTGTCAGGGTCCTGTTGTAATTATGGTTTTGTTGAGGAGCATTAGGATTATCCTAAATAGGATAAGGACAGAAATCGCTTACCATGAAAAATAAGTTACCTTCAGCTGCCTGTCTGCCTGCTTGGAAAATGCCCTTCTCATTGTCAGAAAGCGCCTTCAGTGCACATATACATTTCTATGAGCAGACCTTGGGGATAAGTGTTTTCTTATAGTTTTGTGCTTTGTTTTTTTCCTCCCACAGTCAGTGGTTGGCATGTGTGCAGCTGTTTTTTAGAGATTTAACAGTACTGGATCGTTATACCATCAAGCAGTGTTACGGTACCAGATCTGGTTTGTGAAAGCAAAGAGAGTTTCAAATTTTCAGTGCCATGGTATTGGAGATGTCATAAAGTTCACTTGTAGTTTGCAGTTTATTGCAAAACCTATCTCATTTAAGAAAGAGCTAAAGGAGGCCCAAAGGAGGATGGGTTGTCTTTGCTTTTGCAGACGACATCATGGTTTTGTTAAGATTTGGAAGACAGAAAAGCTGCATTTAGGGGAAGGTCTCCAGCTTTAAAATTGGTAACCTCTTAAACTGTTGTTCAGTAGAAACTACTCAGTTCTTTGGACAATGCCACATTACAGAAAATATCACCAGCTTTTTGATAAATTTTCAAATCAAAATAAGGTGGTTTTTTTTTGTTTGGTTGATTGGTTTTATGGCAAGCATTCTACAACCATAGCCCCTCCCATTCCACTGATTACATTTTGAGCTTATAATAGCACTACTAGAAATGATGTCCTAAAAGCCTAGTGATGGCAGTGTTAGCACAGTTGCTGTTCTGTTATGTCATCAAGTGTGAAGGAGAGGGACTTCACTGGACCACAATACTGAATAGAAATATAACCTGGCTTTCAATGCTCACGTTCTGCTGCCCTTTTCTATGAGTCTTGTGCACTTACTGTTTTGAGGGCTTCTTGCAAGAAAATGAACCCTTGTGATAGGGCACTGGTTAAAATTTAAAAACACTGCACTTACTGTGAATTCTTTTTTTTTTTCTTTATATTTTTTTCCTTCTGGCAGCACCATCTGTGGAGGCAGATATAAAAAAAAATTCTTTCACAGAAACGAAATCTTTTATACTCGATTAACCATCTGAAACGGATGGTCTAAAACTGAAAATAGCATACAATTTTAATTAGTATGAAATATCAGGTGTTAGGACTGTGTTACCTTTCTATTATTCTGTGATAGTGAGATTAAAGTAGAGATCAAAAGCAGTACAGGAGATGGGACAGAATTTCGCAGTCCCCTGTCCACTATTTGCGTAAGTTATGAAGCTGTCCTTGAGTTGCTATCCTGTGTTTTAGCCTGATAGCTGTAGCTTTGTTAGCAAGCTTTGGAATCAGTCTTGGCAAGTTGTTAGAAGGACAGGAAAATCAAGTCCCAGTACTTTCCAGTCTTATTTGTTTGTTGTATAGTAAGATTTTTGATAAAGAATTTTGTGTATGAACTCACTAGTGGTGGTGGTACGTTCTCCTCAGCTTCATCTCTACAGAAGGGATGTGAAGTCATGAAAAAAGTTGGAGGTTCAGAAGAGCCTTCCAGTCAAGTCAGTAGCTGCTTCACCAGGATTCTGCACTAAGAGATCAATAACCCAGGAAATTAGGAACTGCGTTTTGAGGTGGGATTTCAGGGAGCCCGAGTTCACTGAACCCAGCTCAGTATAGTATAAGGGGGCCTCTCTTGTAAGTGGTTGTTTTCTTATGAGGCTTTTTAATTTTAGTTCTCTTCTGAGATATTTGAAAACATATTGTGATACAGGGGTAAAAAAAATGTTGCCCTAACCTTCCACTTAGTAATATTTTGTTCAGTGGTGAGACACCAGAGCACTGTGTGTTTCATTGTTCCTTCACTTATTTGCAGTCTTAATACCACAGCATTTGCTTTTTACCACATTTCTTGAGGTTGTCTCTGAGTTTCTTAACTGCGTGCACTTTGTCAGTTGAACTTCTTTTGTTACATTTTGTTGTTTAAGAGGATGCTCATTTTGTAAACAGCAGTAATTCACAGACCTTTTCTTATGCCTGTATGTATCCATATCACACAGTTTTTAAAGCTGTTATAAAGTCACAAGCCAAATTTAATTTCCATTCCCGGGTATAGGTGACAGATGACTGTGTGCATATCTCAACTTGTTAAAGTTTCTGCTCTTCCTTATTCCAAAGACAAATTTGAAGATCTGACCTGAGAAAGTATAGAAACAAAAATAATTATTTTAGAACAGTTTTATGACTTTTTTTAGTGCCATCTGTTGCAGTTTGAACAGTTTTGAACATGTGCTCTTGAGCACTAGGGCCTTATTTTTATTTTTACCTATTTTTGCTGGTGGGGGAATAACTGTGACACACCTCCCCCATTTAAACAGCACTTCATTCTGCATTATTTTCTTTCTCTAGCCTTTCTTCTTTGCATGGAAGAAGCGAAATTTATGGTGCAGATACTGCCTGAACTGTATGCATTATGGTATAATCAGAGGAAAATCATAAGTCTTTGTTATATGATGTGCAGATACTGATATTCTGGGTTAGTTTAGTTTTCTGAAATTTTCTGTTTCTATCAGACTTGAAAAATAAACCCCAAATATTTCTTTCTCTCTTTTTTTTCTTTTTTTTTTTCTTTTGTGCTTAGGGCTAGTATTAGAAACCTGTACCAACAGCAGGCCAGACTCAAATATCAGCTATGGCAACCCATGCATGAAGTGGATGCCTTTGAACTATTTCCTATAGATGAGACATAGCACATGCTGTGGTGAGTCAACAATGTATTATTTTATTAAATCATACTCCTTGACAAAAAAGAAAAAAAGCCAAATGGCAAAAAATACTTAATGCTGAAGTGTATGCTGATGTTTTTTTCCCCCTTTTTTTTTTTTTTTTTTTTTTGGTGAGAGGCAAGGGAACATTCATATTACAACTTCTAGTAATTTTTAATACACATTGGCATAATACTGTCATAATGAGTTTTTCAAGTGTATAATTTTTGCATTGTGCAATTATCAGGTGGAGCACATCAGGAATGTGCTTTCAGTGGAAGTGTTAATATAGCAAAATAATTCTAAAAAGATCCTCCATATGCACTGTTCTGAGCACTGTTTAAAATAGTAAAATCTGATTTACTATGTAAAATCCACTCTTTTACTCTGATTTTTCTCACTAATGTTTTGCATCTCTTTGATTTCATGTGAGGGAAAGGAAAGGTTGTTTTGTTTCTCTTTGAGATGACTGAAGAAGACTGTGATGAATCCTCACAGAATTTTTACACAAATATCTGTCTATCCTCGGACAGGAAAATGAATTGTGATAGTAGTAAGAAAAGCAATTGGTCTTTTTAAAAGTACTCTGTAGTTTTAACTATCTTAAGCCTGCTAATAATTTCAATGCTTATTTCTTACATAATAAGTAATTTTGATTCTGATAATTTCTTCAAGATGGTTTTGCTATACCTTTGGGAGATGAGGAATTGTTTTAAGATTTCTCATGTAATCTCAATAGAAGATTGGCTCACTAAGAGAATCTGTGTTCTCTTGGAATCTGAAGGGCTTCCCAAGGGGAGAAGCCATACACTGGACATTTGTGGCATGAAGAGTCCCAGTCTGGGTGCTCACATCCTTTGTTTGTTGACATCAACTGGAAGCAAAACATTCATGTAGAACTTCTCTGTATTACTACTATGATATTTTTAACTTTTTATGGCTTTTAAGGCCTATTGACCTAAGGTAATTCTTGGTAGCAAGGCATCCTTCATCTTGCTTTAATGTGTGGACTTCAGAAACTGTGCCAATGAACCTTTTGTATATGAATGCATCTGGGTGATTTTTGAATTAATGATGAAGCATAAAAACATATGATTTTTTTTTTAATGAATGTTATTTTAATTTCTGTGTTTAGGAGCACGTGGATAACCTGCTAGTTGTATATAATGAAAGTTGGCAACAGCAGAATTTATATGATTTATGATAGTTGATGGAGTTGTGCAAATAAATGATTTTTTTTTAACATGTCCTTAATGAACAGTAGCTAAACACACATTCCATGAAATTTTTATGTTGTTGTGTACATGTTAACACAATTATCTGATAGCTATGGCAGTGCAGTTCCTCTCCCCCTTCGCATTATTACAATTGCTGTTCATGTAGAAACACTGTTTTTAAGAAGCTGAGGGATGATAATCCCCAGTCTTGGAAATTTTGCATTTAATAGTATACATAGTGCTAATTTTGGGATACAGAGATACTGCTGTCTACAAGCAGTTTGACTTTATCATTTGTCCCTTGGGTCACGAAGATGTCTTTATCTTAATCTTGCAGCTACTGATACTGCTGTGTGGTATTTCAAGCACGCATCAAGGGCCCTTGTTCAGTGGACTTTCTCATTTCAGCACACATCTAAGTCACCTCCTCCAGCTTTGTTCTTCCCAATTTAGACTTTAGAATGGTTATTCAGTACAAATAGCAAGTTTTCAGAAACAGTATGTGAAGCGAGGCAAAAACCCCTCAGATATGTCATAGGGAGAGGGTTGCTTGAGAAGTTTTCCTCCCAGCTGACATAATACTACTAGGTAAAAATAGGTAAATGTGTTTAACAGAAATTAAGGACTTCAAGGTCTTGTTCTGAAGCTACAGCTCAACAGAAGATATCTGTAGGTGACTTCAGGCATATAATACAATCCTCTAGCATGTATTTAAAGCTCTGTATGACTAGGAATTAGGGATGCAGTCCTGTAAATATATGTGAAGCAAATGCAGTTTGAAATTTGGGGTCTTGATGTGCAAAGGCTGATGCTTTCTGTGCGGGCTCTCTCCAGTTAATATCGGTCATTAAGGCAGATGCTTTGAGCGTGTAATTGTATTTTGAATTCAGCCATTTCTGTTGATGAGAATGCAATCTTTGTAACCATAGAACTTGTATGTGAAATCAGAAACCAAATCTAAAACTTAGCATATAACAATCAAAGTTAATTTAACTGCTAACAAACTTGTAAAAATGGTCGTGAAAAGTAGCGTTTGGAGAACAAAAGTCCTTATCAATATTCATCACAGAAAAGAACAGGTAAGGAAAAAAGCTGGGATATTTTGTTTAACATAAAAATAAGGTTAATGCTATGGGCAATGGGAGTTTTGGAAAGCTGAGTTAGTGATTTTGGTAGAAATCATGTGAGAGAAAGGCTTTGATATATCAGACTTGTATCAGAGGAGCTCAGAGCACAATTTTCTCTGAGAAACTTATGTTCTGCTCCTCTGCCTCATAGGCAAACCCTATTTATATTAAATTTGTTGCATATTATAAATGTAAAAACTTATTATCTGTTACTGATGATGATGTAATGTGCAACATATTTGCCCTTCGAAATCTATTGCTTCAGCGTATTTCCAGAAGTGATTTGTCATGCGATCAGCTACATACAAACAAAGGTTTTCCAGACATGACCTCTAATAGTCAACACTTCAACTATTCCTCTTCTCTGCTTTTCAAGGAGGCTGTATTTTCTCTAGAAAGTGCTGAGATCTTCACTTTGAATTACAGATTTTGCAATGGAACCACTTGATCACCTTTTAATTTAATAAATGTCACCAGAAATGCCCATAAAAGGAATCTTTCTGCCTTTGCATTTTTTCTTGTTGTTATCTTTTTCCCCTTTATTTGTTTTTTTGGGTTTTTTGTGGTGTTTTTTTGTTTGTTTTGGTTTGTTTGTTTGTTTTGTCTTGTAAGGATATTGCTTTGCAGAATGTTTTCACTCTCTTTTAAATTCAGATAACATGGGGTTTTATGGCATTAGTTCTTATTCAGATTCATATCCCTTCTCCCTCCATCCTTGGTTTGTCTTTGCTGATTCCCACTGCCCCTAAGATTAGTATTTTAATTAAAATATGTTGAAATGTAGCATTTTCAACTCTTGCAGTATTTGGAGTTTTTTAATGCCTTAGGCTGTGTCACATACATATGGGAAACTGAGCTTTCTTTTAATAAAATGTAGGCCTTTTGTTCATATTCCAAGAAAAAATGAAGCTTGAGAGGCTTCAAAAAATGAACAACTGTCACCAAGATTATTCCCTAGTAATATGTTGGAATATTGGGATCATATGACATGGTTCTTAGATGTTTGGGACTGATAGTCTTAAAAAGAAATTATTTTTAAGTTAGTTGAAAAGTGAAAATTTGCTATTTTTATGAATGCTTTTAAAGACACAGACATACCTTGTGCTGTACCTATGCCTGTATTCCTCCAGAAGCCTGAATTGGCCTTGGAACAGTCAAGCTATTTGCACATTTAAAAAGTGAAAATGAAATTAATCTAAAATATTCAAGTGCAGATGTCTGTCTTTGGGGGATTTCCAGTTGTTTAGTTTCACTTTGAAATACTGATGGATGAAATGCTTTTATTCTGCCACATGTCAGTCTGTGCTTATTGAAAAGGAATGAACTTATTTTATGAGTTTAATGCTTCTTTGTGTCAGGTGTGACCTGTGAACACATCACATGAAATATTTGTGTCTGCTGTATATTTTCAGTTGCTGATGGAAAAACCAGCTCTATACCACCTGCTAGGGTAGTTCAATATTTGGCAGGCTCCCCTTCCAATCTTATGGAAAATATCCAGGACTATTGGTGTGGAATATGGGAGCAGAATGTCAGACAAATATCTTCTCAACCTTTGAGGAATTTTTCAGTGTGATTCTTATGAATTGTATTAAAATAATTTGAATAGCCTGCAGAAGGATGAATGGAAATGCCAAATCAATAACAAAAGACACAGAGAATTGTGCCAGCGGAAAGGTGGAAAAGAGACCAAGACAGCAGTAAATTCAACTATATTAATGGGTATGGCATATGAACCCATATTATATAAAGTGGTGGGAAGTATTTTGTTACCACAGGGTGAAAGATTTTGCTTGCTTCCTCTTCTGGACTTGTTAGTGTGGTACATCTCTGCACCTATTTTTTTGTGTACTCTTCTTGTCTAAAGTGTCTTTCCTTCTCACAGTCTATCAACAGGAGGAGAAACCTGAATATACTGTGTAACACTGCCATCTTTTCCTCTGCTGTTGCATGTGTTGGAGAGAACAGGGAGCATTGACTGCAAGTGAAGGGCATGGGCTCTTCTAGAGAGGAGCATCCACAGTACAGGCAGCATCAGCTACTACAGTCATGCTCCCTGCACTGGGGTGTAGGTCAAGCTTGCTCAAGGCAGCAGTATGTTATGTGCCTGTAGGAGGCATTAGATTAGCTGCAACCTCTCAGACCAGTGGTATCCAAGCTATAAAAAAGGCGTAAAACATATGTACAGAGTTATCAATGCAATACAACCAGTATGATATTAATGTCATGTTCCTTCGCTCTTAATTGCTGTGTGTTGGGATGGAGTGTGGCAGGCAAGTGAAAGGACAAAGGCAAACCTGCACGTTGGAGGACTGTCCAGAAAAGTGATGTTATCCAGAGGTCATTTAAACTCATTGTCCATCCCCAGCCTCCTCTACAGCACCTAAGTATTCTTGCTGTGTTGGATGCAGACTGTTTGCAGTGGCAGGTTGGCAAGAAGAGAGGGGACACTGCAGGCATGGTGCAGTACTTGTGCATTCTTAATATGCTCTGAATTCCTGGCAAGATTAATAACAGCAATTCACCTGTGATGAGTTTGAGGAGATGTAATTATTAAATAGGGGTTCTTGAGCTTTTGGTTGTTGAATAGCTCTCGCTTGGTTTTATAAAAATCAGTGTTGTTCGGGCTTACAGTTTTTAATCACTTCAAAGAACAGTATGAATATAAGGACAGTCAGTAGTCTTGCATGAAAAGTTCATCTAGCAAAGGCTTCTGTCCTCAGTGGCCATTAGCTAAATATTTGGAGAAGAAAAGTGAGAACAAGACAAGCAGTTATCAATGTTTCTCTTACTGTGTGCTTCCATATTCTGGAAGCATGACTTTTTTTGGGACAGGAATGGTTTCTTAGTGTTAAAAATTCTGTTACTTAATTCAACATTTTCTGTTCAGTATGTGTTGTATAAGCTCTTTTCTAGGTGTTCTATGTGAAGATCAAGCTCAGGCTGTGTTAAAGATGCTGAGTTTTTGCTTTTAAAAGTGATGTTTGGTGTAAATTTAGTCCTGTTCTGGAAAAAAACCCCAACATTTCTTCTTGTGTGAACCCTCTGTAAAACCGCAGAGGCTTTGAAAGTGCTATGAAGGTGTAATAGAATCCTGATAGCAAGTTCTGATTCCCAGGAGATCTGAAGTCATTGCTAAAGGTAATATTTATGCAGCAGGCTCTGGAGTAATGTATTTTGTATGTAGCTTTGTGTTAGAATGCTTACTATTGCAAGCCATTTTATCTAGACCAATGCAGCACGCAGAATCATAAAATGGTTTGTGTTGAAGGGACCTTTGAAGATCATCTAGTCCAACCCCTTCCATAGGCAGGGCTTTCTTTCACTAGTGATATGGAGACCTTCTAATGTGCTTCCTTACTGCCTTTGTTTAAAAATATAACTGCAGTCCAGTTAGTAGGGTTACTTTCCTTGGAGCAGCATGTAGGATGCACTGAGCAGGTGCCAGTGTTGTCCATTCTGGCCTGTCAACACTGCATGACAGGAGAGAAGAATGGGAGGATTTTCTTGATTGATAAGCTGTTAGGAATGAAATACAGCACACAAGAGAAAGAAGCATGGAATGAATTACCCTGTGTTTCATGGAATATATGTGATGGTTTTTCTTGGTTGCACATCGGAACCAGGTGACATAATGACCTAACGTGGTATCCAAATTTCCTGTCCCTCTATTCTCAAAGCCATTTTTTTTCTCTTAACCTGATTGCTTACTGTTGTTCACAGGTTTTCACTATTTAACTCCAAGTAATGTATATGGAATTTATCACCAAAAATTCAGAGATAGTATTTAAAAATTGGCTCCTATTCTTGCATAGGAACATAAAGAGCAAGTAGAAAAGAAATTTACATTTTAATACATGTTTTTCTTGAAACAAAAAATCCTCTCTGAGCTGTTCCTGAAAACGATCTGCATGGCTTAATTGTGAATCATAATGCTACTTAAATGACTGCATTAATTTTATGTTAGATTTCAGTCATCAGCATGTAGATAGATGTTTTTGTGGCATTATCTGTGCTTGATTTGCTGTTGTACTTAAAATTAATTTTTTTATCTGTCAAGCTGTGTGAAAGAGAATCTAGTGGATGTCTTCCATGACAGAACAATTTCAAAAAATACCCACGTTGTTGTGCAAACAGCAGTGATCTATGACCCCTATCATAAAAACAGTGTTTTGGAAGTGGCATATACTCCTCAATCAATCTAACAAACTTGTAGTGCAATTCTTTGCTTTTCTTTTGAGTATTTGGAGAAAAAAAAAAAAAAAAAAGGACAAGGATATCTGCTTGATTTTGGCTTTTTTAGGTGGCTGTGGCAATTGTTAGTTCAGGTTACATGTGTGGCTGTCAACATAAAGTGTAGCATAAGATGCACATGAAGCAATATTGTCAAAACTGAAATATTCAAAAACCTTGAGTGAAATCTTTAGACTCAGAAGCTGTTTTATTTTTGTTTTGTGAGCTTGTAGGCTATGTTTGGGTCTCAATGTTTTCTCTGAAAATCAAGCGGATGTAATAAAAATCTAATATAGTCTTAGGAAACAACCCATCTAATAGGAAAATTACAGCAAAGGTTTTGATGTCTGCAGTGGTGGGATAAATTTTACAGCAAATTTCATTGGAAATGCTGTTTTGCATGGATCAACTGCCCAGCACCCTTACCAGGTAGAATCTGACCTGGGAAGCGCTACTTACTTTTTTTGAAAAATAATTCTCAAGATCTTCCCCCCAGAAGCCTATCAAATGTTAAAATTATGAAATTAAATATAGCTCTTTAAGCTTAAATGGCAAACAAAGTCAACAAAGCAGCACTGTTTATCTAGAGCAGCAAGAAATGGAGTGGGTGGTGAAGCAGCTTTATGATGCATTTCATTGTATCTTGAAGGTGGACTGTTGGAAGAAGAATTTGCTCACGGTCAGTTTAGATGCACATTGCCCTGAATCTTTTTCCACCTGATAATTAGTAGATTTGACTAGCTGGCTCAAGAGTTCCTTCATCTGAATGGACAGTCCATACCAATTAACCAACAAAGCAGAACTTGGTGGAGTTATGAAAATGGTATGGACAAAGACAATCTAGGTGTACATCTATTTTTATAATTCTGAGGACATCAGAATTATTTCAGCTCTCCTTAGTTCTTTGTTCTTTTTGTCAATGAATGAGTGAAAGAAAAATTAGAACTTGGCTCAGATTTTCTATAGTGTCAGGAACATATGCTTTTTGACACCAGATTCTGGTGATGATGATGATGACATAAAACCACATATTCTTCTCTTTTTCTCTCTCTCTCAAATTTCTTTTGCCGTCATGGGGAACATCTCATACTGTCCTGTGTAACTGTAATGTTGTTATCAGAGCTAGTATGCTACAGCTTTTCTTAGGGGCTGAGCTAGTACAGGACCAGACGCTCTTCTTCGTGGCTCCGAAGGTTCAGTAACTGGAGAGAACTGTAATGAAGTTAGACTGTAGTGGCTTTGAAAATTATAGCTGAGTCATCATATCCAAGATTTCAGAGTAAATGCATTATCAAGTGTGTTTGAGTTTCTAATCCTTGTACAAGTACTACTGGGTTTTTTTCCCCCACTGAAAGATTACTTTTGGACTAAGGATGTTTTTATTCAACTGGTAAGAGATGAGAACAGATCAAAGCAGGCTTTAGGCTAGAATTGCTTGTGTATTTTCAAAGAAGCAATGTAGAATTGTGGCAGGAGAGAACATGATCCACTGGTGAAAGTCAATGCTGCTTTAACCAAGAGGGGAAAGGCAATATGGGCGTTTTTAAAATAACATCAAATATTATGCTTAAATCTACTTCCTAGAGACCCTAGAGCACATAAATAGTAGTCCATCATACATTACAATTATTATTGTTGCTTTTTATATATAAAAGAGAGAACAACATTTAATATATTCTAAATCTACTGTCAGGATTTGACTCTCAGCAACAAATTCCAAATTGGAATGTAAGTGGTGATCCTTAAAGTAAATTTGACCCCTGACTGCACACCTGGAAATACTGCAAAGAAACTTTCTACTGCTCAGTGAGCTAATTTTAATCATCTGCAAGCAAGCACAAATCAGTTTAATTAGCGAGTCTACTCTGCTGTAATGAGACCTCACCTGGAGTACTGCATCTAGTTCTGGAGTCCTCAGTACATGATAGACATGGACATGTTGAAGCAGGTCCAGGGAAGGGACACAAAGGTGATCAGAGGGACAGAGCACCTCTCCTGTGCAGAAAGGCTGACAGATTGGAGTTCTTCAGCCCAGAGAAAGAAGGCTCCGGGGGAAGACTTCATTGTGGCCTTCCAGTATTTAAAAGGAACTTCCAAGAAAGATGGGGACACTTTTTAGTAGAGCCTGCAACAACAGGACAAGGGATAATGGTTTTAAACTGAAAAAGGGTCAACTTAGAGCAGACATACAAGGAAGAATTTTTTTTAATATTTTTTTTTTTTTTTTTTTTTGTAATGTGGGTTGTGAGATACTGAAACAGATTGCCTAGAGGTGCTGGGTGCCCAATCCATGGAAACATTCAAGGTCAGTCTGGATGGGGCTCTGATCAACCTGACCTGGTTGAAGATGTCCTCTACTCATTGCAGGGGAGTTGGACGAAATGACCCTTAAAAGGTCCCTTTCACTCAAAAAGAAAGAAAAGCTTGGCTAAGTAGATAAAGCAATAGCCCTGAAGTAGGCCTACTGCTATTTCCCAGTAGCTGTCTTCCTTGAGCAGCCTGACCTTTGCCAGTAATGCCTGATACAGAATTTGGTGTCATCAAGGCTCAGGTTTTTGTTACCCATACTGCCCAATTGAAGCTTACCCTGATCTTGTGATGTGAGCTACTTCTGTTTCACCACCTACTCCATTTCTTGCTGCTCTAGATAAACACTGCTTCCTTTTTAACTTTGTCTGCAGTTTAAGCACTAGATTAAAATACATGTCATTTTCACAACTAACGCAGCTCTCTGCATGCAGGATCTTTCTGCAGATTTCAGCAGAATTCTAGGGTTTTATCCCATTCAGAGATTTGGAGGGATGAAAAGAAAGAAGCTTTCTTATTTCAGCCATCAGGATTACCAGTATTTTGCCTTAGAATTTGCTTGTAATAAAAAGAGATTCCAGAATCAAGTTATTCTTACTGCTTTGCCTTAGTTACAAAACTATTGTATCTCCTCTGCATCCATGACCTCTGTCTCTTTTCAGTGTCTCATCATCTTCTCCAAATGAGTTGCTTTTTAGTTTCATCTTTTGCTCATGCTGTGTTAGAAACTGTCCTTGAAAAGGCCTGGTGGACGTTTCCAAAAACAGATGCTCCAAGTAGTACTGTGTGGAATGTTCAAATGAGCAACAGCATGATTTTGTGTTAGATCTGCAGGCTTGTTTTGTGTCTAGTGCAGCTCAAGGTGATAAGTAAACGTGATGTTAAAAACTTGAAAGAAGGTTAAATGATGTCTTCAACATGATGCCATAAAAATTCACCTTTGAGAGACAAAATCAGCTTCAAGAGATAGAGCAAGTACAGACTAGTAAGTCTGTACCTTGAAAAGCTTGGTTGTGATGAACTGTTCAGTAGCCATGCCAGAAATGAAACAGATTTCCTTCCCAAAGATGCTCTGTTATTCAATCAGTAAATAGAGATCAGAAACCAGTTGCTGTTTCAGTTGGTTCACTGGGTGCCATGTCTTTGGCTTGGGAAGAGAGAGAACAGACAGCAAAAAAGCAGCGTACCTCAGTTCTGCAGGATTTATTTTGTCTCCGTATAAGGCACTTGCTTTTGACACTTCAAATTTGTGTTGTTATTTATTTTCAATCCTTATGTTCTAGTGCAAAGCTTCAACTTGGAGTTGAGAGTTATCTGAGGGAGCTAGTGCTGTGAATACCTTCTGTTTGTCCATGGAAGGAATATCTCTGTCCTCCAGAAATTGTGTGCTAGCAATGAGCTGCAGTTTGGAAAGGCTGCTCCCAAGGACAAGCATATATAAAGATAACTAGCAGGCCGAGCAGCTAGACAGAGGCAGAATGGTGATACATGTAGCAAGATAGAGGCAGAATGAGTTTTAAACAAAGTAAGACATATTTAACTGTGTCATTATGTTGGATTTATGTTACATCATTGCACTTAATGGTACATGAGGAGCTTTGTGATGTTGAATACACCTAAAGCCATGGGAGAGCTTTATCAAGTTGATTTCACCTCCATCTGATATTGTTTACAGTAGCTTTAATGAATATATAACTAGCCATAAACCCAAAAATGTTAATTTATATTCATGCTGAATAGTATTAGAGTATCTGCTGGCACATTTCATGGTTGTACATTAATAAAAATTTCTGGTTTTTATTACCATATATGAAAATAAAAAATGGTGTCAAGAGAGATTTAAGCCATTATTACATCTTCAATACCGAGTAATACTGCAGATGGATAACGTGAAATGCATGTAGAGAATCACTTTGTTCCTTTACTCAATAGAAATATTTGGGCTCAAAGCTTCTGCTGGGCTAGTAAGTCATCAGAATGAAAAAGATTTTCATTGTGGGCTCGGTATTATGAGTTTATGTCAAGCATTGCTCTTTAGTAAGTGATGTAAGCATTTTCTTTCAATTAGGGTGAGGCCCAAAATACATCTGCTTCTTTATCAAAAAGAACAGATGCTGCTATTAAATTGCTCAAATTTTCCATCAAAAAATGGTGTTGCTCTGGTATTGCACTTCTTTGTTGGCACTTAGTTGTTATACTCAGTTACTTTTTTCATGCTAAATAGCACCCTTTTAGTGATGGCTTTCCCTTAACACATATAATGGGGGGTGGAGGGGAATGACAGTTTACTGTAATTTTTTTTGTTAGATGTAAAATGCAGGAAATTAGCGGAATACAAAGATATTTCCTCAGGATACAGAGCTTGGCCTCTTTGTGCATGTGGTATTTTAGTGCTATTTTCAGTGCTATAGAATTTTATGGCTTAATTCTCTGGCACAGTGCATCATCAGCATTGCATATTTGCATTGACTCATCAGTGTTGGGTTTTTTTTTAAATAGAATATGTAGTAAATCTTAACTGGCATTTGAGAATTAAAATTAAGCCACTGAATGAATTGATTTGTCCTTGCATATGATTAATAAGTATGTTTGTTTGCAAAGTACCGTGCTTGCCATTTAAATGTAGTGTAACTGCAGGAATAAAAACATGGAGAAGAGAAAGAGAAGGTGGTGTGGGGCAAAGACAAATGACAGCAACTTTGACACAGTTGTTCGTGGAGTCCATTTTTTGATGCTGTATGTGACATACTGCAATTTTTTGTCAGGGCACTTTCCCATAGTCAGTGAGGGTTTGTTAAACATTTCATAAGCCTAGCTGACAAGTGTGCTACGCTTGCAAGAACCAGCGGTCTAGGAACAGGAACAGGGAGGACAGTGTAAAGGGTGTTTGCGTAAGAGGGCAGAAAGAGCCTACTGTTAATATGATATTAAGCCTTTGTCATTGAAGTTGTTTGGTAGGACAAGCCAATGACATGGGGAAAATCTGCCAAAGGAAAAAGTGCAATTAGCTACCAGCATTTGAAATATTCATCCAAATTGTTACTTCAATCTGCTAGTAAAGTTAGGAGTAGGAAAATCACAGAGTCACAGAATATGCTGAATTGGAAGGAACCCTCAAGGATCATCAAGTCCAACTCCTGGCCCTGCATGGGACCATCCCCAGGAGTCACACCGTGTACCTGAGAGTATTGTCCAAATACATCTTGAACTCTGGCAGGTTTGGTGCTGTGACCATTGCCCTGGGGAGCCTGTTCCAGTGCCCAACCATCCTCTGGGTGAAGAACCTTCTTCTAATATCCAATCTAAACCTCCCCTGACACAACTTCAGGCCATTCCCTCAGGTCCTGTCACTGGTCACCACAGAGAAGATATCAGTGTCTGCCCCTCCTCTTCCCCTCACTAGGAAGTTGTAACTGCAATGAGGTCTCCCCTCAGTCTCCTCTCCTCCAGGCTGAACAGACCAAGTGACCTCAGCCACTCCTCATACGGCTTCCCCTCAAGGCCCTTCACCATGCTCATTGCCCTTCTGTGGCCACTCTCTAACAGCTTAATATCTTTCATATGTTGTGGTGACCAAAACTGCATGACTAAGTGTCTGAGACTGTTGGTATTTCAAAATTGGCAAAACCTTTGCCTTCAACCAAGGTGTCTGGGAGATGGGAAATTGTTGTAAGGACACCACAGTTGCATTCAGGAAGGAGGAATAAGCAACCCAGAGGATAAACTTGTGGCTTTCTGAATTAACTGCTGCTGGAATATGATTGAGGAAGGAGAAAAGCTACAGAGACAACTAGGCACGTGCCGGTCCTTAACTGCAAGTTTTCCTGGTCACTTCTGTAGCGACAATCTGCTATAACTCTGTGACATTTTATGTATTCACTAGTCTGTCAGAGGCCTCTGAGTACTAAGGCTTTACTGTTGTAACTGTCCTTATTTGTCCTTTGTCTAGAAGGCATCAAGGCCACTCTATCAAATAATTTTGGTGGGTTTGGTCTCCCAGCTTTCTGTCTTTCCTCTCTCGTCTTGTGCTCGAGGAGGGATGTTGGGAGTGGCAATGTGAGATGATGCTCCAAGAGTACTGCAGAGAGGAGGAGATAGTGGTGACAGTCTGCTGTCACCTTCCAGGGCAAGGTCTAACCACACCTGAGTGATCTTGCACCTCGTGGCCATGACTGACTGAAATCTCTTTATTTTACTGACAGTTTTCTTATTCATTTTGTAAATCTAGAGACCTGTGTTTCCTTTAAGCCTTGGTTTTTAACCTTACAAAATTTAATTCAGATTAAACAGTCCTGTTGGCATTTAGTGAAGAATTAATGTCTCCCTCAATTCTGCTCAAATCCTATTTATGCCTCTCTTCATTTCAAGACTTGGGGTTTGCTGGATATCAGTTTGGGTTTTGCTTTTTGCTTTTTTTGTTGCTTCACATCCCCACATCCTTCCCCAGCATGGTGGTTTTCTTTTCCTGTGACTACTTCTGCAAACTACTATTGCCTTCTCAAGGACATACCAGTTTTGGGCAGGGAGTAGCACAGACACACAGCTGTAGAGGAGCCTTTTTAAAGGCATGTTTTTTTAGTGTCAGATATTTATCCTCTTTTTGAAAGGTTTATGAGTGGTGCCTTATCTAAACAGATTTTATGTTTATTTACCTCTTCTTATGAGCCTTGGAAGTACAAGTAGGTGATAAGGTGGGAGGAAATGGAGTGAGATTATTTTCATTCTGTTTATTGTCAGAAAATGACCCTGGAGTTCTGTCTTTATTTGCATACACTGTGTCAGAGCTTATGCTTGTAGAACATATTCGCAGAAGATTTGGGAGTGATGATTTGAAGTGATACTTGTTTTGACAAATACATTATGTTAGGTAAAAGCAAATTATTTTGCTCACATCTTTCTGTACAATGACTCTGTAATCTTCAGTGTCATATACTTTGGTAAATCCTAAATTGTCTTCTGAGCAAGCCCCTTAAAGTATTTTGTAGTGTTGTTTGATTAAAGGAAGAACTGTACTGTCTGGGATTTGTATCGTGGCAGGAGAATCTTACTGCAGATTTTAAGTTATCTTGGTAGCTTGGCAACTTGATCTTCACAGAATCACAGAATAGTTGGAGTTGGAAGGGACCTTAGAGTTCTTTTTGTTCCAACCTCCCTACCATGGGCAAGGACACTTTCTACTAGACCAAGTTACTCAGAGCCCCATCCAACCTGGCCTTGAGCACTTCTAGGGATGGAGCATCCACGGCTTCTCTGGGCAAGCTGTTCCAGTGCCTCACCACCCTCACAGTAAAGAATTTGTTCCTGATGTCTAGTCTAAACTTACCTTCTTCAGTTTAAGGCCATTCCCCACTTGTCCTGTCACTACACACCCTTGTAAAAAGCACCTCTCCAGCTCTTGTGGCCCCTTTAGGTACTGGAGGGAGCTGTTAGGTCTCCCTGGAGCCTCCTCTTCTTCAGGCTGAACAGCCCCAACTCTTTCAACCGTTCTTCATAGGAGAGAGGAATTAGCCTGGTTTCTAGGTTAGAGGTATGTGTAGCTATTTTGTTTTTTGAAATCAGATCCCAGGGATAACACATCACCAAATAAGGCACTAGGTATTGTTTCTTTATTGATTAGACTCTAAATTTAATCCATATGTTGCCTCTTCTTAGCCTTAATATAGAAAACAAATGTAGGGTTTGGAGAATTAGTGATAGCAATGGGGATTAGTGGTAGCAAGATGCATATAAAATCATCTCATGCTGTTTTAAGAATAAGTGAGCAACTGCTGGCTTGCAATTCAGAGCTCATTTTTCTAATACACTTATGTTAACAGTTTTATAATTAAGCTTCAGTTAAAATTATAATAATAATTTCCTTTTCCATTCAAGCATAACAAAGCACTTAAACAAGCATTAATAAGCCTCATATCAACTTTGTAAAATAAGTATTATTGCCCCTATTTTGCAGTTGGGTAAACATAATTGAGGGTAAGTGATTTACTCTGAAGTGACAAATACTGCAAAGGGCAGCTTCTGGATACTCCTTCAGCACTGTGGACCTTGGTGGTAAAGTGCAGATAGCAGGTAGATCCTTAAATATTATGACTTAATGAAAAAATGAGCTCAACAATACTTAATGTAGATGGAAAAGCTTTACGTAAATACTATGTATTATGGCAGAAAATGTAGGTCTGGGATTTTAGGGGAAATGACAAGGACTTGTTTTGCTTGATCTGCCTTTTTTTTTTTTTTAAGTCTTCTGCTCATCGTTTTCATAAAGATATTTTATTTTCTGAACAAATGTTTGTGCCTTTCTGACACATCAATGTAAAACCTTGAAATTCATCTGTGTGAAGGCCCAAGATGGGTCTGCAGGTCTGTGGTGCATCACCCTTGGAGAGGATAGAGATCTCTGTGCTCTCTGCATCTGTGGAGAAGAGCTAAGGAGCAAGGCCTGAAGTGGATGACCACAAATGCAATCCATGAGCATTTGCTGAGCAAAGCATCGTGGTCAATCTGTTATTTTCCAGCTCACTTGTTCAGACAGGAAGACCCTGAATCTTGGCTGGGATATAAGACTTTGATCCATCCTTTGACAAAATGCCTGGCCCGAGCTGCATTTGAAGGACCTCACATGTTCCCTCAGCTCTGTGAAGTTTTTCCAGTTTCTTCTGAGCAAAGATTTTGTATGTACCCTCTCAGTAATGGGTGTAAGCAGAAAAACAAAGCAGTCTTGGGGCACTTGCATGTTAACATTGGGAAAATTTTCCTTTCTGTTGGAAAGTGGATAGGTAGGCATCATCAATATGCCTTTAATAAATAAAAAACCAAGCCCTAATAGAGTGAAATTGCTGGACTAAACTGCTGACCTTGCAGTCATGTCCAGAAATATATCCTAACCTGCAACACAGCAGGAAATGCAGAATTAATAATTACAGATCCCTCGGTGGAAGTCATACCACAGGCAAGGAATAGAAACCAACCTTCTTTCAGACTGAAAAAATAGAAGAAAACCACCATAAATAGTGACAAAGCGCCCTGGAAATTAAAATATCTCCATTCTCCTGGGGAGAGGGAGAATTTCAGTGTGGCCAAAGACTGCTGGTGGCTTCTGACTTAAATTACACACCAGTATTGCTTACTGATATTTTTCCCAGGTATCATCACTGTAGATATGTAGTATGTATAAAGATCACAAATTCAGAAGTCAATGCCATTGACATTGATCAGCAGCTTACATCCCTATGGTTGAAAAGGCAATTCTCTATATAACAGCATGTGCATTGTTGTATAGTATATATAAATCTGTCTATTGTAAATTCAGTGCTACAGATTCATAGCCAAAATGTTTTGATATGACTGAAAAATCTTTTTTCTCTGCTTTCTGAGAGGTAATTTAAATGTGAGAAGGTATTTCTGACAAATATTTAGCCCTGGTACACGTTAGAAGTTCAAGTACTTACCATATCTAAACAGTATTTGGTCCTAAATTAATTATTAAATAGAGGTTACATTCATGCATATTGATATGTACCCACAGATTAAAGGGACAATGAGTCAGTTGGTACCTGACTACAATGGAAGGAGGAAGAAACTGAAATAGTGCTGTGTCTCAGTTCATTTTTAGGAGTGAACAACTATGATAAGGAAGACTTTTTCCTAATAGGAAAAAATATAATAATTTTGCTGCATTATTGGTATTAGTAGTAGACTAGAAATAACTCTAGCCTGTCTCTAGGAAATCTTATAACCTCAAAGGAAAGGAAGCAAGATAAGCAGTGTAGTCAGAGTGCTAAAGCTGGGGTGAAAGAAAATAAAAATTTGGAATACTACTCTGCATTATTAGCCTTCAATTAATTTTATTTAACTTTGATTTGAGAAACAACAGCATTCATCGTTATTAAAAAAAGTATTCAGCTCCATTCTGTCATTTCTGTATGCTTTATTCTTATATCAGTAGCATTTCTGGATTTGGTACTACCCACAGGACTGAAAAAGAGAGAGTTTTTTACCAAGGTAATTGTATGCATAACTTAATTTTACGCAAGTGAATCATCCTGACAAATTGAACATTAAGCAGTTGAACAGTGCCTTAATCAGGCTGTTCAGGTACTTAAAATTAAGCACAGCATTAAGAACATTACTGCAATAGGTTTGAATACAGAAAACAGAATTGCAACACAGCAAAAAAAAGTTTCCACAGATGGAAATCAATTTTCTCTCCAGTGTACATCTTTGACAACCTCCCACATATGCAGTTGTATGTACACCATAGTTTAATTAAACTCTAGCAGTATCAGCATGTTTGTTGGCTAAAACTGATGAACTTTCTAGCTGCCATTGCAGTTACACCAAGAGTGAAATAAAAGCCATGAGGCTGAAACAGAGCTCTCATTATTGGATACCAGACAGCTATAATCCCATCTGTGTAGATGTACAGCCAGGATCTGGGTCATGTGAAATACTCCCTCCTTCCAACCAGAAGCCTTCTAATGATTATTCATGATTAATTTTCATGCCAGCACTGCAATATACTGCTAAGTGAATGTATTCTCATTTTTAGACTCACTCCCACTGAACAGCATTTCAAGCAGCTATTATTATAACAGTCCTGACAACTCCCTGATTAATCCTCATCCATGTGTGTCAGATGTTATTAACACTTAACTGGTCAAAGTTCAATCTTTACTACTCTGAGTCTGTTTCTTCATGCAGAGCCTGAGTGAAGCTGTCACATGTGTCATATTGTCAAGCGAGAATGCATAACCCATTTCTACTTTTAATTTGTTTACTGACATATCTTATATAAGTGCATCTCTAAAGATAGTGGTGGCTGTTCTAATGGCTGGTGCAAATTTCAGTAGTTGTGTCTGCTGTTCTTTAAGTATAAATAAGTGTGCTGTGTATATGGCACATGGTGCAGTGTTATGTGTTTCCCACTCACATTGCCCTGATGCTCTGTTGATATCTCAGCTCTCTGTGACTGCAGTGCTGGGGACCTGTGGTCATTGTGTGTAGGCACAGTCTTTACCACAGAAGGTGACTTGGCTCAAATACTCTCAGGACTATTTGTCCTACTGTTCGTGATTGCTAAGCTGCTGGCATGTAGCAGTTGCTGCAGTGGACAAAATAGGTTTCATCTGCTGTATTCTGCAACTGGATCTTCTGAAACAATCCTTACAATTTCAGATTTAGGAGTGACTTTGAATTCACTGGCTGGGTTCTGTCAGCTAAAAGTCGGTGTCTCATGCATTTGTTTTTTTTCATTACAAACTGAATTTTACCTGGACTGACCTTAAAATTTCTGCTTGGGCCTTTGCCATCTCTTGCTTCAGTCTCTGCTTGAATTGATGCTCTTGTCCTGTCATCAGCTACTACACAAATGCTGGCAACACCATCAGTTTTTTTTGTGCTCATGAGCAAAAATACTTTGTCAGCTTATTTAATTGCCAGAAATAAGTATCTGGAGAGACATTCTTTTTTTGCTGTTTTCTTCCCCCTTTCTTCTCCCTGCTCTTTCAAAGTATGTGCTTCAGACAGTTTATTATCTGATCCAATTTGTCAGTATCTGTATGGGTTACTAAGTACGTTTTTAGCAATTTGGCTGTACTCAATGTCTGGTATGGGGACCGAAGAATGCTGTCTTGGCATAGCCTTGTAAAGGTGTCTGAAATAGAGGTGGATCCTATTCTTACTGTATCTCTCTTAAATTTTGCTTGGCTGTCGTCCCGTAGAGTGAGTTTCAGCTGTGAGTCCCACCATTATCAGTTCTGTCATTGCAAAGAACCTCTTTCTGCACCCATATATGTTGGTGGTCACTCAAGAGTTGATATATTTACTTGGCTTATTCAAGAACTTTTGTACTTTTTCAAATTCTTGGATATTGTGTAATCAGCTCTTTTTTGGTGTTGCTTATATTTGTTTATAGTAAGCTTATAATTCATGCTAAATTTGACTTTACACATTTATCCAGTTGATATTAAAATAGAAGTGCGAATTTCACTAGCTCTGATCTCTATGTGTTACAAATGCAAAGTTCAGGTAGTTTTTAAATACCTTTGCTACCTTTTTCAATTGTAGGGTGGTAGATGAAGTTTAGCTGCAGTAGCAAAGTTGAAATGCTTGGGTATATCGCTGTCAAATTGAACAAAGTACAGTTGACTTGCAGTCCTCCACTCCACTGGCAGGTTTCCTTTCCTAGGTGTATGGTTCAGAAGTGAGAGCTGAGACACATGAGAGCCTGGCTAATAGCTTGTATTGCTTTGGTGGAAAATGTCTGCAGTTTGGGTATTTTCATGCAAAGATTTTTCACATACTGAGTGTACCTCTCTTGGTGTGAGGGTTAAGGCATCTACAGATGGCTTGTGGTCTGTTTGCCCTCTTAAATTGTAATTTGGAGCCCACTGTACTGTGTAATTGCTCTTAATCTGTGATGCCTTATATACAAGAACAGTTTGATCACATCTGAGTTCAGCAAACAATTTACAGGTCTTGTGTGGCTAAGTTTTTGGACAGTTGTTTGGGAGAAGAGGCATTTAATTTTCTGCATTTTTGCTCCTGCTTCAAATACCGAGTAAAACAATACTGTCAGTGGTCCAGTTCCTCCTTCACTTACCTTGAAACTGCTTTTGTGCAGCTCACCAAGTAGGTTGGTCACTACGAGACCTTTGAGTTCTGTAGCTTAAGTCAGGCTCTGCAATTACATGTTGCTTTTTGCATCTTACAGCAGGGACTTTCAATACCTCTATTTTTTTGTCTAGTTAGCTATTGCTCCATAACTGTAATTCTTAATTCTGAGGTGTTTTTATTTTTATCTGTCTTAGCTATTCTTGGCTTACATGGAGATGTACCCAGAATGAGTTAAAACAAGCATCAAATACCTTTATTTCCTGAAGAAGTCTCTCTATTGGTACCTTCCAGCATCAAGCTTGCTCTTGATAACTTTATAGATAACAGTTGCAGGAGAAAGGAATATTCCAAGTAAATTTAAGTATTTCTATATGGTATTTATCTGGTGATGGCGGGCATTTTACTTCAAGCAGTAACATACTGTGATGTAGCTGTTGCTCGGCCAGAGTGTCAGTTTACTCTCTGTTCTTCTGCCTTTGTATTCAGCACAAGAGTCAGCCATGAGTATAAAGTTAGAGTACATTTAAACAAGTTAATTGATAGAAGAGTTATACGTACTGTTGTCCACAAATGCCTGTCCTTCCATGCACAAGGAACATCTCCCTACCTCTGCTACTCAGGAGTTGCTCTGCAAACTGTATGTAATAATAGAAATAAGCCATATTTATGTATGTAGAGATGGTGCTGATTTTCTTGATTCTTAGATGCCTCTTGGTAGTGTAAGTTACTCTGGGCTGAAGCTGCCATTTAGGTCATATGTCAGATAGGTCCTTTCTTTTGGCTTCTGGGATTTCCTCACAGGATTAGGTGCTTTATTCTGTCAGCCTGCAGTTAGAATGGTTTTTTCCTGACATTTGAAGTTACTCTGGCTACCATCATCCATTTTGGTCATTCTTGCTAGTTTCGTTCATTGGCTTTTGTTGCAGCTGGTAAAGAAAACCTCACTTCTGGCCTTACCACTTCAAGGGGTTGTCAGGAGTAATGGAGGTATTAGATTTCTGGCATTGCTTGGCTTGCTTCACACATACACAAAAATAAATATATCCTCCCCCATGGTTTCTCTGTTTGCTCTAGCTGAAATAGAAAAAGTATGTGGAATGAGAAGTGATTGACAGGCAAATATCAGGCCAAAGCAGATTAAAAAATGTGGTTAAGCTTGTGGAGGAATGTTGATTCTAAAAATTAGTTTTAGGCACAAAAGAAGCAAACTGACAAAAATCCTGCAGCAGTAAACTGAGTATGTCTTTATGCAGCCTGTGCATTTGTAAATGCATAACAATAGCAGCTGCTGGACCAGATAGTCTCCCTGGTTTTCTCTTCCCTGTCCTTTCCTCTGGCAAGATAAGAGGAAGAAAATGGGGATTGCATTATGTTTCCTGTTCTGTTAATTTTGGATCTGGAAAGGGCTTCTGCTTTACTCTGGTAATTGGGTTTTATACTGCAGAACACCAATATATTTTCATGGTTAGTAATCTGTTTTGGCAAATTATGTGTTTCTGAAAAGTGCAAGAAGCACACTGCATTTTAACATTGGAATAACCATGGTTTGTGCATTTATAAACATGCTTCTCTGATCTCATGTACAATGTGCATAAATCACATTTCAAACATGAGATAATCATCAGCACCCAGTAAAAAGGATATTTCCATGGCAACAGTTGCTAAATTGAACAGTGCCTCAGTACTTCCTCCCTATTTTTGTCCAGAAGCCTCCCTGACTTTAGCTCAGATAACATCCACCTTACTGATGAGTAACAAAATAATCCTACCTGTTAAAAAATAATAAACTCAGCATTGCCTGTGTAAGGATTTATTACAGAACAAATGAGCAATAATTCATTAGTGCTGACAGTCGTGGGGGCATCACCCTTTTACATCTGCATTTCTGTAGCTCTTCATAGGACTGTCAAACACTTAGTGTGGTCTTTCCCCATGCCAGGGGGAAGTTTCTGTAATTGTATTTTGAGAGGTCTGGGAAAATCATCTGGCCTGGAGGAAAATCTGACCAGTCTTCATGGCTTCCACCTGAAAGAAAAGAAAAAAATGTGGAAGTGATGGCACTTCCCATGTCTTTATTGTCTTTCTTGTCTTTATATACATCGAGGAAAATTGCAGTTTTGAGGACTAAGCTGACATTGTTCAGCAGATATTTGGAGATTATTATTCTTACATGTGACAGGTAACATGAGAGTGAGCATGAGGATTACAGGGCGATGGACACAGGCATTCTGGAGTCATGTGAGGGCTCCTCATTCGATACCATAATTGACGGAAAATTCAATTTGAGAGGCATGGAGGCAATTTGCGGCAGCTGATGGGGATGCTCTCTGCCCCTGTCCTACCCTCATGTGGCTCCCCGGGTGCCGAGATGTAGCAGGAAGGACCACACACGCGGCGTAGACAGGAAGCAAAGAGGATTTTATTCCCAGGGTATGGGTATTTATAGGGGTCTGAGGGTAAGTGATGTCACTTCCTGGACCTTGGGGGACAGTGGGTAGGACAGGCAGGGGACAGGGGAGGCTTTCTCACAGAAACCTGTTGGACCAGTTTCATGCATACTAATGAGGGTGCTACAGACAAAGACAGGGAAAAACATTATGGTGAGCTATCATCTTCTGAGGCTTATTGCTACAGAGGCAGGTCACAAGGGTTCTTTATAGGAGCAGACAGGTGTCTCACCTGTGATGGAAGGTTAAATAAGAAATTTGGGTTTGTTTCCATACACAGTCAATAACATCTTTCTGCTGTACTGTTCTCCAGGGTGACTTTCTTTTGCCATAATGAAGTAAAATCTCTGAAGAGAAACAGGCAATTTGTAACAATAGGAAGTATTTTGCTTTCAAATCTACCTCATCACTAGTGTGAACTGTTCTAAATTTTGAACCAAAGATTTCTAAACAAGTGATCAAGCATGCAAAGGATTAGTTCATACTTTTTCTTTCCATTTTATTCTTCAGGTATTAGCTGCAGGGGCATATTTTGACTATGTGTATGCCTGAAAGAGCAAAATGCTTACTCTCTGCTAGTATCTAAAATGTTTCCTATTTACAATGCCTTTACAAACTCTCAAACCTCTCAGTATCCCTTTTTTGTTGTTTGTAAGGCATAAATTCATATGGCCTTATTCCATCACTGTTCTTTTCGGTTTCACCTCCTTTATAGCTTCTCCTGTGACCCAGTTCATCTTGTGCCTCTTTTTGGCCTGTCCTTCCTTCATCCTAAAGTGGAAACTTGGGAACTGAAGAGTGAACAGCAGAGGCGGCCCACACTTATTCCTGCAGCATTAGGAATCTTGTGGGAAGCTGAAGTCTGCACTGTTTTTTTCCCTGTCTCTTGGATCTATCTTAGGCAACTGTGAGATAGGCAAAGGTGGAGAATATAGACACTGAGGCATTCAGAAACATTTTGCATTCCCTTAGCTGGAGATGTAGAATTGGACTCTCTTATGGAGTCAGCTGACGAATAGATCAGTTGCTACAGAAGTACTTGGAAGAATGAAGGCTGTCACATGTTGTGGGTTTTAAAATCCTGTGTGTTCCTGACCAAAATGAACTGTTACCAGACTGATGTATGGTAACAAAGTTTATGCCAGCAGGATGAAAGGCTGTTAATATGACTATTCTGAGTTCGGGGGGTGGTGTGATTGTGTTCTTACAAATTTCTTCACAAATTTGAGAAAGAAAAACTGCGTAAGACCACAGTTTTCCAGAGAGCATTTTTTCCTTCCTGACTGAGCTTGTCCATGTTTTCTGACAGCTGGGTATACCACTGGATTAAATTTTAAGAGGCTGCTTTTTGTTATTAAACTTGGAGAATTGGGGTCATTAATGGTAGCTTAATTAGCATCATAATTAAACAAACACAAATAGCCTAGTCTTGGGTTTCCTGAAAATAACTATGGAGCTACTTCATGTTTAAATACACTGAGTTTGGGGTTATTTGAACATTTGTTGGTTTTCCCAGTGTATGAAAAGTGACTTTTTGTGTGTGTTTTTGGTTCCATTTGCCTATGTGAAGTCCACTCACATATTCAGGAGTATTAGGTGTTTCAGGTAATTTAAAGCTCCAGTTCCCTATCCCAAGGGTAACTTAGCCATGGGGCACACTACTGGGAAATAAGTCACTTGCTTCCTACCATTTCTTTGCTCCCAGACTACTTCAAAACAGGTCTTCAATTGCCCAACAAAGTTTGTGCTGATTGCCTGTGGTGGTGTAGGTATCCGAGCGTTGCATGATGTAGATGAAAAAATGCCATTCTGTCTGCTCTGTTATAAAATGGGGATTAATTTCTTTCCCTCACTCTGTTGTGAATCATGTCCCCTCTTCAAAAGTCTTGTTTGACTAACCCCAACTGAAAGGAGGACTCTTGAGGCCAAAGGACCGTGCAGGCAGAAGAGCAGCAAGTATTGGTGTTGAGCAGTAAGATTTAGTGGTCTCCAAGCCACAGCTAGAGATGTGGCATCGATATGATCAAAGTCCTGCTCTTGCTTACATTGCTTTTGTTTCTCACCTGTCCATTTCACCTTCTTTGACCACTAAAGCCAATAATCAACCCTCCTTTTTTGATTAATGATTGACTATTATGCCAGTGTTTACATTGAGCATTGGGCTTGGCTTCGTTTCTGGAATCTCTTTCAGTCTGGAGACTGAAGACAGGAAAAGGAGTGAAATAACTAAAGGTACATGAGAAGTCAAGAAGTGTCCCTGAGGGGAAAAAGGAAGAAAGTATAGAAGTGGGAAGGGTGTGCTCAGGAAGATACATAGTGAATGACGAAATGAGAAGAGGATGTTCTGAACAGAAGAAAGGGGGGAAAAAAAAAAAAAGACAAGTGTTGTCCACTGAAAAACAGCAGTCGACAGTCCAGAAAAGGAGTAGGCAGTGTGGGTAGAAGAATAAAAAAGGAAGTTGGGAAGTTACAAAAGGTGTAGTAAAAAAAATAATGCAAAATAAGGAAAAAGAGAAAAAAATGGGGTGCAGAGATAAAAAATGGTACTTGAAAGAATGAATGCATTGAATTGGGAAGGCAGCAAGCAAGTTTGGGAATGGAATTAAGAGGGAGTGAAACTGGTGAAGAAGGATAGTGGCTCCTGTCTGATTTGTGTGCTTCCCCACAAGGCCATTTTCTTCAAGCATTTCAGATAGATGATCCCCTTTGTCTCCTCTGTCTTCCTGTGGCATTTTCAGTCAGCATGTTTGTCTTCCATGCACTAGTTCCTCATTGTGGTGGTTTACAGTCCCTCTAGAGGAATGGCAGCTGTTGCCAGCAGTGGAAGAGTTAGTGGTTGTTTTGTGTGAGCACTAAGGCTGGTAATTTTATAGGCTCTCTCCCTCTACCTCACAAGAATTAAACCCCTGTTGATTAGGGTAGAAGTGAGCTGCTGCTGACTACTTCTGTAACTCCCAAGGCAGTCATGACTTGCTGTTGGAGAGGCATAGCTTTATGAGAACAGTCTGCAGACAGTGGTTTTATCTTTAGATTTTGTAAAGGTAAACATGCTAAAACTGAGCAGTCTGAAATCCTGCTTTACATCCCTTTTTCCTTTGCACTTTTTCACCCCCTTTTTGGTATCTGTCAAGAAGCTTGCTGCATTGAGGCAGCAACTGACAGCACAGGTGACAGAAATGTGTTTTGCCTGTCCCTCTGAAAGTGCGTGTTTGTTGCAAAGAACTCATTCATATTCTTGTCGTGGCTGTAATGTTCAACCGTTGTGAAACACCACTGAGGGAGACCTGACCTCTTGGCCCAGCGCTGATTATTATGCTCAGTACAGTGCATCTAAGTATTGTCTGCCTCTGCAAGGTTTAATAATGAGCAGAAGATGAAGTACACCTGGGCTTTAAGTATTTACACCTGCTGTCATGTGTGTTTGTTTATTTCCGGGCTCCAGAGACAGGAGTCTGTGAAATCAAAGATGGAAGGAATAGAAAAATAGTTATTGTGTATGGTATATTTGTTTCTGAATTCATTGTCTCAAGACAAAGAAAAATGAATCACGTCAAATTATTAAAAAAGAGAAACAAGACCAAAGGATCTGAAGAATTTTGCATTTAGCTTCTTGGACATAAATTAGGTCTCTTCTTGCCCTGACAAAGACAAGATCTTCATTCCAGTACCTTTTGTAACCCTTTGCATGATTTTGTGCCTTTTTTGTGACATGGCTGGCAATGGCTCTTATTAAAGGCAGTTGATAAAAGGAGCACTAGTGTGATAAATAATGCAAGTTCTGTTAGTTTTTAACAGAGGCTGCAATTTATTGGCCATATTACTGCCATTGTTAGTGGTGTTACTAAGGTGATGCCTACTAGACTGTGCCCTGTTAAAAAGTCTGCAGAGAGGTACTATTTTTGGTTATTAAAGAGAGAGAACAGAAATTTAAACTATTTCTTGTAGATCTCTGTCAAAGGCATGGAGGCTTTCCATGTAGCTTCCCAAGCATAGCCTGTACTTTGAGACATGAAATACAGCTTGCAAGCAATTCAAACTGTTACATTTGTGTTGGGTATTTAGCCAGATTGCAGTGGTTTGATAGATGAGTTGTAGTATTCCTGATTAAATAAATTCTGTTATTTTTTTAGTTTGTAACTGGTACTACTTGACATTCTCTGCTAAGGCAGAAGTTATCTCCAGTTCTGGTTGTTAGACAATGTGGGACATATTTCTACACAACTGTTTGCAAGTGCTAGAATAAGCAAGACCTTTTTGTGTTGTACATGCTGTTTTACTCTTCAAGTCATTTCTGCAGCAATTATTTTTTCAGTTTGAAAACTTTCCTTCTCATCAATGATTCTCATCATTAAGCTAAAAAAATATCTCCTGCATAGTTCTTTCTGTAAACCAATGATCTAACAAATTCATTGGTAAATCCTTGTTAAGCATCTTTAACATTGGAGGAAGGATATTAATTAAGCTTTTATCCAAAACTGGTTCAAAAGAGCCCCACTTCCTTCATCTAAAGTTCATGGGTTGGACAGAATTCATGATTCGGAGATTTTACTGAGTGTAGAAAGGGTACAAATGTAATTGGCCTGTTGGAGACTAATTCATTTTGAGTCTGTGAATGGAGCTGAACCAGGTATGTAGGTGACAGTAATGAAGTTATGACACTTGGATGCTTGACCTCTCTCTACTAATCACTTCACTCAGCAGCATGCATTCCTACTTTGGACTGAATTGCACTGTTCTGAAAATAAAATGGACACAGCCCGTACTAATAACGTTTTGCAAAGGGTAATGCATGAAAGGGTTGGAGTTCTCAGAGTTCAGAACATGCTTTGTGTTCTGTTGTGGTCTGGTGATAGATTCACATCTGAAAATCTTGTATCATCAGGTGCAGGAAAACATTGTGCTCAGCCAAAAGATCTTTTTGTTTGTGTGCTGAGCAGTGAAACACTGACACAATAAAAGATACTGAGGCTCACCACATGTCCTGAAGGAATGCTCATGTTTTCAGTGTGGAAGTGACTTGGGTGGTGTTTCAACCTGTGATGTCTCTGTGCATGGAAACATCTGGTATGTTGAAGCAGAACTGACCTTCTACTTCTGCTTGAAATCATTTTGGCACCTAAAATGGCCTCCTGACCGATACTTAATGACAGACTGCTCAGTCCCTTGTCATAGATGAAAACCACAAGTTTAATCAGCAGTTTAAAGAGTTCAGGATCTAAGCTAAAGAAAATAATCTACGTTATGTTGAAGATAAGGAGTTAGTGGCATGGGAAGATTTGCCAGTGCTATTAAAATGATTGCCAACTGTTGCACTGTCAGCAGTGGAAATTGTTGGGAGTTAATTTCAAATTGGTATCTCAGAGTTTTCATCTGAACACCTGCTGTTTGGGATCAGAATATGAAACATTAACTGTGATTACTTCCCTCCCAAAAGGCACCCAAAAATGAGCAGCTGTTATGCCTTAAATTAAGGTTATGTGTAACATCAGTTTGAAACTGTCATACCATGGACATGACCTGGTTGCATACAGAGTTCCTAGGGTTCACTCCTTGTAACAAAGTAAAATTACAATCTGCTGATAGATCAATGAGTAAACTTCTTGTGAAACATGCTCTGTGAGAATTTGGAACCCTGGCCATTTTTCAGTAAAGATGAACAATGTTGCTGTTCGCTCTGAGGTACTGGAGAAGAGGCAAGAAATGTTGCTTTGGCTGCCAAATTAGAAGACTTCCAAGGCTTCCATGTTCCAAGGACGCATATTCAATGAGTATGACGAGATAAATCTGTATAGTATACATATAGCTGGTATGTATGATAGATATTGCAGTATAACGTGGGCTTCAGAAAGAAGTGCTCTTGATTTAGGAAATGTAAGTAACATTGGTATGAACAAGGATCTGTTTTGGCTGTTGAATGTGAGATCCTTTTTAACTATTTGATGGGATTTGGGCATGTGGAGAAGGCTTTGAATCAGAGAGTGATGAGGTGTGTTTTATTTATTGCCTACAGTATTTTATACTTTAGGTAATTTTCCTGTATTTTCAGTTTGTAAAATTCAGGAGATGAGTAAGGTGACAGTTTTATGGACCACTTAGAAATAAATGGGCACAAAATATGCCGTAATCTTCTGTATTGGTTGTTAGATACTTTTCTGTTTGTTATATGTAAAACTTTCTTGGTAACATTGGCTACTTCACTGCACAATTGTGATGGTGAAGGGAATAAAGACATATGGCCTGTATTGTGATTTCTTTTATACCTTTTTATGTCTGGTCTCATTTAGTGTGATAAAATCTAAGACTTTATGGAATTGCTTTTTGAGGAAAAGAAGTAAGAGTTAGCCCTCCATATTTTTATAGTTTTTATAGTCCAGTTTGGTCTTCCATCAGCTTCAGATCACTGAGTAGTTTTTTTGGGTTTTGGATGGTGAAAAAAAGGGAAGAAGAAGGAAGAGGATCTTTATTTTCTAGTTTTATACACAATGTTTAAAGCACTTTCTTCCCCCCAAATAATTTTTCTTTTTCCTAGCTTTTTAAAAACACACTATCTGCATACAGGCATTTAGGAAGTCTCACAGCAGTTTAATGAGAGATCTTAACAAAGCTTCCTTTATTTTTGAAACAGAGATGCAGAAATTAAAGCAAGATTCTGAAGGCTTCCACTGATTTGGAGTATTTCTCGCTTTTGAGTTCCTAATGAAAGAATGCTTTGGAGTTGATTGTGCTCAGACTACTGTGGAAAGTCAGTGGATTTGTTGTTTCTTTTACAAGTCCTAGATGTCTGCTCTCACAAACAGTTCACGCAGAGTCGGAGCTTGACATAGGATGTTTGCTGAAGAGAATTACTGAAATTAACTGTCCCCTGTGAATTGGAAGTGGCCATCCATTTTCATACTGTCAGAATTGCTATGACAACAACACAAATGCTATTGTTGCCTGGAATTTAAGGTGTTATGAAAGCTCTCAGCCTAGGAAGAGCTGAGCAGTTAGGCACAGGATGGCATCAGTATCAGCCAGCTCAGTGAGCAGATAGCTCTCCTGTGCCATTTTCTCTGTGTATTTTCTGCAATAGGGTATGGCTTATTGGATTTAAATGTGACTGTTTTATATGTCTGTTCCCAATATCCATGTGGATATTGTGATTTACAGTTGATATTTCCAGCCACATTTACTTTGGGTAGAACAGCCTTGGTGAAAAATGCATTTAAAACAATAACTTAAACCAACAGTCTGGGTAGTTCCAAATACCTAGAATTTTTAGACTGCACATTCAGATAAAAGCAGCTTCACCTGGTTTGTTGGATCATTTAATCTCTGAACGTGTTGACTTCTGTTAAGAAAGGTACTAAGGTTGGGTCAATTATATCTCAAGCTGTTTGTCCTCCTGCGCTTTATTTCCTCCAATCTTTTCAAAATGCATCTGTTTGTAGAAGGCCTTTGTCATAGACTGTATTTCACACATAAGAAGTGATTGAAGGTGTAATTGCATTTTGAAGTCCCATTTGCATTTTCCTTAACATTTCACATCACTCATACTGTACATGACAGGTCTACTTTATCTGACTTCTGCTTTTCAATGTGTTTCTATGGGGAGGAATAATTTTTAACACTCCTAATTCTTCCAATTTCCAACTCTCAGTTCTGGATGCAGATGTTAGGTAGTGTTTTGGAAATAATATTTTTCAGGATAGCAACCATTGTCACAAAGGAAGATGAAATGGAAAATTTATTAAGGTCTGTATTAATGTTGATTTATTTCACTGTCAGTTTTTCTGGTTGCGGGATTTGTGAGAAGCTTACTAAGATAAATTTGAATAAATTTACTGTAGATTTTAATATGCCCATTCATCTGTAAGCTGTACTTTTATTTAGAGATGTTCCTGTATTTGCAATGGCTTCATCTTTCTCTATCCGGATTAAGGCTATAGTCTGCTCACATTATGCTGTCCTGACAATAAAAAGTACCATATACTAGCCAAATAAACAAGTTCACATTGACTTTTATCATCAATGGCTTTCATTCAGAACTGTAGTCTGTAAAAACTTAAAAGTGACTTGTGTGCAATTCCAAACTATCATGAATGATGGGCTTATATTTAGAGCTGAGAATAGGAAGAAGAAAGACTACAGGTATTGTAATAAAAAAGTCCTGGCAGTTAACTGGTTAAATGTTTTCATAGAGATAGGTCAATTATTCTTGAATAATGTTTGGATATGCAGTATGCTGTTAGATATGAATATTGTTCATATATTTTTTCCCCCTGGAACAGCTGATGATATTTTAAAGACAGTCAGAAATGTGGTTGCCTAAGGCCCTTCCAAATGAGGCTTTCTCTGTTGTACCTACAAGTACTGCTATGTATTGTACACAAAACAAACTGAAGAATATTGAAACAAGACCAACCTGAGATGTTTGTTCCCCAATTGCTTTTGCAAATGCTTGTGTTGATTCTAGGGCAAGATGTATAGCCTAAAGCTAAAAGAGGAAGAAAGTTTTCAGTAGATGTTAGGAAATCACTCCCAAAAGGGAGAGCAATTAGTGAAATACATGGAGTGATCGTGGAGGCAGCATTGCTGCAAGTAAACCGTATCTTTCCAAATCCTGACTGACACAGTGCCACACAAAGAATACAGGCTGGGCTCTACTAGCTGGGGTGTGCTGTGCTGTGATTTTACCACACATGTGCAGAACAGCAGGACCTCAGTCTGAAATCATACTGCTGTCTGGCAAGTTCAGCTGGTATTTCAGGTTATCCACTGAATCTCCTCTCCTATAACATGCATTTTGCTATGACATTTTAACTAATTAATTATAAATTTAAATCTCCATACAAAGTGAGTAATTTCAGGTTCATGAATGCACTGTTGCTCTGTTTTTAGTGTACTGCTATCCTTGATTAGTGCACGCTGGCAAGTTCCGAAGCATGTAAGAAATGCCATGGAAATTAATGTAATGCCTGTTATCTTTGAAGTTAGACACATTAATTTGTTGGGTCAAGACAATGCTGACAAGGAAAAGCGTCTTTGGAATAGAGAATACATTTTCTATTGTAGGTATTACAGAATCAGCATTAATAGCATCAACAGGTGGCTTGGATAGTTTCTTATTAGGAAATGAGAGAGGAGGGTAGAATTTCATGTAGTAGTAGTATCAGTGTGAATTTTGGTCTTTTTGTAAGTAGCAGGTAACTATAACTTGTGCCAGAATTGCCAAGTTTGTTTATTGCGTGTGTTTCTACTTAACTTTAACTATTCTGGTCTTCTAGAAAAATTATCAAATATATTACCTGACCACATTGCTTTTAATATTTAACATGCTCTCGTAATACCTCATAAGGATTCTGTTACTGTAGGTACATTCCATCTTTTTGAAAAACACCAGAAAATTTTGCAGTGTTATGATCACAGGTTGAAACCATTCCATTTAAAACATTTTCTTTTATATTTCACAAGATAGTTACCTTAAGCCATTACCATGTTTGTTTTAGTGAGTCTAGGATCTGAGCTTTAGAAAAATACAACCAGAATAACATTCAAACTTTATCGGAAACCTACAGGTAAGTGGCCTCAACGGGGAACCATTTCACCCTTCAACAATCTGCCTTGTCTCCACTGGACTTGACAGGAGAGGAGCCTTATGGCTGTTCCTCTGGTTGATACGTTTGGAATGAGGTCTAAAGAATGTCTCAAAGTTGAGTCACTCAAAATATTCAAAGCTAGATTAAGGTTCGTTACCAGTGTAAGTTTTGTCACTGAAATGATGTGGTATGAAACAAGTTTTCTGAAGAATCAGTTCTTGGAGTTGATGGAGTGCTGAGGATGGGGAGCACAGAGAGCAGAAACTGCAGAAATTGCTTCCATAGTAGCCCTGAGTCCATATATGCTAAATTTCATTGAATAACAATGGGAAATCTCTCTCTCCAGGGCTTGGGCACAAGGAAATTAGGCAGAGGAGTCGATGAGCGAGTACTGTGCCTGAAACCATGCTAATGTAAGTAATCGCTTATTTTACCTTTGTCAAAGTTCATGCCTGAACTTAACACCCCAAATGTACTTGGATCAGCTTTTGCTGAAATGTGAGATGCATAAACTCATCTTCTGTGAACTTCAGTCAGTCCTTAAAATGATGACTACTGTTCAGTAAGATTCCGCATTTTCGGACTGTAGTGGTTACCCTGGGACAAAAATGGTAACAGAAGTTAGGAAATAGGAAAGAAAGAACAGTGGTAAAGTGGCAGACTAATAGAGTTTTACTTTTATGATGGTGAGTAAAATCTCCTTGTATGAAGAACTTAGGGTTTTTTCAGACTAGAATTCATCATCTTAGAACAGCCACTGAAATACTGAAAGGGCTATTTTGAAAAGACATTCTGAAAATAATTAGTATCCTTTGCATCCTTTCAATAACTTAAAAACCAGGCAATTTCTGTTTATGTTCCTGGTAACAAAGAAGCAATTTGCTTTTTGATACATTGAAAACATCCTTGCATTTTATGCATGGTGAAAAACCACTTTTATAACAGTATTATGACTCCCTGTCATCTGAGTACAAAGGCTCATTTCTGGAATTCAATTGAAGAGAAAGAACCAGCAATCCCTGTAAACTCATTACAATAAAGATGGAATCATTAAGGACATGATAGAATATTGTAGTGTGGATCTAGAAGAAAGGTTGAAAAGTTTTCAATTTTTCTATGCAAGTAGAAATGTCATCAAGAAAGTCTGTCTGCCCACATTTGTAATGGACTTAAGAGAATGTAGGAAGAATGCCACGGAGAAGGAACTGTTGCACAAGGAGACTCAGCTATAGGGATATATCTCTGTAGTAAAGCCAGCCCAATTAATTCTTTGAAGCGTTCACCAAGGCCTATCAAATGTGATTACTAGATGGGCAGTAGTCTGAGAAATGGAAAATATATTGCCACTTAACTTTTAATACTTTAAACCCAAACTATATATAAGCACACTGAATGACAAGAAGAAGAAGAAAAAAATCCAAACTTTTTTGAAGGAAGACTCTCTCTTCATGCATTTCTCATTTATTCTGCATTTTGGACGTTTGACATGTTTTTTGAAGTATGCACAGATTGGGATGTTCAGACACAGTTTCAGTTATAATATGCTGCTAAAAATAGTCCTCTCCTTCTGTCCTTATTCCCTTTTTGTTTTGTCCTTTCGCAGATGTTTTTCCACAAATCAGACTGCTTTACTTCTTTGAAAAGCTCTTTCTCTTATCTTATGATTTTCTACAATTTGCTATTGCCTGTCCTATGCATGTGCTGCAATAATATATCTGACTTCCTGGTATGGAATGCTGGTAAGATCACTCTGGAACTGTGTAGAACAGAGTGAAGTACAAAAATAGCAAAATATATTTTTGTATTGCGTTTATGGTCTGGATTCTAGTACAAGAGTTATCTGTAGTTCACAGTCCATTCCATAAACCATGCCTTATTAAATGCTTTAACTGATGGGTAGTAACCATCTCAAAGGAGGGAGCTGGAAAGTCCAAGTTTAAGAATATATCTGAAGGCTCAAAGTAGTAATTTGTTCTGTGTCAAATGGAGCTCAGCTTTAAGGGATTACTGAATTATGACCATTTCGGTTGGTTTGATGTGCATTTAGACTGTCTGAGCTGCCCTTTTTGAAGGTTGCATTTGTTACGGGGCCTTCAGGCCATTTCCAATATTAACTAACGGATTATGACACCCCGTAGAGTTCATTTCATCTAAAAAAATACAGCGTGCAAAAAGTTGTCCAGACCTCTTATGAAACTGGTAAATTTGTTTCTTACACAGGGTTTTGCAAAGGAGTTGTCCCCCTTTACTGTCCTTCCCTCCGTTAAAACGCTAGCACAGTATAAAGGGACATTATAGACAAAGATATTAGAACTTCTTCCTTCCCAATGTTTTTCATACCAGGTGTTCTGTTCTCACCTTAGGAAACCTAAAAGGTTAATCTCATGAATGCAATCTGGGGTCATACATTGTTTTGGCATGCCAGTGTAACCCACTGGTTTTCTAGGAGGTCTGAGGTGTGGAGAAAGGAGGCTGACTTGCTCTTTTTATTTTCCTCCTAATTAGATGGCTTTTGAATAGCTGCATGTAGTATTGTGAAAAAGTGGAGCAACAAATCAGCCAGCCTTGAACTGTCCTGAAAATCCTAAGCATTGAGAAGAGGGTCTAGAAAAAGCTTGTTTATATATTGTTTCCCTAAATGGGAAGGGGTAGAGAAGAACTGTCTTATCAGTTTAAGGCACTGGAAAAAAGTCCCAAGAAGATCCATGTTCTAGAAACAAAGTTTTAAGTTTATAAAGTCACTTTGAACAATAAGCTCCTTAGTGCTGATGTTCTGCTGCAGTGCTGTATTTGCAGAATACTGGTGACATTATCTGTGTTGCACAAGGCACAAGTATAAAGGGAATTTCTGCTCCAGTGAACTCCTATTCCAGAAAGCAGACACAAAGAAGGGCTCAACTTGCAGTGCATCCCAGAGAAAGGAGGTGATTGTAGATATAATTCCATGTCATTAAATAATTTCTGGGAGGCTTCCCTTTCTGGTTTTAGTTTTTTTGTGATTTGGGTTGGCAGCTGCAATGTACAAAATATTTGGCAGTGTCTGGGGTCTTTTCAGCGTGGTTTTGATAACCTCTGGCAGGGAACAGAAGAGGGTTCACTTTTTCTGGAACGAGTTATAGCTTCTTGCTTTTGATAGCTTCTTACTGCCAATCGTCACATTGAAATCAGTGAGGATTTCCTTGCCTGTTGACTCAGACTCTTTTACTGTAGTGTCAGTGCTTCAGATGCTGAGGGCATCTTTCAATTCTGATTGTCTGAAAGTTGAAGGACATAGACCTCACTGAAAGAAGTCAAGCTCCTTTTTTTTACTTGTATGGAATTGTGCTTTCACTGCTTTTGACAAATTATAGGATTATAAGAACTGCAGGCTTGTGACTACTGTTTGTTTGCTCTAGGGTTTGTGGTAGGGACAATGGGAGATAAATATAAGCTTGAAGGACAAAGATGTGCAACACCCAGCCTGGAATTGACGTTAGCTATCTATCCAGATTGCTGGTAAAAACCAATTGCTCATAAAAATGAGCTCTTGGGAAAAATGCCTTTGATATGGATATACCAAATCTCTCTGGAGAGGGATACATAGGAAGAGTCAGGATGGATTACTTTTTCTCTGAGGTTTTTGTTGTGTATGAAATTATTGAAGCAGACTTAGTAAGTTAAAGCCTGCACTATAAGTTAACCATCTTTAAATGAGCCACTAAATAAAAGCTTACTTGTTTTGTTTCACTTATAAAGAACTTGGGATCTTAATGGGGTAACGGGCAGAAAACTGTTAAAACTCCGTGAGCAAATTTCTGCTTGTTGGGTGTGATTGTTGCTTAAAGTGCCTAATCGTAGACGAGAGAAGATAGGATCTGAAAAGAAAGCTCACATGGAACAGTAGTGGTTTACTTGTAATTTGAATGGATATTCCTCGCTCTGCTGTACTGCAGAAAACTGAAATTAGCAGAAATTAGGTGCTCTGCAAAGTGAACTAGGGAAAGCTGCAGCTCACAAGGAAACAAAGTGCTCTCTAAAGAGAGTTAAGAAAAAGTCTTTTCAGAAGGAATGTTACAGATTCAACTACATATATATCTAGAATACTGATGCATATAGTAGTTAATTAAAAAGAGAATATTTTTTTCTCACAAAGATCATACAGGCATTTTCCTGCAAGTTTCTGGTGTATATAAATTTTTTTGACACATCAGCATGCCCAAAATAGCTTCACACTGTGTGGTGCCAGAAGTTCCTTTATAGTTCATAGAAGCACACAAAGGGGTGGAAAATTGCTTAAAATACAAAATGCTGTATCAGTAGCTTTAATAGAAACACACAAAAAGTATGTTAGAAGAAGCATGATAAGAAACATTGCAAGAAAAGAAAAGCAGAACTTAGGAATCAGGGATGTAGGCAACACAAAGGTGTTATTTCTGAAAAATGTGCCAGTACTATGAAGAAAATAGAAGTTTTCTCAGGGTTTGGTAAATAGTCATGTTTGAGAGGTGGACAGGGGGATGCAGGAAGCATTGGTTTTCTTCATTGGTGGTAGACATTAAAGGGACATTCTTATAGGGAAAAAACCCCAAACCACAAAACTAGTTACTCTTTCTGTTATTTTTTGGAAGAAAGAGGTTTGTTGTTATGTGGTTTATTTTTTTGTCTACCCATTCACTGAGAGCTTGACACTACTCACTATGTTCACACTAATAATTTGTTTACCTTATTTTTCACTGTGTTTGTAGTTTATGGCTGTGTTTTGGTGTTACAGGATACAAGACTGGCTGACAGGCAGCTCATATCAACCAAAATGCCTGATAAGAAGGAAGCAGCAGGGGAGATCTTGCTTCTAGTGACCTTCAGCTTGTTAAACCATTTGGGTTAGTGAGTTGGGAACTCTGGCAGTGAATTTGTACAGGCTCACGTGGAGTGAGGAAAAACAGGACCAAGCCGTGCAGCTCCAAATAACATTTGAAAGGTCTGTCATTTTTTTCTCAGGAAAGCACCTGTCTTTTTGATCATTGTAGCAAAAGTAGAAGTCAGTGTCATTAACAGCAATAATAATAGTACAGTAATAAGCATTGGAAAATAAAATATAATGATTTCTTGTTGAATCAGTCAAATCATATTTTCAGCTTTCTATTTGCCATTGCCATTTTCTGTTTCATGTTTGTTTATTGTTGTACAGCTTATTTTCATTTTGTATAAACAGGTCTGTGGGGCAGAGACCCTATTTTTCTGGTTGTGATGGCTACAAAGAGCTGCTCAAATGGCATTTGCCACAAAAAGCTCCTCCTGCCTTCAGCTGCAATGAGGCAGTAACTTATATTCCCTGTTGAAGCATTTAAAACTTGATCTGAGTGCTTTCAATGTGTGTAGTGCTGTGCCATGGCAATAGCTTATGTCTTGTTCAACTGTTGTGTTGTATTCTTAATATTAAATTCAGTGAAAGATGCAGCCAGTTATCCAGCCAAATAAAAGGTTTTATTGCTGAAATCCATAAAGATAAACCCCAGCTAACCCACAAGTGGCCTCAGATGGCAAGTTGAATATATTGTGAGTGATAGAGTGGAAGATTATAACCATTCCTAAAAATTGTAACATCAACAATATGGGTGGTAAATGTGTTCTGGAATAGTTCACTTCTGGCTGTGTCTTCTTAAAATTGCTTAGGACCAGGTAAGCCTCCAAAATGCACTGGTGGTAGAGAGGTGTCGTGGTTTGACCCTGGATAAACGCCTGGTGTCCAGCAAAACTCCTTCAAGGCCTTTCCCTCCCCCCCCTCCTTTTGCCTTCCAGAGGGAAGGAAAAAAAACTGGCTAGGAATTTACTGCTAGAGATAACAACCGAAAGAGGAGCTTTGATTAATACCATGGGCAAAGCAGAACTTAGAATAATGCTTAAATTTATGACTAACAAACTAACAACTAAAAATAAGAAATAGAAACAGGTTAGAAACACCTTTCCACCACCATCCCTCGGTCTGTCCATGCCCCCTCATTCTCCCAGTGATGTGGGGGACAGGGAAATGGAAGGTTTACAGTCAGTTGTTGTTGGGTCAGCCATTCGCAGATGTAAGTCCAAAA
>JAWWEW010000131.1:15558301-15579281 GCA_035583185.1 Anabacerthia variegaticeps | reverse complement strand
ACTTCTTAAATATGTTTTCACGCAGGGGCGTAACTTAATGGTTCAAAAAGCAGGAAGTTTTCCTCGGAGCTGGCCCTCATTGGCTCTGCTCTATAGGATGGAGGGAAACTTCCAGATCTTCCTCTTATAAAAAAAAAAACCAAATCAGGAAAACCCACGACAAGAGGTTAGAGCATCAAGAGCTGACGCTCATAGGTTTTTTTACCAAAGGTTATCTGCTGTATGTGTTACAGGTAGGTGACTACCATGGTTGTGACTGCTACTTTACCTGTTGTCTTCGATTTCTGCAAAAGGATAGATGTATTTGCCCAAACAGCATTCTGCTCTGAGCAAGTCAGTGCCATAGTGGTCTTCTTGTAATCCAGACTGGCAAGTGTGCCAAACTTCTTGGCAGTATTTCACAAAGATGGCGTTTATATTTAAGGAAGGTGATGCATTGTGAAAGCTGTCATGTTATGTTGTGCTGATGGAGGAGCCAACTGGAATTACTGAGGCAGAACTCCAGTCATTGCAACCTGTGATTTCTGAACTGAAAAGTGTCTTTTTTTAAAAGCTAGTGAAAATGCATTTTTAGGTACTTTGAGGCAAAAGATGCTACAAATACTATAAATATTGCCCATTGAATAATTTGTACATGGGGATCTTAATCTAAATATGTCAATTGTAAGAAAACTTAGGACTTAATTCTTGTCCAGGAAGATAATCCCATGAAAAAAGATGTAAAACTAACTGACTAAGGTGCATGCTATCTAGGTCAACCAGTTAAATTTCTGACTGACCTGCCTTTTTTTAACTGAATGCAATCTAAAATAAAATTCTTGGCTGAAGACAACAATCTGACTATAGCCTTATAGCTGGCAGCCTTGTCCTTCAGGACTTAATTTCTTCCAATTTCAGTTACACTGGTATGTATTGAGAGCTCCTATTCAAGTGGCACAGTTGAATGTGGTGGGATGGCCTTTGGTAATGTTTGATAGGTAATGAGTCAGGTAGGTAACCACTAATACTAATTTCATGGTGTCTTGCCTGCCCACAAGTCATGTGTGGATGAGAATGAGATGAGGAAATGGAATTAGGGGCACGATGGGTTTTGCCTTTGACTGTCCACCCTAATGTTTCCTATATAGTTTGAATGAGCTAATGTGCTGTGCAGTTGCAGTTCGAAGGAGGTAACACCAGACAAGGCTCTCCCTCAGAAAGTATGAGCTACCTGCATGAGCAGTGAGTGAGCCAAGAGGTAAATCTCATAGCTGAGTCATTGGTTTTCCAGAGCTCCAGTGCAGTGCCGTCTCATCTGCTTGTGGTTTTAACTTTCTAGAAGATGTGATATAGTAATAGGTATGATTTCTTTACTAATATAATGTCTATAATACATACTTTGACCTTATGAGTATTTGGAAAACTGTTTCAGCTCTAGCAGATGAGCAAATAGCTTAGGTGGGTTTTGGTATGCGAGGCTTTTTGGTCTTGGGAAAAAAAATAAAATTTCAAAGATACTTTCCTTGCAAAGGGCATGTAGGGATAAGGCACCTAGCAATGTGTACTTGCAGCCCAGAAAGTCAGCTATATCATGGGCTACATCAAAAGCAGCATCACCAGCAGGTCGAGGGAGGCGATTCTGCCCCTCTACTCTGCTATGGTGACACCCCATCTGGAATACTGCATGCAGCTCTGGAACCTCTAACATAAGGAGGACATGGACCTACTGGAGTGAGTCTAGAGGAGACCACAAAGATGCTCTGAGGGCTGGATCACCTCTCCTATGAAGACAGGCTGGGAAAGTTGGGGCTGTTCAGGCTGGAGAAGACTCCAGGAGACCCTGGAGCAGCCTTCTGGTACCTGAAGGGGGCCTACAAGAAAGCTGGAGAGGGAGTTTTTACAGGAGCATGTAGCAATAGAAGTGGGAATGGCTTAAAACCAAAACAGAACAGGTTTAGGTTAGATATCAGGAAGGCATTCCTTACTGCGAGGGTGATGAGACACCAGAAGAGGCTGCTCAGTCAAATTGTGAATGCCCCATCCTTGGAAGTGTTGAAGGCCAGGCTGGCGGGAGCTCTGAGCAATCAGGTCTAGTGAAAGGTGTCCCTGCCCATGGCAGGGGAGTTGGAACTGGATGATCTTTAAGGTTCCATCCAATCCAAACCGTTTTGTGATTGCAAGTTGTTATTTCTCAGACAGTTCACGTACTGACTTAGAGTCAAACAAAAAGCAACTACATGGAAATAAAACCTTGCTCTGTAGAGCTTTGCTTTTGATTATGCCTGAAGCCCCACTCGTTGTTCTAAGTAGTAAGAATTAAATCTTGTTTAACAGGGTCACAGTACCTCTACAAAAGCAGCCTCCATATCAGTCAGTATTCATGTGTTATCATAGATCACAAATGGGTAAAGGAGAAGGTGAGAACCAGACAGTGAAATGAACTCAGAGGAGACCAGAATTATGGCCCAATGAATTGTGAGCCAGTAATTCACTGTGATGTTTTGGCTTTTGGATATTCTGCTCTTTTTCCTGTGCAAATTAACTTTTCAAAGGGTCTAAGAGGAGACAGCTTCAGGAAGCACTATTATTCATTCACTTTTCTCTACCTATGCTTCATGCAGATCCTGGCACCAAGAAGGTGACCTAGTGTTTAACTGTGTCCAGTTACATTATTATCCCCTCAAATCATTAAAAAAAACTAGAAAACACTCAAGTAAGATTCCTTTGAGATTGTGAAAGGGGCTTAGAAACATAGCTTTGAAAATCATCAGTGGCAGACCCATTTATCCAACTTGTTTGTGTGTCGTGGTTTTGGCCTTTTTTTTTTAATTTTTTTGAGGTGGTAGGATGTGGAACTGGGCTTTGTTTCAGATGTCCAGCAGGAAAAAAATTGCTTGGTGAACCTGACTTAGTGTCTTGTTTTGGAGACTTAAAGGCAACTGCGTATGTTGCTCTGTCTTACAATCTCATCTCTCCAGCTGCTGTGCAGCATCTACTCTCAGTAATTTTTTAAACCATTTCATTTTGCATTTTCAACTCTAGAACCCCAGTGACAGAAAAAATAAATAAAACATAATAATCTATATCTGCAGTATAATTAAGGATATACATAATATAATAATTAAAAATACATTATAGATTTCATTAAAGTATGTGACTATATATAGTTAATGAAGGATGAGATTGTGATCCTTACATGACAGGTAAGGGCTTAAAAAAATAACTATCAAATAACAAGCAGCTCACCATTAAAATGTGACCATTAGCTACCTGTTTTTAGCAGCGGCTTACAATCAGTGAAGGAGGACAGAGACTCACCAGGGGTTTTGCCATTGCTTTTGTTGCCTAGAGAAGTGTGCTGGCTGCTCCCACAGTTGTAGGAATCAGTCTCTGTCTATTCACTGTATCATAAGAGGAACAGTGAGTGCCAGGCTGGAAAACATTGCCCATTCCTTTATGGCATTGCTTCTTTTCTCTGGTCATTAACTAGGACAGTGGTCTAGTGCTGCAATTCAGTCATTAATGTCACACTGGTTTATGTTAAGAAGTTAATAACTAGAAGTTTCTAATTTATTTCAATTTTCCTTAGTGTTACACAACTTTAACTAAAATACATTGCTTGATCTTGGATATTACATAATATTTGAGTGGTGATAGGTTTCTCCTAAAATTACAAAATTTTCTTGCATTCCATTGTTTGGAAGGGAGAAGAGACCTAGTGAAATAATTAGATTAAAATTCAGTTTATCAGGTAAGGAATTTTCAGTTTGATATTTTAGATTTGTTATACAAAGTTCTTAAGCATATCCATCAGAGAAGTAGAATGCTCTAGACTAATTACTTTGTGGAATCTGGACTGTGAAACATAACTGAGAGCTATTAGGTTGACACAGTAAATATGAGGCCTTTATTGCAAACTAGAACACCACTTAATGAAATAATCCAAAGCCCAGTGAAATCAGTAGAAAGATATCTGTTGCCTACAGGAACTCAGTACCAGACAAAATGTCATGGGAAGTAATTTTTTTGAGATTGCAAATGTGTTGTGTAATCAGAAATGAAGTTATCGGACTGGCACAAAAAATTATTCCTAAAGTTAAAACATCTATATCAATCATAGAAAGCTTCTCTGTTGGGAGAGTAAGAAGTCTTGAATTTCATATAAATAATAGTATCTAAAGACAAGATACCACTGATATTCAGGGAATGGGCATCAACAAGTGCTGTCAGTATCTGTACAGGAAGATTTATCTTCCCTTTGCCCCACTGCTAGCTTATTCTTGCTGAGGATGAATGTCTTTTGGGGGATGCGTGTCCTCTCTAAGCCGAGACTGTGGATGTTAATTTCTTGCCTTTCATTTAGTACTTTCTGGCTCTTGTTTGTCTGACAATGTTCACCACCTTCCAGTCAGCTGGAACCTCTACAGATACTGCCCAAAAATCCTCAAGAGGATTTCTGAGGGCATCACAAGCTCTTTGGGCATTCTGGGATGAATCCCATCAGGCCCCATGGATTTTTAGGGATCCAGCTGGAGCAGCAGATCTCACACAATTTCAGGGTTGACTGGAAGTTAATCATTCTCATAATGAGGTGACTGTCCTCATCCTGTAACAGGCCGGTGATATTTCCACACTGTCTCTTTTCATTATTGCACTTGAGAAAACTTTTTTTATTGTCCCCCACGTTTCTGATCAGCTTCAACTCCAGCTGAGCTTTGGCCACATGAATTGTCTCCCTACAGTGGCAAGCAGCGTCTCTGAATTCTTCCTGTGCCATTTGACCTTGCTTCCACTAGGCATGCACCTTCCTTTTTAGCCTTATTTCCAGGAGAAGATTCCTGTTCAGCCAAGCCAGCCTTCTGCCTCATCTGCTTGACTTTCAACATTTTGGAATTGCCTGCTCCTGTGCCCTTAGGAGGTGATGTTTGAAAAATGACCAGAACTGATGGATCCCAGCACCTGCATCTGGTAATGTTTAATGTTGCAGTATTGTAGCATTACTGTCCATTTTGGTTGAATAGACAACCTTTTTAGGAATTGATAAGAATAAAATTAAAACATTGATCTGCCTTTTTTATTTTCCCATTTTCTTCTATGTCTAGCCTTTACAGGTACCACTTAATTTTAAAGATTTGTAGGTACATCGCTACTTGTTGATTTTGCTTTGCCTATTTTAATCAATCTTTTTTTATACTATTTTTACTAATTACTCTCTTAATAGTCGTCTTTTCCTGTTTTTAACACAGTTACCAGTTATGTAATTCACATGAAGTGGAGGGAAAACCATATTACTTTCAAGTATCTGTAGACTCTAGGTGGACTGGCTGTGCGATATACACAAGGTTGCCATCCTCTGAGATCTGAAGGCATTTGGATTTCGTGTGCAGGTCCAGTACAAAACAGAAAAGAGAATCAAACCCTTTCCTTTTGAAAGAGAGTTGGCTCTCACATCCTTGTTAATCTGTCCCTAAACTTCACAGTGTCCTCGAGTGTGACATATACCATTGTAGTACTGGTAGTGTGAAGCCGGAATTTTAATGGAGGGGGTTGTTTTGTTTTGAACTTTTTGATGAACTCAAATGCATCAAGAATGTGCATATCTGACAGTACAAAGCAGTGCAGGACAAAGACCTATGCTTGCTCTCTGTCAGAGAGGTTTTTAAATATCTTGCCATTTGATGTGCTTCATTCCACTGTAGAGGAGCTGGAAAAGCTGTAGAAGCATCAGTGATTTAGCAGTATGCAGAGAGAAGTAGCTGTAAATCCAGGAAAGGTATTAAAATAGCTATCCCTTTGAATTTGAGAAAAACCTTAACTAATTCTTTCTGTGTGCCTTAATAAATTTGCAAATATTGCCTTTGTAATACACTTATTTATAGAAAGGTCATCGAGCCAATTACAATAGTTATTTTGGCCTGCCTACAGCACTCCTTATACTTGGTTTTGCACAGTAGGTAAAGAAATTTGAATTTCTGACAAATATGGGTACATTTTTCAACTTACCATCTCCATGTTGCTGAGATCAGTGGTCCTTTCCGAGCTGGTGGTCTTTCTGAACTTAAGGAAACAGCTGCATTACTCCAGCCTCTGAAAACTGTCATTTTTAACCCTCTTAATCTGCAAGTGATGATGACAGGATATTGGAGTTTCTTGCAAAGAAATCAGCATCTCTTAACACTTCATTCTGCAAGCTCCTTCAACACACCTTGAAAACTAGTGCTGAACAGCACATCACAAAATGCTGGTGAGATCAAACATGAGATTGTGTACATTGATCACAGTTACATAAATTTGAGTAACTATACAAAGACACATGCTCGCAAGGACTGCTGTGTGTTAATGAATCCACAGACACCTACTAATCTGTGCTTTTCTTTACATGAATTATGCTTAGAATTTGTGTATATTGCATAGAATACGGTTGATAAGTTTACATTTGATGAAGAAGCAAATTTGTTGTGGTTTCTTTACATGTAATTGCTCTGTCAGGTGTATCTTGGTAAATTCAGTTGCTTCCTAGAATACAGCACCATGTGCTCTGCTGTTTTATTTATAGGATTGCCTTCTATTTCTGTTCATGTTGCTTGCAGATAGTTATTTGAGAAATGTAGTTGTGATTATTTTTTCCCCCATGTTTTATTCCTTTGAAGAACTGGTAGTGCCACTCATCTTGCAGGCCTAGGGAATCCCAGATGTTACATTACTGGCAAGCAGTGCTGCTGCTTTGTGCCTGTATGGGTTTGAGGAGTGGCAAGTAATCAAGACATGGACCTGTATGAGCTGAAATCTTTTCAGATGAGGGATGTAAAGAGACTCTGAGTCCTGTGAGTAGAGAGAATTTCTCTCTGCTTAGCAGTGAAACCTAATGGCCTGTGGGGTGGTGTTTCTGAAAGCATTCCTCCAAGTTTCATTTATATACATTTTAAATATGTGCAGTCTGAGCTTGCTATTTAGGCACTAGGCTGTGTGAATTACATATTTATTTGTGCTTTCCATAGGAGAGAGAGGAACATACAGTAAAAGCAGCTGATGCCAGAATATGAATTTTGTTCGTAGTACGTGGTTAGTAGTTTTATTCTCTTCGTGAGTAGAGACTGGGCGGTTGGTGAAGTCTGTCACAGTGGTAGACATTGAGCTAGAGTTGGCATGAAATGAGAAATACAGGGTATTAGTGTCGTATTTTTATGATCTACAGCCACACTCACATTTGTGATTAAACACTGCTCAGCATCAGGTGACAATCTCCACTTGTGTCATTGTCTTTCTTGAAGAAGAAAGTGTTTTCCAACATGAGGCTGAACAGAGGAGTGGCTTACCTATTCATAACTCATTTGTGTGAACAGAAACGAGGGAATCTCAGTACAGGCAAGATACTTAAACTGATGTTTTCCTCCAAGATAAGACCATCACTGATTTGGCTGTGCATGTTGGAAGAGAAAAATCCTGAATTAACTGGAGAGAATTGCAGCTTTTCTGAGGCTGTGTACTTGTGACTTAGGACATTTATAGGATCTGTACAAATACAAGGAGGGATGCTCCCAAAGTGCAAGGACATGAAGGTCCATACTCAATGTGGTGTATCGTTAGGACAGTGAATACAGCTGCAGGCCTGTAAGGAGAGGCTCATTAGTGAAGCAGAGTGAATTTTGGTACTCAGAAAGGAAATGTGTTCCTTCTACAGAGATAATTGCAGGGGAGCATAGGAAAGTTGAGAAGGTTTCATCATCTTCACGATTTATGCTGTCACAATGACTTATCCAGACCTGTGGACTTCAGGAAGCTTGAATCCTTAAACTATTTTACTTTTTTTAGATTATGTATATTTTTTCTAAGACTTAGTCATTTGTACTTAGACCATGGTTTCCTTTCTTCCCTCTGAAGCAGATATGCAGTACCAAAAATAATTCTTTTTTTTCCTCTCACTTTTGATGAGATTCTTCAGACTGTCAGGCCATCCTTTTCAAAAGCACATGTAGAAAGTCAAGGTTTATGTTGTTTAAGTGTATTTTAAAACCCCAAACAAAACCAACCAAACAAAAAAGGTAATAAAATACATTCTTCAAAACTTAACTGCTCCACCTCAGGCTCCCTTGCTTTTGTCTCCTGGGTGAAGACCTACAGAATAATTGAGTTATTTTTAAAAGACAGACTTGTCTATCCAAAACCAGACCGCATATACTAGCCAAAAAGTAGGGTGTATGATTGCCTCTTGGAAATCAAACCAGATACAATGAGCTTTTACAACTCCATTTTTTTACCACACTTAAATCTTTTATTGGTTTATAAACATGACCTACTGATGTTGTCAAGTATCTCTCCTGAACGTTGTGTCCAATCTTTATTCTTTATAGCTATTGTGTAACCTTCACAACCAGGTGCTTCACAGCTTCAGTAGGTCAAGGTAATTCAGCATGTTATCTGACAGCCAGTTTGTAGTAATTTCATTGGATGTAGTTTTTGTGACAGAAAGAATTCCTGGTTCTACTGTGAACCTCTGCATAATGATAATAGTACCTAACTGCTTCGTGGTTGTGTGCTTCAAAATAGAGTGGTTTGGCCAATGTATAAGCTGCTAAAACTGTTCCAGTCTCCATGTTAAGGAAGAGCCATTTCAGTGTTTCCTCAGTGTGCAGTGACTGGGATTCAATAGAGGTAACTTCATGCAGAGGGTTTACATTATTGTACAAGTGAGAGGTAACAGGCTTGAGTATGGCAGCATGGATCCATACCTATAATGTAATGAGGAAAATAAATAATAATTAAACAGCGAAACAATAATGAGCTTATTTCCCTCAGTGGTGTTAAAATTTTGCATTTATCCATAGTTAAAATCTATGCAGTTGGTCCCGCTGGTTTGTTTTCCACCCACGTGCTTTGGCTGATGAGAAACGTGTTGTCTAGCAAGGGATTCTTTTGTCAGTGTTGGCATTCCAGTTGGAAATATAACTTCTGTTCCTGTAGGCACTGGGATTTTGTGCTCAACGAGCGATTAGATAATACCCACTGTACAGAGAAAGGTGGTAAAAATCTCATCTTGGTGAAAGCTTCTGTCGGTAGGAAAGGGCAGTGTAAAGACAAGTTGTTGCAACATCAGGTGAAAAGTTGTCTAGAGAAACTGGGATGGCAATTCTTATTCCTGAAAATGTTTTACACTTCTAATGAAGTTTTATTCTTTGCACTTTTTCAGTGTTCTGTGTCATTCTGTTGTATTTATGTAAAAAGAATTACATTGAAATATCTTGTTACAGAGTGTCTCTGATATACTCCAGTAATTTTTCACAAATAAAATGTTCTCTTGTAAGCCAATGCCCTACAGTTGCTCCTTCATATGTGCAATTTTTTTTACAGATTAAGTCAAGAAGATTTCAGTAGCACATGGACACACACATGCTTTGCTTGTATGCATTCACAGGGGCTGCAGCAAACTTATACACTGAGAAGGTTTTTAAAAACATATGCTGTGCAGTGCTCATGGTCACAGTGCAGATGAGATACTGTCTGTATTTTGGCTTTGCACTACTCCAAGCTAATCCTTAGTTAATGCTGCAGAATTTAACTTCATTGGTAATTTCTCTCAGCAGATTAATTGTCCATCCTGCTGGAATGCCTCTGCTTGGACTGTTATCTAGTATAGTGATTTATCCTTCATTATCAGTGACTGATACCAGTCACCAAAGAACCTGCTTGTCCTCCCACTGAAATAACTGGTAGAGTTTCTTTTAAATACTGTTGTTAAAGAAAGGCACCTTTTCAAGACAAGAAACTACCTTGAATTTATGGCTACAGGTAAATAAGCACATACCTAGGTCTGTCTTTCATTTGCAAAGTGGATTTTTGTCTTGGTGTGCTCATAAATCATGAGTTGAAGTCTCAAAAAATTACTGAGTCATTTTGGTTTTAAATGGAAAATCTTTGTACATTCACTTTTTTTAATCTTTTGAGACTGTTGAGTATTTTCTCTTGCCTTTCTGCAACCATGAGGGAGGGAGATATCTTTTAAATAAAAGTTAAAGTTTTTAATCTGCAGCTTTGAGAAAAGTGGTAAATTCCACTGGACTTTGTGATACCATAGTAAGCAATAGCAATAGTAGAGAAAAGTGAGCTAAATCTGGTCATGTTGGACAGTGGCTCATGTTCTTTGGAGGGTAGTACACACGTGACGTTGGAAGGGCTACACTATGCTACAGACTTGGGCAAATAAGTAAAACATTTCTTTTGCTGAGGATTATTTATAATTGCAGCAGAACTCTGCTTTTGTGCCAGTGGTGTTTGGCTTTAAAATTGCCTTCGTATTAGAGCTTGGGAATTTGTCCAGGGAAGACTTGTAAATTTTGTGGACTCGTGATGGTCACATTCCTTTTCTTCTTTTTTCCTTCTCCTCTTCCAACTCAAAGTAGATTTCTTGCAAATTCGGTTTCCTCTCTGTCTGCAGCAACAGCTGCTTTGGGCTCTGCTGACTTGACTCTACATGTCTTCGAGAAGTTGTGCTTCAGGAATTGCCTCTTCTGTTCACAGACATGGAAGTGCTTCTACTGGGGAGCTGGTGTAGTGCACAAGTCATTTTATTTTTATCTTCATTGAAATGCAGCTGGGGCTAGTCATGAATGCACTAGGCGGTCTTGGAAATGGAAACATCTTTGTGTGCCTGGTTTAATGTGCCTTTCTCGTTGAGAATTGGAGGCGTCCATCTTGCTTTTTAAACATCCAATTCATTATTGCTGATGCTGTGAGTTTCATTTGTGCAGCGTCTCTTTCAACATATAGACTGATAAACTGCGTTATGCTTAACAATGGGAGAGAGATTTATTTTTATATCATGGTTGAATGTTGTTCAGGAGTGATTAACTATTGAATAGCACATGCTGGCTAGTCTAGAAAAGGATTTGGTAATCTTCTCTAAGCATTCAAGTATTGCAGGTAAGTTTTGTCTACCGAAAAACCTAACCCCACAAAATCTCAAACATTGCACAATGGGCTTAGGATTTAACTTTCTGATATCAGTTTCACAGCAAATGCTACCTGATTCTTTAAGTATGAAATGATTCTACTAAATAAGATAGGCTTAATTTCTAAACTTCATTGGAATTTTAACATTATTCCAGAGCTAATGCCCTTTCTGCAATTCAGTAAAATTGTTTGAGTGGTAGTATATGGCTGTTAATTTGGGGGAAAGTATGTTCTGCTGTGGGACAAATGGATGCATGTCTCATAGAAGAGTGGGCTGTTTTGCAACTTACAGACTGGGTTGTTCTGCAGTCATGTGGGAATAGTAACCCAGAAATATGAATTTATTTTTCTTTCAGTGTGTCTTTGAGGTAGGAACTTTCACTTAAAGTAAACCACCAACATTGTAATTGAACAACTTTTGAGCATTATTTGGACTATACAGAGAAAAAGGAGCTAGAATTATAATAATATACATTGTAAAAGAGACAGATGCAAATGATGATAAAATACAACTTCGTGTTTCAAAAGACAGTGTGTGGTTTAGAGAGAGTAATTTCTCTAAACTTCTTTGAGGATTTTTTTCCTTTAAGGAGAAAGTAGTTATTCCGAAGCACGTCTGTGAATTAATGGAATAGCTAAGTAATGAAATATAGTGACACGTTTTTAAAAAAAGCATTCTGCCTCTGAAGGAGAACAATGTTGTTAGCTGTTTCTCATTGTGGCCTGCTTCACTGTTACCTGCATGGCTTTCCTAAAGCCTATGAGATGTTGACACTTGATGGGAGATGGCTAAGAAAACTCCTTGACTTAAATGAAACATTGAGCTCCCCTGCTCAGGTTGATTATGGTCTGTTTCATCAGATTGTGGTAATTCAAATGCAATGACTGTTTAAAATTGTATTTGACACGTGTAAAGCAACGGACTCAAGAGTATACTAAACATACAGGCTCTTCATTCAAAGCTAAAACTCTCAGAGTTTTCTAGAGGTCATATAGTGGTTCATGATGGAAGTGGTCATAATCCTGATTAACCTTTCTACAAGCCATTAAATTGGTATATAAATTTTCTGTGAATTCTTTTATATCTTTGCAAGCCTAACATCCTGTTGAGCACCATTCTTCTGATGCTACAGATTTTATTCTTTGTAAACAGGAATTCTCCACTGAATGTAATGTAAATTGCAAGGACATGTTCTGTTGTGAAGAACAAGTTATGAAAATATCTGTCAGAAATAATTACAGTTGATCCTGTTGTTGGGCAGGAATATAGATTGGATAATTTGCTGATGTCTTCTTCAGCACTGTTTTTTATAGCACTGTTACCAGGAGTATCAAAATTTAACTCAAAGTAGTGATAAAATCACTTGTAAAGGAAAAAAGGGAAAGGATAGGTTATCGTTCTTCTATTCTTGACTTTGCACAGTGGTTTATACCATGGGCTTCCTCATCCATGACTGTGTAGAAAGCAGAGTATGATCCTGGGTACTCTTTTTTACAGATGTGAAGGCTCTTGAATGTACAAATCCTTCTCTGTTTTCACTGTCATCTAAGGGTGTCTTAAAGAAATCAAACAGCTGCTTGTTCCTTTTAAAGTTTATATCTTAAGTCAGATGTGGCATACAGTACAAGTCTTTGTAGAAAGCCAAGGACATGTGGAGGTAAATAGGCCATGTGGTGATCTGAAGTGCATATTTTGCCAAGCTGTCTGTGAGAGTGACATTTAAGCACCCTGTAGAATAAGTTAATGGAAGAAGGTGCAAGGCTATTGACTGCCATTGTCTCTGCACCCCCGTTCTCTAGATTATAAGACCTACTATAGCTGTTCAGGACAGTAAAGCAAAAGAGCAAGATGGCAGTGTGTAGCTGGCAGGACCAGGAAAAGGTAGGTTGGTAAACAGCTCTTGTAAGGTCATGAGTTTGCTAGAAATTGAAGTGTTAGTACTATTCTTAGGGCAGACAACACTACATCTTTCTAAAGTACCCTTTCCTCACAGATATGCAGCTGCTAACTTTTATTGATTGCTTCTCTTAAATGTCTGCTCCTGATTATTTCAACACTGATGTTTTGGGGAGTTTACCTTTCCTCAGAAGGTTTCTTTATTTCTCCAAGTCAGGAATTGTTTTTCTCATGTAAGCCTTCAGAACTGTGCAGAAAGAAGATCTAGGATGTGTATTCCTTAATCTTGTCCAAGGGCACAGTTAAGGAATAATGAATTGCCTGTCTTTTTGCCTTTTGAACTGTTCTCTGTACCTAAAGGTTCATAGCAACAGAAATGTTCTTTACCCCTGACAGATTGCTGTCTCTGACTATCAGAGTGACCTCCAGGCTTTTTAATCCAACAGAGTATATCAGTGCCTGAAAATACTGGCCTTAGAAAGGCTGCAGAGGATTTGAAAGAAAACAGCTGCTTTAATGTGGGAAAATGGACCCCTCAGTGTCCCTTGCTCATGGAATCTGTACAGTTTTGAACTGGAGCATGGTAAAATGGAGTAAATGGTCCCAAAATGAGCTAACTGTCCCAACTCAGACCCAGGCTTCCTTAACCCTGCCTGTCTTTAACTCGTTTGACAGCTGTCTTCTCCTGGGCCAGAGGTGAAACTTCGACACACCGCATTTGTTGAGCAGTGCTCCCCAGATTTGCAGCTCTCCCCAGGAAGACCTCAGAACAGTTTCAAGTGTGTCACCTGGACAAAATGTAAAACTTCGCTGTCAGACTACCCTATCCCTGGTAAGGCATCTGGGGCCACCTAATTACTGATGAAAACAAGCTTAATAGAAGGGAAAATCCCTGCAAAAGAAGCGGACTACTGGGAGATGTTGCATATTTGTGAAACATTCATATTACACTGTCATGAGCGTACTGTAAAAATGCATGCAAAGTAATCAGAGGAGAATGAGTACAGGAAAAGAAACTCTTTCTAAATGTATTCTGTGGTTTGCTTTTTTGAATCTGCCTTCTCTGAGGGAGAACTGATTGTGACCATAGACTTCATTTATGAAAAATGCCTGTGAGTGTTATGACAGAGCAGGTTTTGATTTGGCCAGTCAATGACTCTTTGAAAAAATATTGAATGAAAATGAGGTATGTGTGACAGCTCTAAGCCCGGATGGCATGGTGAGGTAAACCTGACCTATTTAGCTGCTTATCTTACTTTGAAGTTTCACCTCTAAATCTAATTCTAGTATTATCTCCCTGCTGTAAGCGTAGCTGTGGATCCTGTACAGAGCCTTATGTACATATTTACCTCTGTGGTCTAGAGAATATTGCACATGTTGGTATTCCCTTTAGGCCTATATTTAAATTTTTGCAAAATCGGGACCTCAGTGAACTTGTTCTTCTCTATGTAGTATGGATGTGTAGTATTATAAGGAGAATATAATAATAGTGTAAATCTTAATACAAAACATGCGTTAGCAGTGCCCAGTACAATGTGACTGTTCTTAGTTCATATTTAATGCCTGTACATTAATAAAAAATGACTAATCGCTATAATTTGCTAAAACATTAGCAAGGACTAATGACATTTTGTTAAATTAATTTGCTAAGCAATGCTGAGAACAGCTGGAGAAAATCACAAAGCATTCTTGTATCTTATGTAGCCTACTTTTTTTTTTCACTTGGTGAGTCGTTTTCTTAGTTTAACTTGGTTTTTTTGCTTTTGTGGTCTTTTTACTGTTGGCTGCATGTTAAGAAAATGTATGGGAAAGTGGAATAAACGAAGCATTTAATGTTTGGACTTGATCATAGAGCTCTTTTCCAACCTTAACAATTCTATGATTCTATTTGCATTTCTAGGTGCTCAGTATGTAATTTTAATTTAGTCTGCCATTAAACAGTGGGTGTTGCTGGAGAGGAGGTGTTAATGCTACTCCAGATGTTCTGTCTGGCATTGCTTCCAGGTCAGCCTAGGCACACAGGTCAGAGCCTGTACCAGGAATTAAGTCTGATGGACCAGCATTGTCATGATAATGTTCAGGTCTGGTTATACCTGTCTGTGAGAGCTTAGAGAAGAGACAGAACTTTTCAAGAACCTTTCTGTAGAGGAATTGATGGCAGCCCAAAATGCAAGACAGACTCAAACTGTGCTTATTGAGACACCCATGTTCTGACTAGATGAGTACAAGAAAAAGCCTTTGTTCCCTTTTCACTTTGTGTCTAGTGAAACTTTGCGCAGTATTTGGGTTCTCTAACATGTCCAGCAGCAAGCCAACAGCAACAAGAGTCAGTGAAATGGTGGAGCTGACAATTTGTGGCTGATGGAGGGAGGATCTAGGATGAAGCATGCAGGCTCCATGCCTCCTCAGAAGTAATTTCTTGTAGGTTTTTGGTAGGATGTATGTGCTTAATAAAAACAAAACCTGTCCTCTGAGACCATAGTCTTTGTTAGCTGGAATCTGCAGTGCTTAAATTTCCAAGGAAGCAATTATTTGCATAGTTTAGGTATAAGAAAGAACACTGAAGTTCTCACCATACGTGACTCAGAATATTTTTAAATGTGCTGAAGCTGTGTGAATTCTGCCTTAGATCTGAGAATAAATAGTACACTTCGGCACAGGAACATCTCCAATATGCTGTGTTGGATACTGAAACCATGTCACTCACTAACACGTATATATTACACATATCGTGTCTGCCAAGACTGTTCTGTTCAGTTTAGAATTTTTTGGTGTGTCTTGAGACAAATTTACATGATCAGAATGTAGCACTGTTCTTCAGTGTTCTTATGTTCAAAGATAGTACCTTCAGCTGTGCATAACAAAAACATGCTGCCTGCAGGTAAGATGTTGCTGTAAATTAGAAGGTCCGAGAGACTGTGAGACAAAACAAATAGGTTTTGGATAGGACTGAGGTAGGATCAGCGTGGTACACGATTTAGAGTAATCAGCTGAAATGATTCTCTTTTGGTATTTCCAAGAATGTGTTTCATTTAAATTGTGTAGCATGGGATATTTAGCCCCTGTGTGAGCAAATAAAGGCAGCTGACACAAAGGATTAATTCTGATGCTTTTTTATTGCAGAGATTTAGCCCTGTAATTTAGAGAAACAAGCTGGAGTCATGAGAAGGAGAGTAGCACATTTTTTCTGCTCTTCTGTTGTGGTGAATAAATGGCATTTCTGCTGATTGAGTTTCAGTTTTAGGAAGCATCTGAACAGTTTTATTTATGTTGTACTACTGCATGTATCTATGTATACTTGTGGAAAATCAATAATGGTATAAAATGACTGTCTTCTGTGTAAACCTGTTTTGTGTAATTCAGAAAGGTTTTTATAACATCATGTCTCAGCAGTTGTCTACTGCAGTGAATTTGTTGGACTCATTAAACATCCCGGAGGACAAGATGTCCATAAATTCACTCAGATGTATTCACAAACACATAAACTACTAAACCCTGGTTTTCTCTGTGTTTCTCACTCCTGATTAACTACACTTTCAAAAGTCATTTGAAGTTGAAGGATGAACAGACAAGCTCTATTCCATTAGGAAAACAAGCTAAAAAATTCATTCTGCATGGAAATGATTGGTATCCTGCTTAGCAATATCTGCAAAAATGCCAGAGTTTACCCTGAGATGCTGCAGGACAAGAGCTGTCTCAGTCTGTGCAGTTTGCAGTGCATTGACAGTCACCTACAGGTACCTTTCACTTGAATTGCAGTGGTTCAATGTGGCATTTTTCAGGTGTGCTCTCTTTTAATGCAGGAAGGCTGAAAGCACACTTGTACAACTCACAGAAGGGTTTGTTAGGTAACAACAAATGGCAGCTGAATATAAAGTTTAGAAAAAGAAAACAGCAGTGATAGTTAGCCAGATTTCAAGCATCTTATGCTAACCAGTGTGGCTAGTTCTTATTTATTGTTGCAAGTATCCTGAAGCATTATATTCAAGTCCTTTTGATAATCCAAATGGGTCTAATAAAAGTGGAATTTTTCTTAAATGGATATATTACTGCTATAAAAAGCTGTGGCATAGATTTAGAGCTCTGCTTTTAATCAGATTTGTTAATGGTGCTCAAGTCATGCCAAAAAAAAAACAGAAGCCCCAACTAAAACCCAAACAAAGACCCCAGATACCAAACAAAAACCAAAGAGAATATACAAACAACATATCTTGTGAAAGTAGCGATTGGTTTAGTAAACAATGCATTCTGGTAGATTGTTATTCAAGCTGATGGGCTATTAAGGTTAAAAAATAAAATTAAAAAAAATCCAGTATCATCAAACACTTCTTGTGAGGTCTGGATCTCACGTAAGAGTCTTTTGTTTCTTTTTAAAGCTTCAGCTTGTATGTTGGTAGTTGTAGGCACTTAAATAACACAAAATCTAAGCTTTCCTCTTTGCCATGCCTTGAAGAAAAGAGTATTTGAGAACAAAGTGCTCAGGGGAGACACAGAATAACTGATAAAAAGTGTTTGTACTCATGCAGAGAGGTAGGGCAGGGGTAAGGTTGTTTTTATAGCCACACTTACAAATCCTTTTAAGATTCATTCTACTTCAGAAAAGTTGTGCTTCTTTTCCTGTTTCTTACAATCATTCATAAATTTCAGCCCAGCACAACTTAAAACTCCCTGTCAATCAAAAAAACCCATGGAATATATTATTATGCATGTATCTATTTGATTTCACACCAAAACCAAGAAATGTGTCCTGGAAAAAAAAAAGATTATAAAAATACTAGATTTCACAGATAAATATATCAGTTTATTCAGCTGCTCATTTCTGCACTCCAATACATTTGGCTTCAAAAGTGAAATGCAAAAAAAAAAAACAAAGGAAAGCACTTGGCCGTGCAAGCAAAATTGGATTTTGCTCCTTTGTTTCTGGGAAACAAGGATGTGTTTCTGATAAGTCTTCCTTAACAGAAACCCAGTCTTCCTTAACTTTTGCTTTGTTTAGGAATTTGACCTATCCTATTTATTCTAGTAGAGGGATGAAAGCCAGGAACCCAAGCCACTATTCCTGACTGAATTAACACAGCATTTATTTTTCTGGTGCTTTGGGTTTATTCACTGTCAAATGTGTGTGGAAGAGATCTTGAGGTCTTAACAAAAACCATGTTTCTGTAGAACATCCAGCTCATGCTTTTGCTTGGCACACTGTACTTGGAGTGGGGTGGGGGAAGGTCTAAAAGTTGTGGGGTTTATCATAAAGTTTGCAGTGAACAGTCAATTTTACCTTGGAAATACATTTATTGCAGAGGCTTTCTGTAGCATAGGGTATGGAAATGATTTTATGGCCTACACAGGAAACCACGTGAAGCAAATTTCGTGTCTAAAGTCAGTTGGTTTTTGTGGATGGTGAGTAATTTTCGTGTGGAGCAGCTTGGTGACCTTCACTGCATGTTGCAGTAGCCCATGGTACCACTTTGAAAATGAGACAAGGAAACAATCAGCTGTATCACAGCAGCGTAATTCCTCGTAAGTGATGTCAGGTCAGTTGGATTTAAGTTAATTCGCCTTATATGCAGCTTCTGTGGGAACTGGAAACAGTATTAGAAAACACTAAGGGGCAGCCATATCTGATTCTCTGGGCATCTGCTCTTGTTTAGGAAGCAGGCTCAAACTTACTGGCAATACAGGAAATCTGTGTCCTTCAGTACAGAGTTTTCAGCTTGGCATTGAAAAGTAGGCAGCTTTTCAGTGGTCATGCTTTCTGGACACATGGTGTTTGTGAGCTTCAAGAGAACAAGAAAATGTATTAATATATTTTATATATCTATTTTTCACGTGTTCTCCCTAATACTCATATGTGTTTAGAAGTCTAGAAGATAGGAACTGAGATGGAGTAAAATTAGGCAAGGTGCTGCTAGCTAGGAGAGGTTTACATTGATTTAGATTTTACATTCACTAAGAAGTGACTCGGGAAACCCATATGTTTGCCGGTCTGTTGCTCATTCAAACAGCAATTGCCTTCTTGTGGTGTGTATTCCTTGCCTGCTGCAAGAAAAGAACTAAGTCTAATTGGAATGTTACTGGCCAACAGATGTTTCAGAGAAAGAAAATGATTCCCTGTTGAGCCCTTGATAACGGCTGCCACCCAAAAAACACATTAAAGCCCTAAAACCTTAATCCAAAACTCTAGAGCCCTGGCATATGACCGAGTTCTACATGTTTTTCATTCATGTTTGTGTTTCTAGTTTAGGAGAGGGAAAGCCAGTGCTCTGGTGGAATTGTGCAAGGACTGTGTTATGCTTTACAAGCATGGGCCTCCACTGAGGCTAATGCAAAGCTGCAGCGTCCACATGGGAAATCTAGGAAGCATTTATGCCTTGGGCACACACTAAATGGATGAGATTTTCCTAGAACAAAAAGGGCACATGGGTTTATATCTCCCTTGAGAGCTTTCTCCTCTTCACATGACCATGTGCATTATGAACACATGTAAGGGATGTGATTATTATTGCTAGTGATCTGATGGCATGTGTGCGTGAAGCTTTACAAAATGTGTATTGCTTATGCTCTTCCAAGCTTGTAGTTAAATAGGATGAATATTAGGCAAGTGGGTTAATGATTTATAGGAATAGAGTTAATCAAGTGTGAAGGGCTGGACGAAATAAATAGTATTTACTTTGCTATTTTGTTCTGAACCTAAAGAAAGCTTGACACTGGATATCAGAGGGTTTCTAGCTCTGGTAGTTGAGTCAGTTGAAAAAGAAGCCAAAATCATTAGAAGAGCAAGCTATGGATTGCAGCATTTTTGAAAAATTACATAAGAAGGTGCTAAATGGAAGAGCTTGAGAATTGCTCTTGCATTTACACTTAGGGAGTCAAAAGCAGGATAAGGTTGTGTTCTTGAATTCTTAAATTCTTTAGTAAAAGTATCTCATGTAAAAAATATGTTTTCCCTTATCGTTGCCATTTATCACATAGTGATACTCATCTCGGATCTTCCTGTCCACATTCTTTCAAAGTAATATGTAGATTTGTGTTTTAAGTTATCTGTAAATAACCATAAAGGACTTTTCCTGCACAGTAGGTTTCAAATGGGAGGACCCTATTTGAAGTTCTGAACCAGAATATCTTATTTGCTGTAACCATTAGCTATTACAGGCTGAGAGAGCTGAGGTTGTTCAGCCTGGAGAAGAGGCTTTGGGGAAACCTCACTGCAGCCTTCCAGGACCTTAAGGGAGATTATAAAAAGGAGAGAGAGGGAATTTTTATCAGGACAGTTAGTGACAGAACAAGGGACAATGGTTTTAAACTACAAGAGATCTGGTTTAGATTAGATATTAGGAACAAATTTCGTACTGTAAGGGTGGTGAGACACTGGCACAGGTTGCCCAGGGCAGCGGTGGATACCCCATCCTTGGAAGTGTTTAAAGCCAGCTTGGATGGGGCGCTGAGCAACCTGGTCTAGTAAGTGGCATCCCTGTCAATGGCAGGGAGGTTGGAACTAGAAGATCTTTAAGGTCCCTTCCAAACCTTACTATTCTTTGTCTAATGATTACAGATCTGGATAGCCTTGGTTTTCATGTGAGGCTCAACTTCCTTTATTAAAGTCCTGGCCTCCCTGTTCTTTCTGCAGCAATGTATCGGTGCGATGGTCTAAAAAAAAATGTACGTGAAGAAGTGTTTCTACCTATGGTATTTGAAATTCTTTATCAAAGTCAGTTTGTTCAAACTACAAAACAAAGACAAACAAAGAAGAAAATTTACTTGCTTGTAATGGTTAACTTAGTGTTTTAACACACTGTTCCTTACTTTACTTGTATACAAGAGCCTAAAAAGCACATGACTTTGTTTTAATAACTCTATACCTCTCCAGTCTAAGTTCACAAAACTGTAGATCTTTTCCTAATGTGCTAGTTTACAGTTATGTCCATAAGAGAAAATGAACATAACTTCATGATTGTTGTGGTTTTACCCTGGATAAACGCCTGGTGTCCAGCAAAACTCCTTCAAGGCCTTCCCTGCCCCCCCTTTCGCCTTCCAGAGGGAAGGGAAAAAAAAACCAAACTCAGAATTTATGGCTAGAGATAAGAACCGAAAGAGGAGCTTTGATTAATACCATGGGCAAAGCAGAACTTAGAATAATGCTTAAATTTATGACTAACAAAC
>JAWWEW010000131.1:15534096-15558201 GCA_035583185.1 Anabacerthia variegaticeps | reverse complement strand
GCTCTGCTCTATAGGATGGAGGGAAACTTCCAGATTGGCTTCTGAGAGAAGCCAATCTTCCTCTTATTAAAAAAAAACAAATCAGGAAAACCCACGACAATGATTCTGTATTTTTGCAGGAATGGGTTACTGTATTTCGAGTTTTGTGTATGGAAAACCAAATAACACTGTTGCAGCAAATCCGCTTGGCAGCAGCACATATGCTTTCTTTAAATAGTTCACCTGTCATTGTTGTGTCAGACCCTGGAACTTTAATTGTATTCAGTGGACAAATAATGATCACTATTATTCATTTTAGTAATGGATAGTTTTATTTCCCTTTGTTCTATTTTTGGTGTAGCCGCTAAATATAGTAAGCTCAAGGTTCTTGTAATTCGTGTGTCACATATGAAGAAGCTGAGCATCAGTGAAAGTGTGGGTGCTGTGCTTCAGTTTTTGTGTAGTTAGGGGCTTGATGAATATAAGAACACAGGGCCTTTTGTCACTCCATTAAGATTTTTATTTCTTATGTTTAAATTTTAAATCAATAGAAGCCAGAAAGTATCAAAATATTTTCTGTGATTTCTGAAATAATATATAACTGTCACTTGATATCAAAGGTTTGCAGCGATTTTGCAATAAATCCTGCTTGCATCCTCGAGATGAGTGGTTCTAGCAGTGTTTTTGTTATGGGAGTAATTAATATTTATGAATGTTAAAGCTTAGAAGGGCAAAAAGCTTTTCAGAAGGGAAGGAATCTGGATTGTAGTAGTTTGAGAAATAAGCTGGCTTGTAGCTGCAGAATTTACAGGGTAATCTGCTCATGGCCACAGTCTTGCACTCCAGAACTAAGCCTCTTACATTTTTTTAGAGTAATAGTATTTTTAGTTGTGTGGCTACTGTATTAATATGTAAATACAAACCAAGGCAGGGATTGAGCATCCTAACTTAGCAAACAACTGAAGCAACTGTCCTTGTTTTGATTAGAGAGGTTGGATGATTTCCCGAGGTCCCTTCTAGAGTGGGTGATTATGTGATTCTGGTCCTGAACAACCATGAGGTGTAAATTGGCTGGCTCAGTTCAGTGCCCAGTTACACAGTTCTTTTAAAGTTATGATAAATACAGAGGTTTCAGTTAAGCAAGTTATTCCATAGTCCTGAACAGCTTTTCATATTTCCATCATATGTACTTTGATACTGGAAAGATGAATGTTGGTAGAATGTAACCATTTTTTTTAATCATGTAAGTAAAAAGCTTTGCTAAGTATTATTTTGTTTACATAATTTGTTCCTCTTAAGTGACCCAAACCCTAAGTTTTTCCCCTAAATTGAATTCCAGAAATTGCTGTTTACCATAGTGTCACAGAATAAAAGTATCCTGAAACAGGATCTATATCTGGATCTAAGTGAGTGACCTGGGCTTTCATGCATTTTTCCAGATGTTAGATTTTTGCTTTTGACCAGGATATTAATTGGTTTTGCATGCACCGTTCATTAGTGGGGTGGTTAACATGCATAACAGAGCAACCTATTAAGAACAAGATCCAATAGCATACAGTTCAAAGTATTAGAAATTAATTCCAAAGTATTAGAACTTAAAATATGCAGTTTATTCAAATCTATTCATTTTCTTGATACTGCTTCATGCAGGTAGTAATTTATTTTTCTTCATGTGTTCTATAAAATATAGGTAATATTTATCAGTCATAAAGTTCCGGGGTCACCTGTGTTGAAGGCAAATATAACTGAATTAGAGTTAGTTTGGAGATTGTGGTGTGACTTGGTAGTGCATTAAACTTGTGTTGATGTGATTCAGTGTGTACCTTCAGGCAGTTTTGTCACTGACATTTATCTAAGGAACAGCTTTTTATTGGTATGGTGGGTTTTTTTTAACAGGGAAAACCAGATTTCTGAGAGGGAAGAATTTCTTGTTCAGCTATGCTGAGGTGGTTATCTCAATTCTTTGTCTTTTTCTTTTCTGCTCAGAGAAAGAAAATAGATTAAAATCAAGTGCCACAACAACAACAACAAAAATGCAGGGGAGAAAAAGAATAAAATCTTGTTTTTCCAGTTGTGGTCATCTATGTGGCTATCTTATGTCAGGCAGGTAGTAAGTGTTTTAATGTGCTCATCTCTTTTCAGTTAGCTTTTCTTCATTTTTGTCTGGCAATAGTAGTCATGGCCTCGCACAGGAGGTTCATACTATACAAATTCAGAGCTGTTTCCAACATCAAAGTCTAATTTATCGCCTCTAGGAAGTGGCTAGATTTTATTTTTGTTTTGATTTTGCATCAGGGAGAGAAGATACTCATCTGCAAATGAAAAGATGGTAAGAGAGATTATCACAAGATCATCCAAAACTTTGACTAATTAATATTCTGTGGCATCTCACGGGTTCTTTTTCTGATAGTACCTGTTCATAAAAGTATGTATTACCCATGTATGTGGTATCTTGGACTGTTATAACCTGGGCATTTAGACCAAGTATTGTGAAATGTGGAGATGTGACTCATAATAACTGATTAGAGAATATGCACATGAGCTGTGATCAATAGGAAAGTCTGGTTATTAGTCCTTTGTCTTTTCTGTTTGTTTGTTTATTCTTTTTCATATGTATTTCCTCTGAAAGCCTTTTCAATGCTATTTCTGAATTCTTTCTTTACCACTATATTTTATCTTCCAGCAGATCAGTTTTAGAGCTACTTGCATGATTCTTGGGAATCTTTACATGCCATCACTTCTCATCCCAGTGGAAAATGATCTGCTTCTGCTGCGATTTAACCATGATAATTACACTGTTCATGCCACTTCTTTCCCTGGTTATTCCAAGAATCATTAACATGAGAGCATAGACACAACAGAAAAGCATTCTTTTGCAGTAAAAACACTCTCCTTGTCTATTATTAATCCACTTGCAAATTTTGGTTCATATTTTTCTTCTGTTAGGTCTTGGAGCTTCTTGCTAAGCAGTGTCTCTCCTGCTGCAGTGCTGTAAATTAGATGTGAAAAAAAATAATATAAAAATTGCTGAAAACCCTGAAGTTTGATCTTTGAAGACCAATATGACAGTATTATTTGGGCATGTATATCCCAATCATAACTGGCAGCAATTATATGAAAAAAGTGGGCAAATTACAGGCCTTCTTTCTTGAGCATGTTAAAGATGACAGAGCCCACATTTGAAATTCTGTAGGAGTTTGGGAATCAGACATTACCATTCTCTGCCAGTATGCTTTGTCATGCTATTTGAATTTGGTCAGGTCTTCATTATTTCCTACATTCTTCTTGTTGTTTATACAGAGCAGAACAGTCAAATTTCAGTAAAAGAGAAATATAGTTACAGGAGTGACAGCACTGCTGAAAGTTTCAGAGAACTTTTAAGATACTGTGGTGAGAGTATATATTTTCAGATGAAGGATGGAAGAATTCTAGTACTGGAAATGCATGAAATTATTTAAACACATTTTCAAATCAGAAAGTGTTAATAATTCATAAAGGTTAATCTTTGAACATTAGTGTTTTCCAAGAAGGTTTTTAAGTGACAGATAAATTGATCCATTTCCCCTTCTCACTGCAGTGGGACAGGATTCTTTTTTTAAATACCTTTAAGTGATGGTGCTATTTCTTCAATTTTTTTCATGCTCTGAGTATTTATGTTCATGAACGAAATATAATGAGGCAGTAATAAATACTTTATTTTCCCTATTGTAACACAAGCACAGAGCTACATGTGTATGAAGACAGGGAGCACATTCACCTGTTGTGCACGTGCAATGTATTTGGGTGGTAATATCAAATAAACACAAATGCTGAATTTGGCTCTTCGTATGAGTATATATTGTTTCCCCTTATATTGAGATTATCACAATTGATGGGACGGGGTATAGATTATAGTATATTATTGGGGGATGTCCTAGGATTCTGTAAAAACCTTGTAGTTTACAGCCATAGTGTGCCAGATTTAAATCTAGTGATGTTTTAAATACAGATAGTTCTGTCTATTTTATCTTCCGTTCCCATTTGATTCTTGATTAAATTGGAACTTCTAATTTTTTTAAATTTTTTTTTTTATTTTTTTATTGCACATAGGGTTATTTTTTAAATTAGAATTTGAAGTGCTTTTTTTCCCCATTTTCTTTTGGTTTAGGGCATTTAAATAATTCTTAGAGTATAGTCTCAGGAGCATGGGAGGTGGTGAGAACAGCACCAGGGCTAGTTTGGCATATTCATTTTGAGTGCAGCAATGCTGGTTTGAATACAGGTCAAACAGCTGCTGTGGTTTCTCTCATGAAGAATAATACCCTGTTTCAGCCCTGGATTGGCGCATTTGACATAAATGGTTATGCTTTGGGGTGAGGTGAAGAGTCCTTCCTGTCTGGACTGTGACAAAGAAAGCAGCAGGGCAGCTGGCTCCTTCATCTCTCTGAATTAAAAAGTTACGTGGAACGTCCCTGAGGATCCACATTTGTCTTCTGAATTTTCACAAAAAGCTTTAAATATGCTGTCACAGGCCAATGAATTTGCCTCATGTTATTGGTAACAAGGGATTTGCCTGTTGGTGAGGAGACTCAGGGATGAGAAACCATCATGAAGATAATTTCTGAAAAGAGACTGTGATGCTTTTTCCAGACAAGAGAGCTCGTTAAGTGTCAGCTAGAGAAGTGGCTTAGAGGCGACATGGTGAGTGCAAGTGCTGAGGCTCTGCTCAGGTCAGGACAGCCACAGTTCAGGGCCCTCAGAAGTTTGCATCTCTTAGGCTTGAGGCAAACACAGCTTCTCCATCCATGATCCAGGAGCCAAGCGTGTGAATGACAGTGCAGCCTGGGGAGCAAAACAAGGCTCCCTAAGCCAAAAGATTGGTTGTCAAATTGCCCGGATGTTCACTGGATACCAACATCATATAGCATGGAGGGTGAGGAAGGAATTCAAGGGTGAGCAGAAAGATTTACTGCAAGAGGCTGTATTTAAGAACTACAGTTACTGTTGGCTTTCTAGTCCGTTTTGGCTGCTCTCATTGCATGGTTTTCTCCCAGCTCTCAGCAATTATACTGATAGTATTGATCTAATCCTTTCAGTCTTCAAAGAGCTGCTTTAATAATAATGAGATAATCCTCCTGACCCCTGGAGAGACAGATAATAATTTTTAAAAATAAGAAGTCCTTGTTCAGAAAAGGCAGATTTGATAGCACCACTGCAGGCAAAGGGAAATTCATGCATAAAGTTGGGGCATGTCTTTAGTCCAGGTTCTGTTTTGAGCAGTAGTTTTTTACAAGGGAGGAGTGGAGTGAAGGAGGGGATGGCAAAGCAGCAGGTTAGGTAAAGATCAAACCTCAGTGGTATCTTCACAGTTCCAAGCAGCGGTTTGGTTGGGGACTGTGACACTGAGGAGCTCAGGATTTTCTTTATCTTGCCTTTATGTCTACTTTCCTAACTTCAGTGCCTCCTAGTTTTTTGATTTTATGTTTGTTTGATTGGGTTTTTTTCCCTTGAAAGTAAATCATGTATTTGCTGTTGAGTCTTGTATGATTTTACAGCTTCTGACATACAGATGCCTTGAAAACGATGAAAATTTGAGATTCAATTGTGGTGTTGGTGTTTCACAGACAGGTTTTCTCCCTGTGATGCTACTGCAATCTCTGGCTTCCCAGCTGGATGCTAGCCTGGGTTTTTATGAGGTGTTGTGTTGTATCAGCACTGTTCCTTTCTCCCAGCTCTTCCCACCCTGGGTGATTTCAAGGTTGAAAAGATAAAGTGTCAGAAGTAAAGAACTATTGGATGCTTATGCTCTGACTTTAGGCTCCAATCTCTAGTGAGTGACGCTGCTTGTCTCAGTAACTTCTTGTTTTATAACTGCTTTATGTTGTAACACAATTATCTCAGCATCAGGCCAGCTCTTTATTCACTTTACACTGACATTTCTTAAACATCTCTTGTGATGTGGTGTCAGCTAGCACCAGAAGAGAGATGATCAAAGAAATTTATTCAGTTGAGTGTGAATGAATTAGCAGCTATGTACATGTGCGATTGTTTACAAGGGGCTGAAGGGATCCTTGGATGAATTCAGTACATGCTGTGTAAAACATGAACTCAAATCTGTTTTGCTCTGGGTACAGTGTCTTACAGACCTCTGTACTACAGAAAGGTATTCCAGTTACAGCTGGAGGAACTCCGTTCTGTAGTGACTCGTTTTGTATATCTCATGTACGGAAGAATATGAGTATTGATCTAGGCCATTAAAACATATCATACTTCTATTATTTTATAAGCATTTACTGCATACAAAGATAACATCATAAATTGTAAAATGTATTATTCCAGTTCATAAAATTCACCAGTTTATTGCTTTGCCCAGGGTGACTATTAAGTTACAGTCACTCCTGCGGAGAGTAAGGAGCTGTGTATGCCTAGTAATGTATATTTAATACAAAGTGTGTCTTCTCAGTAAACCTCACAGCAAATGCAGTGATAAACCAAATTCCTCCAGTTCTCTTCCCTTCCTTTCTACACTTACCATTATTGGTTTCTTTCTTGAATGTGGGATGTTTTAACTATTGGCATTTCAGTCATTGATCATTATAGCCATATAATGCATCCAGCCAGTGTATATATCTGCAGCATGACAGTGTAATTATCTGCTGGCTTTCCAGAAATCACTGGCAATATGACTAATGGTAATAGCTTTTTTTTTTTAAAAAAAAAATAAATCATTCTTCTTGTTGTTTTAACATAAACGAATATAAATCCTCTGTGGAGTGTGAGACTCTGGTAATGACTCACTGGGCAATGAGACAGCAATCTCAGACAGTGTAACGTGATGTGGAAAAGGTCATAAACTTGATTTCATAACAGGATTATTCATATGTTCATTCATTAAAAATTAAACTCATGTGGGAGCATGTGATGCATTGAAGTTGGCAAGTATTGGTTGAATACTTTCTTCTAGTTTCTTTAGTCCTGATCAGCTGGTGTGAGTTGAAGTCACTCCAAATTAAGTCTTGTCTTATTTAGTACCATTTACACCTGAAGTTAGTTAATTGTTCTTCTTGAAGACAAGTGCCCTACATAATGTTTCAGAATCATGGCTTTAGCTTCACAGAGTGATGGTTGGATGGTTGTTTTTTTTTTCATTTTTAAGTCTTTATAACGAGCTTATAATAGGGTGTACAGGGAGGCCTGTCTAGGGTATGGCTCCCTTGGCCTGTATCAGATGCCTGTAAAAGATTCTAAATTAGGGTGAGCCATATAGTGGCAGACTGTGGCTCAGGGTTTTCTTGAGTCAGGGGTGATATTTTTGAGGTTAATAGTCTTCAGCAGATTCTTTCTTATGTGAGTTTGCCTAATCATATCAGTACTTATGTTGACTTCCACAGCGAGATGAGGCAGGGAGTTTCACACTGATGAAGGAACATGTAACGGATTCTCTCTTGTTGCTGAGTCTAAATCCATTGTTTGATAACATAACTTGATGCCACATACTTCTTTCATTAAAAAAACCCAAGAAGAGTGGGAGACTGTTTTCCTTTTTCAGTATGCCACTCATTTTGTGGATCTCCAGCATATTGACATTCAGTTCTTTTCTAGGCTAAAAAATTCCCAGTCTGTGCAGTTGTTTCTTGTAAGGAATCTATATGTGGTTTGGACCCTTCTTACTGCCTGTTGCTGTAGCTCTACTAGTTGTCTGATGTTCAGATGAGAACCAGAACTATGTTCGTGAAGTGGTTGTGCCATGGATTTATACAGTCCTTAGTCTTTCTACATCAGTAACTTTCCTAATACTTGTCAGCATAGGACTTGTTTCTTTTCTCCCCATAACAATAATTGTCTCCTATTCCCACATTGCTTAGAATGTTATTGACCTGATTTTTATTTTTGTTAGTGTAGGAGTACACAAGTGACATGATAAACTTTGAGATAAAGGCATCAGTTACTGCAAAATTTTGCAAGTGTAAGCAAGTAGTACTTGAGGCCATAGCCTTGGCGAGCATCAGGAAGAATTTAAAGCCTGTTTACAGTTCAATGTTCCAACATTTCTGTTGTTCACGAGCTCGATAGCAACTCAGGTTTGTTTTAGAATCCAGATGTGGATAGAGCTGCATTGTACTTGCACATCAGCAGACAGACAAGATTTCGATATCTACTTTTCTTTAATTGCAGGTATTTATGAGCCGCCATTTCTTGTATTATTGTGGTGAACCTACTCTGGATGTGAAGATTGCCTTTTGTCAGGTGTGTGTTCCTTACAGGTAAAACAAGGTACAGTATATACTTGTACTTCATTTTTGCAATTCATACAATAATAAAAGTGAATTTCAGTAGCTTACTACAAGTAACTGGTTATAATAATGAGAATAAATACAAAAAATAGAAAAATGCATCACAAAAATTACTTTTCTGTTTTAAGTTGATTCTGTACTTTGCTATTAATGAATTTTTATTTTGTTTTGCTAAAATGTCAGTTAATATTTTGAGGTTAGTTTTTTTTTCATGAACGATAATGGCACAGTTTGCAAACAGAAAAAATGCAAATTAAAACTATTTTATCTGAGCCTCTTATTTTTCTGAGACAGAGCCTTTTACATTGTAGCCTGTGACTATAATTTTCTGTCCCTGTACTTTAACTTTACTGGAAGTGTAGGGAAGGTGATTAAAATTATGGAGTTTGTCTTGTCTCCCATTGAACTCCACATGCTATGCAGGTTTTTTTGGGGTTTTTTTGGTCAGATGGAACACCAGTAATCTAACTAACTGGAGGAGCATGTGGAGCATTCTTCACTTTTTGAGAGTGAAAACGATGCTGCGTTTTTACAGATAAATTTATGACAAACTATTCTTTTTCTTTTCTGTTACATATGGGGTTCAAGTAAATCAAAGCACAGTTTTGAAAAGAGAAGGCTATTACTTGTATGTAAGCATTTAAAACAGTTGGAAAGTTTGCTTTATGTTTTTTAACTCGGGAGTACTAAATATTTGTTGTGCTGAGAAGGTTGGCTCTGGACTAAGTAATCATCAGTTCTGGGATGGATCTTGGCTGTTGAGTTTGATAATATCTCTAACTGTCTTCTCTTTTTTATCGGCTGTTCTTTGTGTGTGTATGTTCAACTGGCTTAATTCTTCCACTGTTTTTGGGAGAGGAGATTTTGCTAAACATTTTTGACAGTTTTCTTTAAAAAAAAAATCACAAAAATTGTAAAACAAGATTTTTTCTCACATTGTACGAAAAGGATGTTGATGAAAAGTTGCTTTCGCTATGCAGAGTAGAGTTTTTTGCATAGCTCTGCTGCTGACGTTCCTCTGCCTTTTACTTAGACCAAAGCAAAGCTATACAGAAACATTTCTATTTTACACAAGAAGGGAGGAAATGTACTCTAAATTGCTTCCTTTTACATCCAGTTCTCATTTAGTCTTGGCATCAGTTGGTGCATGGCCAAACATAGCAAGTCCTTTCTGTCACTGCGCTCCAGGTTCTTGGTTTGCTGGAGACATTCCTTTTCTGGTACCATCACTTCATAAAAGGTGTTCAGAGGCACACACAGAACCAAACATATTCACAGTGTTTTTGTTGAAGTATATGTGATGAAATCAACAGCATTTTGGTTACATTTTTGTCAACTGAATCAAATTGCTTCATAATTAATGGCTGCAGCACGTACCCAGAGAGGAGTCATCCAGTAAATACGCACAAAGAGATACTATCCTGACATTGTAGGAAACAAGCACTTATCACACAAATACCTTTTCAAGGTCTTCAGGTCTTCAGATTTATTCTCTTGAGAATAAAAGCTGGTTTAGGCTTCATGTTAATTTATTCTCTCCCTAAAGAGAGGTCCTGATCTAAATGATAGTTAGCATTATGTACAAGAACAATCTCTAAGTACGTGTTTTGTTGCATTAAGACCTCAGCTGTCATGGATGCTGTTCATTTGTATCACATAGGATGGGATGGGAGTTATATCTCTGTCCTGGTAACTTTTTGTCCAAACATCCAGATATTTATTTAGAGACTATGAATAGTCTTCAGGTAGTGATGTTGTTTATTCGGTTCTTATTAATGCTAATGTGGAAATCATTTACTAATAATTCGTCTGCTTTAAGTATGAAGTTCATATGTATCGTTATGAAACTTTTATCTGCTGAGTCAGTAAATCTATGAGATTCTGTTAACAAAAGTGATGATGCCACAGCAGAATGGTTATAAATGGCAAGAGGTAGATACTGGCACTCAAATCTTGAGGTGTCTACAATTGACAAGTATCCCAGCAGTATCTGGCAAGAGATCACGAAACTGTAGCTTTGGGTGAACATAATTTAACACAATAGTTTTTTCATGCTGTTCAACAAATGCTAAATTTATTTCTGCTGTATAAACATGCAACAGATATCAGAAGAAGCCACTGTTGTATAGTTTGATCCAGCACTTCTGATGTCTTAGTACTGGAGCCTCTAATGATGATGTATAGAATATACAATTCATTCAGTGAACTCTTGCAGTTTGTGGCTTGTGTTTATTACGTCCAAGTCCTGCTTCCGTTTCAAATCTGTTCATCACTGCAGACTTTCTACAAACCTTAAGGGTAGTGCTGAAGTGTCTTTTATAAAGCTACAATATTCAAGAGTACTCCAGTTATTTTTAGTACTGGGGTAGTAGTTTTCTTATAATATTTATTTGTGGTGATTTCTCTTTTAGGGCCTAAAAGGCATAGCTTTATCTGCTGTGAAGGAAAGTGACATATGCATAATTGTGGGCTACTTCTCTTGACAAAGAGCTTATGCCACTGAGCATACTAGTTTTGAATGATGAACTGCTAATTCAGCAGGAATAGAATGTTAAGGATTTCCAACTTACGGAAAAGAAAAAGCCCTTGCTGGGAAATACCCAGTAGCATAAATAGAGTGAATATGTATTTCCCCACCCCTTCACCCCATTTGAATTAGAGAAATACACAAGTCTGGAATTGCTGGACAATGCTAGCCAATTCGTGTTCTGAAACAGCCATATTTATTAAGGGAGAGGAAAAGGACATCTGCTTTTCTATCAGAATAGAAAGGGAGGACAAGAAGGACCGTAGAACTTCATTATACTTCTGTAAGGCTGATATCGCCAACAAGCTTTATCTGTAGGACCCTGCATATTGTTCTTGAAGCACAATGTAATGCAAAGTAGTCTTATTTTGAATAGAATAGGACATGATATTTTAATACTAATATTAATAATAGCTAACAATACCTAAAGAATTTTGCTTCATCCATGTTTTCTTCCATGTAGTCTTTCAATATCAAGACATGTATAGCCATCTTTATTATGCAGAATGTCCTATAATTATATCTTCTATCCAGTGGGAGGTTAATTGACATGCATAAGCCAGTCTTAGATTTCTAGGAGTAAAATGATAATTCATGGGGTCAAGAACTGTCTATTTCTAACTAAAGGTATGATTAAATTATTTAGCTCCATATAGTCTTTATTTAGAAAAGGGAGAATCTTTTCATTAGCTATTGTCTTCACAGCAAAACATTGGGAACTTTAGGATTTTAGTACTTCATCTGTACTGTTGTCACATGCCTCTTTACCTTTATTTTTAAAGAAAGCCATAGCGGGCATAGCACCTAATGTAATCAGTCTTCTTGCTGTGCTGTTTGCATGCTAGAAGAAAGCTTCTTAAACAATACCCAGTATTTCAGTGTCACTTCAATTTCCTGAGAAGTGTAAACCATTTGAAATATATTGCATTATCAATCTATGCAATAAATAAAGAAGAGCTGTTAATCTCATCTTGGGTCTCCTATGCTTTTAGCTTCTACGCTGTGCTTCTACATCCCTTTCCCTGCTGTTGATAAATTGAGTGTATTTTTCATTCCTTGATGTTGCAATGTTTTGGCCTATTTCTACTGATCCCATCTCTCTTTCCTAATCTTTATTGTATCTTGCTTCTTCCCATGTTATTGCTTCTTTTTGAAATCTAGGGCCTCAGAACAAACTGACTACAGGCTGCACTGTTTGCTCTCTTCCCATTCCTCCTGCTAGTTAGATGTTGATGTTGCTTTCCTCTGATTTGGACACAGATCCATAGAGGGTCTTTCCTAGTTTTCTATCTCTGGAGATGTGCCTGAGTGAGATGTTTGCAAACACCTTTACCGTGGCATTAACAACTAGCCTCAAATCTTTCTTTCCTGTATTTTTGGCTACATTTTTCATTTGGGTCACTGATGTTGTTCCTGTCCATAAAAACACCCTCAGTCTCAAGGAATCTTTTCTCTGTGTTTCTTGATCAGTCCTTTCAACCTTACCTTCTTTGCTACGATGACCAGGGTTGGATGTCAGCACTGAGTTCTTCAGGCATCAGAGAAATGAGGAATCATTTGAACTAGTTGTTTTGTTGTGCAGACACTCTCATATTGCTCATCTGTTAGAAGTCTGGCCTGGAATGAAGTACACACCTTTGGGTCATGATGACTTCTGAGCAACACAGGATACCACAGCTATAAATTCTCTCCAAAAGTGTTGTACCTGTAAAAAAAAAAAAGGAATTAAAAGTAGATAAAGCTCAGTGAACATGCAGAGGACAAGTGAAGAATAAGTAAATAGTGCTTGCTTAGTATTTTGAGTAGATAAAATTGAAAAGGAGAGGGAAGACAGACCTGCTGCTTCATTTGTAATCAGAACTAGGTAAGAGCTAGGTGAGCTGATAGGGTTTTGGTATCTTAGAAGACATTAAATAAGGACAGCATTTAAACAAAAACCCAAAACCAAAACCCAAACCTCCCCCCAAACCCAGCACTTATGAATATTGTACTCCATCTAATAAGATGTTTTATGTGATGTGTTAGAATAGAGTGAACAGAGCAAATGTATAAAGATCAATGACTAATCAATCAAGGCTGAGTTGTTTGCGAGGCTCAGTTGGCTACTTGAAAGGCAACCTTCATGAAGGAATGTAGGTTGTGTCTGGGGTCTAGGGCAGGACTGCTGGAGAGAGATTAAAAGAAGGCAGAGTATTAGCTTTTAAATCCCACTGAAACACACTAAAATCAGGAAGAGTGGGTGACTAATACAGTCCTTACAGGATGAGAATGAATCTGAGGTAGAAGAATTGAGAACTATGGTTTGATGTGGCTGGTAAGATCAGAAACTGTAATATTACATCCAAGCACACACACACAGAGTCAGAAAACACCTTCTTTCTGTAGATCTGATCCCTGTCTGTGGACTTTTCAGTTGAGGGAGAGCCAGAATAATTGAGAAAAGTAGACATAAGTTCTGCCATAAATGTGGCATATACAGAATACACAATTAAAAATACTTTAGTAGGTCATTCTATGCAAAGATGCTCTGTATTTCCCAAGTGACTGTTTCTGTGGCCATCCAACTTTACACAGCAAAACCTGCCATTGTTAAATCCAGAGGGCTCAGTAAATGCATCGTTATCCCAGAACTCTGGCACTTGAGTCTTCTGAGAAAACTGCAGCTGTACAAGTGGGAGGATAGCCATTAAATTAATAGTGTTGTTGACCTAGCCAATGAACACAGTTGAGCTGGTCTTGCTTCTATACAAGTCTTTGAAGTTGGCAAGAAGACTGAGGGTTTTACCACACTTGTGAATTTCCATTTGTATAATCTCAGCAGCTGATTTTTAAGATCAAACTGTAGCTTTAAGATACTATCCTTTTGGATCCTAAGGGGATCAAAGGCAGCATCCACCTCTGAAATGTGCTCTTGTCCAGACCAATCTCTTTGTCTGCAACTGGGTGGAGATGTGGGGGCCACTGGGAGTCATTGTTATTGCTGGCTCAGAACACTCTTTGTTGCATCCTGCTTGTCTTTGGGTGCTCTGCCAACTGCAAATTAGGAGTCAGCCTTGCAGTCTTCCATCTGATTCTTTTCCTCACCTGCATTTACCCAAGCAGAGTAATTTAGCTGATTTCACCCGTAAAGGGTGTTCCTGTGGGCAGACAGGGAAGGATGCCACCATGGGGGTCAAGCTTCCCCTCTGCTGATGCCCACTAAGAGGCTCTGTGACAGCACTCATTGTCTAGGAGATGCAAAGGAGGGCAATTTGTCTTAAACTGCCATTAGTGTGGATTGTATTTATAACAGATAAAATGTAGGAGATACTAAGCTGTAAGAAATTGTGATATTTTAGGCTCATCAATAATAGAAGGAACGGTGTTCAGAAGCAAAGGTCTGTCAGTGAAGTGTAATAAATATAGTTATTTTTTAGGATAGAAATTGACAAAAGGTGGTATCAGGAAGCAATTGAGCTCAGAATATAGAAAACAACATCCTTTTCTTTCTCTTGCGCTCTATAACTTTCTTGCTCTCTGTGCTCTGAAAGAAAAAAAGGGAAAGAATACAATTTGTAACTGTGTGAGGCAGTAGTTATTTGAGTTTCACTGAGTTTTTAAATAATTGTTCTTTGAAAGCAAAATACATGCTCACTAAACATTCAGTAATGGTGAGAGGATCTTTGTCCTTCGTCACAGATGTTTGAGTCTTGACAGTTTATTTTCTTTCCTTCTCAGTTGTTTGGATATTGAGCAAACATCATTGCAGATGCATTTAAGTGAGCCAACAAGGATAGTTAGGTTTTCAGGGCTGAAAAGCTGTCACTTCTTTTTCTCTAAACTTTCTCCATTTGGAGGAAAGAGAATGCCACTGGGAAGTGAGTGTGGGTGTGTGTGTTAGAAGTTTTCAATTAGGTACTGAAAAGACAAAATAATGGTGCTTACACTTTTGTATATGTGAAATGAAAGTTAAGTTCCTATTAGTGTTGATGCAATGTAACTCTGTTGTCTCTAAATAGTTATGGAAATCAAGAACAAACAGCATTCCAATGCTTACTTTGTCTCTGAGGAATAGTTTTCCATGTTACATAAGGGTCTGAGAAACTTAGGTGTGTTTTGTTCGAAGTGAAAAGAATGGAGAAATTTGCTTTTGTTTCACTTCTGCAATGTTTACTACTACTTTGGAGCCCCAGTATTGTAGCTCACCCCAGTTCATTTGAGGTTCCCCTGAAAATTTAACTCACTGGAATTCACTTTACGAGACCTATGCACTTTTTCTATGATATCCTAAGAAGCAAACTTGATTGCTGTGTGTTTCTATAAATTTCCTTCCCTTATCTAATTCTGAATGAAGTGTTAATTCCTAGTTTCTTGAGAGGTCAGTATCAATCCCATTTGAAGGAAGGTTTTGGTTAACTGTATATAAAGAAGGATGTATACTGGCAATTCCTAGCCCTGGGTTTCCTTCTCATGTCAGGTAATCAAAGCTTTAACTTAAGCTGCCGGTACAGAACTTGTAAGCATTATGCAGTAAAACCTGAATCTGAAATAGCTCAGTGGTGTAGATGGAGAGCAGGCAGAGAGGGGAAGGAGATATTTTTTCCATACCAACACCAAGGCTTCTGGAAGGGGTTTGAGTGAACCTCAAGAATGTAACAGATCAAGACAAAAATGTAATGTGCGGGTTTCTTTAAGATGAGACATGTAGATTTGAAGACTTGGACAAGAAACATTTCATCAGGGTTTGAAACTAAAACTAACACTGGCATACTCTATAAAGAGAATGAATTTCCTTGCTAATGGGAAAATGTTGTTTAACCTTAATTTTTTGAGTGAAACAAAACTGCCATTTCCTTGTCCTCGTTAGGAAGTGGCTGTCGTATCACCTTGGAGATGGTTCTTGATTACATGTCATCTTGATTTGGGGATCTGATCAAATGCGATTAATCAAATAATGCTGTTAATTTATTGGTTTAGGGATTTAAGTTGGGATCATGACCAGAATAGTTATTCGTCTCCTTATGGTTCTTATGAAAGGAAGCAGTATGTTGGGCTGTAGCAGGAAGCTTACTATGTTTTCATTTCACTTATTTAGGTTGTGGTAGAAATTGGAAAATACAGAGTTTTTGTAGTTTTTTTTTAGCAGCACATGTTTTACAGTGAGGAGGCAACTTAGTAGATGACCTGAAGACTGCTTCACCTGTCTGCAAAGCTGAAGTGTTTGTCACTCAGAGAAAGCATTCTGCTTGAAGTTAACTTCAAACTAAACCAGACGTAGTGCTTGGTGTTTATGTTTTTATCAAAGACCTTACGGGGCACAGATTCTTAAGCAGGCAGAAAAATAAAAAAAAGAAAAAAAGATTTCATGAAAAATAAAACAGTATCTTTTCTACTTACACACCATTAGGAGGAGATTGTTACAGGAATGGTCTGTGTTACACAGACGAGAGCTCCTCATCAGGACTTTTGTGGGTTCTTACCAGTTGTGATCTTCTGTCTCCCATGGCTGTAGTTGCTCTTGGCTGAAGCAATTGTATGCGTTAATCATCCGTATAGCTGAGGTACTACAGAGTGGTGGCTCTGAACTGTTTTAATTGATTTTTAAGGTGCTTCTGGATCTAAAATAAGCACCTGCTGAAACTGCTATAGTTCAGAAATCCCACTGTAGGCAGAATGAGGTTCCTGAGGCCATTAATTCACACAGTGAGGCTAACTTAGAAAGAAATTTTGATATGCACAGGATTCTAAACATGGAGTGATAAAATATCTGTTCCCATGTAGCTCCATACCACGCAACAAGCTGTCAGGTACCTTGGCAGTGAGGATGCCAACAAGCTGTGGCAGGCCTGGCTCACCCAAGCCTTAACACAATCATCCAATGTTTTTTAAAAAGTCACAGTATCTGTACTTCCAGAGTAGCTGGCTGTGAATCAGGCTCACTAAGGAATGCAATTTTTGTGCTGACACTTTATATATAAACATTGGTTTCAGAGTAATGGGTGTTAATGCTGAATATCTCATGCATTGTTCTGATAATGACATCAGAAAGAAAACACACCGCAAATGTGTGTGTCTAGCCAGAGGGAGCTGTGAGATTCCTGTCTATCAGGAGCACAGTAGTAAAAAATAAAACCAATGAAAAAACCTCTCAGTTCCAGGTCTGGTATGAATAGCTGGGCTAGCCAAATTTATGCATCTCTCTTCACCTAATTAAAGGAATTTTAAGACTAAGGCTACGCAGTGTGAATCAGTTGCAGTCTGTCTGTCTTATAATGAGAAAAATTCAAACCTCTTTTGGAAGCATTTCACTCTCTGTTAACCTTCAATTTAGCACTGTGTCAGTGTCCATATATCTCTCACTTCCATTATTAGGGCAGGACTTCCCTCCCCCTATAATGTCTGATTAAAAAGTAAATGTGCAGTTTTCAACTGGTCTTCTGAAATGAGATTTTCTGTTTGAATGAAGAGCTACATTTATGAAAATGTTTCAGGGTGTCTAAATGAGGTGGTTAGGATGAACCACTGCTGTCCAGTGAAAATGGGCCTTTCAGTGAGATGATGGACAGAAAAATAATACTAATTGTCCTAAGACAAACCTGAGAATCCAACTTGTCAGCAAGGTCAGTTATCTGTTTTTAATGACCAGTTTCATGGAATGCTGTAGTGATGTTCAGTTCAATTGAACAGATCTAAATCAATTTTGCTTTTTCCCTGGCTCCATCAAAATTCAACTAAGTAGTCCATAGTCACATAACATGGTTGATTATTCAGATATTTGGAAGGAAAGAAAGAAACTTATAATAGATCAAGTACGAAAATTTGGAAGCTGTGTTTGGGAACACTGAAAATAAATGCACAGACAGAGGCATCTTTGATTTTTGCTTTTCCCTACAGAAGGCATTTGGGAAAGTCTTGACTTCCATAACGGACTTGTTGACTATTTGAAGACAGATCTGTTGTAATATGTTGAACTTCTGCATTTTGTGCTCAGCATCACAGTATAGAATCCTAAATTAAAAGCATCTAATTCTGATTTTTATCTTAAATGTCTAGGTACTTTGCCACATATTCTTAAGGGAACTGAGCTCAGTAGTAGTCATCAAATGTAACTTTTTTGCAAATTTGGGGGAGTTTTCTTAATTTGGTAAAAATTAATGATTTGTAATTTTACAGTTTTGGAGAGGAGCACTGCTCTGCAGTGCCAGCCACAGTGCAAGTATAAACTTGGGTTTGTGTCATGAAAATTGGCATTTGCTTAGTACTAATGCATTTGCTAGGTCATGAGAGCAACTCTCCTATCCTTAGGAAGACAGAACTTTGGAAGAACTCCAGAGCTTCTAGATACTCTCCATGATACTGAGCCACGTTGGGACACAGTTTGTCTCACAAACTGCTCTGTTTCTTTTGCAACTCCGTTGAAATGTTCTCAAGGCCTTTATGATATGCTCAGGGAAAGTTTCAACACCTGTGAATACACTCCTTGCTCTGTCTGACCAATGATGTAGAGTTTTCATACCTGTGTCTGTTGTCCCATTTCTACATTGATATTTTAAAATAAGGCTTTTTTTTTTTTTGCAAGACAAATGAGAATGTAGAATCAGCATGAATTCATAAGTCACTAGTCATAAAGCAGCAGTAATGGCAAGCAGAGACCAGGAGCTGTCAGTAACCATGTCACAAACATCAGCTGGAGAATTCACTAGTTTTCTTTAATCAGTGGCTTTTTATGGTGAGTTCCTGCATGAAGGAAGGTGTGATACAGTCTTTGAGAGCATTTGAGGATTCATGTAGATCTGTGACAATGAGACTAAAATGATAACAATTTATATTTAAAAATTAGTCTGACAGTGTTTTATCAGTATTATGTTTTACCAGCTTTGGTTTCTCTGTTTTTTTTCCACTCCCTCTACCCTTCCCTTCTTCTCTATAACAGGGATTTGGGAAACAAGTGGATGTGTCATATATTGCCAAACATTACAACATGAGCAAAAGCAAAGTTGACAACCAGTTCTACAGTGTGGAAGTAGGTGACTCGACCTTCACAGTTCTCAAACGCTACCAGAACTTGAAACCCATTGGCTCTGGGGCTCAGGGAATAGTTTGGTAAGTATCAGCAGTTTCTCTTATGGTTTTAAATAGATTTGCATGGTGCATTTCTTCACGGCTTGCTGGCCACGGACATCGTCTAAAATTGCAAAAATAGCAGTCAGGCAACAGACATCCTGAGGCAGAAGGAGCCCAGTGGTTTGCTAATAAATTCTCCTGCTGGTGAGAATGATAGCACAAAGTTTGTTTCTCCACATAGCAAAATGTAACTAGCAAGAAAGCAGGAGAAAGATCTTATCATAATTGACAACTGTGGCACTATTTCCAGAGGCAGTGCAGATAATATCCCAAGTAAACCCTGTAATTTTAGTCGTTGTACAGTAAAAGTAACTGAGAGCAATATAGAAACTTGTCACATGTCATGCCATTCTCAAGTATTCAGGGTGGAATTCTTTTTGAATTGAGGTAACTGCTAATGTTTTCTTTATTTCTTAAAAGTGATGTTTCAGTGACATGAATGATGTGAACAAAAGACACAAATTTAGTAGCTCTTCTAAATAATACAAAAGGCTTGTGGAATTCAAAATTAGTATGTTCAAAAATTGTGATATCCTGGTTGGCTCTTGCCTTTGCATTTTTAGACATGGCTTTTCTATTTCTGTGGCTTGTGTTTAAATGTCTCTATGCAGGCATTTGTTATCTATTTAATTATGAGGCAGTAGGGTAACTAAAATAACCTTTTATCTATAACTTGATCGGAGATGAAGTCTTGATTCCATCTGTCACCTCTGTCACTGCTCTTTTCTGGCTTTGCTGTAGTGTGTGTTACGTTACAGATGGAGGCACTGGCAAAGCAACAGGTTCCTTTAATTCAGTGCCAAATGGTCTTCCATGGATCATTGGCATTGCCAACATAATGGACAGTGTGACAACACTGACCTTAGGTCTTAGCGGGGTCACTTAGAGTGTTTGGTATGCTTTGAAACCAAACAAATCCAAAGATTGATCTATATGATCAAGTACCTTATTTCATATCCTAAGCACAAAAGGACTAAAGGTTAGTTTAAAATCAGCTTTGGGAAAGAAGCACTCTTTGGGTTGAGTAGTAATATTATTAATTTCGCACTATTTGTCCAATTTCATATATAGCAACAGATGGTTTTTCTTCCTACTTACTATCCTTTACTTATTTTAGAAGAAAATCAGTTTTTGTTGAATCTTTCTGCAACTGAATTGCTGTAATGATCAATTAGAACCACCAAAACCCCACAGAAGCTGAGCTAAATAAAATCAATTACATGCTGTGAATTTTTCCTTCATACTATGAGTTAACAGCAAAAATTAAGAATTTCTTAGGAAATAAAATCAAAAGAGTAAACAAGTAACTCAAATGAGAGTTAACACATGTCCCCTGAAATGGCTGAGCAGCACAGAGAGGGTGTAAGACCTTCTACAGTTTGATGATACAAATATAGAAGTATTACATGAAGGATGGGGAAGATAATGAGCTTTTTTTCTTAGTTTGTGTACATTGTAATCTACCTTTTGTGAGGCAAAATTTACCAGAAATACAGTAGTCATCTACAAACAAAGCATGAAGAATCAATGGTGAAGTGATTACTTAATGAAAAAAACAGCTGTGACATAAATACATAGTTTAGCTAAGAGAAAACAATCCGTGATGAAAAACGTCTTCCCTCGTGTAAGTTTCTATTTGCCTAAAGTAATAATTAGATAGTAATAAGTCTGCAGAGTAAACTTCAGTAGTAAGTTTCTACTGTTATTTAGAAACTGTAGGTATTTTGATGGATGCAGTTATATGTAGAAAAAGGAGATTAAGGGGAAAAAAAACCCTGAAAACCTGCCTATTTGTGGAGTGCTGCTTGCTCTGGTGGGGGAAGTATTTTGTCATGCTTGTCTTGTTCTTTTGCAAAGAACCAAGAGGTCCCAAGAGGTAATTGTGGAGGTGGAGGAGAGATGTGGTGTTTTCCAGGCTGCTCTGGAAGTGCATGTTGTAGGGTTCCCAGGCAAAGCCACAGAGCACTGAAATCTTTCCCATACAGTTCCATAAATAGGTGTCAATATAAGCAGGGGAATTTTAGTGGAAAATAATTTGTTGTGGAACAGAAGCAGGCACAGGAAGCAGGGAATGTGGTTATGAAAGAAGTGGGGACTTGATTTCACTGGATTATTCTCACAATTGCATCAAAGACAAAATTATTTTCTTGATATGGAAGAATTAAAGATATTACAGTCTCCAGGAGTTGATAATTTATTAAATTATGTGAAAAAGAGAAAACATTATAGTGTGATTGTTGTAATCATCATTGTGCCCGTGTGAAATAATTATAAACTTAGTGAGAAAATAGTATTAGCTATAGACAAAGTACATTTGGTATCTTTGGAAATTAGCCTTTGGGAGCTTTCAATGAGTTTTGTGGTAACTATGTTCACAAAATTATTTTTGCCAACTGAAAGAAAGATTAAACAGCTGATCGGAATCTCTTGAGCAGGGAAGTTCCTCTTTGCCCTACAAAAACTCTTAATGCAAGTGTAGGCTGCCTGCTCACTGTACATCACACTGACATCTGTGAGAACAACTATATAGGCTGTGTTTGCATCTCATTATCATGTTGTTACAGGCATGATGACAATGGGGCGTTGCTGAAACAGAGCTTGTGGTTTATTAGACCAAGCTGTAGTTATAAAAACTGTGCAGGCTTTGAGCCACACTGTGATGGAAATGGAAAACAGTTTTCTGAGTTTAATTAGATACCTGCCACTTGAGCCACTGAGAAAAGAGGTAGCTGATATCCCTCTGCAGTGTTAGAAGGGAGTTGACAACTACTTTGTTTTGCAAGGGGGACTGAGAGAGACAGGTCACTTTGAGCCTGCATTTATGGATGGTTTAGATGGCAGTGGTTGGAGAGGAATTCTCATGTTCTGTAAAATCAACTGAAATATGCTGATGTTGGAGTGAGTGTTTCTTTGTGCTTTAATGAATGCTTTTTGCCTGGAAGCGAGGTAATTGATCTGTAGGTTTTCTGCTGTGGTTTGCAAGTTATCATTTTTTATGTTGCCTGTGATATTTTTGATACTGTTTGTGATGTCTAGAAAAATCATGTTGTACAGAAATCCTTCAAAAACAATTTGAAGGGGCTCTGATAATTTTGAATTTATGATAGAAACGAGGGTAAAGTCCAGGTGTCCGTGGCAGATAGGGAAGACATCACTTACAGGCTTGAGGACACAAGTAATTAAATTCTTAGAAGTAGCTTATGAAGACATTTGGCCTGGTTTATGACCATGCTGGTGCCTGTACCTGTTATCAGGAGAAAGTGTTAGCTTTGAAAACAACAATGTCTGGGTGAACATCAAATAAATGGGTGTGATGATGCATTTCAGCTGAAATCCGGAATGTTTATCTTGCTCTTTTCTTAGGAGTGAAGACAGGCTTTCATGCTGCATGATGTTGAGATGTGGTATAATGATGTGTCAGCTGGACCAGGGGAGTGTTAGCTGGGAGTGCTTTATGCTGTCTAGTTTATGCAGGAACTTTTTGTGTGAGTAATGTTTGAGTGGGGGGTATGGGAGCAGAAATTATGGTTTTGTGATAGTCTTGAAGAGTACTAGTGGCTTCTCAGTGAATGAGTTGTAAATTTAGAAAGACACCTCATCTGCAGATATGAAGGAGACTGTAAATATATTCCTGTAGTAGTAAATTGGGAAATATACTATGGGGTTTTTTTTATTTGAATTAGTGATTCGATGATATTTTTGAGCCTGAACATTGTGTTTCCTGTAATAGTTAGAGCCAGCAAGTCAATAAATAGCTTGCTATGTTGCCTAAGGTTACAGTGGGTTATACTTGGCTGATTTAATTGTAATTTGGTGGTTGAATCTTGAGGAGTGTAGAGTTCTTTCAAATCAGTATGTTGTGATGGTGGTGCTTCTTGTAGCTTCTATAGCTGCTGATTCTTTCCCTAAAGTAATCACAGGACCATAGAATCATTTAGATTGGAAAGAACCCTTAAGATGATTGAGTCCAATGATTACCCCAGCACTGTTAGGTCCACCACTAAAGCATGTCCCCAAATGCCACATCTTTTAAATCTTTTAAATACCTGCAGGGATGGTGACTCCAGCACTTCCCATAGTGTTCAAAGGCCAAAGGAGAAATGTGACAAGCATTGTCCACTACAAGATGTCCAATATGAAGGGGTTTTTCTGTGTTCTACCCTCCTTGGAGTACACATAGGGAAGTGTCCTGTTGCATGTTGATGCTGGTAATGAAAAGTTTCTTCAGATGGTGTTGGCTGAAACTTCCTCTAATTCCTCATATATTCATGTATTATATATACTATGACCATTATTGTAGGTAAATCTCTTTCATTCCATAGATATCTGGTGCAGCTCTGAAGATATGAACATAGTCAATCAACAGAACCAACTAAAAGTAGACTTTATTGTAATAGATATAACTTCTGTGTGAAATGTGCCTGTAAATGATGAAGAGAATCAGATGTTTCAATTTGCAAAAACACTTGAGCTTTTTTGGACAACGATTATCTTTCAGTTCTGGTTTTGTGTAGCACAATTGACTCCATGTCTAAGTATAAGGATCTAAAGTGTTATTGAAATAGGAATAATGATAAAAGCCATAGAAAAGAGGAGGTGATACTTCTGACCATAATCAATTCCAAACTCATACTTTTGTTACGGTGTGGTGGAAAAAACACAGAGAGTAGTGGTCGTCACAGTGTCTTACAGTTAATGCACACAAGAGGTGAATGTATTCCAGTAATGCTGTGCTTTGTTTCTTTGTGCCACTGAATTGAAATACTGTATTCCTTGATAGGGTTCAGCATTTTTGCTTGTATAAACTGGCATAGTTCCATTGAAGTTCAGAGGTGTTCTCCCCATGGGATAGGTCACTATTTTTCCTCAGAAGAGGAGAACAAGAAATAATTGTCATTCAGAGTCAAAACAAGGTGAACCATGTACTCAGATATGCCTAGAATTCCAGTGGCCCTGAAGGGAGTGGCAGTGTTAATTTTGTTAACCTCAGTCTGTCCTGTGAATCAGAACTGAGCTTATGTGGTGAGCTTGGTTACTTCAATTCCAGTTACACATGTGCATCTTGCAGACCTTTTGTGCTCAATGTCCTATTGGCTGGCACTGCAGATTTACCCTGTTGTGTTAAGGGTTCTCTGAATTGTATCCTTCCGTTCTGCTAGCTGTTCTCTTTCTCATGCTGTTGTGTGCTTCTCTGATGTGCTTTGACATCCTGCTCCTGAGGAG
>JAWWEW010000131.1:15466683-15533996 GCA_035583185.1 Anabacerthia variegaticeps | reverse complement strand
TTTTTTTTTTTCTTATGAGAGCAAGTGGTTTAAACTATTGCCAGATTTTTATTTTTTTTTCCATTTTGGACAGTTCTTAAATGTTGAAATACTGTAAGTTAAACTGACATTGAGCTTCAAACCTCATGCATTCATTTGTACTTTGCAGGATTTTTCTATAGCTCCCAATTTGCATTCACATTGTAGTATTCTTTGAATTTTCTAGTGTGTCTTTGCTCTGAGATGCCAAAAACTTAATTGCATGTGTTTGGTTACCCATTGATCACCATCTGATGTGTACCTGGAGCAGCACCTTCTGCTTTGTGGTTCTAACATGTCTATGCCTTGATTCTTCAGAAAGACAGAAAATTTCCCAGTTGTATTTGGAATCTGGATCACCAGCATGTGAATTTTAAGGTGCTGAGATACTCCCAGTGGGTACAGCAGAGGCTGGGTATCCCTCTGGATCTGAGCTCCAGAATATTGAGTGGATGGGCTTATTTAAGTTGGAAAGATTTGTGGCTTTTAAGTTGATATTATTAAAATTTGCGTATTAACACATATTCAGAGACAGTTTGCTTGCATACGGAGTGAGATGAAGAGGTAATATCTTCCAGTGCTCTTGCTAATGACTCAACAAAGAACTTAGCTTGGATATGGAAGAAACTGCTTTTAGGATTATAGAGACCTGTTGCCATAAGACAAACTATACATAACATCTGAAAAATATGATAAGTGGATTGTCTTTAAGAACAAACAGATTGTAGTCCTTGTTTGCTTTGATTCTTGCAACTTCTGTCTACTACTACTCTCTTTAATGTAAGTGAAAAAGAAGCAGAAGAAAATGTATAGATCCAGTAGTATAAAGGTGCATGAGGCAGGGAGAAGACCCATTTTTATATGAGAGGGGAACCTGAGATGTAATGTTTTAGCAAGAATTATTATTTTTATTTTTAGAGGTCTGACATATAATTGTTTTAAAAGATCTTTTGATAATGTCCTTTTTTTTTATACTGATGCCTGGTAGGCAGGAAGTCACCATGTATTCCATGTTTGTCTTACCATGTTTCATTTCTCTTTGACAGTACATGGAAATCTAAAATTTAAACTGTAATGGGAATCACAAATTTTATGTAATAAAATACGCCACAATATTCTCTCCTATCAAAGAAATCAGGCCCTCTGTCTCTAAAATACTCAGACTGCCTGTATTTCTATGTCTTTTTTTTTTCTTTCTCCTTAAAGAACCTGTTTATTTCCACGGCTACAACAGTTAAGCAAGCAAAATCTATTCCTTACTTACACCATGCAAGTTTATGGGGAAAAAAAAGTAAGTAAGTTTGCGTAAAAAGTTTGTGCAATCTGTTTTGTGAGCCCTGACAGAAATATTCCCTTTACTTGGTCTCAGGTTTGTTCATAGCTGTGGCTGGATAAGCATCTCTGATCCTCTTAGAGCCATTAAAAAACGTATCAGCTGTTTGTAAAATCTGTGTCTGCAGAGAAGTAACTGATGTTTGTGTAACTTAAGCTCTTTCTGTGTTGGCTGAGTAGAAACTCAATTTAATTCACACTTTCTGCTATCAGGCAGTAATGTTTTATAAATCCCTTTACAGATATCAGGTACTTATTTGCTCCTACCCTTTCAAAAACTTCCTTTTGCACAAAACACTTCTCACGGGAACAAGGGATTTCTCCTGTGACAGGAGAATGGCTGTGACCATATGGAAGCCGGGACATAGGGGTATAGGATAGAGCATCTAAATAAAAGGGCAGGTATCAAAACAAAAAAGCAGTGGAACCAGAAATAGAAAAAATAGAGCCAGCCTGGTAGGATAGCAACCCAGATAATTCAATTTTCTTTATGAGTATATATTGTTGGTATTAAATTTCTGATATTTATACAGTCTGCAGATTTTCAGAGTGCTTTACATAAAGGAAAATGTTGCCCTGTCCTTAGACAGTCATAAAAAACAGCAACTGCCAAAAAAAAAAAATAGTTGTGCGAAATAGACAATATGAAGCAAGAGTTTCTGTGTGAAGCCTGGCTGAAGTTTGTGGACAGTGTCTGGCATGACATGAGTGGGTAAACTTACCAGAATGGGCAAGAGTGAGCAAAAAAGAGAGATTTATGAAGGGAAGCAGAAAGACTGAAAGATGAGAGTCCCTTTGCAAGTGGCAAACAGGACATGGAGATGTTGGGGTTTTTGTTGGTTTGGGATTTTTTGTTGTTTATTTTCTTCTTTTTTTCTTCTTTTCTGATTTCATAGTGTTACGCATTTTCATCCAAAATTGGTTGGTGCCTGTTTACAGTCAGGAAATAAGCTTTGTAGCTCTGGAGTCACTAATGCTACATGAGCCATGGAAGGGAGTAGAATTTCTGATTCAAACAAAAATTGTGTTTTAATATTGTGTCTACACATCTACACCTTGAAATTTCTGCTATTACCAGGCAACTCAAAAACCTAAGGAATTTTTAAATTTTGTTCCTGTTGAATAAGGACATTTTGGCTTGTTATGCAGCAGGTAAAATATTTTGTGTCCTTCCAAACCATCAGTTTTACCTGCTGGCATCGTAGCTGTGTCAGAGATGTCCCTCAGTGTGAGAGACTGTAGGCACAGAACTACCCCAGCTGGACAGGAGTGCTAATTGAGTTAGAGCAGCTTTGGTTGAGTCAGCACAGGGGCAGGCTGTGGCCCCCCTCTGGCTGGGAGGGCAAAGGTGATGTGTGTGGCAGCATCACATGTGTTTCTTCCCTCCCAGAACAGCATCAAGTGACATTCTGGCATCTCTGATCTTCTGTTTCTGTCAGTTTAGAATGGCCTTGCAGAGATTGCAGGGTTAGCTTGGGGAAACTAGAATTTGGGTAGCCTTTTAGGGTTAACCTTTTAACTTTTTTCTGCTTTCACGATTATCACATTGTAAGTGAAGGCTTTCTGGCAGTAGACTTTTATTCCTTGGGTGAATTTTGATTTTTAATCAGCTGAGAAATGTAGCAAGAAAGGTTGTGAAATAATGTTTCTTATTCACTAAAGTGACAGCTTTTGTTCTGTTTGTCAGGCAAGCCAGCAAGTCTTTTAAATTACCATTGTGAAGTGGTTATGGAAGATAGCTGGTTTCTCTTCCAGCTTGTAGATCCCGAAATAGCAGATTTATCACATGACTGACAGTTTAAATGTACTAGGTACTCAGCTTCTGCCAGGGTCACACACTCTGCCTTGGTGTCACTATTTCCCTGGTCGTGTAAAATGCTGTTAAATGAGGAAACTGGACTTTTTCTGGTCTTGCTGCTTAACAAACTTGAAAAGCGTTCAAAATTTATATACCCTACCGATGGTTCAGAGCTCTGAATGTGAGATAAGTCTGCCAGATTCAGTGTCTCCTAACTGCTCTCCAGATGTTGGGCAAGCATCTACTCAGTATGGTATAACTACAAATCATGCTTCAACTTTTGCCCATGTTTTTTCTGCCACTGAATATTGAGAGGCACCCCCAGCTCTGATCCATTTTTCAGTTTTTTACCTTGCTCTGCCTTTGGTAAGTCCTTGAGCATACAAAGAGTGAGCAGTGTAGCATACTTTGGAAAGCATGAGACTGTCATCTCTTACATGTGTCACATGTAAGGGAAAGCATATTAGTCTAAAGCCCTTTTAAAGCAGAATGAAAAAAAAATTTGGCTCCTTTCACCGACCAGGTTGAATTTCCTCAACTGGCAGTTCACAAAGACTACTGTCAGCTAGCAGACTGTATAGTGAGTTAGTGACAAGAGACAAGCAGAAACAGAAAGTACTGGTTTTACAGTTCTGCTCAGAAAAGTATTATACAGCCAAGTTGCTCTGAGAGCCAAGTATAAAGAATTAGCAGAGCATATACAGATGAGAAGTATGTAAACATACTTCATATTCAGCATCCTCATGAATATTTTAGTCTCCAGGCAACACAGGGGTGTGCCAGGCGATGTGTGAACTGTATAGCTGTTTCCACATTGCCTTTCCTGCTGTATCCTTGCAGTGTGTTTGTGAGTGAGAATAACTATAGGAAGAGTTTTTATCTTGCATCAATATACAGAACTGCTGGATTCCAAAATGGTTCTTGTAAGGGCATCACCAGCTCACATAATTAGAAAGGTAACTAAACTAACTTTCATTGTAAATATGTTCAATAAAAATAGGTGTTCCGGCCTTTTTTATCTGTGATGCTTCTTCTATATTGTCTTCCTTAAGACCATCAGGTTGGATGGGGCTCTGAGCAAACTGGTCTAGTGAAAGGTGTTCCTGCCCACAGCAGGGAGATTGGAACTGGGTGGTCTTTAGGATCCCTTCCAACCCAAACCATTCTATGATTCTGTGAGTGCGTGTGCATAACTGAACAAGTTCTTTAAGAACATAAATATCTAGGCATATAGTGTCACAGATCTGACTGGTGAAATCTTCCTCTTGAAGTAGTTTCTTCTAACTGTGGCAAAGACCTGTCTTTTTGACTTTCATTTCAATAACCACAGTTATGACTGGTCATGTCAGCAGTTCTTACTCCATTTTTTTTTTTGTAATTTCCATACATTTTCAGACAGAAATACATGCAGAGGTCTTTAAATCACTTTTCTTGTTTAATGTGTGAATAAAGAGGGCTTTGGTATAACTTCTGACAAAATGTAGCCCACCAGAAATGTGTTTTCATTTAATCAGGGCCTTTAAGGAGCTATATTTTGCAAGGTGGGAAATAAGAATGTTGTAGTGAAGTGAATAAACCTATATTACAAAGCTACAGTAATAATTTCAATGATGCTACAATGAAATGGTACAGGAGACATGAGCATTTTTAAATCAAAATGTGCCATGTATGTTTTTCTGTATTTGAAAATATTTCATATCTAAATTTGAAATCCATAATTAGAATTAAGACTGTAAACTTCATTTTCAGACTGATTTATTTCAGTATTAGAACCACAAGTCTTATATGCAGTGTTTGAGAGCAAACATTTTCTAGTAAAGTACTCTAAATGAAGAGTATTGTGCAAGCAGAGAGCAAGATATGTCTTCTCTGTTTTTAACTGGATTTTGCCTGCCACGAGATTATTAAATATATGAAAGCACGTGCACACTGAACAGTGGGCCTGATTCTTAATGAGTTTTCTTTTAAAAGAAAGCTGTCTTTCCTGATAACGTGCTGAAGTGTAAAAATAGAGCCATACATTTTGAACTTTTGTCTTAAAATCCTCCAGTTTTAATGGTATGTCTTTGAAGTTTAAGCGCTACAGAATTCACTATTAATCTTGACAGCAATGCTGAATTTTTATTCAAGGACTAGGGTGATAATCCCAAACAATTCAGGCACTTCTGTCCTCTCTCATGTTAGTTCGCTCCAACGTGGAATAAAAGATCACCTGTTGAATAATAGGCAATGAGTTGCCTTGCTTTGGCAAAAATTTCCCAGCGAGGGGATCTGCTTCCATTTAAAATGCACTGAGGTGATAGCTTAGTTTGATCTTTCTTTTAGGCTTTGCTGCTTAGGTTTCATGTCATCTTGTCATGAGAAGGGGCTTCAAAGGGCACCAGCTGGGGCACTTCTCTGACGAAGTGTTTGCTGTGTCAGGACACCTCTGTGTGAGTCCCCTGTGCCCGTCAGCACATGCAGTCTTTGCTGCCCAAGCTCCAGCCTCTGCAGTGATGAGGAAGCTCCGGGAAGGTCTTGGTGACAGATCTATTTATTCTGTGAAACATCCATGGTGATAGTGAAGAAAAAAAAAAAGATGACTTGTGTTGCAGCTGGGGAGGCAGCTTGATTGTATTTTCTAATCCAGCTGTTCCAGCTGATTGCAAGAAGCTGTGAGCTGATGGAAACACAAAACAAATAGCCTGAACCACATACAGAGGCAGGAAAAGTGCAGCAGTCATCCATTATGAAGCTGCATTGGCCTCCTTAAGCATCAGCTCTGAGTGTTGTCTCAGAGGCCACTCCATTTCTCTGCATTTTGAGGAGAAATAGCCCCGATCCAAAGTGTAGAGTAGCCATTCCTGACAACAAGTCTGGAACTCTTCAGTAGGTTTATACTGGTTATTTTTTTGGACTTTCAGCAACCAGCCTTGATTCCAAACACAATAAGGATATTGAAAGGCTCTTGTTTGTTGCACTGTCCTTTAACTTGTACTGCTTGGAACAAACTTTCTACCTGCTGAAACCTGTATGGAATTCTTTTATACCATTTTCGTGGAAAACATTCACTGTATTTAAATATAATTTATGCAGTAACGTTTTCACTCTAAAAATATATTATTTTCTATTTAAACGTGATTATTGAAGAGAGGAATTTGCACTGTTTGTATGAATATCTGCCTTTAGAAACTCAGAAGTTACATGTCAAAAGGATTTAAAAAAGATAAGAATGAGAAAGTCTAATTTCATTCTAAAATTCAGGTTGATAAGTGAGGTCAACATAAAAAGCAAACTAACAAAATACCCTTATTAAAGTTTTCTTAAAGCAAAGGAACTTCTTTACTCTTTTTTTTAGAGTAACTTGCCTGAAAGGGGACCTTAAGTAGAGAGAAGGTAAAGCACTTGAAATATTTTATGGTTCAACTTTCATAAACCACATTGACAGAAATTTTATTCAATACAGGGGAAGGATTTGGCTCTTGATGTTTTCCTAAAAAGGACTTCTTCAGAAAACACAATAGTGACAGTTATCTGAAACCAAAGGCTTTGAAGACAGAGAAATTACTGTGAAAAGCATTTATATATACATCCATCCGTGCTTTTCATTTATATGTGTATATGCACTCAGATGTGTATCTGAGCATGTATATACAGTGTGTTCCACTCCATATGTTGGTGGTCATCGTTGAGGATGAGCTATCATTAGCATTCCTGCTAAATGTGATTTTCAAGGTTATCAATTCTCTCCACTGATAGAGATCTCAGCACTAAACAACCAGGGTATTCCAAGTACGCAGATCACTGCTTTGTTTAACAAGATCAGTTTCAGCTCTCTTCCTACTTGCTGTGCTGGGATAAAGGAAATAAGGCAAAATCCAAATGTCTGTGGCAAAACTACCTTACATAGAAGGATCAAGTAATATAGATATAAATAGCAGTAATTTCTAACAAAGAGAAATACAGCTGGAGTCTTTCTGGAGGAAGGCAAAGATCACTGAACTTTGTCACTTAGGAAATAGGTGTACTATTAAGTAGCTTTTCAGAAAGATTTTGCCACTATATTTGTCACATCTGTATATGTAGTAATAGGTAAGGGGAATGTTTAGTGTCCTTTGGGTTTCTGCAACATGCAGTGAATAGACTTCCTTAATACAAAAGGCTTTTTGCTGAGCTTGCCCAGAGCCTCCATTTCACAAGCTGCCCTGGAAGATGGGAGGCTGGGAGCTTTCCTTCCTGTTTTGGGCTTCTCTTCTGTCATCCAAGAGGTAATAATAGTACTTTAATGAAGTAGTGGCTTAAAGTAGCGTAAACACCTTGGAAAGGAAATGTATGTCCCATCTCTTGAAACTAAAGACTATCAAGAATGGTATAAGATCCCATCCAAGAGTCAATTTAAAAAAATACACATTTTCTGTGGGTTTGACAGTCTATTCTGGGGTAGAATATAGTGAAATTGATAAATGTTCTTGAAAAGACTTATTCCTGCATGGGAAGAATATTTTTAAGTATTTACTTGGTAAGTGCCTACTGAAATAAAAACTTGGACATGAAACCAGAATGTTTTTCTTTGCTTTTTGACATGGGTATAAAAATGGATGCCTGGACCTTCAAGTGTGTGACTACAGAGTATGGCTCATTGCTCATTACAGTCTGAACTCCTGTAGAATATTGGTGGAAAATTATGATCTGGGTTTGTGTAAATCTGACTAGGAGTTTCATTTTTTTCCCCTGAAGTCAGCAAAGACTCTTGTTAAATAGCTGTAATTACATATATCTCTTGGTAGTCATGAATTTATATTCACATCTGGCTAAAATTTTTATCTCTGCTAAATAGGTTTGTTTCAAATGATTTACAGTTTCAAAAGGCATTTTTAACACTAACATTTACTTTGTCATACTAACTGTAAACAGAATTTATAGGGAAAGTATTTACTGCATTTTCTGTCTGTACAACTGCCAGAGACATGGTAGTAAACTCTGAGGATTTTTCTGAGCTCATGTTGCAGTAAAGCTGTCATTTTATTACAAGACCAGGGGTGATTTAGAGTCTTTGTTATAAACCCAGGAAACTACATAAATTAAAAAAATAAATTCATAGTTGAGCAAGAGGAGTTATGATGAAGTTTGCAGAGAAACAAGTACAGGTTTTTAAATGCAAGACCAGCCTCTTATTTGAGATCTTGAGGCTGACTTTCACACTCAGCCTTTTCATCGCAGCTCACAGACATTGATTGCTCTCTCTCTCTTATTGCTGCTCCCTTGAGTCACCTGTTCTGCCAGTGATTGAAGTTTGTCTTAAGAAGGCTTATCATCCATACTAATCTTAGTGTTCCAAGGTAAGGATTTTGTGTAGCAAGTGCCAGAGAGAGGGCCTACATGTGGTATTTGTATCTCACTGTAGTAAAATGCATAGTTGGCTGTCTGTAAGCAAAAGCTTCTCTCCGGTGAATAGAAAAAAACGCATCAGGGCTATTAATTTTCCCAGTGCAATGAATTTCTGTATTGACTTCTTCAAGTAGTTGGACACCTTCCATTTGATAGAAGACAGTGATAGAACTGCAGTCAAGATCCTTGTGTCCCAAAGTAAATTTCCCTGTACAAAGAATTGCTTTAGTTCCTCTGTGATATGTAAAGGACTGGGAATTGATCATAAAAGCCAAAGGATTAAGATGCTTCTGGTTTTCTGATTCTAGGTTGATGCTTTTGTCTCCTGCTTTGACAGAGAGAGAAAATTCAGAAAAGCAAACAGATCAGAAACTGAAGAAAATGTTTGCCCAGATAAACTTTCAATGCTTTCTAACTCCTACTCATGTGTGATGTAACTAATGAGATTAAAATATGACAAAAGATCCTTAAACCGATTTAAAATACTTTTACATAGCTCGGATGAGTCTCATGTAGGCTTTTCGACTTAAAAGGAGTTGGGCGATAAAGTAACATGGATTAGGTGAGAGATTTACCTGCTCTAGTGCGTTTGCAATATACTTTCATTAACAATAGAGGCAAAATACTTAACTGTTAAAAGATCATGATTTTCAAATCCTTTGGCTTTGCATTATGTTTGTTCATTACTCTCTTAATGGAATTTAGGGGTGTTTTTGTTGTGGCCTTTATGGTGGCTGAACTAAATCAGAAGAGGAGACACAATTCTGACAGCTGCTACAGGAGGTTTGCTACAAACTGTAAATCTCCCATCATGTTCCTCCTAATAAAAAGTTTAGTTGAGTGAAATTCTGTGGCCAGAGTGAAGTCAAGATTCACCCTAAGCCTTCTCCATGCTAAACAACTCCTTGTATGATACATGTTGCCGTCCCTGATCATCTTCCTGGCTTGTCAGTGGAATTCCCCTGATGTGTCCATTTCTTGTACTGGGGAGCCTGAAGCTGGACCCAGCATTCCAGATGTGGCTTGAGTAGCACTGAGCAGTGCAGATGGATCACGTCCCTTGCCCTGCTATCAAGTGTCTTCCTAAATGAATCCTGAAAGTATTCTTTGCAAAACTCATCACCTTTGGAATTTATTCTTGTTTGTGATTTGTATTTGGTGTGTTATTTATGCAGAAGTAATGTGATTGAAATATTTTGGATTTGTCTGCTCTTGTTTCCAAGACATACATTGCCTACACTTTTTTAAACATATTTAGAACACTTGTACATTTTTGTTGGCTTTGTGACTAAGCTTCTGATGCTTATGTGCTTTCTGGTCTGTATTTGGTCAGTAAGACCCTGTCAGTGAATGTCTTCAATAAGCAAGGGTTAATAAGAAAAAGAATTACAGGGGTTTGAATATTTGGTGCTTTAAAAAAGCAATTTTTAGGAAAGCCGGTGGTTTGGTTGATATGTTTCTTGGGAATACATGGTTGCTTTTCCTGGACTAGCAGAAAACTTGTTTCATGTCTTTCTTCATTTTTGGTAAAAGGAAAAATCAGAAAGAAGGTCTTAGGATGCTTAGAATGCTTTGTGGAATTTAGAAGTCAGGATTCATGTAGTCAGATTCAAACTAGCAAAATAAGTGGTTCAGACTCATAGGAGGTAGCGATTATAAAAATAACTGAAGATTGCACAAAACATTTAAAAGTTTAAGGAGAATTTTAGGACATCAGCTTTAAAAGCCCATTTTGCAAACGACAGCCTGTATTTCCTCATGTTTTCAAAATTTGTAACTGTGCATATGTAACAAACTTTTTCATTATCAGGAAATGCTAAAAAAAAAATAAATTGTGAAATCGTTCTGTTTCTAGAGGTTTTATTAGGATTGGATTATGTGGTCTCAAAGAATGATTCGATAGCTTGACTCTAGATAGGTGGCAATTGTTCATTGAGTGTCCTTAATTGTGACAGAAAAAGCAAAAGCCTCTCTGCTGTACCCAAGGCACAGAGAGTTGCTTTATGAAATAACTTTTTGTCTCATCCGGTTTTTGTAGTATTTTTGTTTGAAATTACTTATTTTTTCCCCCACTCCTTGAAAATAAGTGTTAATTTCCTATGAAGCTGGAGTTCAGAAGTCGTGGTGCACGCTGTCTTCTGCAGATGAGGTGCTACATATCTCCTTTTGACATCCTACTTTTTCTTACTGGAAACTCTCTCCTTTTGTCCCAGTGTCTTTCCCAGTGGCAAAAAAAAAGGAAATGGCAGACTTGAGGCTCTGGAATTTGCCATGAGAAAGGCTGGATACCCTCTAAGATGCATAACCCCTGTGTTTGTAATTCCTGCAGTGCTGCATATGATGCCGTCCTTGACAGAAACGTGGCCATTAAGAAGCTCAGCAGACCATTTCAGAACCAAACTCATGCCAAGCGAGCTTACAGGGAGCTGGTCCTCATGAAGTGTGTGAACCATAAAAATGTAAGTTTTGAGTAGGTAGCCTGAGAAGTGGTATGTATATTGGTTGGTTAGAAAGAAAAATTGTTTTGTTGGGTTCCTTTTTAAAACAGGAGAAATGAAAAGTAAATTATGCTTGAGGGCTATAGTCATTCTGGTACTATAGGCCCACAGGAGAGAGTGAGGATGTTCCATGTGCTTATTTAAAGACTGTGCCAAATGTGGGTGTCCTGGCAGGGCTAGGATGATAGAAGGGGAGACAGCAAAAGGGGTTCTTGTCAGCTCCTTATCCACAAATGTGCAAGTGGTTGTTGGAATCTTGGCTCCATACCCTTGTGGCTGGTATTTGTGGCTCAAAAGCAGTGTCTTCTGCATTGCAGTATTCATGCACATTCCTTGTTCTGGACTTATCTGAAACCTACTCATATAAATGCTTTGTATAGGTTGTACAAGCTGATGGGTCATCATGGCTGCTGCAAAACTGCCAATAAATTTCAAGCACAGAAGAACTTTTCTATTCTCACATATTTGTGAGCAGGCTAATGTGGTGGAGCCAGGGACTCTGAGACCTCAGCTCATTGTGCTTTTCCCTCTAATCCCAGTGTTCTTGTTGAAATAAACAGCACAAGCAGGTTCTAGACTTTCTGCTTCTTGCACTCACTACCTATTTTTATAACAGTTAGTGTACATAATGAAGGAATATATTCCTACATTGCAGCAGGGCTGTATGTTGATTGTAACCATTATCTGTTAGAACTGCCTGACACTGTGGAAACTTGCTTTTTGTAGTGAAATAGTAGGAACTAGGGATTTAATTTTCCTCCAGTTTTTCATTTTCTCCTATGGCCTGCTGCCATTTCTGTTTGCCCCTTCTTTTTCATAAGGAGTGAATTTTTCAGGTTACAATGTTTACCTTTGCCTCAGACCCTGCAATGACTCTTGTTCCTTACGCAAAGCATAAATGAGCTTGAAAAGTGTGACTTTAAGGTGAGATTTTACACTTGTTCTCTTACTCAAATTCACATGGAAAGAAAAAGGACTGACTCTAAAATGACACTCTAGTGTCCTCTTCCCCACTTCTGGGCATGGATTTGTCCTTACATTCCCACTGTGTTGATGAGGAATGTACCTGTCTCTTCCCTAATGACTTGATGGAAGCTATTCTCAGCCAGACCAATGCAGGGGAATTGAAAATGCAGGAATAAATGAGGAGTTCTCCCTGTAGGCAGGAGAAGGATGCATTCTGAACTGCAGATTTTTAATGGACCGGAAAGAGCAGAGGGCAGCAGGAGCAGCAATAATTTCAAATACATAGTTTTAAACATGCTGCATGAGAGTTGCTAACAGCACCACATTGGTTGGGTCAGAATTTCAGTCTGTTTATACAGAGAAGTGCAAAGGAAGGAGAGGATTGCAAAGGCACCTGTCCAGAGGTAAGATTCAGTCAGAGTATGTGGAATAAAGAGAACAGACACTGAACCATTTCTGTTAGAAAACCTAGATAGGTGATGGAGGTGGGGAGGGAGACATTCAGATGTTGTCTTCATGGCAACTGTGCTGATATCACCTACCTCTGTTGCCTGCACAGAAGGAAAGCATGGGAAACTCTTGTGAGGTCCCATTAGTCCTCTGTGCTGTTTCACACATTCTTAGCACTGCCTTACAACAGCTCAGCCCATTGAAAACCAAACAAACAAAAACCCAAAGTGAACCAGAAAAAAAAGAAAAAGAGAAGAAGGAGTTGCAGTATGCAACATGTCTTTGCTTGGGATTTGTCTACTGTTTAAAAGTGCTTCTCCTGAAAAGTGGTACCTCACATGATGGAATTTGTGTCAGCCAGTGTGTGTGCCCTGAGAGGAATTGAGGCCACATCAGGGAAGAAGGAAGAACTATTTAATAAGATGATCCTTGATTATTTTTCCCCTCAGGTCAGTATTCCTCATAGATAAGAAATTTCTGGCTGACTGTTGCCAAATATTTACTGATCCATAAAGTGAGAAGTGTTAATATAAATTGAGTAGTGAAAAGCAGTTTATCCTTTAACACATTTCAAAATGGGTTCAGCTGATTATGTGTATCACATCTCTTTGTTCTTTTGTCTTACTTTGCTTTTCAGATTATCAGTTTATTAAATGTCTTCACACCACAGAAATCTCTGGAGGAGTTCCAGGATGTGTAAGTAACAGAGTCAGTAATGAAGTTAAAGCTTTAGAAATGTGTGGGGCATTTTACTGCACCTTGAATGCAATAACTCAGCAAAACACAAAGATTGTAAGCCCCTCAAAAAAGATCCTGTGAGTCAAATGGGTGGACACAAATTATGCATTCCCATATTGAGACATCTTTTGACATTTATAAAGTGACAAATAACAGGTTTCATATTTGTTTTGATATGACATTTGCCTGAGTAAAGTGACTTGCCTGGTGACTATGTTCGGTGTAAAAGACAACTAGCCTTTCTGTTGGAATCTTGCACTATTGCACAACCACTGCTGTGCGTAGTACGAACCTGCCATGAATGAAATTTTAAGTAGTCTTTGTTTTGTTTAGTTTTTCTCCTTTTATGTTTCTGTCTTTCCCATAGTCTGTGTACATTGTATGGAAATGTATCCCATTCTGTAGTGTGGTATCAGCAGTAACCTATTAGTTATAATGAGAATTCTGTGAAGTGGTGCAGTCTTAGGAGGATTTTTGGAGGCTTTTTGCATGACAATGCATATTTTAGCCTTCAGACATCTGTTTCTCTCAGATTTCTACATGTACTTTGGTAGCCATTCCTTGCAATCGTCAAAGGCCAAGCAGTTATGTCATTTGGTGCCTGTGGCTCTTTTGTTGCCTATGTAGGGTGTAGTCTCTGTCATGGGGAATGCACCAAGAAAGGGCCAATAACCCACCAGTTTTGCTGGGATGCTAAAAGAATAGTGTCTCTGCAGTGAAATACAAACACCACCATGGTATCCTTCAAAGTGAATTTTGAAGCTAGAAAAGGCATTGTCATTTATTTGAGATGATACTGTGATTCCCTTTCAACACAGAAAATAACCCTGTGACTTTGCTTTTCCCTTCAGTTACCTGGTAATGGAATTAATGGATGCCAATCTGTGCCAGGTCATTCAGATGGAGCTAGACCATGAGCGAATGTCTTATCTACTGTACCAAATGCTCTGTGGTATCAAGCATCTTCACTCTGCAGGAATTATTCACAGGGTAAGGAGCCTTTGGTTTAAAACTTAAGGCATCTGAAATAACCATAAATATTTTAAATAGCACTTGACTTTCTTGTGTTTTGTGGATCAAAGTCCTGTCTCCCAGTATAATGGCTATACTCTTGTCCATGCCCTTTGCAGAGTAGCTCCATGCTTGTGTTAAGTTAATGTGTTTATTACAAATAAATAATAACCAAATAATAAGCACTGGAAATCATCAAAGTGGTTATGGTCTCTGAGAAGTGTAGATAAATGTTATTTCTCCTGACCGTGGCTGTATCTTCCATGCATGACATTCAGACTTTGAATTGAAGTTGTAGTGTGGTCCCAAGTATTCCTTAGTCAGGCTCTACAGAGGTTCTGGGCATATGGAATTGGCATTTGCCATCATTTACATGTGCTAAAACAAATGAAAAGACTGCTAAGTCTATGTTAAATGCATCCTCTCATTTTGCCTTTTCACATCAGACTGGTAAGGATGCAGAACCTGGCTGTGAATGCCAGAGGCAGCTCTATGTGTGATTGTTGACAGCAGAGAGGAACAGTTTATGTGACTGTGAGGAGGAGGGAATTCTCAATGGATTGAAAATGCTCTGGGTTAACTTCTTTATTCAAATGGGCTTTTACGAATTTGGAATTTCCATATGAAAAAAAATCAAAAAATGTTTCCTTTCTGTTGTTAGATAAAGAAAAGAAGGGCTGATAAAATGGGTTACAAAGTGGATGTTGCTTTATATTAGATGGAGATCTCATTTCTTGGCATGTTGTGTGTTTAGCAAGGGATAATGGATTTCACTTTCAGGTAGTCATCCAGCAAAAGATGAGTTGAGTTATTACAAATGAAGCATTTTGGTATCTGCAAAAGTGCAATTGGAATGTCTTTATTACGTTCCTGCTATTCAGGTAAAGCCCCACAGTATGCCAAGTTAAAAAAACTTCCAGAACAGTTTGCTAGAAAAAATAATAGCAGTGTTTTGCTGTGTATTTACAAGTATTTCTAGTAGTAACCATATTAAAAGAGTAAAAGACTACTTGAAGGGTGACCTGAAGTCTCAATCTGTATCACAGCTGTGTTTAGCTTTATAAAGGACAATCACGTGTCTTTTCTCTGTCTCTTGCAGGATTTAAAACCAAGTAATATTGTAGTAAAATCTGACTGTACGTTGAAGATCTTGGATTTTGGACTGGCCAGGACTGCAGGCACTAGCTTCATGATGACTCCATACGTGGTGACACGTTACTACCGAGCACCAGAGGTCATCTTGGGAATGGGCTACAAGGAGAACGGTAGGGCTGCAGTTTCATAGCACAGTGTGACCTGAAGTGCAAGGCCTGCTTCTACAATTGTAAGGTGCACCTGAAGAAGAAAGAGAAAATGGAATGAGAAATGACATCTTGAATCAGAGCAGTTTCTCACTGCTGTGTACTGCAGCTGCAGAATGTATTGGGGATGCAGGGCTGGTGAATTTATTGGTGTGGGATTGCAGAATAATAAGGAACTTGTTCTTAGTTACAGTTGAACTTAACAAATACAGTTAGCTCTTTCTGACCAGAATATCTTTGGCTTCTGTGGCCGTGAAACAGTGTGGTAACCACTGGAATTGCTGAAAGAGTGACACATTCTAAAACTGAGTCTGGGTCTCTGAGTTGTTTGAGGGAAGAAGAAGAGCCCTTCCAGAATTTGTTCAATTCCAGAGCTAGATCTGAATCAGGAATGATTTCCTTCTTCCTGATAGATTTAACTAATGTCCCAGGTTTTGCTGACAGGTTTCACATGGTCCAGATCTAGGTATAAATTTTGCAGTTTGAGTTATTTTTTTTTTAATAGCAGGTAGAATTGCAAAGAAGAGGAAAAAGCTGAAGCTAAAAAAAAAAAGCATATAATTTGTATGTAATCTGGAAAGATTATGAAAAGCCAGGTGGGGGTGCTTGCTATTGAGAAGCAGGTAAAGAAGAACTCCCATTTTGCAGGGAATGAAGGGAAAACTTTGTAAGTGATTCTCATTTTGTAACAAAACTGAGAATTGCATCTGAGTGCCAGGTAGAGCAGGCAGGAAAGGAGGGAATACACTATGACTCAGGTTCTGCCATCAAAAACTGCCACTCGTGTTTGACAGGAGACTTTTCAATGGCAAATACAGCAAATGTCAAGACCAGGAATTTATTGAAAAGTGTCCTACTTAATTTGTGTTGAAGAGGTTAGCCAACCTGTGGGAGAACTTCTACTAACAGCCAACTGCATCCTGTAAAGGACAGTGAAACTGATTTTGGAAGCTGATTCCGTTACTTAAGCACTACTAAAGGCATAATCACACAACCTCTTCTGAAATGAGCAAGTCCCTGTATGAGTTATTCGTAATGTTTATGAATTTAAAGTATACATTTTAATATGAAAGTCTAAAAAGTAAAGAATTATTAAGCAAAGCTTAAGCATAGAGAGTGATTTCTGAAAGAGGAATAATCTTCCATAAAGTATTTTCTATTTGAAATTTTTTGCTAAGTGCCATTAGAAATTCAAACTAGACTCAGCATGCTATAGGTAGTTCCTTAGTCAACACCCAGAGTTCCTTCTATGGTCAAATGAATTCTTTTGCCTTTTTTTTTTTTCTCTCCAGACATTTAGTAGATGATTACTGTTGTTGTTGTTATTGTCCATGAAAGGACAGAGAAAACACTTGCTTTTCACATGATTAAAACTGCACCAAGAAAAGGTTAGACACACTCTTGTGATGAAGTACACAGCTGGGAAGGTCCTAAGAACATTTGCCACATCCAAAGGTCCTGATCAAATGCCCATTGAAGTTAACACAGAGACTTCCTTTGACTTCCCTGATCAATGAATCTGGCTTAAGATGAATGATCATGTCTTATTTGCACAAAGCCAAAATCAAGTAAACAGGAAAAGAAAAGATTTGAAAATGAAGGTCAGCTTTCAGAGGAGCTGGCCTGCTTGGAGGCTCCGATCCAGCTCCCAAGGAAGTCAACAGAAAGGGTTGTTCTTTGCTTCCCTGCTCTGGCCTATGCTGCCACATTACTGAAGCCCCCCTACTTTTTTCCCCCTCTAACTATGTACTCTGCCTGTATAAGGACTGTTCACTGCTTTCATTTTCTTTCTGCACTTGGTTGGCTAAAGATGCATAATTATCACCAGTTTGCTGCACTTCTGTAGAAGGTCCCAAAACTGTCACTATGAAGAAAACTCTGCCACTGCCTCAGGCATGCTTTTGCTGTCCCATGCCCCTGATACCTGTCCCCTCCTTTTCCCAAATGGAACATTTCACCTTTATTTTGTTTTACCAAGAAATGAGTTGTTTGTTTGTTTCTTTGGTTTGTTTTGGATTGCTCTTGAAGGATAAAAAGGGGGAAGAAAAAGAGGAGAAAACTAGTTGCATAGGTCCAACATGACCACAAAATGAGGATCCTAAGTTGAGAAACAACACAGTCTTTAAAGCATTTGAAAGCAGTTTTTTCCTCTTCACACAGAATACATGGAGTTTTTTATCTGTGCATACTGTGTTACAGTATCTGACCAGCCTTTTTTTTTGTGAGACTAAAAGGGCAAAAAGACCCCACCCGAGTCAAGCAGAAAATGTCACTATGTATATTGCACCTAAAAGCTGAAGGCAGGATCGGGAATAAGAAATGCCCTTAGTGTTGTTGGTTCTTGTCCTGCGGAGTATTGGTGTTAGCATTTATTTTGACTATGTACACAGGACAAAGCATAGTCCACTGAGGTCACACTCCCCAGTTCTTTCCAGTTGGGATGTAGGCACAGACAGACACATCTAGATGGGTAGCTAGAGGTAGGGCATAGGCACAGATGCCAAAGCAGGAGTTTTAAATAACCCTTCAGGGTGGTATTTGTCCATATGGCCTTTCTTTGTGTGAGCAGTTCCACTTGGAGCCTCTTGTGTACTGCTGCAGAGAGACTCAGTGCTGCAGGACAAAGTCTAGAAACCACCTGGCTGAAAGGAGGATTTATTCCAGATCATCATTATCTGGGTTTGGACTTTTTTCTGAAAAAAACAAACAAACAAAAAAGGTGGTTTTTTCCTCATAAATTCAGTGTATACCATGGGTCTGTGTAGTTATTACATGATCTTTGCTTGCTAGCTCTGGACATTCACCCAAACTGTTGATTTTAGACTTTTTCCACTGTTGTTACTAACTACTGTTGAGCTGACTGACACAGCTTTTACTTATTTATTTATTTTAGCTTTTGGTGAGACACGAAAAAGAAACCCAACAAAACCACAAAACAAACTGTACTGTTCTGATCAACCTGCTCTTTTTCCCCTCCTTTAGGAGTGAAATGTCGTAGTTAACTTTGCTTTTTTTTCCTCCTTCTTCACTTCCCTGTCTCTGCTGTTCTAGTGGATATATGGTCTGTGGGATGCATTATGGGAGAAATGGTTCGCCACAAAATCCTCTTTCCAGGAAGGGACTGTATCCTTGTGCCATTTGCTGCAGCTTCACCTATTATTTGTTCCTCTCCTCCACCCCATCCCTTTTACCATAAAATGACTATACCAGGACTGTAAAGATAGAAGCAAAAAGTTGAATCCCAGAGGTATGACTAAATGCAAATAGCATACTTATGGATATGAATATAATTGAAAATGAAAAACAGATGCACAGAATTATTTCGGTCGATTAAGTTACTTTAAAACCAGTAATCATTTTATTCTATATAGCATTTATGCCATGCCAATTATCAATACAGAAAACAAGCATTATGATTGCAAATTGGATAGATTTGCTTATTATTCTTGAAAGAAATAATCAGAAAAAAAAAAGGAAAAAAGTCCTAACTTGGCCCATATTGTTCCTGTAAATCTGTTTTTCTGCTTTCATGTTTTGGAAATAGTGACTTCATAACATTTGTGGTGACATCATAATCTTTTGCTTGCTAATGCATCATGGTTTTGGATTCATCTCAATGCTGTATGGGCTCAGAGTTGAGTCAATACAACATGGTGTTTTTTTTTTCTTTTAAACAAAATGATGAATTTGACTTGCCCAGTTTAAGACAACTGTTTATCTGTGTTTTCCAAATTGGCCTGAAATCAGATTCTCTTGATTTAAAAATGGACTTCCCTTTACTTGCATGAGATCTGTGTCATTAATTAAACTGTATTTCCCTTCCATCTTGTTCTTCTTGTCTTGGGTGATATTCTTTTTGCCACTTCCAAGGTGGTAAAAGCAATATTAGAAACTGAAAACAAAAGAGGAGGTGCCTACTTAGCCTTCTGTTTATCAAAGGCTAAACCTGCCCGTGATGGCTTGGAAATGCAAGTAGTGTGTATTTTGCCCATCAGAATAAAATGCAGCAACATAACATGTCTTCCACTTTCAGAAACACAAAGCCATATTAATTTCCAGCAAGTTGGCAGAAAGGCACCATAAAAATCTTCACACCAACTAGCAGTTGGTGTGAAGAAAACCCAGCTTTCATAGATGTGCAGCCGTGGAAGTAATTAATTTTTTGCTGACTCTTGAGTAATTCCTGTTGTGCTTGTCAGAGTTAGGTCCTGCCTGTCTTATTTTCACAGCTCTGTCAACTTTCTCTGAAAGCAGAGCTGTTCCCATAGCCCAATGAAGATGTCTCCACTAACAGAGACGGAGAAACAGCAGGTCCCTCCTGTTTGCTGAGGGAGAAACAACGGCATTGAACTGGCTCCCAGTCTCATGGGAATATGGACTGGAAAGTTATTGGATGCAAAACATGACAGTGAAGTCAAAATGTTGGAGTTTATTATTAGTGGAGTAAGAGTGGTGGGTTTTATTATTAGTGGTTAGCTTTGAGATGTCACTCCATAGGTGCTGAGCCTTTCCTGCACCATGCTGCACACCCACCCTCTGCTGGAACCTGAATGTGCAGAACAGCTCCCAGCATTCATGAGACCTGCAATTCTGTGTGATAGTTTCAGTGGGAACACCATCTCAGAAGCACCATTGTTAACTCTTCCTCCAAAAAAATGCACCTTTTTTTTCCTCTTTTTAAAAGAGAAAACACAAAGAAAAATGAAATTACCTATAATGCACTTGAGGTTCAGCTGTAAACTGAGGATGTTTCCATTTAATCTATTTTGGAGAAAAGTCTGGTTGAGATTTTAGTTGATAAGTAACTAGAATATGCAAAAAGAATGGTTTCAGGGTAAAAGCATGGTAGCATGGTTAATGGATTGCCTCCTTTCTCAGCAACAAATGATATTTAAGAATCATGTTCTTCTGCCCATTTATAGAATGAAGTAAATGCCATATAATTTTAAACAATGTAGCTTTTTTTTAAAAAAAAAATCAAACATAAGATTTACTTTGTTTCTCTCTGGCTGTGACAACAGTCTCTTATGACAGTGTCTTATTCAGGGATGGTAATAGAGTATTTTTAAAATACCTTTTAACATTTCAATATCAGTCAAAAACAACCACCAAATTTTTTAACAAATGCAGCAAACATTGTGTAAATTGTGGGATAGTCCTAATTTTTAAATCATTGGAAATCCCATACCCTGAAAAGGAGTGTATGTGGTCCAGGCCACAAGTACTACCATGTTTTAGTGGTGGATTTCTTCAGGTGAGTTGGAAGTTAAAAAAAAAAGAAAAAAAGAAAAAGAAAAAAAAAGGAATCTGTCCCTTCATTTCCAAGTCAGTACTCATTTGTTGATCAGTTTGACCCCGTGTTGTCAGTGTTGGTTTGTGTGTGGGTCTGTATGATTCCCCATCCCTCCGTGGCTGTTGATGAGTAGATCTAGTTTCCCTCTCAGGTACAGGAAGAGCTGGAGAAGCATTTATGCAGCTGCAGGTAAACTTCACAGGAGGACATTACATACTTCTCTTGAGCTACTTAAGACCTTCCAGCAGAGAGTTTTCTAGCTGAAAGGCAAGTCTGTACAGAAACAAGATCATCAGTTCTTTTTAATTATTCAGAAGACTGTCTACTGTGTGCACTTGCTATCAGTATAAGCTTACTTGTTTCTAGTCTGGAGTAGGAACATTTGTGTACAGCACAGCATACATCTGAGAAAAATTTCACAGCTGCTGCCAAGTTTTATGGAAAGAAAAGATTTTAAGAAGTTAATCTTGTCTAAACCATCACACTGACTTACAGTTGCATTTAGGTGCTGCTGACTTGAAATGAAATTTCATTTTTAAAGTCTTTGTGGCAATTAAGACTTGGAGAAGAATAATTTCAGAACATCTCATCTACATAAATAAGAAGCTCTCTCTTTAGTTGCCATAAGAAAGCTGTGAAATCTGGATGGATTACAGCTGCTTTTCAAACAAATAAGAACAGCCTCTAGTTTCCTGGAGAAGTACTGGGTAGAAATTGCCTAGCAGGTACCTTTGCTAGTTGTTATTTAACTAAAGCAGACATTTCAAAACGCTGTCAGGGAGACTTGCTTCAGAAATCAGACCCTCTTCAGAGGAAATCCACTTTTCAATCCATTTCCAGATGGATTTGCAGACCACAGTATTCCTGGCAAGTTCTGAAGTTCTGGTAAGCTTTTGTAGTCCACTTCTGAGTTTTTCTCTTAGTGTTTCTTCGGTGCTTATTCCACCTTTGCCTCAATTAAATCAGAAAGAACATGAGCAAATAAAAACTGCCCAAGCTCTTCAATGCCATTGGAAAAACATTGGAAACCCCCAGGCTTTCCTCAAAGCTGAGCTCTAGGTAATAAGGTCTTCAAAATCTCATAAGATTTCAATTTAAGGATTGGAAATGTATTTCTGGTTTTTATTTGAAGAGAAGGGAAAACTTAAAATGAGATAGATTTATTAAGATACATGACTGCCAAGGTCACAGTGGTGTCCTGTAGGCACATGTGACTTCATGGGGAAAATAAAGCAACCAGAGCATTTCTTTCCAGTACTGAAAAGAAGGATGCACATAGGTGGTACTCTAGCAAGTTCATGTGAGAGTCCCTCAGTAGATGAAAGGGAAAACAGTGACTTAGTCATAGAAATCGACTGTGATAAAGCCAAGTGTCCTAAGTTTGGCTAGGCCTAAATTTATGTGGTGAATATGAAAAACAGAATTCCTACTGGAAATGGCTTAAAGTCCAAGACAGTCCAAAAGAGAAAATAATTAAGATAGCAAGAGAGAAGAATTTCAACTTTATTCTATGTAATTTTGAACATCCAAAATGGATTGTGAAGAGAAGTCACCATTAAAAGATAAAGTTAATGGTTTCTGTGGCCAGATTTTCAAAAATTCCTTTGCCCACCTGCTGTCTTTGAGAGTACTGGGATTAAGAGGTGCTCTCTGATATCTGACAGAGAGTCCTCTATTGCCTCAGGGAAAAAAAAAATTGAATCAGGAAAGACTTTTAGGAAAAGGTACTGCCTTTCCACCACTCATTGGCAGATTTTGTCTTTGCATTTGAAATAAGATCTGCGTTGGGTGTAATCCTAGTGTTTTGAGTATATGCTGGGGATTTTCTTACAGTTTAGTATAATAAAACTTCTGCATTTTTGTTTAGTGCAGTCTGTTGTGGGGGGTTTTTTTTGTTTCCAGTAGTATTTTCTTAAAGTTAATTTTGTCTTAAAAAAACCCAAACCAAACAAAACAAAAAACCCCAAACCCAAGTTAGCATCAGGATTATTTAAAAGCTACTATTGAGAATGGCTGGCCTGGCTTTCCGGGTTGGATCAGCTGGTACATGCTAACCTGGTGCTTAAGTTGCGCTAGCTATGACGGAATTGGTGGATAAGTTTGGATTTTGTTGACCTGGATGATTCCTTCGTGGATATTTGGTATTTGATTTTGGACTCAGGATTTTTTCTTAAAGTTTGTTCACATGAGACCCAGGACTGTCTCAAAGAGACTTCAAAGCAGATGTGAGGACAATTTGGTTATTGCCATTCTTCTCTTTTTTAATTCATACTCTAACAGTTAAGGGAGTGTAATTCACACTTAGCACGAGACCCCCAACACTATCTGTTGTCTGGCATTTGAAGTGGATCCCAGGGGCTACAATGACGATGATCCATTGCTTGTTTCCCATCAGTCACCTGAAAGATTTTCAGCATGGGTCTGAACATGCAGTTTCAAAAGTGACCAAGGGCTGAGGTGTGGATATGAGCTACACCCACTGCTACCTCGTAGGATTTCAGCCAAGGCAAGTTATTCACCTCTTCAGGCACCTGTGAAAATTGGATGTTTTGGGGTGTTTTCTATGCAATTTATCAGTTTTTGCTTGATGGCAGCTGTGCTAATTTGAGCTGTTTCTCTGGTACTGTTGAGCAGAGAATTTAGAACTCCTGGATGTAACAGTACTGAAATGCCTTTTGTGAAGAGCCCATAGGTATTTGGTCAGGATCAAAGGAGAGAACTGGAACACACTCAAAATCACATATCATTTATTAGATATAAAAATATATTAGTGTACTTAAATGATATGATAATCTGTTTGTATTGTAGGAAGAGAGACTTTCTTGCTGGAAGAGATAACACAAGTGTACTTAAATACTCTTTGAGACCTAGGAAGAGATACTTCAAAGTTAAAATGTAAATTAAGCTAAACAGGGGACCTTAATCTGGGAACTGCAGGATCTGCAAAACATGTTTTAAATGTTACAGTCTGTTAGCTGTAGTGTAGTGTTTCACATTCCTTGGCAATATTCTCTGTAGGTCTCTCTCACTGCAATGATTTTTTTTCCCTATGGTTATATTCAAAAGAAAATGGGAGAAAGGGAAGGACATGAGTCATTCCTTGTGCCTCTGCTCATTCTTGAGCTTGCATCTCAGGATTCCCATGGCCTTAACATTCATGTGCCTCTTAATATCCTGTAGCATGCCTTCTAGCACCACTGCGAGCTCTGCTGTTCTGAAAGCACAACTTCCCAAGGAAAACCAGCAATTGTTTTAGCCCTTGTTTGGCACTCCAACTTCAGAGCCAGCCTCTGAGGGAGAGTACGGATGTCAGGTGATTCCTACCTCCTGCATTTTTCCAGGTGGGCCAGGCTCTGGCACTGTGCTGGGATGACCCTGGCTGGATGCCAGGTGCCGTCCAAAGCCACTCTATCACTTCCCTCCGCAACTGGACAGGGGAGAGAATATATAGCAGGAGGCTCATGAGTTTAGATCAGGATCACTCACCAGTTACTGTCATGGGCAAAACAGACTTGACTAAGGGAAATTAGCTGAATTTATTACCAATCAAAATCAAAGTTGGATAATGAGAAGTGAAACAAATCTTAAAAACTGCTTCCCAGGCTTAACTTTATTCCCACTTCTCTACTTCTTCTGCCCCTGCGACACAGGGGGATGGGGAATGGGGGTTCTGGTCAGTTCATCACCTGTTGTTTCTGCTGCTGCTTCTTCCCCAAAGAGAGGAGTCCTTTTCCTGCTCCAATGTGGGGTCCTTCCCACAGGAGACAGTCCTCCATGAACTTCTCCAACATGAGTCTCTCCCATGGGCTGCAGTTCTTCGTGACCTGCTCCTGTGGCAGTCCCTTTCCATGGAGTGCAGTCCTTCAGGCACAGACTGCTCCTCCTTGGGAGCTGGTCTGTCTTGGAGCTGCCTGGCATTGGCTGTGTTGGACATGGAGGAAGCTTCTGGCAGCTTCTCAGAGAAACCACACTGTAGCACTCCCACTACCAAAACCTTCCACACAAGCCCACTGCAGGCAACCTCTGATCAATTCTCTCTGTGCCAAGGTGAGCACCTGCTGGTCTGGATCCCAGAGCGTGAATGCTCAGCTCTTTTGCAGGTAGTAAATTAGAAGTTACTAAGGCAATTACTCAAGCACTTTTAATCTTTTTCAAGTGATTAAGTCACCTCAAAACAGTCATGATGAGTGCTACACATCGCAGACTTTCCTTGGCAGTGGCAGCCTGAAGCCTTTGTAGCTGTGTTAGCTGGAGCATGTGAGAAAAAGCAGCTTTGCCCATGTATTACCAGGAATTACCAAGCATTTTTATAAATGGTGTCCTTTTTTTATTGCCTAGAAATAACAGAAAAACCTGTAAAAACAAAATGCAGTGTCCAATACAGACTACCGTGTTTTTCTTCCTGAAAATTCAAGTAAGGGCCTAGATATGGTTCTTCAGAGCAGGTATTGGTGCAGGAGCACTCAACAATAGAGATGAGGTCCTGCCAGCAAGGTGTCTTTCAATTCTAGGAGAATCTGAAGAGAGAGACTCAGTGCTGTCACAGGCATACTCAGTCCCTTGACATTTTGCTAGAGTTTACACCTTAGCCATTGGCAAGCAGCATTGTATGCTAAATATTTTGGCCTACAGTTACACAAATAAAATCAGGCATGATTTGCTTCATTAATATATCTATCAAAGTCTTCCCAAGTCAGTTTTGAGGACATGAACATCTCGTTTCAGCTTGCAGAGGGGTGATTTCTGCATCGCCAAAATAGGAGCTGTTACAAATGTGAATGTTTGGCATTCTCACTAGTGCTCTGGGCAGAAAGTGTGAACTCGTCCATGAGGTTGGGAAAGATAGCAAAGCTCATTCAGCTATGCCTGAATGACTCCTCTGGTCTCTGGAGTTTCCCATGGCATGCATTTAATGAATTTTAATTCGAATGTCATGATTTTCATTGAATGACAGCTGGAGCTTGCAGAGTGCAGAACTGAAGAGCCTCCTCAGTGGGAGTTTTAGCAAGGGCAGTTAGAGATTTTCTTTATGGGCTCCCTTTCACTGTGTTGTGTCAAGCCCCAGAGAACCTGCAGTTTGGCGGGAAGAGTATATGGAGTTACAAGAGAAGTATCCATGGAAGGTTCACTTGAATGCTTTCCTATAGAAACACCTTTGACTAGTTTTGCAATTCCTGATCTTTGTATCCTTGCTGAAGCAAATCTGAAACCTGGAAGGAGGAACAAGCACTCATTTGGGTCAGGAACTATGTAAGACTAAAACACAAGAGGAATAGATGACTTCTGAGTATTCTTGCATCCCAGCTTTCCCATCACCATCTCTCTGGTCAACATCACTGTGAAGGGCCATGTCAGCAGTGAGGCATGCAACACTGATGCAATCAGGAAGTATTTCTTATCTCTTTGGTGGGGAATCAGAACCAGGAGGTGTCCCAGAGAAGAACTACCCAAATCTCAGCAGTTTCACTTCAGAGAGTCTTAAAAAGTTATAGGTTTAATTCCTTCGTGTTGTTTCATGTGATCTTAAAACATCAAGGCAAATAGTTGTTGAACTGAAGTTTTACCAAGAGTCATGCAGTAGTCTCTGTAACTAGAAGTTAGCCTGCACTTGATTAAAGTTTAGGGATGTTCCACGTGTTGGTGGAGCTTTGTCAGTGTTTGTGAATATCTCGTATTTGAAAAAGCATCTTGTACCATATGTAAATTTTCAGTGCCTTGGAGTTGAGTGCAAATGTTTAGAGATTGTGGTGTGCTTGTTTTTTCTGATGCTTGTATGACTGAAACTACTCAGACTACATCTGGATTGATGTTGGGCTAAATGAAGCAGAGGATTGAGGTATAGATCTCTGTACTGCAGTCCTTTCTGGAGCTTTCCACAGCTCTCAGTGCCGTAACTGGCACTTCTGGCAGCTTCTGCTGTATATGCTGAAACTCCTAACCCCCAAATGACTACTTCCCTTAAAGACACAGCCAAACCCTGGGTTCCACTTTGACTTATTTCTAATTGGCTCAGGAGAGGAAAAAGGCAGCAGGCAAGAAGGCTCTTCAGACATTGGTTATATTCAGATGCTCATCTTTGCTCCTTCTGATTTGGAAATTTTCAAAGAGTTTCCTTCCCAAAACCTCAGGAGTAGAGGAGTAAAATTATCTCTGATTTTACACAGTTTGCAGTTCAGTAAGTCACTAGTTCAACTTCTGTGTGTGTGCTCTGAAGCACAGCATAGAGCAGTGATGTCAGAAGGCAGTCTCTGAAAATAAAAAGGAATTAATAACAGACGAACAAACAACTGCTTGCTCTATCTTTTCCTGATATTTTGCATGCCATTTAGCTTGTGATGAAAGCAGCAATAATTTGCATCTCTAGGTCTGCTTATTGCTTCCAAACAAGTAGCCTTTTATTTAGTTCTTTGTTTTTGTTTACTGATTTTATTATTTTTTGTAGTGTTGAAGCTTTTCATATGCTAAAGAAAGCAGCAGGGGACCTTAAACTAAGGCATGTTAAGATTTCCAAAGATAGGACATTTGCTTTCAAGGCCAAATGTACTTGAAATTGTTGCTCAATATGAAGTTATAAGAGTAAATTTAACCAAACAGCATCATGCTTTCATATTTTTCCTCACAGTTTTTGGTCCTGAGAGACCACTCTGTCCCCTTTCTTGCTTCCATGCCCTATGACTTATCATAGAGCAAGGACAGCAGAGGTAATGTGGTTTCATGGTATCGGTATGGGGGGAAATGCCACCTTAATCCTGTGCTGGATATAAGGGGTCTGACTTTCATCTTGTGTTCCAGTGTAAATTGTGGTTAGCTTTGTTTGACCCAGCTGAACTGCTCTCCTCTGTATGAGGTTGACAGTCCCCCAATTTGCGCTGAATTTCAATGCAGAAGGTACGGCTTAGTGTTTCTGTGTCTCAGCTGGCCTCTTTAGAAATCACCATTTCCTATCATAGCAAATGGAAATCTTATGAGATTCTCAAGACCACTTTTATGGACCGCTGGCTTCACCGAGATTTGGTGCAAGTGAGCAGACAGGCTCTAAAGCAAGCATTGTTGGAGCTGAATGATTTCATGTTGTATTCATGCCGCTGAAGAAGAGGTGGATACTTCTTCACAAGGACCCAAGATCCTTTTCTGGCTTCTGGCAGTTCAGCTTGTGAAAATATGCATGGATCTCTGGTATCTGGAATGATTAAGGAAAAACAATTTGCATATCCTTATTGAATACAGAGACCAGCATTCGTTTACAAGACAAAGCAGCATAAACCTAGGTAATGAATGCAAATGAAAACTTGAAAAAGACAGAATTAATTGGTATATTTTAATTACAAAGTTGTATTATGGCACAGTAGCCAGCTGTGGGTCTCACTTGGTTTTCTGTATTTAATAGTGTTGTCTTTCATCCACAATGGGGTAAAGAAAACTGATGGAATCAATTTTTCTCAGACCTGCTGTATTGTCATGAAACGTGTATGCTCAGGCAGAAAAAGCACCCACAGAGAGTGAAAGGCAGGTCTGTGTCTGCAGTGAGGGCTGCAGGCGCTGTGCTATAGCATGATTGGATAAGTCTTCTCATTTATTTGTTGTTCTGTTCCTGTTTTCTTGTTTACCTTCATTTCATTTTTGTTTTCAGTTGACATGTGGTCAGTAGGGTGCATCATGGGAGAAATGATTAAAGGTGCTGTGTTGTTTCCTGGCACTGATCGTATCCTTCCTAGCAGCCATTTCGGCCTCAGTAGGTACTGCCAACCCTTTCCCTTCCAGCCCCTTCCCACCAGACTAGTGCTGGACTCTGCCTAAAGAGCTGGCTTAAGTCCCACTGCAAAATCCCTGCAAACCAAAATGTCAACGAACCATTTCTGCCTCTCAGCAAAAGCCTTAGGTGGAAACCGCAGTAAGTATAGCATGAGGAGATGGAAAACAACATCCCACATGGTTCATCAGAATCGCTTTCTGCAGCCAGTGACCGCAGTTTTGTTGTCATAAATGTCTCTATTAATTTGGTGGTGGGTGGGATGGATGTGTTTCATGAATTAGAGGGTTTTTAAAGGTTGTAGCAGGGTAGGCACAAGTCACTATTTGCCTCAGGAGGATGTGTAAGAGGTTCTGCATTTTACATGCATTTCTGCATGTCCGATTAACTCGGACATGGCTCATAGAAATGCTTGTTTCTTTGATTGCTCTACAAGTGGTATTAAAGTAGAAAAGTAGGAAATGGCTTCAGTTTGGACACAACTTCTTCTTCCCAAGACTAAAATTATCACTTTGCAGCAATTTAATTACTCAGAAGGCTGGGAATTTCTTGAGGAACTGTTGTAAGGGATTTCAGTCTGTCATCCTTTATTTAAGTACACGTAGTTATTATGTGAAAACAGAAGGTATTCTTAATATATTGTTGAAGTGATTTATAGGTAAGTGGAGAAGCAGACCAAGCACACTAGGTATGCTGTTTTCGTTAGAGACCATTCTACATTCAGGACTGAAGCAGCTGTATTTCTTATTTTATTTGATGCTTCCTTAAAGCTTTGATATGTACTTTACTATTTACCAGATTGTGGAACATTTTCTTGTGCACAACAGCAACTGAGCTCTGTGCATGCTTGGTCTAACTCCAGTCATTCATGGTCCATAGGATCATGAAAATGAGAAATGGAGATGACCTGTGTACAAGTTTTCCTCCTAATTTAAACTCTCTACTTAGAGGAGCTTGCAGGCATTATCCATTTCTATGTAGCTTTCTCTGAATGTGTATGTGTGTGTACGCTTATGTGTGTATGTGTATACACATACCAGTTCAGTTCAGCACTTCACTTTTGCCCTCATTCACACTTTAAGGGGTTCAATATTTTGATAAAAGTGTGGGAAAAGTATTATCTGAAGAGCATTAAAGAAATGAAAGTAGGCAATTACATCATTAATGTTTCCATAGCCTTGTTCAGTAAGATTCTAATTTGTGTTTTGTCCAAAATGCAGGGTGAGAATATGTGTATGAAATGAACAATACACTTTCCTTGTGTTTTCATGCGATCTGGAGCGCATCTCCTCTGCATTTGTGAAAGAAAACCTTTCCCTTCTATGTGTTAATGGAAATCATTGGCACCTCTTTGTTTGCTGGAAGATTTGGCTTGTGTTTCCTGTGAATGTGGAGTGAGACATTTATGTGCAGGGGTTAGCATCCCTCAATACTTGGAACTGGTTTTATGTTCATAGACTTACATTTGGTAAGGTCTCATTTAAAGAAACCCCCAAATAGGTACAAAAAGAACTGAATGTCTTAAATAGCACTTCAAAAACTGGGGGGTTTTTATACAGCTGCATACTTGTTAAAAAGAAATTGCACAAACCCTCTATAATTAAACCATTGTGTGCTGTCTTTTATTGCAATAACCCCATGGAAATTGTCATTGCCAGCTGCTCATTTGTTTGGGATTCGTCTGTAATGAGTTCACTTTTTTCATTTGTATTTATAATACATTGCTAAACTTGCACTGTATTTCATGTGCCACTCTGCTTTCCTTCTGCCGTTCCATGAGCGTCTATTCCACGAACAGAGAAGGATGCCGTCCATTGCTTTCTTTCAGGCTGCTGAGCATCCCTCCTCAAAGCTGCCTCTCCTCCAAATCCAGCCCGCCACCCCTTCCCTGCTGCTGAGCATCCATCAGCAGAGCTTCAGCAGTTCTGGCTGCCCTGCCCATCTGTGCAGCAGAAAGCTGCAGGGTCCGACCCAGCCTGCTAAGATTGATGACTTCGTGGCACGTTCCTTACACCTGCACAGAAAATGCTTAGCATTGCTGTGAAAAGGATTATTTCTTCACATGAATTATGTAGTTGGGCAGCTGGATAATTCCATCAGCAGGGACTGTAAGCCCCAAGAGCTCGAGGGCAGCATTCTTAAGGATAGGCTTAAGTGTAGTAGCAAGAGTAATTAGACATCTGTTTCTTTAAAAAAGTTTCCTCTTTGACATAAAAGTGGTGTAAAATGGTTTAAGACTGACAGTGTACCAGAATCTGCTATCAGCAATTTTTTCTTAACAGGCAGTGCTTCATTTCACAACCGCACTGTGATTTGAAGAGTATTTAATACCAATTTGTGTCAATTTTTATGCATAAATAACTATGAAAAGCAGTTTGGAAGCTGAAAGACTGAATATTCATGAGAAATGCTCTGTCAGTCATATATTTGACTGGAAAATTTACTCTTTACCATTTTCTAGTGGTTAAGGAGCGTAGGTCATTGGATGCTGTTACTGTTTACACAACTAAATGGTCCATTCAGCTGTCTTAAAAAACATTTGTAGCAAAATTCACAAGCAGAAAAGCAGAAAATGCCTCTGAGTGAGTGCAGAGTGGAGTGCTTGGCTAGGCTGCAGCTCTGTTCCACTCCTGGAATCCATTTGAATTCACTGACTTCGCTTGGGTGAACCTGAGAACAGAACCCACCTGTTCTCTTTTAAACTCCCAGTTGTGAAAGGATGATTTGCGGTGTCCAAAATCCTCATGATCTTTACTGATCCTTGAAATTTTACTATTTCTCTACCATTTTTGGTGCACGTGTGTGATGCAGTTAATTGTGAAATTGTGAGCTAAAGTTTGTTTGTTTCAGGTTTTTTTAATTTCACATGAAACTTCTTTTCAAGGCTGACAGCAGTAGTCCTGCTTTCAAAAAGCCCTATTATCATGAAGCTTGGATATGCTTGTGCCTTGAGCAAGGAGGAGAGGGTGACAGGGTGTGTTGTGTTGCCTCAAGAGCAATGAGAAAAGCTGCCTCTACCTGTAAGTTGACTCTTGTTCCATGTGTTCTTCTCAAGATTTTATAAGGGAGACTGTAACTCTTTTCTCATCACTGCATAAATGATCTGAAGGAGTTAAGAAGATGCCTTAGTCCTCTCGTGAGCTGTGAAAGTGGTAGTTACACCTTTTTTTTTTCTTTTTTTTTAACACTGCATTTTGGGCAGACAAGGATGAACATGCCCTTTAATCCTGTATTTGGGAAAGCTTAGGGAGACAAGTATGTATTCAGCAGAGATATGTGAGGTTAGCATGATGTCAGCTTCTCTTAGCATAAATCAGAGATGTCTGCAAAAGGTATCCCTTAAATAGTCTTATTCTGCAACTGCAATTGTGCTCTGTATGTCATAGAGATTGGGGTGTAGGGGTTTTATGCACAGTTTTATGATTCATTTAGGAGGTGTTTAATAATGCTAATGCATTACCTACCTCTAGGCCAGGAACATCATCATCGTGCATCCAGCTGTACATGTTACAAAGACAGAAGCGTACCATGGCAGAAGGTTCTAGAAGCCTAGAAACACACAGGAGTACTACAAGTCAATGCTGCAGTGGTGAGGAGATGTTCACGAGGGAAATGGTGGTATTTATCCAGAGGCAAGACTGTAGTCCTGTCCTGCAGTACTGGCGCAGCCATGTCGGTCTCTTGCCTTCCTTGCCAGATTCTTGTGCCTGGGGATTGCCAGCTCTGGTGCTCTATGGGAAATGTCCTTAGAGATGTGCCAACTCTGTTCTGCTCCCTTGTCCCTGAGGGCTGTTTCCCAGGGGGTCCTAATGACTAGCTCCTTGAAGAACTACAAGTTTGCTTTCTGAAAATTCAGGGTCCTGACTTTACTCTTGGCCTGACCCATATCCCTCAGCATTGAAAGTTCCACCAGTGTGTGATCCCTGCAGCCCAGGCTGACTTCAGTAGTGTCTTGGCAGTGCTGGGTTAACAGTTGGACTTGATAATCCTAAAGGTGTTTTCCAACCTAAAAAATTCTATTATTCTATGAAATTTCTCTTAAAAGTTTCTAGTTATCAGTCTTAGCAGAGCTCTTTTGAAATTTTCAGCCAGTGCAGGTGCAGCAGCAGATGTGTTTGGAGAGGAAGTTCTCCTGCCATCAACAGATTTGATCAGCTGCTGGAAAAATACTGGGCAGAACTTCAAAACCACATTGTGGGATTCAGAAGATGAACAGGATCTTTTTGAGCTCCGGAAGGACAACCAAATTTCAGAAGACAGCCATGATCATTAAGGATTCTCACAGAGTCAAAACTCACCCCTTCAGACCTTGTGTTGAGACCAGTGCTCAGAAATTCAAGAACAGGACCAGTGTGAGAGGAAGAAAATAGACATAAATACTGTAAGCCATCAATACCCTTGAAAGACTTTTTTTAATCTATACTGATGGCCATTTCATTTCAACAAAAACAAAACCACTTTTTTCAAGACACATATTCTAAAACGGTAGTTGTTCACCTTTTGACAGCCTCTTTTCAAGCATAAAGTTAATTTCCTTACAAACTTCACCTCGAATTGAACTGAATTACTGGTGAAATGCAGAGTGGCAAAATTTAGGTCGCTTCTGAAAATACTTTTCAATATACATAATTTGCCTAATAACTTTGTCTTAGATTCCACTACCAAATGCTGCTGTATTGAGTTAGAACGATCTACAAAGAAGTCTCAGACTGTGCATTGTAGCTGCTCCAGCTATAAATACACAAAAGTCTTTATAGCATTGACTATAAACTCTTTTTAAGAGATGGGTTTATACTTTCTAGGGTGAGGCAAAGTTATTTTTGCAGGCATCAGAGATCTCAATAACTGCCATAAGGCTTTCTCTGCTTTATGCAGAAGGTGCAGGGCCTGTTCTGACAACATAAGAAGAGGACAGGTTATTGGAAACTGTTGTAGCAAACCTTCTAAAAACAAATTTCTTGGCACATTTCCTTTGTCAAGAAATCTGAACTGATGGGAAATGACACAGAAACTGCAGAAATTTGGCATGAAAGTCTACTGTAGTCTTACCTGGTAGAGCCAGCACAGATTTCTTGGTTACAACAGTAAGTGAAACAGTATTTTGTATTTTTCAGGGTATTTTTGGCAGTTAGAAATCATAAACTTCTTAGAAAAAGCAGCTTTGTGTATTTGCACAATAAATTAATTCTGCTTTAAATTTGAGATGAGAACGATGCGCTATTTGAAAAGTCATTTTTTTGGTGTGGTTTTTCTATGAGCACCCATTCTCAATGGACAGTGATTCTATTGAAAAAGAGATCTCATGGAGAAACCACTAAAAAAAACCCAAAACAATGAGTGCCCGCGCTGAGAAAACCCACTCCCAATAGCACTTGTACAGTGCTATTAAAAGGACAGGAGATGGTCCATTGTCTACTTAATTACTTTCAATACAGCAGTGGAACTCTGTTCAAAATCGTTGTACTAAACACAAATTGTTTGAACTTTGACAGTGTACTAGCAGCTTATAATTTTATCTTTGAAAAACTGCCATCTGTATGCAAATATAAGGAAAATGAGAACACACTTGCTCACATCCAGTAATGTAAATCAGTTCATGCATTTTCAAGGAAATATGCTATAGATGAGATAGCTTTCAAGACCAAATGCTATGCAGCCACATTTTCAATCACTTTTCCTGGAAGAAAACAGTTTGAGACCTACAGAAGACAGCACATTTTATAAACCCTGACTATGTAGGAATGCTGAAGCAAGTCCTCACTTGGGATATATGTGTATTCTTCATCTGAAATGGTCTTAATATATTTTCCTATTACAGAAATTTAACTTTCTGACAACTGAGCTATTGCATATATACTATATTTTCACATGAAGTTTTTTTTTATTTTCCTCTTTATTTAGCCTTTACTCTTTGCTAACTTTCCATCCTTTGAGTAAAGTGTACTACTTTTGCTTCTTGGTAGTCAGAGGAAGTGTAGAGATAGAACTGATGTAAAAGACTGGGAGAGTAAGACTGAGCTCTAGGTTGCTGGAGTTGACTCAGCTGATATAGACTGATAGAGAGATGAATATATAGAAAGATGTATGCAGTTGAATATTCTTGCAGAACTTCAAGGCCAAAATTTGTCTTTCATTAAACACTGGGAAGTCGAATAACCATTAACTGTCAGAAAAACCTGTTTGGAAAGGGCAAAAGGAGCTTTTGAATAATTACACAGATCAAAATATAGAATGGTTTTGTGTTCTCGTGACTGAGAAACAGGAGCAACCCTAGAGTTTCCAGAAACTTGTTTACTGTGTTTTGAGCTTCAGGAGTCCAGTTCTTGATTTCATATCCAAATTGTTGCAGGTACATCTGAGATGCAGGAGGAAACTGTGTTCTTGGAAGCACTGAGCAAACCCATTTCCACTTTATTGGCAAGAACAACAGAAATGCTTATTTCAGGCCTCTTCTGTATGATTCAAATCCCACTTCCTATACAGGCTCCTGTGAGGCTCTTATAAACACTTGTAGTGTTGGAACACTCACAGACTGGAACACTTGTGGATGCCCCGTCCCTGGAAGTGTTCAAGGCCAGGTTGGACGGGGCTCTGAGCAACCTGCTCTAGTGGAAGGTGTCCCTGCCAATTGGAATTGGATGATCTTTAAGGTCCCTTCCAACCCAAGACATTGTATTATTCTGTGATTTGCTTGCATCTTTTCAGATGGTAATTTTAATTTCTTTCGTGTGGGTTTGGGTTTTTTTTTGTAAACTGTGTTGACATCGGTATGTAAATTGTGGGACTGTGGAAAAATTATGAATGTGACACTGATGTCTCCCACAGTGAAACTAATTAGTTTGGGTTTTAACAGATTTATTTTAAAAAGAAAGGTCCAATTAAAAAAAAATAAAAATTAGTAACCTCTCATGCAAAAACTTGGTGTTGAACAATATGAAATATAATCCTCCACTCAAAAAACCCCCACAATGATTTACACAGATGTAACATGAGAAGAAAAAAGAAAAATTACTGTCATTTTGAGGCCAGGTAGCTTAGGTACAAAGACAATAATTTGCTGTCTAAATTTCTTTTTTTTTTTAATCACAAGCTCTTACTTTGTACACTGTAGAAATGCTTCTGGTTATTTTCCAAGTAAATAATCAAGTATTTAAAAAGCAAAGGAGAACAATCTTTAGGGCAGTATAAGAGTGCAAAGAGAAAAGGTGGTTAGTGAGCTTGGGGCAACCTGAGGCCTCAGTGATAAATCTTCATTCAAAAGATACGTATTTCAGGAATGTTTTCTTAAATCTTTGCTGTAACTCTGTGTGGCCACCTTACTGTTAGGAAAAATGCCACAGTATTAGTGCCAGAGGCAGGATAATAAATCCAGGTTAGAGCCCTTCTTCTGTCTTAAATCATCCAGATGCCATTATGAATAGTTGACACATTTTTCTTGATCGTGCTTGGGGCAAGGGACAGCTGAGGTGATTCAAACAGCTTTAAAGCAGACATTTCATCATTTTCCCAAGCTTTGGGTTGTCATTATTTCCAGCTTTCAGTCTGTCCAGCATTTGCTTAATTTCAAGGGGAAAAACAGGGTCTTCTGTTTTTCTTCTGTAAGCTTTTTTTTTCTTTTTTTTCTCACTTAAATACAGGTTAATCTTTTTTTTGGCAGTTGCTTTCAGAGTTATGTGATCACTAACTTGTAGCACCATTTTTTTTCAATTGGTGTGCAAATAACATTTATCATTTTAATCTCTCACTGGCTAATGCAACCTACAGTAGATTTTGACTCACATTAGGACTGTTCTATGTATTCTATATATTTTAATTCCTGCAGAATTGCTTAAGCTAATTCTGACTGCCAGCTAGAGAAAGCTGTTTATTTTTGCTTCAATAAGTAGGCCTCAGATTTTTTTCAAGACTGTTTTTTTTTAACCTTGTACCATGATGGGTACAACTTCTCATCGTTACGTACACCACAGATGCATCACAAAGAGTGACTGTGTAAAACATTACAGTGAAATGGAGCTGGACCAGTATTCAGCAAGAATCTTATTATATTCTTGCACATTTTTATGTATTGGATCTCAGAATACAATCCAGTGGTAGTAAGGTCCAGGCAACTGGAGAAACATTACTGGAGAAAATGTGTGTATCCATCTGACTAAAAAATGGTCTCTCTAACTGCTTTCGCTGGGTATGGTTTTGTTATTGCTGTTATTAGGGACAAAATAGGTCCTGAGTGCTCCATCATGCCAATTTGTGTGTGTTTGTCTATGTAAATATATATAAAGACCAAATGAATGTAGTTTATTTAAGGGGTTTGGCAGTATATGAGCAACATAAGTCAGAAATAATACAGTAAAGAAGGATGACTGTCTATTCGTATCATTCAGTTACTCAAAACCAATCCCTGAAGTTGCTGTGACATAAAGCCTGACCTTTTGGCTCTTGGTGCAAGCCGGGGCTGCAAAAGCTTCAGTGCTGTCCTCCTGCAAATCAGGTCTAGTCAAGGAGTGGAATACGGTGGCTCTGCCAGCTCCCTTGGCTTTGGCTCTTGTTTTTGCACTGGTGACTCCCTCTCTTAAAATCTTCCAGTCGTGAGTGGTAGTTCTTGTCTCTTGTTTCTAAGTGAGAGCCTTTCTGTCAGCTTAGAAGAAATGTGGGCACTGGGCCATTGTCTACAGATTTTCCTTCTCCCCTCTCCATCACCATTGTCAGTGGTTCCTATTCTGAGAACTTGTACTCTTTTTCCCTTATTACTCATGTCTAGAGCATCTCACTACATCTTTCCTCTCAACATGTCCAAGACCCATGAAATACTGTAATCCCAAAGGTCTTTTTTATTCTGGCCTTGGTTAAATGCCTGAGCAATGGTTAACCTGCTCTGTACAAGTGCAAGCTTCAGATGACTGCTTTGAAGCAAGTCCTGTATTTGGCCCTCACTGTTTATCCAATGAACTTCACTCAATCTGCACAAGTAATGCTTCCAGTGATGATTTTATAGCTTGGCTTTCTCACCCATTTCCCTTCTCTTGGCACAACTAACAGTACCTTCATTTTTGTATTCTCTGTTCTTCTCTGCAAAGCATTTACACACTCTGTATCCTTAAGTTCCTCAGAAAGGCCAGCTTCTGAAATAGTCCAGCCAGCAATCACTGAGGTATTTTAACTTGAGTGCAAGTTTAAAATGTCAAACCACTTCACTTTCTAATAAAATGTTTAACGAAATATTCAGGCTACTCTTCGAGCAGCTGTAGTCTTGGACAGCTTTATTGGTGTTGAAATTCTTTGGTTTTCTGTTGAGAAAAAGGTATTTTTCATAGACAACACAAGAGAAGCTACATACAACTTATGGAGTGTGTGTGTGTGGGAGGGGTTTTTCTGCATAAGTCTTTGCTTTAATTTAAAATATAAGAGTTATTCAGAAAAATCTTTACAAACTGCTGCTATTTCTAGTAACTTTTTTCAGCTGAAAATAGAACCATTTAAAAGACTGTTTCAGAAAACTTAAATCATTTTCATTCCTTTAAACACTTTAGAGTAGTAAACCTGAAATTTTTTAGTGAATTGTTTTATTTTTGTTCAAATAAGACAGTTCAGGTGAATCCAAATTAAGTCTGTCTTTACGTTTTGAAGTATGTGAAAATACTATTTCCATTTCCCTAAAATAAAATACTTTTTTTTTTTAATCTCAAATTGCTACTGCAATTAAGAGCTGGTTTTTGCTGGACTTTGGGGTTTTTTTTCCTTGTTATCTTCATTCTTTTGATCTGATTTCTCTCCTAAATTGTGAGGAACTGTTTTCAGTTTTTGCAAAACTCCTCCACACTTATGACCTTCATAACAATAGTAATTTAGAAGAGTAATTTAAAAAAAAATAAAAATCTGTGTTGAAATGCTTTGAATGTTTGTATTTTAAAAGCCTTTTCTTTCCAGTATGTTCTTAACTAAATCCCCTTAATTTCTTAGCATCAATGTACTCATGGCTACATGTACTCTTCCTTTTTTTCCATGTTGTCAGCAGATTCTTAGCTCTGTGAAACAGTGTGATGTGGATTATAATGATAATTTGTTTTTTTGTTTTTTTTTTTGGCACAGTAAGTCTTGTTCTGAACATGGCTGGAGGACCTACATAACACCAATCAGATGCCTAGTTGTTATCACAGGAAGAGAGTAAACATACAAGTGTGAAGCAGATGAGTTGGAGGTGACTTTTGTCCCATGCATAACTTCTTTCAGCCAGCTGGGTCTCGCTCTCCACAGGCTGAATAGAAAGGGCAGGTGCACATGTTGTTCTTCCAGGCTGCACCTGTGCAGTCAAGGTGACACAGCACCAATTACCTGCATGTAAAAAAAAGAAGGGAGTGCAAGTCACTGGATTTCAAGTTTTTTTAAAAATGGTAGCAAAGACAGGAAGCTGTGTGTTTGCATGTGGTTGTGGTCTTAGGATTGCACAATGCCCTCAAGTAAGTGTAGTTGTGTGAGACAATTTTCCACTTTGCAGGCTGTAGGACCTGGAGGCATAGTGAGAAGGAAAGACAGTGACTTTAAAGATGTGATGAAGGGAGCTAAACACCTCTGAGGATTCTCAGAGAACACAAACAGAAATGTCAGGAAACTACATTTTGTTTCCCTTAACTACTGGTGTTCAGATATTGATCAGTGGAATAAAGTTATTGAGCAGCTGGGAACACCCTGTCCAGAATTCATGAAGAAGCTGCAGCCGACGGTACGGAACTACGTTGAGAACAGACCCAAGTATGCTGGCCTCACTTTCCCCAAACTTTTCCCAGACTCTCTCTTCCCAGCTGACTCGGAACACAACAAACTCAAAGGTATGTCTGAAAAGGGACGTGGCTCACACGCAACAGCTACTCTTACTCTTGAACTCGTAACACAAAGGAGCAGTACAACTTCCACTGGAAGATCTCAACACTTGCACTGGGTCTTTTTTAGGTGAAAAATACCAGTTCAGCCAGATGCCTGCTCCACACCTCTACCTTTACTTGAAAATAGAAAGATACTAGTAACATCAGCCAAAATGATGTAGCTGAGGTTTAATATCCACTGTGGGTGGATTTCTTCTTTTGAACAAATGCTGTGGGCCAGTTAGCTTATGTGAAGTTGAAAACCTAATTATAGTGTAACTAGATATGTCCTGTATAAGAAAAGTTGCAATGATTTTATTCATATTGAAGTCTTTTCATATTGAAGTGCCCCTTGAACAGGGCACTCACCTTCAATTAGAAAGAGTGATTAATGTGTGTTTAGCATAGAAAGGATTTCTCATCACAGCTCTGGACCCCCTGCAAAATTGTACTGTGTATCTGTTGTGCACCACTCGGGTACTTGGAGCCACTTACTACGGTGGCACATAATGGTTTTCAATTGCCTGCAATTTGCATGTCATTACACGACCCAGAATCTTCTTCCAATTAACAACTGTTTCATAGCCAAGCTGCTGTCTTGGCTCTGGGAGCAAAGTGAAAGGTCTGAGCAGATGCTTTTGGATACACAGAATTTTATACTCCTACTACAACATAATTGAATAATGGAATTTTCTTGGATTCGCAGCTAATGAATAGAAATGACTGTCAAACAGTGCTGTTATCTTTGGGACGCAGGAAGCACATACATTTGAGCATACTGAATGCCAATTTTTAAGATATAGTCACAGAACAAGAAAAAATTGCATTAAAGAAAATGTACTTGTGCAGCATTGTATCATCTCGTGGAGTGCCTAAATATTTCACCATAATGCAATGTTATTGGTTTCATTGGATCCATATGGGATGAGAGACCTAATAATATTTTGGACTTGCTGCTCTTTACAACTTCTACTTTTCATTGTCCTTTACACAGCACGTAATTTTGAGCATCAAAGAGTGTAGAACACATGAATCACAATAATGGAAATATGTTGTTGTATTTTTTTTTACATAGGTTTAGGTGGTATTGTATTTGTTACAAAGTCCAAATAGTAAAAAAAAAACAGTCGGGTAACAGAAAGATGAATTTGTGGCCTGGCAGGCACAGTGGGATATATTATCAAGTCAAATAATTAATGCTGCAATGTAAAACTCAATGTGTATAGATACGTGCCTGCTGATTTAAACTTTGTTATGCAGGACAAACAAGACTTAAGCACTTCCAAGGCACTCCCATACCACTGTGTGTTGATCCAAGACTACAGATTTTAGATTATTGCTTCTAATGCGGTACCCTAAGATCAGCCCAGTAACTATGCCTCATTAAAATATGTCATTTTAATGGGTATAAAAAGCTAGTTGAAAAGCTTTAAAGCATGCAGACAACTTTGGAAGTTTTTTTGAGCCAGCGTAAGAGTACCTGTAAGTTTAGGCTTTGATTTAGTAATGCCATGGTTTTAGACTTCATTAATCGGACTTTAGGTCTCTGATCCTGTTAATAATCACAGATACATCAAAACATGTTTCTTTGGTATGTTATTCAGCCCTCTGCTTGGAATATGCCTAGACATAAAATCTCATGGAAATGTGTTAGGTTATGGTGTGCCGCCCCTATGTTACCACCTTCCTATAGAATACAACCTAAAGTGATTCCTGAAGAACCCTTTTTGTAAGAAGGCAAGGGAGCAGAAGTACATACAAACAGTCTCTAAAAGAGACTGCCATTGTTATTTTCCTAACACAATTAACCCTCCTCTGGGGATAGTGATTGTTTTGCACTAACGCTGTTTCTCTGATTTCATTGTTCCAGCCAGCCAAGCCAGGGACCTTTTATCAAAGATGCTGGTCATTGATCCGGCCAAGCGAATATCAGTAGACGAAGCCTTACAGCACCCATACATTAATGTCTGGTATGACCCAGCAGAAGTGGAGGCGGTAAGTGAGGCGGGACTCCCTACTTCAGCCTGCTAAATGCAAATGTGATTCACAGACTCCTGCTGCTTTACAGCATCATGATAACGAGCATGCTATAAAGAAACAATGTTGTGACTGTGGCAGTCTTGGGATTTATGTGAAAGGAAATCTGTAGGGACAGGATACCTCTCTTTATTAGATTAACTGATAATAGATGGGAGAAGCAAAAACACTTCAAGCATATGAAGCCATTTTCTGCTTTCTCCTAGGCAGGATGAAGAAAGGATTTTGAACCCAGTATCTCGCCTGGTTTTTATGGCTATAGAACTCAATCTGGCAAGAAGATACTATCTTTCTCTCTAAACATTTCCTTGTGGAAAACAGCAGACATCACTTCCTAGATTTGTGTTCAAGGATACATGTGGAGAGGAGGAGAATGAAACAAAACAACACAAAATCATGAAGTCAGGACTCAGAAAAATCTTAGCAGACATAAATTCTTCCTTAAAATGAAGGAGTGGCTCATGTGTTTTCCTGGGCTATGATTCGATGTACAGTATCATGTACACTGTATGCAAGCAGAAATTGAATTTTTATTATAATTCTGTCATGCTCTAGACACCTCTCTGTACACCCTGGTGAGGCTGGTGTTGACAGGAATAAGTGCAATCTGCCGGCACATCAGTGACATGGTGTAATTGGTATAGTATAATAGGTATAAATACAGAGAGGTGCTCTGTAATACTGTACATGAAATGTAGGAAAACAGAGCTCAGTATTTCAACAGGTTTAGAAATTGTACTTAACCACAATAGGAAATGAAGACCTTGCAAAATTAAATACTGCTGTTTAGTGATGTGCTCCAATTCAGTCTGTGTTCTTGGGAGTGCAGTAAACTTCAAAAGTAAACAGAATGCACAAACCCCCATCAACTTTCAAGCACATGGGATTTTTGCAGGGGTGTTATTTTGCAGTCTTTTACAGGGCTTGGTTCTGTTATTTAGAGAACCTTCAGTTTGTGTGTCCTTTTTCGTTTTCTCCAAGAAAAAAGGTTATAAGTCTAAAGAGTAAATACTTGATACCCTGCAATATTTTATCCCCTGGTATGTATATTTTATTTCACATCCCTTTTGAAAGTCTCCTTCCATTGCCAGATACTTTTATTGCATTGCCATGCCTTTCTTAACTCAGTTTTATGAACTATTCTGATGTCTGAACTCAGATTTGGCTTCCTCTATAGGTATGCTTTGCCTCTGAATTTAACCGTGAAGAGACACTTCTGATGCAGAACAGGAAGGCAATTTGGTGCAGTGGATATCTTGTTGTAATGATTTGCCCAATTTCCAAATGCGTGCTCTTAGTTGTATTTCAGACTGAAGTAGAAGTTGAATTTTTGTCCTTCATTGCATTTATTGCAGTGAATTCAGAAGGTGTAAAGCAGTGGAAAACCAAACTGTCATTGCTTCCACAGTACCTCAAAGAACTGAGGTCATCCTGTGAGGAAGAAGCAGTGCCTTTAGATGTTCAACTTCAAGTGCTCAGTTTTGTCCCAGTTATTTGCATCTTTGAATTTCTTCTTTTTAGATAACACTCTGTTCTCCTTGCCCACCTGGTTCTTTGCACAGGTATTGCGTAGCTAACACCAGCTCAACAGGAGCATCCCCAGGTGCTTTTTCTGTCTCTCTTAGCCACAAAATTTTCTCTTCCAAAACGTGCTATGTCTTGTCAATATCATACTACAGAATCATACTAATACTTTTGTCATACTTTGACAGTGAATTGTTATTGAATTGCTTTATCACCAGTCCCTCTGTGGTACAGAGACCCTTCTTCTCTTGGGATCATAGCAGGAAGGTTCAGGTTGTGTGCAGTGTAATCTAAATAGAAGACCATGAGATTAATGCTCAGTGTATTTTGTCAGAGTGCTAGGAATTCTAGGAAGAGTCTGGCTTCACTTAATGCTCATTGTTTTTCCAGTCTCATTTTTGGAGGGAAAGTTAAGTTGGAAGACTTTCTCTCTGCAGTAAACAGTTAATTAAATTCTAAATATCCATCTGTTCATGCTGACACACCTTCAGTGGTTAGTTGTGAATCATTTACTAATTATTTTCTGGAGAAAACTCAGATTTTTTCTGGCTCTTGATTCAGCTGTTGAAGTGCTGTCAGTCTGTGTTTTTCATCAGTGTTGTCTCCATGATGGAGTAAGTTTCTCAATAGATTTGTGGAAGATTGGTGGCTTTCTGTTCTTCCTCAGAAGAGTGTCCTGGTGGTCTGGGACTGCTACTAACTGGCAGTGCCTCTACAAGGAGTAGTTGTTGCAGTGGAAAGAAGGTTTTACTTGTGCAGTCGCGTTAAAAGTTTTCACTTCTGGCTGAATGCTTCATGTCTGGCTGGCTGTTAGTTCTTTACAAGACAGCAATATGTGGTAAGCTGTTTTGTTGGTAACAAAAATGATTTAGAGCTTCAAGCATGAGGTAACTTGTTTCCTCTTGGAAACAGCTGTGTCAATGTGCACAACACGTTGTGTCCATCTGTCTGTGACCTCACACCAGGGACAAGGGAACCTCCTGTAACATCCAGAAAACCTCTAGGACTATCCTCTGACACTTACATCCAATGCCTTAAATGATTACACTTTTTTGGCTGTATTTTATATGATGCTGTACACTCTGCATTGTGCAGCTTTCCTTATTATACTTCAGTGTTACTTGTTGCAATCTGGTATTACAAAAAGAATTGGAAAAAGAATTGGAACTGCTATCGCAAGAGTCTGTCTGTGTCTCTCCAATAAATACTCTGTTGAAATATCCACCTTGTTACAGTTGCAGAAGAGCTAGGGTCAAATTCAATAAACATCCCTAATACCATGCATTAAGTATGCCATGGGCAAGGGGGAAATGGCTGTCATCTCCTGTACTTTGGTTTGCTCTTGCCACCTTTATAGCAGAGGTGGGAGTTGGTACTCGCTTAAAAATATCCCACAAATGAGCTGTTTCAGAGGTAGACACTTTTGCAGATTCACTTAATAATCTGATTGTGAATTTGTCTATATTGAATAGAGCTGCAAAAGTTATTACATGGTACAATTGCATGAAGAAAGTAGTATTTGAATGACATGTCAAAACCTCAAAATGGTTACCTGGCTCACTAAGATTTGCAGCATGATGAGGGTCTGTGAATCAGCCCTCACAGACTGCCCTTCAAGTGTGCAGCCAGGTAACCTCACAAGAGAGCAGTAGGGAAATTAGTGATGGAGTGGCTTTTGGTCACTTGCGTTGTGCTTAACTTCCTACTACTTTTCCTCTGGGATTTAGAAGCCTGCAGTGACCTGCTCCTGCCCATGTTCACTGCACCTTTTTTTTATTGTAACACTTGATAAGTATTTTTACATACAGTGAAGTCTTTCATCATGTAGCTAAAGGTTTGGTAGAGGGATGGTTTGGGTTCTTTTAAGTCTTCCTCCTATATTGTAACATGAGGCAGAATTCCTTCCACTATCAATACCCCTGTATGATATGGATAACACAGAAATTAGGGTACAGAGGTATTAAACAAGCAACATTTTCAGCCAGTATAGTATTGAGGAGGAGAGAAATTAGTTAACTCCACCTGTCTAGTTAGATTATTCCTTCTCCTTAGTAAATGGCTTCGTCAAAAGCAGCCAGGCATCTGTTGTACGCTGTCCATTTTGTTCAGAGGCCTAGAAGGACAGGTGACTGAAAGCATTTAATGTGACAGGAATTTTGAAGTGAGCTGTTGCAATGTCATTAAATGTCAGTGTGTGCTGGAGTAGGCAATGAAGAGCATTGAAGTCAGCTCAGGGGATAAGCAGAGAATTTGGTGTCAAAGTTTAACCTGGAGGTAAAAACCCTCTATGTCTGCCCAGATTTACAGCATTATAAATGAGAGGAAAACAGATAAAACAGCCCTGTCCAGTTGAAAAACAGACTAGTGAGACAGTTACAGTCCCTTTTTATAAGTCTATTAAAAGTTTATGGTCTTTCAGAGACTGTGTGGGGACAATAAAACTATTATGTCTCCTAATGGGCAAACACTGCACAAATGGGAAGTGGTAGGAACACAAAACCCTTTCCCCTGCAATGTGTAAAAGCATTAAATACTTGGTTGGCCTTAAAGGCCATATTATGATTCCCTGATACAGAGAGGAAGACGATAAGTTATTAGATGTGGGACTTGCTATTCACTAACAGCAGGTTAGACAAACAGTGCTGTGACTCTCCCACAGACTTCTGCATAAAAACCAAGCACATCCAAAGCCCTGGATAGCTCTGAAACAGTCCTCAGATGGACATTTAGAAACAGACCTTGCACAGTTTTTCAGCTTACCTGTGGAGTGAGGGGTTTGGGGATTTAGAGGAAACTCCTGTGTCTAACATACATAGTTAGCCAGCTCCTTTAGAGCACACTCAGCTTGCCACAGTATCTTTGATAATAAAATCCCAATGTTAAGTTCTCCAGAGCATACATCATTGATCTGAAATGATACTGTGTATTGTTACAGTTAAGATAATTCATATATTCAACCAATTATAACTAAAATGTGTTTTAAAAAAAATTAAAACATACATGTATGTTTATAATTGCATGGTATTTCCAAGACTTTAGGAACTGCTGAAATCTGTTATCAGTCTTCACACCTAATTTATATGTAGGGAAACCAGAGTTCAAGGGGCAAAAGTATTATTTACTAATATTACACATGAAATCTATTTTAAAATCAGAATAGGAACCTACAAACCTTACTTTTGTGTATGCAGTTAAAGATTCCTTCTCCCTGGGAGTTATATGCAGAACCCATCTTGGATCTGCTTTTAAACAAATATTGTGTTGATTACTTTCATACTGTGATATTTACTCTGCCTGTTATAACACCATTTGTACTATTATCATGAATGAATGACACACATGATATCTTTTCTCCCTCAAATTGCTTTTGTTCTATTTTTAGGACAGAAGAGGTTTCCCGTGTCTTTTGCCTCTACCTGTAGACTATCATGCTTACTGTAGATAATCTCAATATCTCCCTGGCAACATATTTTCTCTGTTTTCCTGTCTGAAAATGCTGTGCTTGAGACAGGGTTTTAATTTACCTACTTTTTTTTTTTTTGAAAGTTGCTTTACATTTTTACCCTTCATTGAGATCATCTGTGAATAAATCCCAAATCTGATGTTTAATTTTTCGTATCTCCCCTAATGTTTATGCAATGCTGCCTATATGCAGGACACTGGTTTTTACCCCAAAATGTTCAAATTGTGAACGGAATGGACTGCTAGACATGTGCTTTAGGATAGTAAAGAAGTTCTACTTCCTTTTGTTATTGAGGTATTTAAAGAAATCCTTCCTATTATCCTTGACATCCTTAGCTGGATTTCATTCCAAATGGGCCTTGGCCTTCCTCTTTGCATTTCTGCCTATTCTGACAACATCTCTATATTCATTCCAAGTGGTCTGTCCCTGGTTTCACCTCATGTATCTCCTCCTTATCCCTGAGTTTTGACAGGAGTTCCTTGTTGAAAATACTCAGAGCTGGCGAATGTCATTGTGAGGCCTCTCTCAATGATTTTGGAATGGCTTTGGGACTCTGGGGAGGTCCCAGTTGAGTGGAAGCTGGCTAATGTTGTCAGTTTTCAAGAAGGAGGACCCCAGAAACTACAGGCCTCTCAGTCTCACTTTAGTGACTGGTAAAATTACAGAGAAGATTATTCTGGGACATACTGAAAAACACTTGCAGGACAATGCAGTCACTGGTCACAGTCAGCACAGCTTCATGAGGGGAAAGTCCTGTTTATCAACCCTTATTTCCTTTTATGATGCTTTAACCCACCTAGCTGAGCAAGGCAATCCAGATCATGTAATCTTTTTGGATTTCAGTAATGCTTTTGATACCGTCTGTCCCTGTATCCTTCAGGACAAAATGTCCAGCACACAGCTAGTCAAACACATTATGCAGTGGGAGAGCAATTGGCTCATGGGTTGGGCACAGAGGGTAATAGTAAGTGGGGTGACATCAGGCTGGTGACCTGTCACTACTGGGGCTCCGCAGGGATCCGCTGTAGGGCTGCTGAGGAGTGACTGGGGTCACTTGGCTTGTTCAGCCTGGAGAAGAGGAGGCTGAGGGGAGACCTCATGTCATTGTCTACCACTTCCTCATGAGGGGAAGAGGAAGGTGACCAGTGACAGGACTCAAGGGAATGGCCCAAAGTTGTGTCAAGGGAGGTTTAGGTTAGATATTCTTCACCCAGAGAATGGCTGAGCACTGGAACAGGCTCCCCAGGGAAGTGATCACAGCACCAAGCCTGTCTGAGTTCAGGAAGCATTTGGACAATAGTGGAGGTTTGGGTTGGCTCCCTGCCGAACCCAGCTGCTGGCCACACAGATTCCTCCCCTCCCAAGAGAGAAGGAAAAAATAGTACCCAAAGACAATTGTAGTAAAGGGGTGTGTGTATATATATATATATATATATATTCACATATATTACAATTATATACAATCAAACACTATGAATCTACAGAATAAGAACCCCAAACAACTACAAAAGGGGAAAGGGGGGAAAGGGAAATGGGACAAAAATGGGGAAAACCAAAAAACAGGTACACACACTTGTAAACTCAAGGAAAAGCTCAATAAGTAACTAATACAATAAAATCTCACCAAACTCCCCTTAAGAGAAGCAGGTACTTCCCCTCCATGCAGCTGGGACAGCAGTTTCTCTGATATGCCTCAGCTCACAGAGATAAGAACTGAGCCAACACAGAGACCTGATGTCCTCCAAGCACATGAAAGGAAGAGAGAAAGTGAGGGAGGAAACTCCCCATCTTATATACCCCTGATTATGTGAAGGAATGGTGTGGAATACTTCCTTAGTTATGACCCTGTTACCTGGGAAGGCCTAAACCAAAACCAAGAAAACTAAACCACCACAACAATGCTCTCAGGTGTATGGTGTGACTCTTGGGGCTGTCCTGTGCAAGGTCAAGAGGTGGCCATTGATGATCCTTGTGGATGCCTTCCAACTCAGGATATTCTCCTGCCCCTTTTGCTCCACTTCTTGCCCACAGAGATGCACTGTTCTTGAACGTGGAGAAAGTGATCTTTGAATATTAACCAGCTCTCTTGGACCCATCTTCCCTCTAGGGAATGTTCCATTAGGATTATTCCAAGAAGGTCCCTGAAGAGACCAAAGTTAGCTCTCCTGAAATCCAGGGCTGTGATCTTGCGCACTGCTTTGGTTCCTCTTCACATGATGCTGAACTCCACAGTCACGATCACTGTACCCAAGGCTGCCTCCAATCTTCACATCTCCAACCTTCACATCTCCAACCTTTACATCTCCAACCAGACCTTCCTGGTTTGTCAGTATGAGGTCCAGCAGAACATTTGTGCTGGTTGTTCTCTAGGATTGCTTTGGCTTGAATGGCCTGGTGTCCAGCCTAATTCCTTTCATATTCTTGGCATTAAAAATACTTTTGAATGGGAGAGATACCTACTTACCTGTAGCAAAGTGACATTCTTATGCAAGACTGCAGCTGCTTTGTATTCCTCCCCTTGGTTTTTAAATGATAGTATTTCATAAAAAGATAACCAAGTATTTTTTGGCCAAAAATATTTGCTCACACACTTCTGAAAGATGCTATCTTAGAAGAATTTTGGCTGTTTGCTAAACAATTGTCCCTAATCTTGCACATTTTTTCTTCACCTATAAATGATTTCATTTTGGAACATTTTGACTATAGGTCATATTGATTCCTACTTGGGAAAGGTTTTGTTCCATTTTGTGGAAACAAATCTTCTAGCACAATTTGCTGTAAATAATTATATGATGTTTTCTGTTAACTGGTTTCAAAATTTGTCTTAGATTTTACTGTACTTGGATTTATTGCTTGTTATCTGATACATGCCATCCATGAGAAGAGTCATATGAAACAGAAAAATCAGATAATAAAATTATTCCTTTTAAGCAATTCTCTATGTTGACCGAATTTTACAACAGTGATAGATTTTATGGGGTCTTATTCACTGTAACTCACACTGCTTCCATTATTAGTTTTATTTTCATAGGATTTATGTTCCACTGGAGTATTTCTGCAGCTAGTACCACACACAAGGGGCTGAGTTGTGAATTATCATTCATTTTTCTGTGCATACCAATCTCTGTGTTGCCTTCTATTAGTGTGATGCTCTTTCCTGTATTGCTTATGAAGAGAACTTGGTTTACCTCAGTCCGAGGTCCAGGACAGAAACCACTGCATCTATCCATTTATAAATGATTAACTATGGAAGTTGAAAATCTTTGTTAATGTCAGTGAGGTGTAGTGGTTAGAGAAGAAAGAAGCATTTCTTTTCTTCCTTTTCAAACCAAAAATCTTTGTCCAGCTTGTTTGTTGTATCTGCAAGCTGTTCAGTCATCTGTGTGTAGCCATGTCATCTTGACTCCAGCTGCATGGTATCCTTACAGTCCAGCTGTTCAGAAACAGCTCAGTCCACAGTTTCTTGGATGCACACTATGTGTGGAGTTTTCCAAAGACTTTGAGGAATAAATGAGCTGAGAGGCATCTCTTCTTCCATATCCACAGCTGAGATCATGCCTAGCCCACTCTGGAGTCCTTCAGCATTGAAGAGTGAAATCCAAAGCACTCGACATCGTCCTTTCTAGATAAAGAGACATCAGACTTGTGGTGACAAGCACACTGGTTACTTTTGTTTTCACTGCAAAAATAAACATATAAATTGTATTAATTACATAATCTAGGTTGTGGCAAAACACAAAAGGAGATTTTATAGTCATGTGTTATGAGGACCTAAGCCATTTAACAAAATGCTTAACTTCACACCGTTAATTTTTACAGCTTCCGGTCCCTGTTTTACTTGTATATTGCTAATTCTATCACTGCCTTTGGTGCTGCTCCACAACTACTGCTCTGGATGCTGCAATTTGGGGAACAGATGCAGGCTCAAGCCTTGCTCTGCCAGGCTTTCTAAAAACAGCTCATGCTAAGGTCTCCACTGTGCTGGCACTAGCTCTGCAGAGGCAGGGACAGAGATGGCAGGATTTATTCCAGTGTGAGCTTCAGCATCCAAGTGTGAGCTTCAGCTCATTCCCTTTGCTTTCTAGCAGTGGCGTACAAATCAGTCTGTGTTGCTTTGGGAAAGTGAGAATACATCAGCCTCAACGTATGTTTTGCTTTTTCCTCCAGTGAAAAGCTTTTCCTCCCTGGACATTAGAAAGGTATTTAACAAGTCCAGTGGTCTCCTGCTGTTTATCGGACCACATGAAAAAATCTGTCTTTTGTGTGTTTTGCTTTTTAGTTTGTTTTGGGATTGATTTTGTTTATTTGTTTGTTTGGTTTGCTTTTTTTATCCCCTCCAGAGGAATGTTCATGTGGATATTTTTTGGGAGGATTTTGTAATTTTTATTATATTCAATGAATGTTGCCTTTAATGCAAAAATATTTTCAAAATCAATTTGTGAAATGGAAAAGCCAATAACCACTGAAACAACCAGGGGTTTGGTTTTTTAATATCTACAAGAAAAATGTAATTCATTCTTTTATTTCCACATCCAGAAATAGATTCTTTTCTTTGTTATTGTTGCCAATGCAATTGCTTACAAATCAATCTGGTTTGGGGAGAAAATGGCTGCCTTAAAGTGAAGCTACATGCTGCCACCCATAGGACTGATCCACACCCGGCCTTGATTTAATGCTAGTTTAACTATGTACCCTTTATGAAACCTGTACAAACTAAACCATGTAGCTCTCAGATGGCACGTGCTGTATGAAGGATTTATAAAAATGTCTACATCCACATAGAAAGTTAATGTTTATAAGCTCAGTCATTTTCTAAGGCATTTGACTTAGGTAGGAAAGTCAGATTTAGTCTAACCTTTGCACCACCTCTGAAATTGAGTGCCCAGGAGGACCCCAGTATGGCAGCTGCTCTGATTGCTCCATTAACGTGACAATACTCGTGTATTGTCCTTAAAAACCTCCCTTCCTCCCGCTAATTTTAGAAATTAAAAAAAAAAAATAAAAAAATAGCCCGCAAAACAAACAAGTTAGCAGAAAACAGGTGGTCAGCCCGAAGGGGATTTTGTATTAAGCTTTGTGATTCTCATTGGGATTAATGAGAATTGTGGGAAAATAAATTCTTGACATTGTTGTGGTATTCTCAGCTCATCTCTGTGCCTTGAATGAATGAAAAGATAAGAGCTCATTTCCTTGTATCAGGGAATTTAGATGGGAAAGCTTCACTTCTCCCAGTGTGAGAGTGTTGGTTTGGCCTCTCAGCAGAGCTCCACTCACCTATGCTCTGCAAAGGCTTTAGAGTTTATAGACCCTGCTTCTGTAAAGAGAAGGGATTTATTCATGTCATTATCACACTGAATATTTTTACCCTTGGCTCTTGCCTTCCTGCTGAGAGTCACGTTTTGCAGCTGTGGGTTTGGCCACCTCACAAATAAAGGTCTGCAATGTAAGCCCTGGTAGAGCAGAACGCTGTGCAGGTGCAGCTTCTGGCACCCTGCGGTGTGGGAAGTGCAGCTGGGTTGCTCTGCCTTGTCTGTCTTTACAGAAAAGTAGGAGCTTGGTAACAAGTGAGATTATTCTGGGTTCTCTCCCTGGAAAATGCCTTTGTTTCCAGAATGTGTTAATCAAGGGAATGATTACTGCTCATTTTCTTGTTGCCTATTAGCCAATTTGGCCTGCTTAAGGTGTAGCTGAAGTAAATTAGAAGAGACATAAGCCAAAGATTTTGTGGTTTTGTGAACTGAGAACAGATATATGCATTTGATCACTTGTTCCTTCAGATTCTGTAATTCGTGTTTGAGAATTGAAGTAGTGAAGGAATCTATGCTCCTATTTCTGTCTGGGGGAGAAGTACAAGTTTTTTATAGAAGATGTAAGAAGGATGTTTATACTTGCTAGGAGCAATTTTACCCACAGCCCACGCTTTTTGTAAGCCTCTTTCTGAAGCTTTTAAAAAGAAAGGTACTTGCAGAGTATTCATGTCCAGCTTGGTTTAGCTGTTTTCTTTCCACCTTTCAGAGAAGTAGTGGTTCTGTCAATGTGATTCAGCTACAGCTCAGCCAAGTGCCTTCCCTCCTGCTCTTATAAATTCCTAGCCCTCCAATTTCCTTGTCTTGGCCAGCTTTCCCTACTTTCCCCAGTAGGAAATGCATGCTGCATTTCCTGGCTGGCTGAGTGGCTGAGGCCAGCAGGCTCTGCTGGAGGAGTGGAGCTTCCTTAGAACATCCCACTGGTCAGAGGTGAGGCTCACCTGCACTCTTGTACCATTTAGCACCCTGATAACACCATCAGCAGAAACACAGAGTCCCCGTGGAGGATTGCATCTACCTTAAGCTTCAGGACTCACTGCAAAGGACCAAGAAGGGTTGTTACGCTGAATAAAAGAACAGCTGCATTGGTTTTGGACTCAGATTTCTTACAGGGTTGTGCCTTACCTTGCTGGTACAGCAAAACCTCAGGAGCCCTTCTGAGACCTGGCACTCACTTTAACTCATGGCTTGTGTTTTTCGTTCCCTCTCTATGCCTTCTCAGGTATGAGACTTGGCAGTCCAGGACTTTGCCAAATTCCCTTGTCTTTAGCCCTGAGATCTAGCACTCTGAAAACTTCTCTTGTTTTCAGTGGATTTGTCCAGTTCAGCTATCATGGAATTTTTCTGGTTCATATTATGTCACTGAGCTATTACTTTTTCAGTTGTATTTGTGGCATGCAAATAGCTTAATTCACTGATGGAGCTAGAGTCATGAGAACAAATTTCTGACTTCTTAGTGAATCAGAAAACAGCTTGGTGAGTGTGCATTTAATAGGAGGATGTTTTGAAAGGGGCACAATGGCCAAGTGCCCAAGATGAAAGTCAGAGGAAATACATATGAGCGAGAAAAGCGTTGGAGATTGTTTCCATCTTCATTAGATACTTTCACCTTGAATGCCGAAGATTCTTGGTAGAAGGAAAGAGGAGTTGTCTGCCTTGCTTGTCTGCTGTTTTTGGCAGCCAGCATCAGGAAAGGCAATGAACACACGGCTAAGCTGCTCAGTGAAAACAGGTATTCAGGCTTCCTGAAACTCTACGTGTCTGTCTCAGTAAGTTCCAGGACCTGCCAGTGCTGTGACGTTCCCATCAATTAAACAAACAAACAAAACCCCATCTACAAACAAACAAACAAAATCAAACAGAAAACCTTTCTGTCCAAAGCAAAGTTACTTATATGTACACTGGAAAGCTTGGGAGCTTGGAACATGGATCAGAAATTGTGGCAGGGAGATTTACTTCAAAACTAGAGATATTCCGAGAAGTTTGCATAGCAGCAAATCTAAAGAGCAACTTAAAATTAATACAGTGATGCTATTAGTAATTAATCAAGATTGGTATTTGTCTGGTATTCTGACAGTACTTCTCTGCTGGTGCAGACAGTTGGTGTGTGGAGTTTCTAGGCTCAGTACAAGCACAATGGCATCAATTGACCTGGGTTTTAATTCACCTGCAACTGTGCCTCTTGTTTAGAAGAAGAAAACAGAGAAGTATATTGATTTCTTCTACAAAAAGAGTTGAATTCCAGAAGTGTTAATCCTTTTAATATTCAAATGTGTTTCATGTGTTTTTGCATGTACAGGATGGATTACAAAGAGGGAGAAGAGAAATTATCATTAAATAAGTAATTACTCCTAATTATTTACAATATAACAGACAATTGACTAAACACCTTTGTTTCTTTCCTGCAGCCTCCTCCTCAGATATATGATAAACAGCTGGATGAAAGGGAACATACAATTGAGGAATGGAAAGGTAATTCCAGTTCAAAATTACATGGGAAGGCATATTTCAGTGGCAAAATGGTCCCATCCCACTGCCTAGTGTGTCTGTGTTAACATTAGAATTCCTCAGACATAAAGAATTGACACTAGCCCAACAAACTGGTGCTTTGATAGAAAAAAGATAAGAAATGTCCTGAGGACTATCATTATCTACACAGCTGAATGTTAACACAGGAGGTGCAGACTCCAGTGCTCCACTGAAATCTAAGGATATCACCTGGAGAACAGAGTACTGTTCAGTGGGACGATACATCAGAGTTGTAGCCACAGTAAAAAGTGTTGTATTATTGTGCGGCTTCATTTATAGATGGTGCACCATTAATCAATTCACATGTTCTAGTTTAATCCCATTTGTCTCAATTCAGGACCAAAAGGAAATGAGGAGAGGAGGGCAATGGCAAGTAGAGCAGTCAGATTTGTAAAGACAAGGTAGGGCAGACCTAGGGAGCTCTTGGGAGGGCTTCACCACTCTGTGACAATTGTTTCGTTCCTGGTCACAGGCTCTGGTCCCTGTTTGTACCTCTCACAATTCTTTCTTCCAGAACTCATCTACAAAGAAGTAATGAATTCTGAAGAAAAGACTAAAAATGGCGTAGTAAAAGGACAGCCTTCTCCTTCAGGTACTCGGCCCCATTGAATAACTTTGATGTGATTTCTGTACTTACAAAGCACTTGGACTAACCTTGCCATTATGTAGACTGTGAAAATCCAGTGTTTCTAATGGGTTGACCTTGATAAACTGTGCTCCAGTGTCATGTTAATACTTAAAAATTGGTCTTGTTTCTTTTTGAGAGATAGTTGTCCTGGTGTTTTTTGTGGAAAGATCTGTGATTACAGACTATCCTCCTGTGGGTGGAGAAGTTTATCTCACACTAATATTTTTATACTGCTTATGGATGCATAATTGATGTAATAGTTTGGTAGTTGATATAAGCAAAAATAGTGATGTTATCACATATCCATATGTTGGACATGCAACATACCTGAGCCCCACCCCAACCCATGTAAGTGTCTGCTACCTAGTCTGGTATTTTATCCTCTCAGAAGTCTGAAAACATTAGAACAGCTTGCTGACAAGCTTTGTTGACACTTCAGTGAGAAGGGAAAGTTGTCTTCAACCACTGATTCTTAAAGTTCTGTCACAAAAAAACCAAAAAAACACAATTAAGTTTCTTCTGAGGAAAATTCACATCAGCAGTTCTTCCCACAGAAATGCAAACTGCCAGTACACAGAAGTACCCATTTGTGAAGCCATGCTTTCACTGGCAGACTTGAAGTGACCAGATTTTGAGCACAGCGATCCAGTAGCATTTACATGTAAAATTACCTCATCAGAGCTTGTCCTCAAAGTAAAATAATTTAATTCAGTCTTCTCTGCATATTTTCAGAGGCATTTTTTTTTGTGTTCTCATTTTTCACTTGCTGCTGAACTTACTTAATGTCAGAACAGGAATGTGTCATTAGTAATTGACAGGACAAGGGGAAACATGGAGGCAGTTAATAGAGTGCTGGATGGTGATATTGGAGCACTAGCACTGCACCTGGATTTTGACACCCATGAAATAATTTATTGGAAACAATCCATTGTGTTCTTGCCAAGTAGGAAACAAAGTACAGGACTTGCAGATTTAATTTACCGAACTACGGTACCACCACTGAAAAGTAACCTGGGGCCCTAACAAGGATCTGATAAATCCTCATCCTTAAATCTTTCTCCCCTGCGGAAGTGTGGTTGCAGGCTGATTTATGATCAAGGAATTAACTATCCAGGGATTTCTTTATGTATTCCACGTTCTCTTCTTTTCTCTGTGGAAGGGTTTTATTATGTAAAACATTTTCAAATATGCAAAATTGTCATTTCTTACCTGTATTTCTTCTACTATTTCTCTTTGACTATTTTTTGATTTTTAGGCACCAAAAAGTGTAGCAACTATTTAAAAACTGCTCTCAGATGAGGCTGTTTTATGAAACAGTAGATTTCCTGTTTTTCTTCCCTTCATGTGGCTGACTTAAATTTTCAGCTGAATGAAATACTGAAAGAATGAGATAAAACACCAGGTCTGAGCATAAGGAAAATGAGAGAGACTCTACACACACATTATTCATTGGTTGATGTTCTTGGCAAGAATTCAGAAAGGTAAAATTTGGCACTCTTGTCAATAATCATAGCAAGCAAGCTGGAGATTAGTTTCCATGATTACTTGATCAGAGTTTTTGGGGAGACTGCTGAAGCTGACAGCACCAGGGAAAATAACTGCCCGTTGATACAGCTACTTAGAGTGCCTGTGTATCAGGGTGTCGATCTCTTGTTCTATGAAGAATTGGTTAATAAAACATACAAGCTTGAAATGTGGGGCTTGGGGTGTGGGGGGACAAAACTCAAGGGCCCCTCATGCTCATGTTCAATGAACAAAATCCAAACAGATAATACTTCTGCCTGTCCAAAAGATCTCTCTAGGCTACACTGTTTATTTTCAAAAAAGTTTTTTGCATTGCCTTGCCTGTGTCTTTGCTGCAGTTCTTGTCCTGTCTCCAGAGAACCTGGAGAACAGATTCATCCATCATGCCTTCTGTCAGCTTTTAGCTCACATAAATTTCATTATCACATCAGTCTTCCTTTGAACTTCACTATCTGCATCTTTGAGTCTTTCCAACATACTGCTTTTCTCTACTCTTTATCTTGTTGACGCCTATCTTTTAGAGCTCACAGTGTCCAAACCTATTTAAGACATTAGTAGTGCTGAATTGAGTGGAAATATTTGTGTGTGGGTGTGTAGATATGTGTTACATAAATGTGCGTGTCCACATACATGCATAAACAAAGAATTTAATTTCAGATCATAGTTTTTGCTTTTCTATTCTTTCTGTGTCACAGAATTGCTAAATGGCTTGTTTTATTTATAAATTCAGATGCTGTACCACTTACTGACATGCTGACTATTCAAAGCCATATCATTTCTAGGCTGGGAGAACAGAAGTGATTAGAATAAAGAGTTTTCTCAGTGGAACTTAGTCACAACAATACTTGTGAGAAATAGCCACGAATCAACCTCCAGGATTGCTGACTAATTCACACCCTTATAACATGAAGATATATACCTTTTATCACCTATAACCCCTCCAAAATACACACTCATATATATTTGGCTATCACACATGCTTTTGTGAATCTTCTGTTGAGGTCTCCTTATGGGTTCCACAGAAGACGCATTATTTATTTTAAGCTTTATCAAGAACTGCAGTAGAACTTTGCACTAGCAGTCTTTGTTTCTGACTGGTATGATCAAACAGCATGTATTTTCATAACAAAAAATAATACAAGGCTGTAGATTATTTAGAATTAAATATAAGTTCTGTCCATACTATCTAAGCTCCTCTCACACTCTTCAGTACCCTTCACTACCCAGCTATAGTTTCCTATCTAAAATTTTCAACTGTCTTCTCCTTTCTGGATACAGAATATAGTAAATATCACTGATCTCAGTGCAGCTTATTCTTAGCATTCCCTTTGTAGCTGAAAATTGATCTTTGATCCTTCCTTTCCTGGCTTTCAGTTGCTATCTGCTTTGGTCAGTTTTGCTGCTATCACCAGGAACTACTGGATACCTTTATTAAACCTCTTCTGTCATGTGCAGATTCTAAATTCAGCAGCTGATGGACTTGCCAACCACTGCAACATTCGATATCAAGAGTTGCTATTTACACAATTTATAAGAAGCTGAGCAAATCCCCAAGACAGGCATGAGGCTTTTCTTTTGGAAACAGTGAAATCTGCAGTTCTCCTTTCAGTTTTTTCACCCCCAAATCTGTACCAGTTGAAACTGAAGTCTCAGAGGCCCCTCCATTGGTGCTCATTAAATAGCTCTTCAAAGGACCCCTCTGAGGAAGGAATCCCTGTTTTACAGCAGGGAAGCTGATGTGTGCCTTAAAACAGGAGCGGTCAAGTCAATGGCAGAGCCAGGAACAAATCCCAGGAGCTGTTTCTCACCTGCTCTAACCTTTAGCTCTTTTGTTTAATCCTGCAGCCAGTGAGAAGCTTCCTGTTGAACAGCAAATTCATAAATAGGGCTCTTTTTCTCTTTTGAATGCACCTCTGTCATTTCTGTGCTGTCTCCCCTGGCACCCATCCCTTCAGGAACAAACTCTTGTGGCACCAGGCAGGTGCTGAGCATAGGAAATGAAGCCTTCCTTACTGTCTAGGACAGCTTTTGGTTGGGTTTCTGAGTGTTAGTGCATAAGTGCTGCTTTGTGCTGCTGAATTCTTTAACTCATTTACATTTAATGTGGTTTCATTTGGTTTGATGGACATGTCTTTGAGTCTGGGTGCTTTGGGACTGCAACAGTAACTATCATGTCTGTGTGCTGTGTCATGTGAAATTGTGCTGAAAGCCAGGAATAACCATAAAAAGGTACTTTCCAGAACACTGTGGACTGAGTTGATACTTGCTGTAAAGAGCATACCAGGGTTTATTGAATTCAGTGGTGCTGAATCAGACAGAGTGTAACGAAATCTTCACCTGTACAATTTCTGCAGCTATTTCTTCAGTTGTTTTGCCGAGCTAAGTGCTTTGCACGTTCATTAAAGAAAGCTGCACAGCAACAGTTTGATCAGAAGTCTATTGAACCTGCCAGAATTCTTTCCATTTGGTTCCTGGGACAGTATCCATGACTTAATAACAGGCTTCTGTCCAGAATGGTAAACATTTAGAAAGGTAATATATTGTTTAGTCATTAATATAGATAAATTCAGTCATGTTTTCACTACACATAGATGCAGTTGTCTTGATTAGTATTTTCATAAAATGCCACATGATTAAATAACATGTAAACATGAAATAACAGCATTGTACTGGATGCTGAGATACATGTAGTGAGTACCTTAATGAGGGACTTGTAATTAAGTCTTAGAAAAACAAATCTTCTGTCAGAGAAGATAGATGATTGCTGTCTGCAGTCACCAGTCAGGCATCATTAAGATTGCGCTGTCTTTTTGCAGCACCTACTAAATTGACTATTTTATTTTCCTACTGTATCAGGAGAGTAAACTAATTTAAAGATAGTTCTGATGCCATAAGATCTTTGTAGTACTACGAGAGCAGAAAGCAGCCCGCACCTGGAGCTTTGAGTATGAGCGTTATGAGCTGTAACTCTTCAAAACAGACTGTTGAGGGAAAGAATTTCCTGGTAAAATATTTAATATCATCCAGTGCCTAGATTTTGTATGACCCGCTTTCTGTTAACATTTGCCACTGTCTAAAATGGTCTGTATACTTACACGCCCGTTGCCACAGGGTAAGTATCCTTTGCTTTTTAAAATCCGATCTGTTCTGGGGTTTCAGGTTTAATCACGTTGGTGTTCGTTTTCGTAGCACAGGTGCAGCAGTGAACAGCAGTGAAAGCCTCCCTCCATCCTCATCTGTCAATGACATCTCATCCATGTCCACGGATCAAACTCTGGCGTCTGACACGGACAGCAGCCTGGAAGCTTCTGCGGGACCCCTCGGTTGTTGCAGGTGACTAGCCGCCTGCCTGCGAAACCCAGCGTTCTTCAGAGGATGATGGAATTTAGGAGGAAAAAAATCATGGGAGTTAAGAGATGAAAAGAAAGAGAAATAAAACACAAAGATTTAAACGAAACAAACAAGCAAACAAAATCTTTTCAGCCTGCTTTTCCTACAGAGTTATGTAATGCAGCTAAGCTCAAGTGTATATTTAACTTATAGTTGCTCTGCTTTGGTCTTCTTCCAGTGATGCTTACCAGGGGGGAGAAAAAAAGGAACTGAAAAATCCTTTTTTTGCCCCCCTCCCCACAAGATGCAAAATGAATGGCTGCAAAACCAGCAATCTGCAACTGTCCTTTTCACACTGGCATGACAAGGTGTGCAGTAGCCACTCTCAAACATACGAGTGTGTATCTGCCTTCACTCTCTATTCTGTCACCTGCCCAGCGAGGCAGACAGGGATGTACATGCATTTTTCTTAATATAGGAACAGCACATAGACACACACATGCCAAGAGAATTCTGGCAGTGTATGCAGCTGTGTGCCCACAGGAACACACACATCTGCATACATACTTAGTGTGCACTCCACAACCATAAATGGCCCATTTCAGGTGAACTGCATAACTACATATGTGATACTGCCAGTATATATTCTATTTCTTTGTTCATTGATGAGGTTGCATATCTTGTATGAGGACTTGTGGAAGTGTAAATAACCACACAGAACTGTGGCTCCCTCAGACACTTGAAGATGTAGCACCAAAATTTCTGCTGAGAGTTGTATATATATTTTGAAATAATAGCCAGTTTTATTGAAAGAAGAAGCCACAGAGCTTCATAGAAAAATGTTAGTTTGTGAATGTTAAGACTTGTTGTTCTGATTTTTAGAGCAGATATGCCAAGCTGAGACCAGGTTAGAAGGAAGCACATGTATCTTTGCAAGCTACAGGGAACAAGAATGAAGGTGTTTTATGCCCAGAAAGAGTTATCTCAGTAAGCAGTTTTTCCTGTCACTGTTAAGCGAGTTTTCATCTTAGGTCATAGATAGGCTCACTATTATGAATTACAGGTATGTTTGGAAGTTAGAGGGTTAGGGAATGAGCAGGTTATGATATATGATTATAAAAAGGACATGCAACAACTTGTTTTTATTTTATGTCTAGGTCTTTACTAGGTTAGACAGAGAACGGATATTTGCGGCCCACTCCCCTTCAGTGTGTGTTTGCAGCTTAGAGCTTGTTTTTCCTTAAGTCATTCCCTAGCAAGGATCTCTGCTACTAAGAGAACAGGCCTCTCCAGGTGCTTTTGGCTGTTCATTTGCTCATGATAAACCATCAGACTGCCCAGGAAGTTTTAGCAGCTGTTTTACATGGAAGAAAACCACAGAGTGCATGGGTCTAGGATTCCTCTTTTCTAAGTGCTAGCAAAGGTTATCAATCAGCTGGCGTGCTGGGATGGAAGGGTTGCAATCAGGAGTCTCAGGCAGTTTTGACAGGCAAGTTCCAAAGAACCCAACTGCAAGTGTTTTTACCAGAGGATGACAAAAGTCCACACAGAATTTTAGAACAGTTGAATATTTTTCTGGCCAAAACAGCAGTTAACATTTTCCACTGCAAGGTCATTGTTACCTGAGTTGGAAATTAACTAAAATCTGAGTCATCTGTCCTTTTGTTAAAGTGTGCCATGTAAACTGAAACGAGCTAAATTGTATTCTAATGCTTTTCTAAATGTCAGAGAGAGAAATTGTTTAGACTAGTGTTTGGAATTAGTGGATATCTTAAATTCACTAATTCTTATGTATTCAAAATTCTACTAAAATAGGACTGTTTTATTTGGTGGCTCACAAGCCTGCCATTCTGTGGTAGGAAAAAAAAATAATTGGGTATCAAGTCAGATTTTGTTCAAAGGGAAGAAAGGAAGAAAAAACTACTTTTCAGGGTGGGGAGAAGGGAAGATAAAAATTAAGTTGATATAGAATAATTTCAGACTTGGTAAGTCTGAACTGTATCAGAATTGCTGTAGGAGGTAGGTATTTTCCCCGGGTATATTTCTGGTAGATTTTTATTGAAATTTTTTTGAGAGTAAAATTAGGTCGATAATGTTCTAAAACTCGGAGCAGTGATTTTAAAAGCAATAATCTACTACTGCTAAATATATTTAGCAATATTCTCTCTTAAGCCATGAAACATCAAGTCACTATTGAGTGATGTAACTCTCATTTCAAAGCCAGTGATCATGAAAATATTGAAAGGGTAACAGCAAAGCTCTGTAGGTATGTAGGCAATAACACCAAGGGTGACTTCTTAGCAATAATGAAATGTATCACCTCCAGATTTAATTCACCATAGACATATATTAATAATATTCAGGTAACTAATATCTGCTTTATATTCCTTAGTGTGCACCGTTTGAGTGTGTTATTTAAGCAAAACTAAACAAAGCATCTCAAAGAGGCAAAGCTGTATGTTAGAGAAACTGCAAAAACACCACCAGTGTAGACCGTGGAAACTCGGAGTAATGACAGCTCATTGCCAGTGCTATTATGGAGATGTGACATAGGCAATAGCAGAGAAAGCATTTGTAGTCGATGGATACTTGTAGATCTCCCATGTTTCATCTGTAGAAGTCAAAAAATGTACTCTTAGTCCCATGGTATAATTCAGTCTTGTCTGGGTTCGTGAGGGCTGGGTGGACGCGCACAGATGATGCCCTGAATGAACCCACAACACAGGAGTAAAATAGCTTTATTCCAGCAGCCCTGATTCTGCCAAGCACCAGTGCTTGTTCAAACACTTAACGGAGACTGTAGGGATGCATCCATGATTTTAACTAGCACGTGCTTTTGTTCTTTGCTCAGCAGTGATTGACATCAGCATGTGCTTAAGTGCCTTGCTGAAATGGGGCCTAAAAGAATTATTGCATCTCTTTTTGTCCTCAAATTAGTCTCCTTTATGAGAAGCTCTATCTGAGGAAGGAGACTTGGAGCTGTCCACATTGGACACTAGAAGAAAAGCCATCAGTGAAGAAAAGCATCAGTTCTTTACAATTCTGGTCCTTGTATGTCCAAACTGAAGCAGTGACCGTCAAGCAGGAATGGCATCCTTTGTTTTGCTTTGTGCGAGGAATTCGGTGCTGTCAAGCTGATACCTTACAGCAGTGCATGTACTCTTGAATAAAAGGTGATAGGGATGATGTTCTGAGGTTGTCTTAAGGGAAGCAAATTTTATTTTCTGATTCGAGAAGTTTTGATACCCCTCTCTTCAAGTCTGTCCCCCTTTATTTCATCATTTTGTTCAGCTTGATAATAATAAATGCTTTTCTTATTTTTGCCACTGATCTTTAAACTCTACTTCTGTTTAAAATATTACTAAATATAGTACTTGACCAAGAATTTTCACTTAATTCTCTGAGGTTTGCATTTGTAAGCATAATTGCCACCAGTGCAGAGATGAAGGAAATTGGGAAGCAAGAGACCTATGACAGATGTCCCAAGGCACTAAAGGGGCAATCAGAGAGCCTATGCCAGAAGTGGCATCATCCTGAAGGGCAGCTGGACCTTTCAAAAATAGCTTGGTATTTTTGAAAATATGCCTGAGAGCCTATTGATATCTTAAGTGCCTGAATCCCCAAAGAAATTCTGTCCCAAGTGGCTTACTTAAGTCATGTATATAGCTATGAACAGGGTGAGGAGAATGGCAGAAGCATTTTCACTATCAGTGGCTGCTCAGATCACTAGCTGCAAGAAGCAGCATTGAGAAGGCACAGAGGAAGGTTGCTGCAAAACTTTCCTGCTTTATTTTCAGATGAAGTACTTCTGGGTAGAATGAGAAACAAAAAAGAAAAAAAAGTCAGAATGGCTCTTAAAAGACCCTTAATCTGTTTTCTTTCACACTGCTGAGTTTAAATGAGGAGGGGGTATTGATTTGCTACAAGCTGATGCAAGTTATATATGTTTTCAATCCAAAATTTTTGGTAATTTTTGAAAACAGTCTTCAGATACTGACTTGGCAACTGGAATAGTATATTGTGCATTTTGACTATATTCCATTAAAATGCAATCTGTCTTTTAGAGAGTTCAGGTATTTGAGTTGGTCACACAGTGATTTATGGGGAGTGCATTGTGGTTGATGATCCCCCCCTGCTACCTAGAATTCCATGGCATGAATAGATTCAGGAATCTTGGCAAGCTTGCATTATATAAAACAGAGCTTAAATTGGAGTGCAAGTATGGTAATGAGTTAAAAAGAAACTAAAAAAAAAAAAAAGGAAAAAGCTACAGAAAGCCTGACCAGGTTTTCCAAGCCCTAATGCACTGATGGTTTTCCTCTGGAAATCACCAGTTCCTGCACAGGATTGGCCGCCGAAGGTTGCACGAGATAGATGATCATGTCACTATGTCTCTCTTCCAAACTTATAACCAATCTGGTTTATGTGTATGGTTTTATCTTCATATATATTGCTTTACCTTCCATGTTTGGGCTAATGATACTGAAGAAATTAGACCAGTTGTAGTGCCTTTAGGGAGTTTTCCTAAGGAGTGCTACGTAACTGATTTGGATTGTATTCTAGATTTGCCAGTGAGCACCAATGATTTCTTTTCCACCAATTTCAAAATTCCACATATTTTCTCATGAAAAATGTGCTAATAGGAAATTTTAGAATTGCCTGAGAGAGTCACTTTCAGCAAATCTCCCAAATTTTTTATTAGAGAAGTGTCTGGAGTTTCCTGAAATTATTGTGAAATGTAATTGGAATGTTATAATTCAAAATAACTTTCAGCATTGGCTTATTTATATTAAAAACTTTTTGGTACTTCAAAGGATCAAAAATTACTTTAGTTTCAGATCTATTTATGTTTCTTTCTTCATGCTTATTCAGATTTTTAAATTTTGTGTGAATTCAAACATGCAAAAACAAACAAACAAAAAAGGCATTTTGCAACAAACTGTGCTTCCAGGGCGAGCAATATGAAAGAACACCTGCAGGGAAGAATTAGAGTTTCCTTTTAATAGTCTGGCAAAAAAAAAAAAAGTCTGAGTTAGTTGTTCACTTTATGTTTAGGCTTTTGTTTTCTTTGCCTCTGTATGTGTTTGCAGGAAAGAGAGGGTGTACATAGGGACATGATTTTTAGAACCTGTGTTCTACTCATACATAATCCAAGTTCTCAGTGTGGCTAAAGAGAGTAGCTGTAACATAACCATGCATCTTCAAGAATCTGATGGCTGTGCTTATTTGAACTTCCACCACTTTACAAAGGACATGGTTAACTAACTGCAAGCTCGAGGTGATCTTTTGCACACACACACAAACACACACACACAAAGAAAACCATTGTGCAGTAGGTTTGAATATTACACAAATATATAATGTCTTAATTGGTATGATGCTTGGGGGAGGCAGGGGAATGGGGAATGTGTCATCTTCACTGATGAGCTGGAGAACAGACCTGTCCAGTGGAATTTAGTGGAATCCTCTTAGTGTATTAGGAACTTGCCAGTGTGGCCTGATTTTTTTCTCGTTTGTTGTTGGTTTGGGTTTTTTTAATCAATTATTGGTTGCAAGAGGTGAAATGTTTAACTTAATGCATGTTCAGTCTCATTGACCCATGGCAAGTCTGAGTTTTAAAGAGGTTTTGATTCGACAAAAGAATGTTGAAAAACTTCAACTGAGGCTAATGGTGCCTTTTAACTTGAGTGTGAAAAGCTGAAAAGCACATATTGAAGGCAGACACAGTCAATTGGGGAAATAAATGTGTCCCTACCATGCTTATCATTTCAGACAGGTCTCTTTTGCTAATTTTCACTGAACAGGGCCATTCTTGTCTTCTGGAAAGCAAGATATTTATAATGTAAATAGTTGTATTGATTTATTTTTTTCCTTCCTCTGTAATTAATATGTAATAATCCAACATGCTATTTCTGTTAAAATCTTTTACAATAAGGCCGCTGTATGCCTAAATATGGTTGACCTCTGACCTTCTCCTAAGTCAGTCACATGCTGATAAAGGAGGGTGCTGGAAGTTTCAGTGTACATACAGAATCATGTATATTTAGTAAATTGGGTAAGTGGGACTTATGGCCAGTATGCATTAAACCACAACAGTAACAAAGCTCCAGATCTTAACTAGCAAAAACAACTGTTCACCTTGCCATGTCCATCCTGTAATAAGATCTAAGTTGCACCTGCCTGTAGTTCTGCATGAATCAGACTTTGAAGTATAACTAACAAGACCTGTAATGTATCAGTGTTGATAAACGTAGTTGTAAAAGAAAAAAAAAAAAAGAAAAAAAAAGAAAAGAAAAAATGAAAAAAAAACGAAAAAAAAAGAGAAAAATTTGACCAACAAAAGAAAACCAACAACAGCAACAGCTCAGTATCAAAACTGGAAGATGAGACATGTCCGATTTTGTTGCACAGTTATAGCTGAAAAGAACAACCGGTGTCAGCATAAATGGACTACAGTAAGACATTTGTTAAGGAATCAACATTATTTCCATACTGTTTTGTTCTTACCCTGTTTACTTTAACCATCTGTTGTTCCCTGTTCCACAGGGGACAACAGGGCCTGAGTGATCAGTGTTTTATGGGTCAATGTCACATTAATGATTTCCAATTTCTGTTTGTTTAACAATTACGGAACTAAGATGGGACTCTCATGTTCTCCCATGTGTCAAAAGGAATCCTGTCAGAGCTTCCTCATGAGGATACTCTTCTCACTGCTGTCTTGACTCCTGTCAGCTGAATGACTTTGCAGTGTTCCCGATAAAGAGCACAACGCAGCAAATAGAATGAGTGAGGGCTTCATTGCAGGCACGTTGTGCATCTGTGCTCTCACAGGGGCTCAAAGTCACGCAGGGACAGGACTCAACTGAAATATGGTATGTACTCTATGCATGACGCCTATATTACACCTTTATGACCTTATAGTGGTAAAACTGCTGATCTTTACAGATGTGGATTTGGACCATCTTTTTATTTGGAGGAAAATTGTCATGAACCTCCGTCCTTATCCCACAAACCACTTGCTCCTATCCAGAGCAGCTAAATGGAAGTTAAAACAGTGCAAGGGCCTTCTGGGGGCCATGCACAGGGGTGAATTTCATGCTGTTTGAATGTGATCTTGCCAAAAAGCCTGTATGTCTAGCAGGGGAGACTGTGACTGTCCTATAAGGAGTGTTTGTGTTGTTTACTTTAAAACAAGCTTTGCTAATTAAAGTAGTGTATTCCGGAGTCCTATTTGAATGGCATGAAGGGTATCAATGAAGAAGATACAAAGTATGCTCCTTCAGCTCTCCTGGCTTCTCCTTTCTTTTCCTTCCACCCTCTCTAGGGGTCACAGATAAAGCTGGAAACATGTGGACATTGCCAGGATTGATAAATTCAGTTAGTGCTGCTTCTGATGGGCTTCATTTAAGAAGCATTTACAGCACTACAGAAATGTAAAGGTATCTTAAGGCACATGAGAGTCAGACTTTTTGTCTTTAATAGCTTTAGAGTCTATTCCTCTGGTTGACTGAGTAAAAAATATTGCGGGGTGGGGGGAGAATGACCAGGTGACTGGATAGAATGAAGAAAATCTGTCAGGTAAAAGCTAGTCCTT
>JAWWEW010000131.1:15446973-15461973 GCA_035583185.1 Anabacerthia variegaticeps | reverse complement strand
CCCTTAGAAATCCCTTACTTCTAAAGCTATAAAGATCCATAAAATACACACCAAAAATACATAAAAATACATAAAAAATCCTTAGGCATCAGTAGATTCGTGAAATGGTTTGGTTTGGAAGAGACCCTAAAGATCATCTAGTTCCAACCTCCCTGCCATGGGCAGGGACACCTCCCACTAGACCAGGTTGCTCAAAGCTCCATCCAGCCTGTCTTTGACCACTTACAGGGATGAGGCATCCACAGCCTCTCTGGGCAGTCTGTTCCAGTTTCTCACCACCCTCACAGGAAAGAATTTCTTCCTAATAGCTAATCTAAACCTGCCTCTTTTCAGCTTAAAGCTATTCCTCCTTGTCCTGTCGCTACACTACCTTGTAAAAAGCACATCTCCAGCTCCCTTGTAGCCCCTTTAGGTGCTGGAAGGTGCTACAAGGTCTTCCTGAAGCCTTCTCTTCTCCAGGAAGAACAGCCACGACTCCCTCAGCCTGTCCTAATGCAGGAGGTACTCCAGCCCTCTGATCATCTTCACGGCCTCTTCTGCACCCGCTCCAACAGGTCCCTGTCTTTTCTGTGCTGAGCACTCCCACACTGGAAGCAGTACTCCAGCTGGGGTCTCATCAGCACCACCAAACGACAGAGATCAACCTTATCATAATGTTAATTAGTCCTTACCCCTACAACAAATTCTTTAGCAGTGGAGACAGTCAGAAGTGGCAGACTGAGAGAAATACTACATAGCTACTGTAAGTAATACTGTTTTAAGTTGAACTTTCATTTAGGTCTATGCAATTGAAGCTGATGCTCCCGCACAGAGCAAACATTACGACATTTTAAAAAACATGCATCTTGTCAAGTGATACAGCTTTTTATCTTCTGGTTTATGCTCTAGAGCATTTATTTATTAGGGGATACTCCAACAGCTCAGGAAATGAGTTCCCTTAAAGATAATAGCATTCAGTAATTATCACATCTCTCATTTCACCATGTCAGAGAAGCCATTTAAAATGATGATCACATCCAAATTCCTGCTACATTGCCTGTAGGAAATGTATTACAAGTAAAGAGAAAAATGTTACTGCATCAATATTGCAATCTTGCTGTGAGGACCTAATGAGTTTGCACTTCATCGTGAAGTGCATGCAAGGAATTCATATTTCCATTGCAGGGAACAGCTACATAATATAGTAAGTGCACACAAGAGCACATTTTTTTTCCTCCCAGAAGAGCATTAGGAGGAAGAACAGTCAGAGCAATAACAACATAGCAACTACCTGAAAAATTGCAATTAATTCAACAAGCTAAATGGAAAATATTTCCTCACTAAAATTTTTGTAAAACAGAATCCAGTAAGGCCTGTCTCAGGTGGTGAGTTTGTCAGGTGTTTCTTTAAGTGCTATGTGTGTATGTGAGTAAGTCCTATAACAATGCTTAATATGTTCAAAGCCAAGTTAGGAAAGTAAATCACATTTCATGCAGACAGCAGTTCCTTTCAATTAGCGTGGTGTTTGGAGAAAATATCCCTGGAAACATTTTGGCATTATAGCTTTAGCTTTTTTTTTCCCCTTACAAACAACACTGATATAGGATGTAGACTTGCCTCCAGCCCACTGCAATGCGGAGGAAATTTCATGTTCTCTTCCTTCCATTATTTTTAACTACTGAAGAGTACAACTGACTCAGTAGCATTGGCAAATTAATTCACCATAGTGGCTTTCTTTTGCAGTTACCCAAGTCTTTCTGTGAGAATGCACTGGATGCCTTTAGGAGTTTTTATGTTGATAGGAAATAAAGCAGGTTGTAAAGACTGAAGGACAATCATTTCAGTCAAGCTGTGCTAGTAAACTGATAATATACACTAATGAACTGATACACTACTGGACTGCTGATCAGCTGGTTGAAAGAGCTCTGAAACTATAAGCAATTTGGTTGTTGATGCTGTCTTCAGCATTTCGAACTGATGAATAAACACCTGACAGCCATGCTGGTTACAGTAATCACTCTTTTAGGAAATACCAAGTTTAACGAGCACAACAGAACAAAACAACACCTACTAATTGTAAACAGTCTCCCTGTAGGCAAATGGTTGCTCATACCAAATCAGAGCTTCACCTTCAGCTCAGGTCAAAAGTTGGTTAAATACCACATGTGCTTTTGGAGCATTAGGCTTTTGTAAGCGTGTGTAAGATTACCCCTAAAACACCTACACAGGAATGCACATCATGGGACCCATACCCTAACCCTAAACGGGTAGGGCAATGGAGAGCTGGGGATGGCCCACACATTGTCCCACTGTGTGGAACCAGGTGTGTTAGTTTTGCACTGCAGAGAAGCAGTGGATTCCCCATCACTGCTCTCCACACCAGGAGGACTTCTCTCATACTGCACGGGACTCTAAGAACAATTGCTGTTTGGAGGTTGTGGCCTTTGATGTCAAATACTTTGTGTTGTAGGTCTTGCTTCAGTTGGCTCATGATATTTTCCCTGAGGTTCAGTAAAGCCAACTGGAACGTTATTGTCACACAGGCTAAGAACCAGTCCATGGTTGCCTGTGGGAGGCCTTCTCTAGCTAGCTCACAAAGTTCTGACCTACCCATTGAGAGAGTTTCAAACTTAAAAGACTCATGCAGGCAGCTTCTAAGGCTGGGAAAGAAAATTACCATTCCTCAACTAAGCAGGACTTAGAACAGCAATTAAAAGAACTAATGTGATGGTGATAAAAGTACTCTTTAAATGTTAGCCCTTTCCCTCCATATTCTTGACAAACTAAAATCTTGTCTTCCCCTTTCAGGACAAAAATGTTGTAGGAGCAGAGTTCACGAGAGTGATGCATTGGTCTACACATCTCAGTCATGGATGCCACAGCAGCACAGAGTTAAGACCTCAAGGAGAAGGGAAATCCAGGTCCTTGCTGCAGTAATTTCTACACCTCAGACCTCATGTGTGCATTCTGCTTTATTACCACCAGTCACAAAGGTTCAAGGCCCTATCCCTTATTCAAGCAAAAACTCCTCCTTCACTGTCTGAGAGATTTGGCCAACAAAGCCAGAATCAAGGTCAAGCCTTATATACAGAGGGAGATGGAAACTGCTTTACTGCTGAGACTACATGTAATTATTTTCCATAAAATAACTAAATAAATAGCAGCTCAAGTGGCTCTGGCTCATTTTTCTTTTTTAATGGCAGTAGCTGATCTTTTCAAGTGTGAGAAGGAATTAAATGCAGTTTCTCTACAGTGGTGTAAGAGTCTGGCAGCCCCAGCCCCTTCTCTGCTCCCTGAATTTCCCCTCCAACCACCACCAGAACTTTTCAGAGAAGTATAATAATTTCAGAAAATGACTCGCCTGTGTCTTCTCTCCTGAACTAACTATATTTTTTTAGAAGGAAGAACCAGAAAAGACACTCAAGATTTTAAAATTTCTCTGTATGAATAACTACTATCTGTATGTGCTTGAAAATAAAAGCAAGTCTTTGAAATCAGAGAATCATTAACGTGGACTGCTTCATGCCCTTTCCCCTCTCAAGCCCTGCTTTTCCAGAGTGTTATTATTTGGCAATTGCCCTCTGGAGAACAGTGAAACTAATCAAAACCTCTTTGCCCTGCAGTTTAAATATACTGGCTATAGTAAGTTTCTGTATGGTGGTAATACTCTGGCTTGTGGTGGGAAACATTTGACATGATACAATATTTTCAGCCACTTCCTTGACAAGATAATTGAAGGTTGAATAATACACTGAAGCAGAAAACAATTTACTGCCAGGATTAATTCTATTTTGTTTCTTTTCTACTACTTTGCTATTGAGGAATGGTATAAAAATGCTGTCTATGCTTACTTTAGTGCTTTGATTACAATTGGTTTTTGAACTGCTGAAATCCATTTACAACCACAACCCACTGTGGTTTTCCTCCAGATATTGTTCATAAATACTTTTTATACAAAGCTATAACATTTACTCAATGAAATGTTTAATTAGAATGGAAATAGGAAGGTACTCTCAGTTAAAAAAAAAAAGTGAATTGTTTTTCATGTTTTTCTTGGCCATTGCTTATTTTGCCATTATGGTCAGGATACTAGACAGGAATGAAATGTCTAATGTTTCCAACAGTGTTCTGAAGTTTCAACACCACCAGGATATTACATCAAGTTTTATGGAGGGAAATATGAAACTCATTCTATATTGACAATAGATTTTTGCAAAATTATCTAAGTCCCTTTTTCAGTCAAAGGTAGATCAGTTGGCACAAGCAGCACAACCACAGTGTGCCCTGTTGTTTTCAAAACTAACATTATATATATTTTTAATACATGTTTTTATCAGAAATAAGAGATTGTCAAAGGTGTCACAAATAACAACACTAAGATGTTCACTAAAGTACTTTTGTTATGCTGATGATGCTTTTTTTTTTTTAATCCTGGAGTCTGAATTAAAATTTGCCTGGATCTCCCTGTATTTAAGAATTTGTGAAGTCAGATATCAGCTCATTACAAATTATAAAGAGATAGCTTGCATGCCTACCAAATGGAGAAGCAGAGGTAAGAGATTTGTTATTAACTCATTTATGGATGCTAAAGCATGCAGGAGCTAGCAAGGGACTGCAGGTAAATTTAACCACAAAGAAAGTAAAAGATGGTACAGAGGAAATACACATAGAAAAATATTTTGTATGAATAATACCAGAATTTCAGGCACATCCTTCTGTTTATCAAAGTAGCATTACAGGACCATAGTGCTATTCCAGAAAGCTCTCTGTTCTGGTATGTGGAAGGAAACAGAGGTTTTGGTCACAGCATTCATGTGAATGGTGTGCCAGCTGCCCCAAGGAAGTGTAAGTACTTCACTGCAAGCACTGGAAGCATATTAGGTAAAATATAAAACAGTCTTAACACTCAGGCATGCAGATAGAAAGTATCAGACCAAAAGATTAAATAGCATGTTAATTTCAAGTGCATTTCACACATTATCTGATTTTGTTCATTATTTGCTTTAACAATGAAAAAGATGAACACAGGGAAAAGGGAACTGCTTTGTTTTCTTCAGAGCAGAACAGATGCGCATCAGATGCTGTAGTCCTTTGTGTAAAGAAATACATTTCATTCTGCAGCATTGCCAAGAGAAAATTAACAAAATCTACTGAGTTTCAGATTTCTTTTCCTGAAGATTTAAATACTTGACTTAAAGTGTCTGTGGAACAGTCAGTAGTTTGCAGTAAAGCACGTTTCTGAGACAGGAAAGAGTATCTATGGTGTTAAGCCAGTTACAAGTAGGCAAGTACATTAAAATTCCTGCTTTTTGATTATTGTTTTGCTAGCATTCTGTAATAGAAAGTTCTCCAGCAGTGTCATTAAAATTATCCTCTGAACCCCTTCTTGGGTAATAATTACACAACTAATGGTAACAAGGACGTCAGTCTGAGCATTACCAGGCATAGTGCAGCTCCATTGCCTTCAGTGTATTTATGGCAGTATCAGTAAATTAACTTGCTGGAAACATCTCCCTGTGGAGGAAATCCACAGTGCATTCAATCATCTAAAACAGAATAATTCTTATTACGTTTCCTATGCTTCACACAGTATTTGAACATCAGAAGTATTAGGTAAGAAGATGAATGACACTGGCATTGGAGTAGACTAATGCACTTAAACAAAAAGTGCTTTAAAATTACATTTTCTATGTATGAAACAAAGGGGATGCTGCACTGTTGATGAAGGAACTCCCAGCCAGAGCAGGACAGAAAAGAGACAGAAAGAGATGAGCCAGTGGATGGAAATATACAGAATGTTCCAAGTCAAAAGATGAAACAAGTCTCTAGAGAACTACAAACCCATGAGCAGCAAGTATTACTTGGTCACAGAAATGGCTGTGAAGGCAACCAAGAATGAAGTCATCTCATCTGCAGCCCTGGAGGAGCAGTGTGGTCATGCCACAGAATTCCCTGAATCCAGAAGTGTTTAAGTTCCAAAAGCAGATCACATTGCTGTGGTGTGTGGGACACCAGTTAGGAGTCAGTGATCTCCAGCAAAGTCTCCTGTCCCCTCCCCATTTGCACCAGGGAAGAAGACTGCAGGTACAGTGGTGTAAGAGGAAACTCCTGCTGTGGATTGGAGTGGATGCTAATGTGTACAACTCAAATCACTGCTGATTTGTCAATGGCTCATGTATGTGGTGTTTTTAAAAATTATTAAGATCTCAGTACAGGTTTGGTTTTTTGCTGGTTTTGTTGTTGTTGTTGTTGTTTGTTCATTTTTTGGTGTTTTGTTTGTTTGTTTGTTTTTTGTTTTTGTTTGTTTGTTTGTTTGTTTTGTTTTTGTTTTTTTTTTTAGCTCCCCAAGAAAGACATGGACAACTCTTAACTACAAAGGGTTTGAGAAGAAAAACATACCTGCCCACACAGTGGAATTTTGGAAGGAATTCCTCTATTTTTGCCTTTTCCAAGTTACACTGTAAGACTGCTCTGGTCCTCCCTTGTTTTGTTTTCTGTAAGTAATTTTCTTCTGAGGACATTTTTATGGATAGTGATACTCCAAGGACTGATTTAAGGCCCAACAAGCAAGAAAATCTTGGTTTTTCTTAATTGCAATGTACATCTGCTTTTAGCTCACAAATTTGGGTTGTCTACTCATGGAAGAGCAACCACAGCATTTAACTTGGGTGTGCAGTCACTTTGTCTGCTTGAATAATTTTAAGGACTGAATAACCAAACTACACTTGTTTTGAACAAACATGAGCCATCCACTCATGTTTATTTATGCCCACTACTGATCAGACCACTTAAAAATAAGTGCACAATTTACATGCAGAGAAGTCATAAATCAGAGGGCAGACTTCTCTAGCTAAATACTAGAGAGACTTTTGAGCTAATGTAGCTTCAAATCTCAGCCTTGTTCCACTAACCAGGTAAGTTTCTTGAACATTGCTGACACTGACTAGACAACTGTCAAAAAGAAGATAGTTTATTCATATTAAAATTAAGTAATGTCATGTCTGCTTCTCTTTAGAAGAAAAACAACAACATAATAATGGAACTTGTCAAGTTTTTTAGAGAAAATACAGTGCTTGTACTGGAATGAGGCAGCCATACCATCAGGGAATACAAATCTTACAGACTATGTTTAAAAACACTAATATATTTCTCCAGGAACTCTGAAAACACAAGTTCTTCAAATTTTCAGTGATCTTCAGATAAAATAGCTTTCAATAATTTATGTTTTCACTCCTACTCTTAGACAGCTAGAAAAAATGTGGTTCTTTTTCTCTGGTGATTTCACATCTAATGTATTCCTACGATTAATTAGCAATGAGCATTTCATTGAGATTAAAATAAGACATAAAAAATATATTCTTTCGTACTTTGTTTCCTGCATGTGTGGAATATATGGTTAAGTTTGCTTGTTTAAATCTCTCCCTGATAAACCTCGGAGACAATGGGTCTATTTAAAAGTTGTAAAGGAAACAATTGACGCCAAATAGTTTCCTGTAATAGAAAAGAGAATTCTTCCCAATTGCATCCAGCTAAGGGTCTGGGCCAGCATCTGATCCCATAGTATATGTTAACTCCCTTATCTTAAGCTTCATTTTAAACTGGCACACAAACCAGGTAAGTTAGAGATAGATTTGGTCACACTGCATTTGGTTTTGAATTTGTTTTCTTTTGCAAAACAAGAGATTAATAGCAGGTGCTAGACACCCCCTATGAGTCTGCTGTTCTTGAAGTTTTCAGGGTACTTCTCTATGGACTTTTGGGATGCACTCACTTCATGGCAACCTCTTTTTTCTTTTTCCCCCTCCATCTTTAATTGGTGATGTGGTTATGATTTGCTGTCATGGCATGCTGTACGATTTGAACATATCCCTTCGACATATTTTGTGTTTGTGGTAAATGTGTCTTCTGTGAGGCACCATTGTTTCTATACCATGCAATGGGACAAATTAGATAAATCATGCAGAGATATGGACAATGCAATCAAATCCTAGTATAAGGAAAAAATATTCCCCATTTTCTGCTTAAATTGGAATTAAAGGCTTTTAAAAGCTTCTTTGAGGGCTGTCCTTTTAGAGTGAGATTATTCTTTGCACCACCAGTAATAAAAGGCAGATAATGTCTCACTGGTGGCTCTGTTTTGCCATCATTGTGTACACTTCTGTTGCTCTTCACAGGTGATATTGTGCCACGGGCTGCCATGGCTGACTGGGGAAAGAGGACGTGTTAAAGCACTTGTGACTTCATTGAAGCTGTGAAAAGGAAGGTACCACCACATGCTATTGCTTCGGTTCACTCAGTATTGCTGTTTCTCCTATTAATGGATTCGGTCACAGTTGTGTGGTTAATGATGATGACTGATTGTAATTGACATAATAAGCTGCATTCCATGAGTGCAAAGTAGTTGGACTGTAATTAGTCATGTGATAAGTAAGTATACATGATACATTTTATGCTTGGGTTCTTAAAAATACAAGCTGCCAAAGAAAAGGAATGAGATACAGTTTCTTTGATTTTTAGGTGGCTCGTGTACATTAGTTAGTGTCAAGATAAAGAGTGGTAACCTCCGAACAATGGAAGTTACTCAAAAGATCAGAACATTCTTATGCTCTGACTGCACTTGTACACACCAAATCTGCTTGCAAATGTAGCCTGAAATGCTCCTCGTGTGCAATACCCTGTAATTTTTAAACATGCTGAGTAAAGATTTTACTTAAAAGTATAAACCAGAGGTTCCACCATAAGGAAGTATTTTACAAAGAAGCCCTTTGAAATTTAAATAAGATAGTCTTCCACCTAACAATCTCCACATTTGCAGGGAGAAAAGGGCATGTTTTAAATTCAAAAAAATACAGGATGTACTTTGAAAGGGAGTGAAGTGAAAATGAATAACTATTGCTATGTGTAGCCAGAGGAAAAGCTTCCAGACACTAAGCAAGAGTCTGATTCCTTCTGGACTACCAGCTCTTCTGTAGGAGGAGTGTGGGACTGGAAGTAAAAACATCCAGTACCTTGCAACAAGTTTCTTGCATAACCCTGAATATATCAAGTCATGCCTCAGCTTTTCCTTTTTTGAAATGTGAATAATATTACCTTTCCATGTGTTGTGAGATTTAGTAGATCTGTATAGCGACCTGCTTTGAAAGCTTCAAGAGACAGGAGTTACAGATGCCAAAAAATTATCAGGCATACATAAAAATATACAACTAGGATTATAAAGGCAGAATTTAAAATGAAGCAATTCATTAACACTTCACCCCAATTGTAAAGTGCTTCCTTCACAGGGATTAAACGATGACCCATCTCTAAGAAGTGAGAAACTTTTCCAAGGGCGTGTTTCTATTACAAACTGTTTTCTGTCTCTGCTTGTTCTGAAAGTAATTTATGGCCAGGGGATACTAAAGAAGTTTCTCTTTGGGGCCAATGACTGTTAGAAAATCTGTTTATGTTTCAAGTTGTGGAAAGACATAGTACAAAAGCAACATGAAGAAGACTGTCCATCATACTGCTTCATCTGCTTCATACTTCAAAAATAATTTCCAGTTAACAGAGCAGTAAAACATTATTAAGAGATGCAGTGTAACACAGCTAAATGGAAGTGGGAAAGAAGTGCCTAACAATTATTATATAATTATATAAATCAGTATAGTTCTTTTAATTGCCAAAGAAAATGTGAAACTTTCACAAGATGTTCACATGCAATTCTCACAGAAGTCAGCTAGACTGGCCTATGTAATCACAAAGATAAAATTTACCAGAATGGAGGGATGCTGCTCACTTGGTGCAACGAGTTCGCTTCTTCAAAAGGAAGAGTCTTTCTTTTTTAAAGTCACTTGATTGTAAATCTATGAGAGCAAAACCGATTGTCAATGAACTACAAAAAAAGGTAACATTACCATGAAAGCTTGGTGATAGAAAGCAATTAAGAAAGCAGGGTAAAGTCCTGAAAAAATGCCTGCATAAATGGAAAAGCATGTATGTATATTATATTTTGTATATATATTTATATCCCAATAAAATTAATCCACTTCAGTGGGTGTAACTCTGTGAAAAGGTTGTTAACTTCTGGAGTGGAACTCAGTCCCTTTAGTTTGACAACATAAGTTTGGTTTGACTGGGTAAAGAAACTACCACAACATATCCCAGCGCACAGCATTTAAAAGCCCAGTTTTGTACCACTTTAAAAAGTATATTAAAATAATCCTTATTCTTATGTAAGAACAGAGAGGCAATTCTTAACAACAAGACAGCTTTCTGATCAAATTAATTCACAACTTTCTATGGCAAATATGAGTAGAAATGTAAATTACAATGGTTTGTAGAGTAAGTAGGGGTCACAGTAATTGTCACCTACAGAGTCAGAGTATGGTCACTGTAACATCAATGTAAAACTGGAGTAATTCTGCAGATTTCAATGTAATTGCTCTGGATTAACTCTGGTGGAACTCTTGTAGAAAATAATACCCTTAAGAGATTTGCAGACAGATAGAAGAGATTTTTATAAGTATGGAGATAAATTCAAGCACTATTAAGGGGGAGTACAATAGTTCTAAAGCATTTGATATATTTTCTTATTTTTGTTTTCTTCTGACTCTTTGATAGTTCCTTTAATAGTTTATACAGGGACTCTACTTCTTTAATTCTGTCGTTCTCTCACTGTTCTCCTGGAGTTTATCTTCAACATTTTAATTTTTTTTTGCTGGTTTTCCAAAGCATTTAATGATTCAACAGACAGTTTTTTGTCAGTGTCTCTTATTATTATCTCTTCAGCCATACATGTTTTAATCCTTACCGAGATATTTCATCACTTCTAATGCAACAACCCAGGTATTGCCTCTGTAATGATGGCACTGGGAACACAAAGGGCATAAAAAAAATAGCAAATACAATCTTCAGGACCAGAGAGTTTGCAACACTACAACGAGTGTGAGTGCTATCAGTGACACGCTATCAATGTGAGTGAATGTTGTCATGACAGAAACTGAAAAAAAGTCTTACAGATGTCAACAATCAGTGGTAAAAAGGTTCAGAAAAAAAAAAAGCTGGGTTATGTTAACTTGGTTTGTTGACTTTTGCTGGGTTTGCTACCTTCTAATGAATAGCACTGCCATGAATACATTCAGTTCCCATCCCTTCCAGTTAGGTTTAAGATCATGCATCTGAATATGCACTGATTTGCTAGTCAAAAATAGCAAACTCATGCAATCCTTAAAGATGAATATGAAAAACTTGGTTTCCAGTCATTCCTATAACCTTAGCAAAGTGAGATTTGATTAAGCAGAAAAATTTATGTGTGTAGCCTCAGTAATTCCAAGAGCTCAGGAAGTGTAATGAAATAGTGCCCAAGCTGTAAATGCTGGAACTACATGTTAGATTGTTTGCCTGTAGACATCCACCTACTGAAACTGTGATTGTGCAACTTTCATTGCATGACATTAAAAACAAAAATAAAGGATGACTCCCCAAATTATAGAATTTACCAAGAGATCAGCAGAATTTCTTGTTGACACGTGAGTACTGAAGATCACGGCAAAGTATATAAACTGTCATTTGCACAAGTCATCACCTTCTCTGTCTAAAGTGCTCTGTTTAAGAAGCTCTTACAGTGGTCTGCAGAAGTTGTACTAGCACTGGTACACACAGGATGATGCTAAGTTGCAGCAAGAGGAATGAATTCATTGAAGATAATAAACACAATGCTTTTCCATGCTGGAGAGCTACAACAAAGGAATATTCAACAGCCTCTCTCCCTGGCATTTAAAATTTGGTCAGCCAAGAGTCATCAATTTTAGAAATTATAGAAAGACTACCATTTTGGGAAAAAAAACCCATCTCTCTTCTCTGTGCCCCCCTGGCCCCCTGGCAACTTGTCTAGACTTTGGTCTGTCCCTCAGCACAATCTAGCTACTGTTGATGTGAGAGCCTTTTCTTCAAAACACGCTGCAGTCTGGGGCAGCCTTTGTGTATTTCTCAGCCTCGGTGACCCTTCATCTCATTTCAAATCTCAAATAAAAACAAGTCCTTTTCTCCTACTCTCCCTATACATTTTAATGTCTCTCTTCCGCTGCTCTGATTTAACTCTTGACTGTAATATTCTCAAACAAAACCTTCATTAAGATAGACTCCAAAGTTAAATGCAGAAAGAACCAGTCTGAACAAGTAGTTTCTGTCTGGGCAAGATTGTTCTCTACTGTATATTTACTACTATTTCAACCAGTCTGGTTTTAAGTATCTAAAGCTAATTAGCTTCTGTAAATCAGATTTTCTTGAAGATTGTCCTCAAGAACTTTAAGACTTGATGTAAGAAGTACTTTCCTAGTAAACTCCCTATTTTTTCTCTTATGTAACTATACTCCAAAGTGTATTTCAGTCCTCTTTTTCTGCACCTGTACCAATATAGGGCCAACAAGTGCCCTTCAAACTTCACTGGCATTAGCCTACAGATGGATTTCACTGCAGATGGAGACCAAAAGAACTTCCTCCCACTGGCAATGAGCCTCATCAGATGTTTGTAGGCAGTGTTCTCCCCATCCCTTGATTGTCATTCAGCCAAAGAGCATAAAATGGCCAATGGTTCTAAAGGGATCTGTGAATCAAGCTGCCAAACTTCAGGTGTCACTTGTTCTGTACTTTTTGAAAACAAGGTCCCTGTTTGCACACCAAAACTGGAACACCCAAAATTAATTGTCACTTTTGAAAATCCCAGATAGTCACTGTACTGTCTTGATCTTTCTGAGATTTAATCTTTGTGGCAGCTACTTCTCTTTGCTGTTTTTTTCTGAGCAGCTCAGTCTTTGTGCACAATGTGCTATGTCTTAGTGATGTAAGAAGGTTCTAAAGTTATGACAATGTTTTCCATATATTTGCATCCCTGTAAAATGCACAGTAGGTGAAGATGGAAATTGTATTTTTCATTGATCCTAAGCTCCAAGTTTCCTTGTTGAAGGTGTTTAATTAAAAGAAATAATCAAATAGTCTAATGAGATAATTGTTAAGGCATTCACATACATTTACAACACCAAGGAAAATTCTGTCCCAAACAGATGCTCATTAGTGGAATGAAGAACAAGGAACTAAATCTTCTTTAGAGGGAAGTAAATTACAATCAAATTTACAGTCTGTTAAGAGAGGTGGCTGTCTGAGGAGGAGACTTCTGTATTCAGAGGCATTGTATACAACATTGCCTTGTTGTGTAACTTGGGTTTTAACACATCTGTAAGTCCCACTCATTCTGTTTACTTATCTTTGCAAAAACTCATGCTTGTACAAAGAGTTCCTTCTGTGTCCCATCTTCAAAAACAGTGAAGAAGACAGAATTTACAGTACCATGGGTTACAGCCACTATTAATTGATCTGAAGCTTAGAAGCAGGGTTTTAGGATAAAATCTCTTACAGATCATTAACATCCATAAAACCCCCTCTTATTTCAGTAAGGCATTAACCTATAGAAAGAGATGAGCCCTTTCTGTGGAATGTATAAATGTACAAAGACCAAAATGAGCTCTTGTTGGAAACATGGATACCAACATACCCAGTTCACCTTAAAATAAGAGATAGTTATCAACTTAAGGAACTTGTATTACGAGAAAATGATATTTAAATTCCATAACTAGCAACATCTCAGATTACTGTAGCCTCTTACAATGCAAATTAGTTCTACTCATCATCTTTATTTTTGTTATGACTTACACAGTCACTGACACTATTAGTTATGGTAGGCTCACTCTCAAGCTGAGTCGTTAATACTTTAGTTAGGTATTTAGTTATGAAACAGTTACAACCAAACATTTCTTATTTATTCAAGAGCAACTGTTTCCACAGGGTGTTTTTTTTTTTAAATTTATTTAATGTTTTAAACCAGAAATTACTCTTCCAGAGTATCACTCTGCAAAAGCTCCTTTTCCTACAGCCTGATTTCGGGGGCACGCATGTGGGGGCAGCATTCTTTGCAACTAAAAGCACTTTTCCCATGGTGTGACTGCTTTCTTTTACAGTCTATCTCCGCAAAGGACAGGACTGCTGCGGGAACACCAGGGAAGAGCTCCAACCCCACAGCGGATTGCACGTTCCTAGGGGGAAAAAGAAGCCTTATTTGAAAAAGAAAAAAACAAACCAAATGCAAACAAAACGAAAATAAAACAAAACCAAAACAAAAAAACACACAAAAAACCAAAACAAAAAAAAAAAAAACAAAAAACCAAAACAACAAGAAAACCCAAAAACACCAAAACAAACAAAAAAAACCCACAAAAAACCACAAAAAAATCCCCAAACAAAACCCCCAAAACAACAACAAAACCCCCCAAAAAACAACAAAAAAACCAAAAACAACTCAAAACAACCAACAAAAAAAACTCAAAAAAAAAAACACCAACCAAAAACCCCCTCGAACATCTTTCCCTCTCATCAAGCGGGCCTTTTCCTCACCACAATCGGCCCTATTTGAAAGCTTTGCCGCTGCGGCCCTCGCTGAGGGCAGAGACTGCACCCACAGGTAACATCATCCCCCAGAAAAAAAAAAAAACCACAAAAAAAAAAGGAAAATAAACGAAAGCAAGCCGCCTTCGGGCCCCCCAACCCGGGCGGGGTCACCGGGGCTGTAGTTTACCCCCAGGAGCAGGCTGTGCCGGCGGTGCCCCCGGAGCGGGGCCGGCCCGGCCGGGGCGCTGCGGGAGCGGGCGGGGCCGGGCGTGTGTCGGCATCTCCCCCGCCGGCCCGGGGGCGGGAGAGAGGGAGAGAGGGCAGGGAAGCAGGGAAGGAGGGAAGGAGGGCGCGGCGGTCGGGGGCGGTGGGCGGTGCGCGGGCGCCTCCCCGCCTGGCGGCGGCCCTGAGGGGCGGCGAGCGGAGAGCAGAGCCCGGCGGAGCGGAGCGGAGGAGAGGAGAGGAGAGGAGCGGGAGGGCCGGCAGGCCGCGGTGGGTACCGGGGATCCCGAGGGAGAGCCGGGACGGAGGGAGGGGAGGGAGGGAGAGAGAGAGAGAGAGAGAAAGAGAGAGGGAGCCGCTCTGGGGCGGAGGGCGAAGCGC
>JAWWEW010000131.1:15375320-15446873 GCA_035583185.1 Anabacerthia variegaticeps | reverse complement strand
TGGGTACCGGGGATCCCGAGGGAGAGCCGGGACGGAGGGAGGGGAGGGAGGGAGGGAGGGAGGGAGAGAGAGAGAGAGAGAAAGAGAGAGGGAGCCGCTCTGGGGCGGAGGGCGAAGCGCCGGGGCTGCAGCGCCGGCCGGGCGGCCACAGCGGCGGGGCAGGCGGCGGTCCTGCTGAGCGGTGTGTGAGGGAGAGAGGGAGAGAGGGAGAGAGGGAGGGAGAGAGGGAGGGAGGGATGGCCGCCGGTCTATGTGTGTCCGCCCGGCCCCGCGTCCCGCAGGGTGGCGGGGATCGGGTTCGGCCCCGGGGAGCTGGTGCCCCATGGATGGCCCGTCTGGGATCGGGGAGCTGTGCCCCATGGATGGCCCGTCTGGGATCGGGGAGCTGTGCCCCATGGATGGGGGGTCGGGCAGCAGCGGGACACGCTTCTGCAGGGGCTGCCGTGCTGGGTTGTGCCTGCTCCAGCCAAACAAAGCAGCTCCCCCACCACCCCTCGGACTCGTGAACGGAGGGAAAACTTTTCTCCCCTGTTAGCGTTTCTGGAGGAGCAGAAGTGGGGTATAAATCTGTTGGCCGGCGATGAGAAATAGCGTAGGTTTCATTGGGTTTTTATCTCCCAGCAATCGACACCTCCGCAGACCGCAGGATAATCTCTCTCATATTCTAGATTGTGTCATTCTCTTTAAATTGCATGTTTAAAACAACAAAGGCAGTGACTTCATAGGGAACCGCCAGGAGCTGTTCTGTACCCCTCCTGTTTACTGGGGAAACATTTGGGAACCGGTTTGGTTTTGTAGGTAGGATCAGAAGTAAATGTAGGACATGGAAACTGTAAGGTTGGTTGCAGGTAATCTGTGTCTAGCCATCTTATTAAGGTGTGAGTTTTGGAGAAGGGAATATGAAAGCCTTTGCATGTGGAACTAGCTGGGGCAGTAGCCCAGATCAGTTCATGAAGCCTTTGCAGGGAAGAGAACATGTTTTATGAAACTGTGCAGCGAAACTGGGTCAGAATACACAGACATTTTCCTGGGGGCTGGAACTCCTGTGAGAGAGCAGTCATTGAATCCATGTGTTCCGAGGTGCCGTGACTCCCAGGCCATTCGTTTGGGCTCAGGTGAGTGAAATGATGACATCTAATACCCAAAGTAATGATTCCAGAGCAGGACTGCTTGCTGTGTTCAAATGAAGCACCAGGCCTCTGACTGAACTCTGCCTTTTGCGAGTCTCCCTTTGGATGACCAGAAATGCCTTCTAAAGACCTTTCTGCCAGAGTTGGAATCAACCAACATGGAGATACAAATAGGAAAACAACTTAAATAATTCATTTCTTGTGCAAGAAATACCGATGAGGAAAGAGTAAATCTAGTTATAGAATCTTCTGGTAGTGCAGTTACAACAGAATTTGCTACCACTCCTAGTGCTATCAAACGTACCTATCTGTTCAACTTTCACACTGAGCATATGTGTTTCACTTGGAGTGTCTTTTTCCCAACAAGCACATCTTCCCATAAACGGTCTTAAAATATAAGCAACAATTTAAGGAAAGAAGTGAATGACATCAAGAGAAAAATAGGCAGCCTCACTTTTAAAGATATTTTATTAGTCCTTTTTTACCTAACAATCCCGTCTGGGGACTGGAAAAGCACATAACGTGTTTTTTCCGTAATGGAACTTTTTTTTGTCCTTTTGCTTGTGCATGTTAAAAAAATTGAACCTTCTTTACATGAAGGTTTTTGTATTGATTTTGGTTTTTCTATTCAAAGTGTGGTTGGTGATTGGTTTTTTTAAGTTAAAGGTGCAATAAAAGTAAATACTTTTGAATATAGCAGATATAAAAGAAGACGGGCTATATCACAGGGTGTTGTTATAACAGCTTAATTAGAAAAAAAATCTCTTCATTCTGAGGCTCTTACTGAGTGCAATTGGAGGCTGTGAGAACCACAGACTCAAGGACACTTGAGCGGATGAAAGAACATGCATGAAACAAGGAAGTATCTGCAAGAAGGAGGTGCTGAATGTTAGGGCATCCGTGGGTGCCCAGAATGTATTTTCACCAGCATAAGAGAGCCTATGGAGAGGATGTGATCCAGAAGTCTATTCACAGCTTCACAGGCCCTTGAAAGTGAAAATGGGCTGTGTGGCTGAGTGGTAAATAACCACTGTAACTGGCATCAGGAGCGTGGCATAACTTGTGTGTAGCATTGTAACTTGTGCATAGCATTGTCATTTTTGATGCCTTGAAGGGAAGTAGTGAAGAAGCCTAGGAAAGGGAGGAGATTGCATTCCTGCAGGTGGGAAGTTACCAAGGCACAAATGTTGCATTTGCTTGTTCCAGAGGGAAGAAAGTTTTTCTGCTTCTTTGCTTTTTTTCCTTTATGGTGAGATTTTTTTCTGCTATATGGTTCTGACAGAGTGAGTATCACAAAGAAGGACTGCAAGTAGAAATGCAGTCCTTTATCTGTTTACTTTTTGAAGAGCACAGCAGAGCAAATATTTTAATTTTTACATGTGGAACAGGAGTTATTTGGCACAAAGCTATTTCTCTCCCAACCAAACGGAGGTATGAACAATAATAATTAGTGGTTGTATAGTACAATAAATCTTCAAAGTGCCTTCAAATCTTAATCAGCAAACCTTAATAGCATGCTATTCCTGCAAGAGAGGTAAGTCATTAGACAGATAAAATGAGACTGGGCAGACTCTTAAGTGGAGTTTATTGTTGAAATGCCAGTCAGTTTCACAAAGCTCTTCTTTATCACTGAAGTTTCTGAATACTGCTGTAGTTAAATGGCTTCAAATATTTATGTGTTGAAATACACGACAGTATGGCCTAGAGCACCTTGTTAATATAGGCATTCCCTCGTTCAAAGTTCTTCACAGTTAAGGACTCCTTACACTCAAGAGTCTCTCTAGTGGTTGTTCTGGAGCACCTATCAAGACTTATGAACTTGAACAAGAGTAAGGGCAGCTCTTTAAGGGGAGTGATTTCCTTTTGAAGAGCTTTCCAGTTTGCTTCCACGACAAGCTTAGAACCTGTAGTCCACTTATGATAAGACTCCACTTTGAGTTCACCAGGAGCCTGTTAAACCTAAGAACATGTAGGTATTGGTCTGGCTGCTGCCTTTTGGATGCTTGGGAGAGAGTGTTGGTTATCAGCCCAGCAGTCTGTCAGTCACCCTTTTTTTTTCTCTGCTTATGTGAAAATTGACCTGAGTTTTGCTGTTTTAAAATGAGCTGGTTAGTGGGGCAAAGAGACTGAAAAGCAAGTCTTGGGGTAGTGTGTCATGGTGCAGAAAATGTCTGTAAGCAGTTGCCCTAAGCTGTTGCCTGCTGTGGGACAAGCGTGGATGGAAGGCTATGAATACCAGAATAAGTTACTGTTGTATGTCACCAGTTAACTATTAATGAAATCTGTGCATCTGTAAAGAAGGGTGGAACTTCTGAAAGAAGTGTTTCCCAGCCCCACCTCCTCCTGAAGTACAGAGAATGAGGCTGGCATTTACAGATGGGAAGGGCAGGAGGCGACTCTTTGGTGCCGTTTTTATTTTGTCCATGCTTCTCTTTCTCCTGTGCCAGTTAAAGACCTGGTGTGGAGCTAGGCATACTTTTTGTGCATCATTATCTATTAAAATGCTTTCATAAAAGGCAATTAATTGAGTAGGCTGCCTTGGGACAATGATATGCCTTGTGAATTTGAAATCCAATTGCCACGATAGAGATCTGCTCCAGTTATGACACTGTAGGGAGAGTAACAGAGGTGAGAAGACTTTGTTCTCAGGGTTGTTCTTTATCTTTTATGTGTAAATTTAATGAGCCACAGAAATGTCTGCATGTAATATGACAAGAATTAAGGGAGACCCAGTATTAAAACTGATTTTTGATTGCTGGTATTTATTGTGAATACAGTAGTTTTGCAGGACACTGAGTGTTAAGGATTTGTAGATGATAGGGTCATGACAGATTTGTGTCAGCTCAAGGTTCCTGCTTCAGTCAGACATTAAATTAGGTGAAATGGGGCACTTGGAAAAGAGAGGGAAGTTTTATCTCCTGTTTTGTAGCTAGAAGTAAAACTGGGGGCAAAGAATTGACTGACCGAAGAATGATGAAAATTTAAGTGCACAAGTTTGAAATTGAACACAAACCTGTTCATGAATTAATCTGATGCTGAAACCGCCACTTTTTTTTTAGTTGATTTTGAGACTTAATTTCTCTGTGCTTCTGCTTTGTCAGAGGAAAGATAAGGTTTGCTGGAGTTTCATGGTTTCTTTATCCAACTCTGGGTAAAGGTTTTTTTTGTGTTTCTTGAAAATTGTCTTGCTAAAAAGTGTTTGTATCTATGGGAGAAATATGGGAGAGAACATCCTATAGAGCTTACTGAAATTTTTGGAAGTGAATCTGAAAATGGTTTTCATATGGGAGTTGGCATCTTCTCTGACTATTTGTATGTTGTGTAGGTACCTGGTTTCAGACACAAGTGGTGTATATGAAATCTGTTGTATTTAGAAATAGAAATCTTGAGCTGAAAGGCTGCTTGGGTGACTTCTCTTGAACAATGCTGTTGCAGCTTGTATTTGTGCTGTAAGCTTGAAGTTAATGCTAAGTTTATCAGGAAACACTCCTGTTTAACTCTGTTTCTCAAGTAAAAGAACTTAAGCAGAGGCTCTTTCCCATCAGACCTTCCCTTGAAATCCAGTTTTGTTCCTTGCTATATAATTTGTCGATGGAAGAAGGCTGTTAGGTCACACAAATACCTGATCTTTTGAAGGCACAATGTGCTTTTCATCATAATGAAAATGAAACACTAACTGGATAAATCAGTGGAAGTACCGGGTTCTTCTGTGTTTCATATCCAGTTTCACAAGAGCTGTAAAAGCTGTTTTGGCCACATCTTTCTCTATATGTAGGTGCAGCTGGTGTTCTGTAGCAGCCAGTTGACAGTTATCTTCCTAGCACATTCCAGCATGTCCTTGTGTATTGGGATCTTAGCACCATGCTGTGTGCTGTATAAAACTACTTGTAATAGCATACTTATGCCAATGTATTGGAAATAGTTGCATTTTTTGCTGACTTAAAATGCTATTTTAGAGTAGATGTTGAAAGGCATAAAGGTTTGTTAATGGAAATAATTTTAATAGTAAAGTTGCGTGCTTGGAGATGTAAGCTTCTCTGAGTCTGGTGGCTGTTCTGTATTCTGTCTTTATTTTTATTCATGTAGCAGCCAGTGTTGTGCTTGTACAGTGGGCAGCCCCTCAAAACCTGTTAGAGAAAAAACCCAAGGAGCTGAGTGCAAAGGTTTTCTAAGTTATTACTGAGTACAGACAGAACATGGCTTATCTCATAATCTCAGGGGTTATAGACACTCTCATTTGCAGCTCCCTGTCTGTGCAGGGGAATTGGTTCCCAGTGATTAATTTTATGTTTCAGACAAAGATTTTTCCCTTGCTAGTATTAATTTCTTCAGCATCTTGACAGTGTGTGTATATTGTACTGTATTTTTGAATTTTCAAGAATGGCTACATGGGGAGCATGAAAAGTCACCCCAATAAACCTGTGATGCAGGTGGTTCCAGGGGTTTCTTAGGGTCACCAGGGAAAGGTAATGGGACTTGACTCATAAAACCATGTCTGCTGCACAGCAGTTATTTAGAGACTCTGTAGAACATTGCTGTTGAAATATTAACTACAAAATTTCAAACTTGTAAGCAGCCTTATTTGGTGTTAAATGTGTTCCGTCTTTCTTGATGGGACTGTTGACTTTTCTGCTAACCACTTCTATATATTGCGATTTTAAAACATTACCTGCACTAAAGAGAGAGCTAAATTGGAATTTGAAACTTCAACTGTTAGAAATGGTTGTGCTTCCTAGCAAAGTCATGCCTGGTTTAAATGATGAAAGATTTGGATTTGCATATTGCCTCGAGCAACAGAGAGGTGAAAAAGTGGAGCATTTGGATTTTTAACCATACATAGATAGTCAGACTTTATATAGCTTTTCTACCTAGTTTGCTCATCAGGGTATCAGTACTATAAAGGATCTTGCTCATTTTTCTTCTCTTGCCACAATTTGTCGAGTGCAACCGTATATTATTACTGATTTAGGCCATTTCTCTCCTCCCATGATTTAGGGTTTCAACAAAAAGAAAACTTAGAGAAGGGAAATGGAGTGGAAGTTTTGCCTTTTAGTTTCCTTACTGTAAAATCAGTAAGTGGAAAATCCCCTCCTAGTGCTTAGAATTATGGGCAGTGAAATAATAGCTCTCTTTTCCCAAGTCAGTGCAAAGTTGTCTTTGCCTTCAATGAATTAATGTGGGAGTTTGAATTCCAGGCCAGTAAATGGTCAATAAGGCTGTACAAGTGCTACTTTTATTCTGTGCTTTTTAAAGTACCCATAGCTGGCTTGACAATGGTGTGGTTAGGTTTATGGGGAGTTATCCCTCCAATAGCCTAATTAAAGACTGGATGGGACTTCCTTAAATGGGCTGTTTCAACAGGTGATAAATGCTGCTTTCTCCTTCAGAGGTTTTGTTATGGCATTTCTTTCAAGTGCCTTAGTGTGTTTTGACTATTTTTCAGTGATCGAGGTGTATTTTTTTGTTTGTTCTTCTGAAGCTGGCTTGCTTTCATCTTCTCTTAAGTCTCAAAATTGGACTTCTTCACTTTACTTTGACATTTAGGAAATAAGAGAGTACTGCCTGTATGCAGGCATTAATCAGAGGTTTATTTCTCCATATGCTCCCTCTGCACTTTTTAGTAAAGGATTTATCTTAGATAGGTTTCCAGGAGGGTAGAGATTCTGTCCAGCCTTTTAGAGGTTTTGTGTATCTTCAGTCCGCTTTTCTCTGTTCTTAGACCAGTGGCCCTGCACTTGGAGGAATTTCATCTTAACCATTTGAGAGAGAGCTTCAGAAACACTTGGAGAAAAATTCAGCTTATTAATTAATGTTGCTCATTGTATGAAAAGTGAAAGGAGAAAATAATAGCACATTAGACTGAAATAGGAAAAAAAAATGTTGCAGTCTAGGAGAAACTAAGGTTTGGATGATATCGTTTTGTAAAAATAACTGGTGTTTGTGCATGCTGGTGTTTGGCATCTAAATGGATACACCCTGAAGAATGATGACAGTCTCCCTGCTAACTTCTCTGGAAATTTGAGTACGATTCAAGTGGAATACAAATGCTATTGACATCCTTATTGATATTGTAATGTTACAATTGACAATGCAGTATGTATCTGTATGTCTGTAACTAAAGAAACTGTGCTGTACAGCAGCGGTTGTGAGCTGTTAAATGGCTTGTATCTGGAAAAGGAAGAAATTAGTTCACAAGGTGGCTAGAATACCTGCACAGCACCTGGAAAACTGTGACCCAGAAGGTCTACCTTGTGAAAATGGTGTTAAAAAATGAGTATTTTTTGGCAGAGCACACATTTTGGGGAAAGAGGAAGGTGGAGAAGACAAGGAGGGGAGAAAAAAAAGTTGGGCTCATTCAGGGTGTGCTGGGACACCTTCAGTTTCCTCTGGTTCAGGTTTGTGTGCCTTACCAGAATGTCCTTATCTCATGTACTGGTGGTGGAGGCTTCTATGGGCTGAGGTTTCTTCCTCATAAAGGTTGGGATGAGTTTTCAGACCATCAAAGCTGCAAGTACTTTTGGTGTTCCCAGCTTAGTGGTCATGTTTAAGGCCTTCGAGGGTTAATAATTATCTGATGTGTCTTGTGGGTTTTTATTTGTTTGTTTTCTTGGGGTTTTGTAGGGTTTTTAGAACTGTCTACCCTCTTACCCCTTTTTATTTGTAAGGTTGTTCAGACTCTGGATACCAGAAATTTGCCTGGGAAGTCTGCTATAATGTTTCATTTAATAAGAACTGCAAGAAATGTACACAATACATTTTTGAGAAAACGCCAAAACTTTAGACTTAGATTTCCTGAAAGAGGTTTCTTCTGCTACTATTTATCTGACAAATGTACATGCTCAGTAAAACAAACTAATACTCAATAACCTTAAATTTTGAACAGCTTAATTTATTTTTCATTGTGCCCTGTCATTGAATCCCTTGAATGACCTTAATAAAGAATTTAAAGATTATCTGATTATAAAGACTTGCTAGCTGGCAGCACTGGAGGTTTGTTTCATCAGCTAGATAGACTCATTTATTGAGTGGCTTTGCAGTCAGGTTATCACATGGATGGAACAGCCAAATCAGCCTGGAGCTTTAAAGCACATGGGCCAGCAACGTAGAACTGAACTGCTGAAATAGCTGTTTAAAGCTCCTTCATGTCAAATTAAAATGTGTGTGCTCACCATGAATGGTGTGAGAATGGAGTGTTTCTGAAGTATGCATTGTAAAAATTAAGTCTTTTTTTTATTCTTGGTTGATTTCAGGCGTTGGTATTTTTGATACCCCAGTGTCACATTAGTACCAGTGTTTGTTTTAATCTATTGGCAAACAGTTTCAGTAAGAATAGTTTTTCCCTTTTTTCTTTCTCTGTAGTACAGTCCTATCCTCTGTGAATTTGAGGAAAACAGTGTATAGAGGAAGAAAACCGTAAGCCTAATTTTTGCTGTTTTGTCACAAAATACTAAGGCAAATCCTAAAAATGGTTTTATAAAAATTTTTTAATTTTATTTGCCTGCAATGTCTTCAGAGGAGAAAATATTTAGTATCCTGGAAGATTGTTTGTATTTGTTGAAAGAAGACCTTTTCTGTTGTTTTCAGTAGCTCCAAACATTTACGGGTGGCTGGTAAAAGTCAGGTGACTTTGAGGCATGCCTGGATCCTTCAAGACCTTTAGCATGTTCTTTAGTGAAATTTGAGAAAAAAAGTTACTGTCTTCACAGTGAACAAAACAAAATACTCTGAAACAAAACATCATGTGGAGTGAAAGTGTAAATGTGCTCAGAAAGGGATTAGAGAAATGAACAGAGACCATTAGTGACTCTTCGATTTGACTGTGCAGCTCTAACCTTTAGCTCAGGAACTCAGTAACTGCTGATTGCCAGGAAAGCGGATGGAGGAGGAAGCCTGACCCAGAGTATACTTCTTGTATTGAACATTACGTAGGTTTTAAAGAGCAAAAGAAATGGGAAGCTCTTCCAAACGGAGAACTTCTTTAACCCCTTTAAAAAAAAAAGACCTAATAAGAAATGTTGTGGTCTACCTTTGATGCCTGTGTGTGTCTGTGTGGGCTGACTTGCTGTTCAGAGAAGAACCTTGGGAGTGTGAGGAGTCCAAGCTCTGGGAACTGCTGTACTGTCCGTGACAGTCTGTGGTACAGCAGCGTGTTGGTTGCACGCAGGTCAGTCTCTGGATTAGAGGCATCACCAGTGGTCATGGCTGAAAGAAGGGAGGAGTTTCCACCTAGCTGAAGAAATGTAAATGTTTACCCATCTGGTTCGAGGTGAAGTTCCTTGCTTGTTTTTTCATCCTTTCTGTCATGGAATTTTGATTCCCTTTTCTTCTGACTGCTTATGGAGGGATTAAATGATGGATGGTCAAGTAATCAAGGGATTTAATTTTCCTGCATACAACTCTAGAGTAAAAATCGTTGCTCAGGAAGAGAAAAAGACAGGAATATCTTGGTGATATCACAAAGTTTTGGTTGTAGTTGTAGTTGTTGAGGAGGAAAGTGAAAATATACTACTTGATAAAATAATAAGTTAGATAAGTAATTGCAATTTCAAATGGTATCACATGGAAAGAACAACAGAAGTCTACTTGTGGAGACATAAGTACTTGGATCATTTCTACAGGTGAGAACCATGTTATTTAGGAAGTGAAGGACATTCTGCAGTGGTAAGAGGCATTCTTTTTGTTCTTGTTTGCCTCAACATCAGATTGTTGTGCTCTGTTGATACCAGCATGTGTGCTGGTGTGCTGGGTGTGCTCTTTGGCCTTGCATACTGAAGGAAGTTAAAAAGAGCCTTCTTCAATGCCAAGCCATTAGTTTTGCGATACTGTCAGACTGATGAGATTTTTGTCTTTCATTATTCAGTATTAGAGAGCAGAATAGAATCAGCAAATTGAACATGGATATTTCTCTGGTGCTTGCACAGTGCAGAATACAGTTTGCAATGTTGTAGAAAATATTTTCATGCTTGGCATTAACTGAACTCTTTGATATACACGTTAATTATCATTGATTCTGTCCCACCCATTGCCTTTTCTTTGAGAATATTAAAGAACTGAAGATCACAGAATTTAACTTTTCACCGTAATGTGAACTGCTAGTTGGGAAGTCTGCTGCTGATCAAAATCTGTTTGTTCTGCTTCCCTCTTCAGTGGTTTTAGAAAAATGGAAGAGAAACTATTGCCTGTCTAGACTTTAATAATTTTATATATATGAATTTACTTTTTATGTACACAACATACATTTCAAAGCTTATGATGTCTTTTCAATGACAGGCTATAAATGCCAGTTAAAAAACCCTACCAACAAACAGCACAGTGGTTGTGCCAAGAAGTAATATGCATCTAATAAGAGCAATTGCTTTTTATAATAATTTTGGAACCCCAAGGTATAATGTCTTTAAACTGTTTTCAAAGAATTTGTGGACCTCAGATTTTTCTGTGTGACAAAAGCTCTAATTAGTGACCAGCAGGCTCTTGGATATAGAGAGCAACTGTAAATGTTTATGTGACTTCCCTGTAGGGAAAGTTTCTCCTTCTCCTTTCTTTTTCCCCCACTACATCTGTCATTTGGAGAAACTGGGGTTTTTTATTGCCTGTTCGTAGACTGATGGTGTAAAATAAGGGTGAAGACTTACAGCTGCTTTTACAGAAGTAACTATTGTAGAAGTTCACTAAAAAATTGGAGAGGTCACTCATCAGTATGGTAAGAGGCAAAGGCTGGGTTAGTGCCAGCTAACTTAGCCTTCAGCTAATTTTTTTTTGCCAAAGCTCAAAATTTTAATCTGTACCTTTTAAAATGCAGCCTGTGAACAGTTATATGCATTTAATTCCCCCTAAATGACCGGGGTAATATTCCACTTCTAGATATGTGGATGAAAAAGGGTCAGCGGTGTGAAATCTATCATAAAAGCACTCAAAACAATTATTTGAGGAAAAAGTACATTTGTTCTGTAATTGATTAATAACGATTTGTGAGATGCCTTAAGTTTGCCATCTTAGCATCTAGAATGATTCTTTAATTTATTTTTTTCTTGCGTGAAAGCTTCCAGTGCTCCTAGGTGCTACTTTGTATATAAGTTGGGTATTTCTTCCTTGGCTAAAACAGTATATATGTGCTTCAGTGCAAGCACACTTTTTTTCCTGTTCTTCTCTCTCAACTGTCTGATGAAGTCCTGGTTCCATCTTCTGTGCTTCTGCACAGTGAGTAATCTTCCCACTGTGGACTAAGAATACATCACATTCTCCTGTCTCTGAGATTTAAATCTCAAGACACCAAAATTTTGTTCCTTCTCCCGTTTTTTTTTTGTTTCTCCTTGCCTCATTTAATTAATTAATTGGATATTACTGTGGGTGTTGAACACCTGATGCTTCTCACTGTTTGCTAGTACTACTTTTTCTCAGGTAAGTGTGTATACAAGTTGAGGTAAACCAGTACAACTGGTCCAGTTTGATAAACTCTCATTCAAATTCAGTATTTTGTAAGCAAAGTGCTCAAGGTAGTGAAACAACATGTATCGAAATGGAAAATTGTTTTGAAACTATTGATAAAACCTTCAAAAGTTTTGAAATCTGTTTCAGACTACTGGCCAAGTGTTGTTTGAAGCATTGCATTTATGGGTTTTCCGTTTGCTGTATTAATGAATAATCTCTTTCACTTCTTTTCCAGAGTGTTTACTTAGCAATGAAGGATGGGAATAGGAGTTGAAGAGATTCAGCCCATCTCTTTTCTCACCCAGAATTGTGAATTTTTTTTTTTCATTAAAGCGGAACTTTCTCTTACAAGTTTATGACATTTATGTACTGAAAGTGAAAAATATATTTTTTTAAAGCATACCCTTTTTTTTTTACATTTTCAAACTAAAATCGTACTATATTCAGAATTGGAAGAATATTTGGATTACTGTAAAAGCTCTAGACAGGCATGGAAAAAAGGAAAGTTGGTGTATTTTTTGCAGACTATATTGTATAAGACTTGAGGTCTTAGGTCTTGAAGGGAGGAATTTACTTTTTATTTTTTTAGTGTTGTTTGGTGTTTCAGTTTATTTTAGATGGTTGTAATTAGTGTTTTCTTGGCTCTCCATGAAAAAATGGTTGTGGACTTAAACTATCATACATGAAATTATCAAATTGATTGAGAAGGCAGCAAAATTTGATGCATTCTTTAACTGGTCTAACTCCCTGTGGTCCACCTCATCAGTAAAAGATTCAAGTGCTGTTATATTATCCTTCTATTCTTCTTCCACTTAATCCCTCACTAAGGCAGTGGTTTCAGAGATTAATATGACCTTCTGCTTGGTTCTGTTCCAGTACAGCAATATGTATAATTTGTACATGGGCATTATCTGTGTATGTCCTCAGTCTGACTGGCTTTCCATTACCATTCGCAGGAACGTTGTTGAGAGAGATGATGCTGTGACTCTCTTTTCTGTCATTGTTTCTAGGCCTGTAGAGGAAAAGTTTGTGCTAGTTTGCCTTTGTTATGCAGCCCAAGGGTGTCATATGGCTCTTTGTCCTGTCCTCTACTAGTATGAATGTTTATCATCCAGACAGAGCAAAACTTCCCTGAAATCTGATTTTTTTGGTGGTAGCAGGCTTGGTGTTATGTTATGGGAGGAGGTGCTGCCAGCTTGTTTTTCCTGTTTCTTTGGCAATGCCATCTTCTGTAGCTTGTTCTGTCCTGTAATCTCTCCAGGTACCAAAATATTATGGAGCGCTATGATAATGATAACGATCAGATGGAGTTTTTTGTCCATTCTGCTCTGTGAAGTTAAATCAAGTATTTAAATCATGGGCTATCTCTGTGTCTTTACTACAGACCAGGCAGTCTGTTTTGTATGGAAGGTCTGCTGAGGTGTATAAATCACTCTTGCAGATTTTGCATGTTGCTATCCATTGATACTGAAGCTTATGTCCTATGTGGAGAGGCTCTTTTGTACACTCCAAATCCCATTCACTTTCTTGGCTCCGAAACCATAAGTTTGGTGAGCGTTTGAAGCTGGGCAGCAGTAATAGGGAGATGAATCTCTTGTGGAAGAGAAATGGCACGTTTTCCCATCTAACAGGAAAAGGACTAATAATCACATCACCTTTGAGAGCAGTTAAGACATGGAGAATATCATGGCTGTAGGACTGAATAAATTATGTGTAACTGCTGAATTTAAGATGAATCATAAATTGGGTGTGTGTTAGAAATTTGTTCAAGGGGCAGTATAGTCAATTTAACAGTTGTTCAGTTGTAAACATGTACTGAATCATGCAGGATATAATTATATATTTTTCTGAAGTGTGGTGAGCAGAATGACAGGCTGAGGGACTCAAGTTAACTGGTCAGGTTCTGATTAACTTGTATGATTCTGGTACAAAGCCATATGTGCTGTGTCAACTCATGTTTTGGAGCAAGATCGTGATTTCCTAACCGTAGGCATTCCAAGTCTTCAAGTGGCTTTTTCTGCTAATTAATCTGGAGCTAAAACCTCCTAATTGCAGGATTTAAGCAAGATGGTATAAGCTGCTTGGGAAGGTTTTGGCTTCCATAAAGAGCTCATTTAAAAAGCAAGCATCCAGGACCAAAAATCTCTGTGTTTTGTGTGGAATCTTTGAACTGATTGCTATCTCTATACATGCTAAATTAGTTGGTGGCAGTTGTCACACAGACTTTACTGTTCTTAGTACTTGATCTAAACCACATCTAAGGAGTGGAGTGGGCAAACAACAGCTAAATTTTGATGTGTGATATCAGTTGCAGGAAGTGGATCTTCTATGGATAGTTGGATAAGGGAAATCTGCCTCTAAAAACAGCCAGTATTTTTTCAATACCTGCAAGATGGTAGCAAGTAATGTGCTTAGAGTCCCTGCTAATGATAGATTTACCAGAGAAGTTAAAGAACTTAAGAAATACTGAAATATGAAAACGCCAGCAGTGGATGATTGAGAATTTTGGGAAATCCTATAATGAACCAGTAGGGAATAATATCCTTCCTGTGAAGCTTGTCTTCCATTTTCTGGGTGGTGGGTCTGTTTCACAGCATGGAAGTGTACATGGCACGTTTTCTGCGCTCTCTGATTTTTATGTGCCCTGCGAATTGGTTACCGATTGGGAGGGTGTATGCAGAGAATATGCATGGCTTTAGTCTTAAATTAATATCAGTATGTGTGGGTATGGAGGGAAGTGCAGAAGGAAGGGCTCTGTAGTCTGAGAGGACAAATGATCACCTTACTTGTCACATTTTCTGTGCTTGGGACAAGCAGGTGTTAGGCAGAAGACGAAATCTCCATTGTTTGCGCTGTGTGACTCAGCTCTGTTATCTTCTATATTATCCTGTTGGATTTTTTTTTTCATTAATCATTTCACCAAATTCTTTTTCATATAGTTCATGTCTGGGCCTTTCTGGTAGTTCACCTGAATGACATTACAGAGATAGATTCTCAGTTACTGCATTAAAAAAATTATATGTATCCTGTTCAAGGACAATGTTAATGAATTTCCAACAGTCTTCTCTTCAGCTCAGCATCACTTCAGCAAAGGGAAACATCTTTTATATCACTTGAACAGCAGTTAAGTGCTTTCAAGAGGCAGTAGTTAAACAGGTTACTTTTTCTCTGAAATGTTAGTCACTTACGGAGAGAAGAACTTGCTTTGAAGTCTCTTATGGGGTCGGCGTATACATAGGTGATGGATGCCATTGAAGTGCTTCTCAGGAGATGGTTCTACCCTTAAAGACTTGTTAGTGCTACACTTGCAGTACCACACGGGTAAAGTGAAGAGCTGGTTTCTGGACAGATGGAGGTCTGTTATTGGAGTTGCAGCCCATCTGCTGCTACCCCATCTGTTTTTTACAAATGCTTACAGAATCTGATTTAAATCTGCCTTGGCCAAAACCTTTAATAAGCTTTAGGGACCCTCTAACAAGGCTTTCAGGTAGTTCATGCAGACTTCCTAAAATAGATCAGTGCTCCTCCCATTTGTCCTTCAGGGTTTTTTAGAAGTCCATTTGTCCTTCAGGGTTTTTCTCCTGTCCTTCAGCAGAAACTTGAAACAAAAGGGAGTTTTTTGGTCTGTATGAAATATATATGTGCACACAAATGAGCATACACATTTTGAATAGATAGATGGTAACATAATATATGCATATTTATATGTGTATGTGTGGGGACACTACACACTCTCTCAACATGAGTGTGCCCTGTAAAAAACACATCCTTCCTGAGGGCTGATGCAAAGTTCAGAGAGCCAGGTACTTAAACTCACTTGCCAGTGCTTCTCATTTCCTTAGAATCAGCTTGCCTTGATTTGAGGTGGCATTTGGTTCCTAGAGACCTAGCTTTTCTTGTGTGTACACCTCCTGATAGCTGAAATGTAGGCCTATGTTCCATCTTGTCTGTTTTTCAGGGTAGAAATTCAGACTTTCACAAGAAGAATTAGTCATCAGTTGTGTGAATAATAGCTTTACTCCTAGACAGGTGAGTTCACAGATGAGATATCTATGGTGTCGTCTCTCTGCAGACCTTGCAATGTTCTGTTCCTTATGCCTTCTTTCTATTTATTTATTTATTTAATCCAGAAATTTACAAAAATAAATCATAACTGAGCAGGCAATGCTTTTTTTTTTTCCTACTGCAAGTCCTGGGTTTCTGTTGCTTGTGTTCTAGAGCATATATAGTTGCTTAAAAAAGGCTAAATTTCCAAGGAGTTGAGAATGTTACTTTCTTGAGCGTTGAAGACTGCAGAAGCGGTGCACAGTTGACCCCACACGTGAATAGTGCCCTCAGGCATCCTGAAGTTTGCGAACATTCTCACTTGCCCACCTGTAAAGCTGCTTCAGAATCATTCCTGACAATTACCAGGAACTAAACCATCATTCTGGATCATGGCTGAGAGGAGTGTTGTTATTTGGGAGATGGTCTATCTCTGTCAGTAATTATTTGGACTCTCATCAATGGTTTTCACCAAGTCACAAGCAGAAGGAGTGAGCGAGAAGATGTAGTTCAGCTTAGGGCATTGGGTAGGAAAGCTGTTGCAGCAACTGCCTGGGCGAAGAGAGTGCTGTCTAGGGAGTAACTTTGTTTATTTATTTATTTTTTTTTTAAATTTCCATGGCAAAACCCAAACAAACATACCAGCACGGTTTAGTGGGAATATCACTCAGTGTGGTGATCTTTGTGGGAGTTTGTTCGCATTCATATTAAACTAAATGTGTGCTTAAACAAAGAAATCCTCGCCTTGTAGTGATGCAGCTTCTTTACCTGCATATGCCCCAGGTAAGGCAATGCTGGAGGAACCAGATGCATTCACACTTTGTTCTGTTACTCAGCCAGTTTTACTTCTGTTAGTGAATATTGTTTCCTTCCCAGGCAGGACATATGAAGTAGCTGTTAGTATGAACTGTCCTCTGAATGCCAGACATTTCTTGTGGTTGAGTATACAAGCCATGCTCCCTGCTAGCAGCTCACTTTCTTGTCGTGAGTGTGTAAGGGTGCTGCTTTCAAACTAAGAGCACAACAGAACTGGTTCTGAAACCAGTGCATTTTTCATTGGTGCCATACGTGAGGTTGTTCTAACTGTGGAGAAACTGCTTTGGTGCCATAGTGAGGTATCTCTTCTGCTAATTTTTCCAGAATATCTCATAGTCAAACATATGAGGCTGACAAAGATTTTTTTTTTCCCTCAGATCCATCTTTCTCCCCCAGGAGGAAGAAATTTCAAGACCCAAGTGAACCATGCAGTTCACTTGCCATAGTGACAGCAAAAGCCATTTGTTGAAGGATTGAATGTATAAACTTAAAATCTGGCTTAGAAGTAACATATGGTAGGGTCAGTCTTTCTACTTGTTAAGAGTATGTTGACTTCTAAGTTACTTACAAATGTACCACAAAACTAACACTGATGGGTATTAATGCTTCCCCCCCTCCCAGTGTTAGCACAGTAACATAGTATTTCTAGACCTATCTAAAATACTTTCTAGTGCCACATCCAAGAAAATAGAGAACTCTTACTGTCTTGGCTTAATTTCTTGCTGATCCAGTTGTGCTGCCTTCATTACACTGATTATTATGTTACTGCAAGGGGCTGTCTTACCAAGAAGACAGTTTTGTAAAGCCAAATACCATTCTCTGTTACTGAGACTGAAAGGATTAACATCTGACAGAATTTGAACCTTTTGGTATTCGAGAATTTATCTAATGTAGTAAAAGTTGTATCACTTCATTACCACAGGAGAGGTCTTAAAGTAAGCTTTTCAAAGATTAAGTTTATCCATTAGTGAAGTTATCTGTTGTGCAGTATTGACTTTATTAGTACCTTTTAAATCAGTGAAACTTACTTGTAGAGTCACTGAATTTCTAATTTGTGGCAGTTTGTATCTTGGTGTTAAATACTTGAGAATTATTCTTCTCAGACGTTAGGGACTGATTATAAAGAACATAATATTGTAGTAAATGAAAAAGCAGTCACTGCTTACTTGACTTGCTCACCAGAGCCTCAGTGTCTTACTTGTAGACAGCTTTAGAATGCCAGAGATGGTGGGAAGTAGCACTTACTGACTTAGAATAATGCTTCCTGGTGACTTCATGTATTTAAATCATGTGCCTGCTACTCTTTCTGCTCCCCTGACAATAGCTTTCATTCCCTCTTCAGCTGTGCCGAGAGCTGCCAGTGAGTAAGGACAGACTTCAGTCATGACCTTTCTATAGTATGTGAGGAATGTGTAGCTCTTGCATGCAACAGTGGAATAGCTGCTGGACTAAAGCTGGAGGTGCCGTTCTTAGTGCCATTTGTCTGATAGACAGTACATCATCACTCCATAATGGAGCTATGCTGCCAATAGTAAGATGTATTTGGCTTCCGATTATTTCAGGTCATTAGAAGAGTTTCATCTGTGAATTCATGTGAATAAGGATATTATTCGTTCATCTGCTATTTGACAAGTGTTACTATTGCCAAGCTAGTTTGTGGCCCTTAAATTTTTGGTTTTCATTTCTAAAGCTTGCCTTAGTCACAGGTCCTCTTCTTCTACTTAGCAATTAAAATGAAAGTTGCAAGTATGAGAAATGCATCAAGGAGACATGCCTCTCCGAGGTGGAGCAGATCAACAGCAAAATAAGGGAGTTGCCCAAGAATCTTACACCAACAATTAAACAAAGAGAGGGATACAAGAGTCATGCTGCGATTTATGTGGATTAAGCTTACTTTGTAGTGATAATTATATACTCTTCTGAATGAAATTTTAATATCAAATGTGAAACATCAGCTACCCTCATGTATAAAAAAGCATTCTACAGTTGCCTAGAAAACATGACTTTCATGATCATTATATACATTTTGGACTGGATTTACTAGTTTGTCTTACACAAAGCTTCAGATAAACAAGTTTATCTGGTTCTGGTGATAGAGAGACAGAAGAGCAAGGGAGGGAGTCAGCACTAACCCTTGCTTGTCTTCCATTGTGAGTTCAGTCCAATGCCAAAAGCTGATTTCTTTCCACCTTCCAGGAAAGAAAGCAAGCACTTTTTGAGTAAAATAAACACTGCTTGTCCTGGAGGTGTGAGCCAAGGTTCTCAGTATGTCACGTTCTTCTGTCTTCCAGATGTGGGAATATAAGACTGATTTAAGGCTTTGGAAGGAGAAATGCTAACATCTCATCTGTTCATCTGTGTATGCTCAAACAATAGGCCAACATTTATATTTCTGGGAATGTTCTCACATTCTTAGTGTTTTACCACAAATTTGAGCTGGTTTCTGTTCCTTGCTTAGGAGATCTGAGCTTAAGCAGCAAGCTATCAGTTTGAAGAGAAAATGCAGTTTTACAGACATTTTCTTCATATGGTTTGAAGATTTTCCCAGAAGCATGAGACTGTTTTGCTGACATTTCATCCTGTCTGCCTGCAGGAGAGAAAAAGAGGAGAACATGGAAGGAAAAATGTGGGTGGAAGAAGCTAATCTGTTCCACAATGGTGGGAGGGCAAAAGTACTTGGCTTGTAATACTAATCTCTGCTGACCTCCAAAATGAAGGAGAAAGGAATCATTCTAAGATAGTATTATTATCAGGTAGCAGGTTGAATGAAAAGCACCATCAAAGGGTGTTTTTTCCCCAAAACTTTGGTTCACCTGATTTCTGACAGGTCTTTAGAGACTTAAAAAAAAGAGGCGGGAGATGGGATTTGGATCCTGTGGGGCTTTTTGTCCCCTCTTTCTATCTGTAGGACAAATGAAAAAAAGTAGTTATGACACAAGGGTTTGTTTCCTTATCCTTCAATACTATAATTAAGAATAATGTACGGTAATTAACTTGAGAGCAGGATTCTAAAAAAAAAAAAATAATTTTTAGATGCAGTTGACTTGATTAGCTTGTGTATGTGCCTTGATTGCATGCTTGACTTGTCTATTTGCAAATAATGCCTTGTTTTCTGGACAGTCTATGCAAATGAGACCTGCAGGTATAGGAAACCACATTTTATGTGTGTATTTGAAAACAAGGTTTCAAAGACTACTGAAGCACAAGCTTTCTAACTTGGCTCCAGGGTTCCACACTTAAGCACAATTTCAGCAGCAGTATTATTGGGGATAAACTAATTGGTAGATGTAGTCCAGGTCTTGTTCGGGGGTGTAAGATGTGGGTCAATGCAAACAAATAGGATAGATGCCAGGGTTCTGAAATTACAGGGCATGATAATGACTTAAGGTGCTTAAGTTCTGAAATGGGAGAGACCAGACTTTCAAAACTGTTCGTGTCTAGCTCCAGTTCAGTGTCACTGAGATTTGTGCATGTCAAGGACTTTTAGAAAGCACTTCACGCTCAGTGAGTGCTGAGTGAAAGCATCTGCTTTATTTTCAGGTAGCTAATCATGGCCCAAGAAATGTGAATTTTATGAGGTTCTCTTGGACAGAATTGTCTTGTTGAATGTTCAGAGGAGAGGCTTAGAAGGGGCTCTTGGCTTATCTGTTAAGGAAAAAGGTGCTCCTTGCAAACTGCTGCTCTTTGCCTAAGGATACCTGTGGAGCAAAGGGCAGTTCAAGTCAGGTAACAGCGTTTTCTGTGAGAGAAATAAGGTGGGTTTTTTCACTACAGAAAGTATTTCGAATGTACATAGAACCTTCTTGTTATCTCTTCTCTGTTTTAAATTTTGTCAAAGGATGAAAATGAATACCAGAGCATTTAATGCGATTATCTAGAAATTCTAACAATGTTTTTATATTCTAGATTTTTTTCCCCAAACATTCTGCAGAGTGTGTGCCTAGAGCAGCTGCTCCCCCTGTTTTTTTGGCAGCATACTCGGATGAGATATCAAGTATGGGGCATTGCAGGCATTTCAGTTTGCTGGTGTTGTTAAAGCACAGCTTTTGCCTGAAAGTTTTCATTAGGAAGTTAAAACACGGGAAGAAATGTTGATACACAAGGTATGGAAAAAAGCAAGGGGTGTGTATTAGTGAAACCAAAGCACAAAGTTGTCAGGTGTTGGTTAAGTTGAAGCAGTTTAGCCTTTTGATTTCCAGTCTGTTTTTAGAAACTTTTGACAAAAATTACTGCTTTTAGAGTCTTTATTAATCACAGTTATAGCAATAGCTTCTTAATATTTTGGCTGGAAACAGGTCAATAAAATTTGGAAAGAATAGCCCATTAAAATTTTTCTAATTCTTGGTTCGTGTTAGAGACCTTCAATTTCAAATTTAAAATATGTTAGAGAAAATGTTGGTGGTTGGAGCAACTAAGATTTTTGAGCATTTAACTTCTGTTTCGCATACATAAATAATTGAAAAGTGTTTTGAAAACTTTGCAAGTTGTAGGAAAAAAGTATATACCTTGCAAATGTGCTTTTCTTCATACCTTGGACAGAGCAAGTGGGAAGCTGCCTCATGTGCCATGTTGGCACTGTCTGGATATTCCATGGGTCTTGTGCTTTTAGCATGGGTTAAAGGTACTTTAAAGTGTAGGAGCGAGTTTACTGAGCTTGCTTTACAGGCAGGAGACAGAAGTCCCCATCCACTCGTCAGGGCGTGTGTGAGCTGTCTGTCTTAGAGGGAGGAGCTGTCAGCTGGTCCTTATGAGGCTTTTTAAAGGAAGTGTCTGAGAGATGGGAGAGGCCTCTGGCTTAAGCAGCGCTTTTTCCTGTAACTGCTGCCTGCATTGCTTTGGGCTGAATGGTGTGGGGGGTGAGAAATTGCACTCAGAGCTTGTTGATACAAATGACTTACACCTGAATTTACTCCCTTGTCCTGGAGCGCAAAAGCTGCCTCCACATGACACCACTCCTTTCCTGTGGAAAGAGTGCTCCTCTGTGGTCTAGGAGTAATTCTCTCCCAGAGAAAGCCACCTCTCAGGTTCATTTCAGTGCATCTCCAGTGTTAACTATTTTAATTTGTCCACTGTCTTCCTGCTCTCTGCTGTGTAAGTGTCCCTGTTTGGATGCTCTGTAGCTGTGATCTTGTGTGATTTTGGGGTGTATGGGTGATCCACGCCCTAAGAGTTCATGGGGAGTTCATACCACCACCTGACCCTTTGATACACCTCCTGACCGTGACTGGACCTGGACTTCTCACCCTGTGAAGCAAGGGGCAGGAACAGGGTGCGCTTCGCTTAGTAAGCCTCCCCATCCCATTTCCAGCCAAGTGTCGGTGTGGCTTCAGATTAAGATGCCATCATAATGCTTTCTCAAGAAAAAGGGAAGTGAACTCATCCATGGTGTGCCTTTCAGTGTTCTTTAATCTGTCAGTTCTCATTACAAGGAGTGAAAGGAGCAGGGCACAGGATTCCAGCAGGGAGAGGACTCATTGCAAGAAAAATGGCCTGTCCGAACCTGACTAAGAACTCTGCCAGTGTATCTCGATTTCTTTGCCAGTCAACCTGAAACGCTGAAAAACACAGGGACTGCCAGGAGAATATTTGGATGTTTGAAACAGACTAGCTTGTACTGTTTGTACAAGAGAAGAGTCTTTTTTTTACTCGCAGTTTTGAATCCTGTAAGCTTTCCTGAAATCTGCTGACCCTCTCTCCTTGGATTACTGTCTCTTTGCTCAACTGAGATCAGCTAAAAGTTTGGCCCTAATGGAGATAGCTCTTCTTTATTCCTTTCTTTCCTGCATTTTAAGAGGTTACTATTCTTAGTCTGTTGTCCCCTGTTGGTATCACCCAGCTTCTTTTCTCTGAGTCCTTATATATAGGAGTTTAAATACGCATTTTATATGATGATACCTATTTTAGTTGGAAAAGGAATGTTCTACAACTGTGTAGCCACCAACTAGAGGGCTAAGATGAGAAGATAGGTCGCCTGTATAGTTTGGATATAGTATTCTACAAACACTTGATGTGTTTTACTCTAAGAAAAATTACTTGATACTGTCTTTATGTTGCAATTTATCAAGGTGTTCGGGTATTGCACAAACCTGAAAGCTTTTGTATGTATTGAGCACTTAGGCTTATGTGTTCACAAAGGACCAGACACTACTGACGGTTCCCAGGATCAAAGGAGACAGTGAATTTGGAAGAACTGTGCATTGCAAACATTAGCATTCCAACAGATTTCTTCCTTCTCCTTGTGAAAAACATCTGGTGGGGAAAAAGTGTGTGTTGAGCCAGGCACTTGCACTTCCAGCATCCCTGTGTTAAATGGGTGCCTGGCTGCTGGCAGGGGGGCTGTACAGGTGGGCAGATCTGACCATGCATTTGCCCACCAGCAGCTTGACCCCAGCTTGCCTCAGTGATAGAGAAGGTTTCTTGTGAAAGGCTCTTCAATGCTCGTAACCAGTGCTGTGACAGACAAGCGCTGCAACTTAAAGATAGTTTCCAGGAATAAAAGTTACAGAGTTACAGAGAAAGTAACAAAAATTTGCTGAAACAGATCCGCCTCAGTGAGAGCCCCACTCAAATCCCGGCTTGTGCTGTTTTCCACGCGGGTGTGTTTGTAAGGACTGGTTTTGTGATGGATTCAGCTTGGGCTTTCAAAATCAGTCTGAAATGTTTTGGGTTTGGTGTGTTTGCCAGGCTACTGCTTATTGGAATATGCAAGCAGATCTTGCTGCCTTTACTGCTGCAGCAGAGGTCTGGGTGGCTGGGTGGATATTCAGACGCTCCTTACTGTGATCAAGAAATTGTTTGCTGTAGGATTCTTTTCCTGTGGATGTAATGTGTTTGGGAGATTCAGCAGTCATGCTTATGGTCTCTGCTGTGTTGTTAAATAGGGAATTGGCTTATATCTGCAGCAGAACAGTCCACACTATTTAGTCACAGCTGAAAGAATTCGGGATTTTGCAGGATGGGGAAAAGCGGAGTGACAGAGAAGGATTTGGGGGGGCATTGTTGTTAGTGGTATTATGCTCAGCATACTCCTTTAGAATATTTAGCACAAAAGGTTTTCATTTGCAGTTCATGCATTTGTAGTCCCTAGGAGGAGATCTTTTAATCTGAATGATCCAGCTAGTTTGATTGCAGTTGTACATACTGAAAGTTGAGACAGTGCCATGAAATCATAGAATTCCCTGGGACAGATGATGGATAAGACAGTCACTCTGTGCCAGGTGTATGTGAATCTCATGCTGACTAGAAACACATTTATCTTTGGTTTTCCATCTATTTATTAGAAGTCTGTATGGGTCCCTAGCTTTCAATTTTGAATGGTTTATTTATTTTTCTCTTCAGGAATTCAGATTTCATCTTTCTTTTAAATGTGATCTGGTCTGCTTTGCCTTCCATTATCTTTTGTTGATGACTTTTGAATATTATTTGTTGAATGTATCTGGCTGAAGAAATATGCAGAATAATTGAATAGTAAAAGCTGGCAAGTTTTGAAATAAGGAGAAAATAAGCTGTGCTGAAAAGCAGCCAGCGATATGTAATTTTTCAATATTGTAGTGAGGAATTCTAGCTGAAGAGGCTCTGGGTAGTACTTCAGTGAGTATCTTTGAAGCCCATGTTTTCAGATAGAAACTGCAGCATATCGAGCCTTTTATGTTGCCATTACATGTGCATAAGCCTGGTTATCTGTAGGTAAAAACACTTGGAAGGCATGAAACTAGACAGTTGAGAACCCAAATATAGCTAGTCAGCCTGTCCTCCTTGCAAATTGTTAGGTGAATGTCCGTGAGTGAATATCAAGGTTGCTGAATCCAAGAACATTTGGTGTCCATAGAAAGCTGAAGTAATTAAACTGACGCATGATTTATTTGCTCCTGAACTTTTCAAATGGATTGAAGCTTTGACTTTGCCAGAATATTTAGGGATATGTTCTTCAGTTTTCAAAATGATTTAGGACAACTGAATATTACATTGGAATATGGTGAAAGTGGTTTAGCTCTTTGAAAAAGTATTAAGGCCTAATATCTTTTAGCTGGGAAGAAAATCCTTATTTGTTTCCTGGGGATGTAATATGTAGAGTGCTACTAACAGACAGTTTTCATTTGTTTTCTAAATGGATGGAGAAGCTGAACAGGGGAGATTACTATCAGTTCCACAGCTGGATTGCTTATGTGTGTGTTTGCTGGCAGTGTTTCTTATAGGTTGGTCATGAGACACTGAAAACAACCCTGTGAAAATATATTGAAAGAAGAGCTTCCTTTCCTAACAAATGCGTGACTGACTTAAACCTCTCAAAATAATGCTAATAACTGATTTATTTCAATGAATCTGTAGCTGCTAATCACTCTGTCATTTTTATAAACAGAGCAAACTCTTGCCCATAGCATATGAACTAATACAAGTTTGTTGGTTTTATTGATTTAGAGCCTATAATATTAATATGGATCATTGTTGTCTTAACCCAAGTTTTTCGTTCATAATAGCAAGTGCTCAAAGTTCTTTATCATTGTGGTGATGTATTGTATTATTCGTATTTGATGGCTTCTCTTAATGTTGGAGAATTTTTGTGGCTAAGGGTAGAACATGGGTTATTACTACTTGAATAGTGCATTCAAGGAGAAGACAAGTCTTCTGTGGTCTCCAATCAGTCTGTTTCATTTCACAGGTAACATGCATGTGTCACTGGCAGAGGCTCTGGAGGTTCGGGGGGGCCCATTGCAAGAAGAGGAGATATGGGCTATTTTGAATCAGAGTGCAGAGAGCCTTCAAGAACTATTCAGAAAAGGTAAGCGTTTTCTAAGACTTGTAAATACAAAAGTGGAAACCTCTTGGTTATGTTTATGTGTCATATAAATAAACTCCCCTGTCCTTAGTCTCTAAACACAAATAATATCGTGCTCCTCCTTTGTCTCTGGGTAGCTGCCTCGCTGCACCCCAGCCCAAAGGATGTTTTCTACCATTACTGCACGTTCTGTCAGAACCTGTGACACACCCGGTTTCATATGGTGGTAACTTCTCTTTGGTAGGAAGCTACCACAGGGTTTTTGCATTATTTCAGACTCATTGTAATGAGATAGAAAAATAGGAAAAAAAAGTGATAAATAAGTCTTGAGACCCTTGGAGCACTTTGATACTTGAAGGGGATGTAGAAACAAGAACAGTGCGGTGCTGTCATGACCAGTCTGCTCTGAAGAGATGTAACCTCAAGGGAGACAATGATGAGCAACAGAAAGCTTGACCAGAGGAGGTATCATTCCCCAGAATGCAAACAGCAACACATTTAGCTACTGAGAGGAATGTGATGTCACCTTGTACTTCAAAAGAGTAGACGTATTTCTTTTCCTTCACTGCCCCAGTTTAGTAGGCTCTAAGATGAGCATCTGCCATACTGTTCATAGTATACATTTTAGCTCTGAGTATGGAGCTGTTCCTCTTCATTATGTTTTTCTTTCTTTTCTTTAAAATCTGCAAATCCTTAAGGCCCTTCCTTCCCCTTTTTGCTTTTTGTGGCAAATACTGAACTTCAAATACTTAAATACTGAACTTCAGTAACATATTTAACCTGGCCTCAGTTAACATATGTTCCCATGAAGCATCTTAGTATTCCAGCATATTTATGGGAGTCATCTCCTTATACCTAAACATGCATATGTAAGGTTTCTCAGTTTTATTAATGAGAAATCAAAGGCTTGCACTTTGAAAATAGTTACTGTTTTGCCATGTTACTATGCAAGGGACACATCATTGTTACTGAGAGTAAACTGTTTTGTAGTTTTTGCATGTATTTGATTTAGAATTTCACCAGGATTCAACATCTATGTTGTTTTGGGTTGGTTTGTTTTTTTAAGATTTGGTTTAGATCATCTGTTAGGTCAGACACTAGATCTGTCTCATGCTTTGCATGACCTGTGAGAGTGGTCTCTGCTGGATACTTGACAGCCTCTAAAGAAGGCAGATGTGAGCAGAAACTGCTGTATGGTGTTTGATTTCTGATCAGGTTTGAGTTAGTGTTACAAATAGGAATTTTATCAACTTGTCTAAAATATTTCTCGGTAGGTGAATTATGGGTGGTTTTGATATCCCATAGAAATTTACCTTTTTGCCTCCCAGCGAGTTCACAGCCTATGTATGATAAGAAGTTTTCTCTGTTAGGAATGCTGAGTTTATTGTTGCAGTTTGACCAACTGTCCTGTCCTGCTGCTTCTCATATTGCAAGAAAGGGAAAGCTGGCATCTTCTTTCTCTCTGTTTCACTCTTTGTTGTCTCTCAGAGAGAATCAGAATTACTTCGTTTAAGAGGGCAGGTTGTTCAAACCTTAAATAAAGAGAGATCTTGAATGATTAGAGATTTACTCTTGTAAACTTTGCAGGAATTGCCACATGGAGCTCCATCTTGTAATGTACCTGCAAGATCACAGTTGTATGAACATATGATAGTGAAACCACTTAAGGCTTTATACTAGATCTAAATTCTTTCCAAGGAAGTCTCCACTGAAAATAAGAGCTCACCCTTTCTTGTCCTGAGAGTAGTGCAGAAAAGAGTTATTATAATCACTGCAAAGATTGCATGGAAGCATTGGCAATGAGAACACAGTCAACCCTCCCTCAGAAGGACAAGTCCTGAAAGATGTGAGCGAAAAAATGGAAATCTGCCCCAGGACTTCTGATGTGTGCTTTTAAGGCAGGGGAATTTTTGCCAGCCGAGACTGGCTCAGGTGGCAGAAGCTTCTGATCTTACTTCCTATCAGTCAAAACCAAAACACAAATTCAGATAAAATCAGTACCAGAAGAGTGTCTCTTCTTGGAGATGAAGCTGTTTTATTGAGTTGTTTTTCTGCTACTTCAGCAAACTCTTTTCAGTTGCATGCTATTAATTAACATGGGATATAGCCCGTGGTAAAAGGCACTTCAGGAGACACTCAAATGAAAGAGCTTTACTGTGTAGCTAAGGTTGATAAAGGCAATCTAATTCCTCCCAGCAGGATCTGAATAACCAGACAGTCTTTAATGAAGATTGTCTTTACTGAGGAAGCAATCTAGAAACCTTTTTTTGGTCATTTTGAGTACTGTTTCTCTGCTGGCTTGTAAAGATGCATTGTGGACATGCAGGAACAGAGAATGCAGAGGTTCCTGTAGGCTTGTCTGACTCAAATTTGTTCTGTATTTGTGGAGGACTTGTAGCAAACGGGGCATCCTAGAGAAATGTTGGTTTCCCTGGTCAAGTTTCAAACCCATTTCTTCCATGCCTATGATGTGGAAGAGCTATTTTATGGCAGATGATGAGTTTCCAAAATTTTTCAGAACTGACTAATTGCTCCTGGGCAGAGGGCAATGGGGAAAGCTTTTAGCTTCTTCACATTAACAGCATGCTCAGCTTTGGCCAGTCTTCCTCCTTCTATAGCTCTGGAGTCCCTGAGTGTGCTGTTCTGTAAAAAATGTTAAGCTTTGATGAGTGTTTTGTACACTAAGTTTCTTTAAAAAGGAAAGAAAATAAGGCATATTGTTCAACAGTCTGTGTTCCAGCTGTTTTGTAATGAAGGGAATAAAAAGGCTGTGGAAATCAGCAGCTCTTAAATTGCCATCTGTTGGCAGCCTCCCTACACCAGCCCAGCAACCACACATACTTAAAGGAATTACCAGCCCAAGTAACCATTTATTTATGTGTGTAATCCTGGTAGAGTTTTGGTAGTTTGTTTGAAGTTGGGCATCTTGGTATTACTCTGTCACCTGAGAACCTGTTCTTCAATTAATTTCTTTCTTAAGCTGGTTTCTGAAAATAAGGGAAAAGTGCCCAAAACAAGCTTTTGTTGCAGATTCAATGACTTCTTGATATATAAAAGTTCTGCATGTCTTTTAGTGAATCTATGTTCTTATCCATCGAAACACTGAGTAAAAGAAGCACAGAATGAAAATCCATGTCTCACATGGTGAATCGTGTATCACACCATGCCTGATTCAGTGACTGATACAGAAATCTGCATATTTTCATACTTATTAATATTTACAATTCTAGCAGGTGTTGAACTCCTTGAAAATACTTCAAAAATTTGAGTCATCATAAGCAATGAAAGCTTAGATTGAAATGCCCAGTTTCTGATCAGTGATTTGGAAGATCAGCTCTGGTAGCTGTCTTGTCAGCATGTTATAAGCTGTTAAGTGAAGGAGAAAGACAATCTAGGACTCAGTTGCAGATCTGACATCAGTTGTACTGGTGATGCTGAGATTAATCTGGAGATTTGAAAAGGCCGATACCAGACCTGCCCTTCTCTTACATCTGTTTAATTATCTGCAATAACTATTTTGTTGTTGAAAGGGTGTATCAGCTGTTTCAGACGTGCTGTATCTTGTACTCAGTACTCCATGAGGTCAAAGGAACAAGTCTTTGAAGTAATCTCAAATGTGAGTGTATAAGCATAAGAGGAGTGCTGTGCTCACTGCTGCTGAGAATCATAAAACAGGCGTCCCTCTAATTTGGTAGGTTAAACTAGAAAAGATTTATCCAAACTTGAAAGTGGGAAAGACTTCATATGTCACTTAGGCCACTCCTATGCTAAAGCATGTACTGAGGATCCTGAAAATAGTTGGACCTTATGTTTGGAGACACGTATCTAAAGGAAAGGGGAAGAGAAGGGGCAAAATGAATCTGATAATAGAAAGACATGTTGAGCCAAGAAAGAGACTTCGCAGGTTGACTGTCTAGCAAATTTGTATAGGGGAAATGATTTATGTAAAGAAAAGTTGTATCATCAAAAAGTGGATATGAAGAAGGAAGATTGTGGTTTTTGGGGACCTGTAAATCTTGTTGACAGTCATACTATTGTATCTGCTTAGCTTGGGTAAGTGTAATGAAGAAAAAGGAAGACAAAGTGTGAAATGTGTTGATGGGGTCTAGTGGCAGGTCCCAAGTAGTCATAAACCTAGTTGGGATGGAGGGGGAAATAGATTGTTTTGATTGACAAGAGGGAAAATGCACTAGTAAGGGGTAAAAAACAAATGCTCAGGTTCCATCCAGTCCTTGCTGGCAGTGTTAAATGATGGGTCTTTCCCCTTACCAAGAACTGTTGAGGAATGATTTTATTTTTTTTCTCGCCTTCTGGTAGTATTTGATCTTTTGGTTGCTGAGAGGAAAGAGACTGCACTTCTGTAATTCTGTTGTGTTTTTAAACTTTTCAACTTTATATTCCTCATCCCTTCCTCCACCCCCTACCCTGCACCAAGTGAGGCTCAGTTGCTCCTTGTGCTCTTTCCAGAACTCTCTGCTGGATGTAGTCAGCATAACAATGAAGTGCAGTGTGGTGCTGTGCTGCCTGGGGAGCAAGTCAGGAACAACATGTGTGTTCTCAGGATCTGATTGTTGCCCCTGTTTCTTGCTGCAGCGTTCTCAGGAAAGAGTAAATCTCGGTTCCTCCCTCAGTGTTTCCCCCTGTGCTGCTGCTTTCCAGGGGGTTCGGTATCACCCCATCCCTCTGTGCTCAAGGCAGAGGGAGCAGGAGTGCTCAGGCATGCAGGGACACGCTGCACCAGCCCAAAGGAATGTGGAATTTACAGCATAAGTGGTCCCTTGTGCTGCCATAATCCTGGCCTGGCTGGGGGGGTGTCAGTGCTCTGCCTGCCTCCAGCCTGGCCTAAGCATACAAATTTTCAGGTTCCTTTGCTCTAGGACAGATCTTATGTGCCTTAGTGAGAGCTAAAGAGTGAAGCAAGATGTGTGTTGAAAAACCCGTGTATGTTTTTGGGTTGTTCTGTGCTCTGTTAAGATACTTGTTTTGTGTTCTGGAAGAGCTGAAATGTACATCCCTTCTGACCCTTTTTGCTAAGGGCTGTGGCCTGAGAGAGAAGCGGGAAAAAAACAAAACTGAGGGAGCTTGAATTATGAATGTAGTCTGGGAATTCAAAATTGCCTGCCATCAGTATTTTAAAATAGATTCATATGTAGTAGAATAGATTAATTTTAAATATCCTGTATTAATGTCTCATATTGTGGTGGGTCGTTTTGTCTTTGGCTACTTCTATCCTGTTAAAGGATGTAACCAATTTTTTTTTATTTTATTTTTTTTTTTTTGGCAGGTGCTCTGTAGCTGAAGAGTATTTCTGTTTTGATTGCATTTAAAGCCAGTTCAATCTCTCACTTTTAGTAAGACCACACTATTTATCTCTGCCTTGGCTCTGCTTGTTAATAAGCTGTGCTCTCACAAGTGTTTTGTTACCAAGTTGCATAGTTCTGGAGTTAACTCAGAAGGCTGGCAGCTCTAGCACGGTTGAAAGCCTGTTGGATAGAAAATTGACTAGAAGCCATATCCTGAATTCCAGTGCTTTTAAGAAAAAGAGGTTTGAATCTCTTTTTTTTCTGTCTTTTTTCCCCTGTATTTTTGGGCATATGTTTCCCTTGCTGCTTTGCTAAATTATTCCGAAAACCTAAGCAAAGGATGACATGAATAATATATCTGAAAACTACTTTCTGTTGTTTTCCTGTAGTCCCTGGCTATTTGATGCATTTCGTCTGTTACTCTTTTTTTTCCATGGTACAAACACGTTAAAGGGTAAGACAGTTACTTTGGTTTAGGATGCATGCCTTAAGGAAGGAACTGGAGAATGAGTTATTATCCTCTCATCCTTTGTAACAGCAGATCAGATTGCCGAAGTTGGGATGCAGGCAGTATGATCTGCTACATTAGTTATAAGCTACTAAAAGAGGAATTTAAGAAAATGTCAACTAAACAAGCTTGGCAAAGTCAGCTTTTTCTAAACTTTTAATTAATCACATTCATTTTACATTACTTCAGGTCATGAAGATTGTTGAGTGTGGGTGGATCAATAAATTCAGACTCTACATCTGTAGGGAACAAATGCACGCTCCAAAGTCTGTTGAAATTAATATTGGGAAGACTTCAGACTAAATGTGGGGTTTTTTAAATTGTTCTTAAAACTAAATCAGATTTTCATCTCATTAACTATTTTTTTTCAGAATATGAAGATTTTTTATGTATTTAAATTATTTGTCATACAAAATGTTACATTCAGGTGAAAGCCTCCACATTACTTAAGGTTCCTGAGTTGAGACTTACAAGCAGAAATCTTACCATCTTTTAAGCTGTTGGTTGTTTGGCTTTTTTTGTATCAGTGCTGTATACACACAGAAGTAGTGAATAATCCAGTTGTTACCCACAGGGTTATTTTTGGAAGTCAATGGCCAACTAAGGTCACCTTCCTAAAAATGTTTAAGAGCTTTGCTATATCATGAAATATTTTCTTATGCACATCTAATAGGATAGGTCTGTTCCCCTTTACATTTCTTTTGTTTAGCATCAGAACTTACTGCTACGACACTGAACAGCAGTTGTGTTCTGTTTCAGAGGAAGTGGGGTTAGAAAATTGAAGGACTTACTCGGTAGATCCTTTTACATCTGATACCTGCAAGCAGTAATTTAATACATTTCCTAGGAGATTAGAAATATTCTAGATTACAAGATAATTGTGCAGGCTAGGAACCAGCACTGTAGGAACATCGCGAGTGGATTGGAGAGTGGAAAATGTTGTTAGTGGTGGAGCTGAAGGAGGGAATTACTATTCTGCTGTTGTTGCTTGCTATGTAGAAGGAAAAGAAGGACTTACCATTCAGATGTATGTTTGCTCAGATCTTTGATTTATTATGTAGCAGAAGACAGAGCAATTGCCTCTGTGCCTATGGAAAAATTGTGAAGTAAACAGTGTTTGTTTTGCTGTTGTCACATATTTTTTCACAGGGCAATCTTACTAAGGTTTCAGGTTTTTAGTTTGCCCTCCTTCATGGCTCCTGGAATTATTCTTTTCTTTTTTGCTTTTGTAATATTTTTTTGCTTTAGACTAAAAAGGACTTCTGTAGCCAAAACCAGAAATTTCTGTTTTGTCCAGTTCTGTCAGCCACTGTAATAAGGAGCATTTTCTCTCTCTACTGATTTTGTCTTCTCTCTTCAAACCATTGCTGCTGCAGTGGTGCTATATTAGTATAGAAACTCCATTCCTGTTGTAAGAATTAGCCTTATTGACATGTGCACTACAGAAAGTGAACAATTTATATGTCAACTGCAACATAAATAACTTGAGGACAGGAGAGCTTGTGAGTTGTTTAGCAGTCTCTTCCTGAGCTTGCTGGTATGAATAATAGCAAAGAACAGTGAAAAAAGATAGGTGTTCCTCCTCAGTGTGATTAAAATTGAGGTGGTTGTTGTGGTTATGAAACATTACAGGTGGAAAAGGAAGCATGAATCTATTCCACTAATAATATGTAGGCTGATAGTAAAATAACATCAAGCAAGGGCATCAAACAACGTGGATTTAATTTCAGCATGTTTATTTTGTGGGTTTTCTTCCTTTTCAATTACAGCTGATCCTACTGCTCTGGGATTCATCATTTCCCCGTGGTCTCTGCTGTTGCTCCCATCGGGCAGTGTGTCATTTACTGATGAGAATGTCTCCCAACAAGACCTGCGAGCCTTCACAGCACCGGAGGTTCTGCAGAACCATTCACTGTCATCTCTGTCAGACGTTGAGAAGGTACAGTGCCTCTTCTTTGGCAGACAGCTGTTGTTGTTTGCTGTTGATCCCTTCACAAAGTAGCTTTAAATTGTCCTTTTAGTGTCCCTGTGGGTTGTGATTTGCGTAATTTCCCACTTTGTTTTTGTTTGTAAAAGTGGAATAGTGATTATGGTTGTATGCAGTTATGAAGAGTCTCTACAGGCCCTGGTCACATACATGCTACTGACAGCACAGAATAACTGACCTTACAATTAGTCACAAGCAATAATTTGCCGCCTTCTTGTAAAACAGTTCAGTGGCATTGCCAATTATAATTTTCAGAACTTTTCTGCAAAACTGCATCTGAGAGGTAAACAAAGGAGTCACTCAAGCAGTCCAGGGCTTTGAAAAAAAAGGGTATTCCCACACTCATCTCAAAAGAAAAATGTTGGTTTAATTAGCATAAGTATTCCTCAGTTGCATGCAAAATTGTTCCTTTCCACCTTTTTCTTTAACTCTTCCCTAAGGGTAGGTATGGAGGGAGGTAAGCTTTGTGTATATGATCTCTTCCAGGTCATTGATAGGCACAAAGTAACTGGCTTCTCGGGTGTTTCTTAACAAGAATTTGTTAAGAAAAATGGTAACACTTTCCCCAGAAAACCATTCTTTTCGGTTAGTCAAAGATATTTGGAGGTGGGAGTAAAAAGGAAGCTGAGCTCTGTTTCTATTTCCTTGGCTTCTCTGGATCAATATTCCTTGGAGAGGGAAGCTAACCACAGCCAGTGTTGTAATCTGGGAACAATTATGACATTTGGCACTCTTTCTCCAGGAAGAATAGCAATGTGCTCTTACTCCAGAGAAAAGTGGTATTGGCATTGGTTGCTGTTGTGTGCATAAGGACTATTGAAACATGTTTTTCTGTGTTGAATATTTTATGTTTGCAGCTTTTTTCTTCTAGGCCTTGTATATAGTCAGTTTTCTTTAGGACTATATTACGGAACACCTACTGAAAATCAGTTTCCTGCGTTATTCTCAAGCCCTTTAGACATCCCTCTTGCCCTGCATATGGTCAAAATTAATGGTATTTTAACATAGTTTATAATTTTATCTGTGAGAAAACTAAACAATTGGCAAGAAATTTGGGTTCTCTTGTCTAGGATGCAGCTGCCAAGTTCTTTGGTCATAATGTTGGAATTGTTTATCTTCTTTCAAGAGGGACAACACTTTTGAAGACAGTAATGTTACCTCTAGTGCCAACTCTGAAGTTAATGTACAAAACAGGCCTTTAAAAATGCAGAAAAAGTTTTGAAGTGGCAAGTTTGTGACCTTCATCAGAGCTGATTGCATTCTTTGTTCCATGCCAGTATTCAGTATGCTACTTCTTTCTTTTTGAAATAAATAGAGGACTGTTGCTATTAAAAGCCACACTGTGATATTTCTTAATTTTTAGGAAGGAATTGCACAGAGGGACCTCTGTGGCCTGGAAACTCCAACACAGAGCATATCAATAGGCAATGACCAAATACTGGCATTCTGTGCATGTGCAGCACTGATTAATCCTCTCTGATTATGGCTCTGGCAATTTCTGTCCTGGTATCACTATAACCTTGCTCACTGGATGCAACATGATTTGCTTCCTTGCCTATATGGAAGAAGAAAGCTCCCTAAAACATAATTTTGTATGAGAACTTTTGTCCTTTTATGGCTTTACCAGTTGAAGTTAGTAGGGCTGATAAATATATGTGCATCCCTGGTTTTTTTGACTGCTTCCTTTTGCATTCATATTAAACTTGGGATTGGGTGGTACATTGGTTACTTGCAAGAAATGTGTTGACTTCATGTTTCTTAGATCTTGTTTTGCTGACTGTGGTAACTTTTAACAATTTAAACCTTTTTCTCCTTGTTCTGTCACAACCGGCTGTAGTTCACTGAATTCATTTACTGGAAATCTTTGGTGTTTTCCTTCTTGATTGTTCTTCTAAAAGCTGCTGAAGACAGAAAAATGTCTTGTTTTTTAAGGCCTTGTAACAGTGACAGAGTTGCATTTGTGTTTTGAGTTATGACTGCACTTGCTAAGGCAAATTAACAGTGTATTCAAGGATAAATATTAGAAAAATATGATAGGAAATTAATACCCTTTTGATTCCAAAACTCGCAGTCAATTTGAATCCAAAATAAATCTGAGGTAACATAAGCTTATTGGAAACAGAGTAAGCAAACCACTCAAAATTATAATGGAAGATTAATTTGGGAAATGAATTTGATGTTGATTTATTTTGGAAAACATTGCAAGTATCGTAGTACAGAAGTTAACTAGAATTTTTGAATAAATGCTTTTATTTTGAAAGCTTTTTTCAGAGAGATTACTAGGGTAGCATGTTTTAGTTTAGGGGTCTGATTGCATTTCTTGGTTTTGGAAATGTCTTCCCTTATGTTGGAGCTCAGAATCAGAGAGTGATGGAATATCCTGAGCTGAAAAGCACCCACAGGGATCATCAAGTCCAATTCTAGATTCCAAAGAGGGCAACCCAAAAATTAAATCATGTGTCTGACTGTTGTTCAAATGCTTCTCGAACACTGTGACAGACTCAGGACCATTACCATGTCTCTAATTAGAAGTAAAAATTTTTGTAATGGGCTGTTTAATTGATGTTCTTGCACTGTTGGGGGACGGGAGGAGTTGGGGAGTTTATATCCAGTGTACCAGGATATGTAAGGAAGACTTTAAAGGGTAATGGGTAAAAACCAAACACAAAACAATTTTTTTGGTATTTGAAAGATAATGTTTCAAGTTGAATGGGGCAGTGATGGTATCTGAGAACCCTCGATGCCTGTCTCTGACTACTGACCCAGTGCATTCTTTCCATGTAGCAGAGGGACCTTACCTTGGTGACCAGTGCTCTCTCTGGGAGAGAAGACTGGTGAGTGAGCCCGGGTTAGGTGCACAGTGCTGGCTGCCTCTGTGTGTGTGGCATAAAGCAGTGTGGCATCTGCACCTGCATGCATTGCTGTGTGCATTGCATCTACACCTATCTGTGTGTATTGCTACAGTCCTGTCCCAATGTGTCGCAGGCAACAAAATTTGCCTCCTTGTTTTCCCTTCTTGAGGGGAAATTGAGCCCGGTCTCAAAGAATTTATCCATGGTTTTGCTCCCGCTTGATCACAACGGAAAGCACTGTTTTCCTGTTTTTTCTCTACCTGAGTATCCTTCTTGCCAATCTGTGTGACCTCATTGCTCCATCTTCAGTGTCAGTCAGCGGGACTGAGCCGCACGGGTGAGGAGCTGTGTGTGAGCAGTATCTGGTGTATCACTACCCTGGGCTGATGGAAACCTCTCTGTCCTCTGCTGACTCATACACTGTGCTAGACAGAGACCATCCCACAAGATTTTGGTGGCAGAAGAGTAGGATTGGAATGCTTCTCTGAACACACTGAATTTCAGCTTCATATGAATAGAGTCCATTGAATTTATGAGAACAATTTTAATAACGTGTTGTTTATAAGTTTATTTAGTAATCATTTTTTTACCATGTCACAGGGTATTCTTTTGCATATATAGAAAGGAAACTTTTTCTGGTTTATGATGGAAATGTTAAAATACGTGATACTTGTTTTCGGGATTAATTCCCCACAGGCTGCAGTAACGGTATAATGACTTTCAAGCAATTTGGTCTAAAAAGAGAAACATTTATGTGTCACTTTTTCTAAGTGTTTCAGAGTATATTTTGCTGTCTTGAATAAGCCAAGAGCCCCCTCACTTGTATGACCTTAAGCTAGTTCTACATGCGTGACTTTAACAACTCTACAAATCTAGTGTGGGAAGAAGAAAAATTTTTATCATTTCCAAAGTTCTGTTGGGTCCATTCATTACCTTTCGTACAGTCAGTTTACACCTACGTTTTTAAGATTCTGCGTATGAAGTACCTGAGTCTGCACAGATCTTGTCCATTTATATATCTAGAACTTAAGATGTTTTGCTTTTAGTCTGTGAAGAGGCTGACGTAAGTGAACTAATTTAGCACTGTCCCTGTAATTGTTACTAATTGCCTTCAGAATTATTTAATAAACTTGTTGCTTTCAGGAGCATAGATATTGCTAGTAGTTTGGTACAAGGAGCCATCACTAGTATTTGTTACTTATGCAGTCCAGAAAACCTACTTTTTTTTTTTTTTTCACCTGCTTACCTGTTTTGTTTTGACAGTCACCTACAGGGCCAGCATATGCTTGTACTCTTCATTCTGCAATATTTAAAAGTTTTATTCCCTGTACTGATGGGCTTAATATCTTAAAGATATGCTAATGTCATTAATGTCAATATTAATTGTTAATTATACATGTAATGATGAATGGGTTTGGATCTTAAAATATCAATAATAGATTAAGGTTACCGCTTTATGTTTATATTCTAATGTTCTTCCCTTTTTTTTCCTTTGATCCCTATCTTTGGGATCTCCTGATGATAGTAGCCCTCTGTTTGAGTCGTGCCAAGGTCTGCCTTGCCTTCAGACTAAGATTTTGAGCATCCTTGGACACGACCATGTAGTCTTTACCTCACACCAGGCTGATTGCATGGATGACATGAGTTTGTGGCTTCAATGGGAGATGAAAGCTTGAAATCAGAGTAGACAGAGGCACTGGTTAGATGCAGTATGTTTTGTAGCAGTAGAATTTTCTTATCTGACACTCACAGTAAAGGAGAAGAAGGATTTAAAGACACCTGAGCTTAAATACCAGAAATATTTTTACAAGCAAAGTGATGTTAAGTTAGTTGCTCTACTTTAAAATTGTGCTTTGCATTTCCAGTCCTGTTCAATGACTTGACAAATGTCTTGTGTCTTATGACAGGTCCATGTTTATTCTCTTGGTATGGCACTCTTTTGGGGAGCTGACCATGAAGTTCCTCAAAGTCAGGTAAGTTTAGATTTGAGTTTGTTTAATGCTACAACTTCAGACTTGATGGTGTTCCTGACCCTGCATTGGAGTTAACATGGCAGGATGTCATAATGAGACAGTGCAGAGAATTTCACAAAATTTTACAGGATGGTTAGGGTTGGAAGGACCACAGTGGGTCATCTGGTCCAACCTTCCTGCTCGAGCAGGGTCATCCTAGAGCACATTGCACAGGATTGTGTCCACACAGCTCTTGAATATCTCCAACCAGGGAGACCCCACAGCCTCTCCTGGCAATCTGTTCCAATGTGTGGTCACCTGCTCAGGAAAGAGGTTTTCTGTTCTGTACTTGGAGCTTTTTCCTGTGAAGTGTGTGAGTGTGACGGGAGTGTTGTCTTGCAGGACGAAGGTGCTAATAGTTCATTTCTCTTAGTTTCCATGAAGAGATATCTGGGCTAGTCTATCCTGTAGTGCCAAAGGCTGAAAGAACAGTTTAAGCTGCTGACAAAGGAGAAAAGAATTTGGTTTGGTTTAGGCTTATATAAAAACAAATATTGAAATAACATTGTTGTTTTACACATAATAAAGCACTTGTTCTCTATGCTGCCATAAATTCTGTCAGTCTGGACTTGGCACATACAGAGAATTAGGTTTCACAATGGCCAAGAAAGGGTCTGAATTGTTTGGAACAGGGAGTAGACTCCTGCTATTGACTTGTCAGTCAATTCAGACATGGTTGCAGACTGCTTAGAGCAGAGTGCTATTACTCAGTGGGTTATCTTACACACCCAGCAGAACTACTAGACTGTCTTTCCAAAACTGACTGAAGATAATGTGATTCATCATCTTCCTGGGTGCTCCTTCCCTGCCCCTAATAAAATGCTAGAGGTAGGTGTATAAAAGTGTGAAAATCAGATAAAAAAGCATCCAAAAAAGCACTTAATGATGGACTTGGAACTGTGGGATTGTGCGGCTCAAGGAGAGAAGCAATTTATGGTTCCTATTTTGGGTTTGATCCTACTTGTTGGTGTTATGTGTAAAGATAAGGAAGGAAGTTTGGAAAGGCTCTTCCACAGTGTAAGGATTCAGTTCCTAATACTTTCTCTAACAGAGTGGCAGTTGGGTTCTTAGTTGTACTTATTTGAAAGTAGCTGCCTGAATGCAAAAATAAAGCAAATTGAAGCTCTGTTTAGGGGTACCTTTTCATAATGCTTACTGGGCCTGTCCCAAAAGCTGCAGTAATTTCTTAGACAGCAATCCCCTTTCTTTGATGTCCTGTCTGGTAGGAGGTGAAAGGAACAGTATCCAGCAGTAGTGGGAGAGTGACAGAAAGTAAGTAGAAGTGTTGAGCAGAAAGTAGGCATGAGTTTTAATTCCTGTTTTCTGTGTTTCTTCCTTTGGTATTAGAGTGTAGCAACAGTTTCTCAGTAGTGCAGTGGGAAGGCATACTCTATGTCTTAATAGAAGAGTATTTTCCCAAAGATGGTGTGGTGAGCTATGCCTGCAGAGAATTTACCTTTGGGATGTTCTCATGTGATGTCGCTGCCCTGTGGAGTCAGTAGGGGCAAAAGGACAGTCTTGTGTATGGCATTACTTTTAGGTGTTAATTTGTATGTGCAGATTTTCCTGGGTTTTAAGACATTTTCTATATTTGTCTGCCTGTGTCAGTTAATGAGCTGCTTCTCTGCTGGGAGCGTGGTTGAATACGAGAGTGATTTTTATGATTAATTAGAAGTGCTAAGCAGATAGATGGGAAAAGCCTATGTTAATTAAATCAGGGTGGTCCAGTGTACTTTTTTTTATGTACACCTTAAGAGTACTCATGCAGGGAAGATTGGAAGATTGTAATTATTAGAAGCTCTCTGTGATGCAAAAAGCATGACAATGCTTGTACTTTGTGGGTAACCACCCACTTTGGGAGAGCTGCAGATCAGAAAGCTCAAGTCCCAAGTGCCTGCAGCATTTGAGAACAAGAATATTCCATGTTCAATGTGCTGCATTAACTGAATGGGTAGAATAGAAATAAATCTAGATTTAGCTTTTTCTTAACTGTATGGGTGTTGTCCTGCAGTTACGAAGTTCTACTTCCTTAACCAGTGACTTTGTTATTTTATTCCTTACTTTTTTGTTGATGTTGTTTGATGATGTCTCTGGAATTTGGAAATGCCAACACATCTGCTGCAAAATATTGGTGAGGTGAGGAACTACAAAAAATGAGCATGGAGGGTTGTACAAAACTGTCGTTACAAGAATTGAATTTTATACTTGTTACTGGCAGAATGTTCAAAATCAAGGAGAAAACTTGCTCTGAATCTTTTCACTTTTATTTTGCTTTCACTTGTTTGTTAAGCATTTGAGAAAGCAAAGTACTGCTGTCCTGACCTTACAGATCAGGCAGCTTGTTTGGGCCAGAATGTTGCAGAGCAGGAATTGAATCTAGGTGCTGAATGCCTGCCTCCTGTTCCACAGACACTGTTTTTTTCACCACCTACATGGGGACTTTCAAATTGGCAAGCAGATCATGTGGGCAATAAGTCTCATGAACAGTTACTTTACGTTGTTGGATGTCTTTTGTTTCTGTGTGCTCCACAAGCCACCATTAATACTGATTCTCCTGTCTCTCCTTGTTTTGATTGTCACTAGCCTATCAAGCTCGGAGACCATCTCAACAGCATCCTGCTCGGCATGTGTGAAGATGTCATTTATGCCCGTGTGTCTGTACGGACTGTTCTGGACGCTTGCAGTGCCCACATAAGGAACAGCAACTGTGCCCCTTCCTTTTCGTATGTGAAACAGTTGGTCAGACTCGTGCTGGGGAGCCTGTCTGGGGTAAGTCGGTGTCAGTGTTTGAGAAAGAAAAGAGGTGAGCAGGAAGAGAGCAAAAGTGCTAATCCACAGTCACTCTGCAGTCATTCTTTGTCTTGTTTTGATGTGTTGCAATTTCAACAAGTGTCAAAAGAGCTACTTCCCTCCCCATGTTACAAATCTGTGCACTTGACAGTTCCTCCTGGAACATGCATTCACGAGTTTCTGAGGAAGATAATGCTGTGAACTGTGTCTTCATTGAAAAAAAAGTAGGGAGACACAGAACAAGATGATGAACTCGAGGGCAAGCCTTAGACTTGTTGCTACTTGAAATGCTTCAAAAATGATTGCTGTGAGTTTTCTTTATCTTAGTTATGTTTGACTTTTGGAGAGTTGCTTGTTAACAGAAAGAAGGACTGTATAGGCAGCGTGTCAGTTCTCTTGCACTTCTACTCAGCGCTTGGGTACGAGAATTGTGGAGGATTTTATTGTCTAGTGATGACCAACCTGTCAAATTGTTTTTAGAAGTCAAAGGAACTACATGAACTCATCTTACAAAGTTACTACTCCTGACAGGCAACTTCTCTTCACCTAAACCATTACAGCATTACTTCAGAATAGTGAAATAATTTCAAGTTATAAAGGAAAACCATAAATTGTCATAGAGTCAAAGAATGGTTTGGGTTGGAGGGGACCTTAAAGATCTTCCAGTTCCAGCCTCCCTGCCATGGGCAGGGAGACCTCGCACTAGACCAGGTTGCTCAGAGCTCCATCCAGCCTGGCCTTGAACACTTTCAGGGATGGGACATCTGCAGTTTCCCTTGGCAGCCTGTTTTAGTGCTTCACCATTCTCTCATTAAAGAACTTCTTCCACATATCTAATCTAAACCTACTCTCAGTTTATTATTGCTGGAATGATATACTGTGATGGTTCAGAATGTTATCTTGTTTTATATCATCCAATTTTTTATCTTGCAAGGGTTATGCCAATGTAAAAATTGGTATCTAGAGAGACACCACTGAAATTGAATGGAAAAAATGTTTGATTTGCTGATGCTTCCTTTTTTTTTTTTTAAAGAAAAAAATGATCCGATTGTTAGATAGTTTCTTCATAAATCCAGTTTGGAAATACTTGCAGAATGTGAAAGGTTCCTGCATTTGTCTTACATTTGTCAACAGCTGATTATGCCAGGCCTCCAGAAATACTGCTGAGCCTGAGCTCCACCAAGCATTGTCTAGTCCCTGAGGTTATGTCTGTCAGTCCAGTGCTCCTCTCTGTAATGTCTGAAGTCTTGTGTAGTTGCCAAGTGGAGCTGGTCTGTGATTCAGTAAAATAAAGGACTACAGGGCCTTAATCAGTGATCCTATTAAAAGAAAGATCCTTAAATCAGACTACGAGCCATAGAAACAGCCACTGTGGAAAGTGAGTCATTATTCTTCAGGTTCTTAATGGCCCTTTCTGCTTAGCAAATTTTCTGCTTTTCCTCCTCTTGTTCTTGTCAGAAAGTCTTCAGTGGGAGCCTCAAGCTAGTGTGATAGACTAATCCAGACTGGCCTGCCACAGACAGCAATAGAGGTCCCAAATGCTTGTACTTAAATCAATGGAGAGCTGAATCCAGCGAGTGTGTTCCCATCTCCTATACCACGTTGATAATGAAGGAGGTGGACTACTGGCACTTACCCAGTGCTGAAGCTTTGCTAATTTCCTTTGCCAGTAACCTTTTTAATTAGTAACATGTCAATTCATTGGCTTTGCAAGAAGACAAAACAATAAAAAGCTGAATAGAACCAAGTTGACAAAACAGTGACAACATAGCTATGCTGCTGTGTTTTTGTGCACCTTAGCTGACCATCCCTACTGGTTTTAAAGTTTAATACTCTGTATGCGTGCTGGAATGTTTTTAAGTTAACAGGAAAAATACATACATTTGCTTTTTCTGAAGCAGAGTACAACTGGCTATTACAAGATTGGCATGTATCTAGTCTTGATTGGCCTTGTCAAAGGTTTGAGAGATCATAGCTCTGCAACTGGTTGTTTGGTGGTCTGTGAAGCACAGCTAAGAGGTCCTGTTTGAATGTTTTCATTTTCCATGTGAATGTGCTTTGTAAAGGGCAATACAGCACAAGGCTGATTCAGTCTGTTTCATGTTGATTGAGTTGCATTGTAACTGTGATGGGTTGAAGTCTGCTTCATTCCTCCTTCCCTCCTCCCAGCTAAGCTGTTGTTCCAGGTGAGATCCTTCGATATGGTTCAGGCATCACTCCTACCATATCGAAGGATCTCACTAAGGACTTTATCTTGTAGCAAATAAGCTCTTCTTTCAAGGATTGTACATGTGAAATAGATTTTCTCAGGGAAGTAGTGATTTTAAAAAAAAGTTAAGGAGTAGTTAGGCCTGACACACGAAAGGAATGGGCCTGAGGGGCTGAAGAGACTTCTCACAAATGCATGCATGGGATTTTATGTATGCAATAAATTGCATGAGGGTACAAGACAATTTCTGTTACACAGAAAGCTCCTCAGGCCAATCACAAGTTCCGGTCATGTTGCAATCACAGAGGATGGTTTTTGTATGTTCCTGTCCCTTCAGTTTGCTGTAGAGATGGAATGTATTTAAGTTACATGCCCATGAATGTCATTTATTCTTGGTGGAAAAAAGGTAGGCCAAATGTGTAGTGAAATTATGCACTGACTATTCAAATACGGATAATTCTAGGGGATATTCTCACTGATGAACCTGTTTTTTTATGAAAAAGTTTGAGCTCCCATTCTGCACTTGAACTTAACTGTTTGACACGGACTAATATTGTTCATTTACATAAACCATGCTTATTTCACACTCATGTGGGCTCTTTTGATATTTGACTTTGTGTTACTATCTCTTTTTTTGCAGATGGATCAGCTGTCTTGCAATGGAGATAGAAAACTGCAGCCAGACAGGAGCCAGGCTATTCGGGAGAGGCTGAGGGGAAAAGGGCTTCCCACAGGTAAGTGCTTCATTGCAGTGAGGGTTATGGCTAAAAAGAAATACAGCCCCTTGGAAGACCAAGGTTGGGTAGATTTGGAAACCAAAAAAAAGGAAAAGAGGAGGACTTGCTTGCATTCGTAGGACTCTGATGGTTCATTTGAGCTAAGTGTTGGTGATGGGGAATAATAGTTTCAAGAAAAGACTTGTCTTTTTTCAATTCAGTCGTGGTGGTGGGAACAGGTTTTAAAAGTTCTTGGCCAAAAGTTTTGCTTCTGGACAGAGGAAATTTTTAGCTGAAGATCAATCAGCTGGAGGAACAGGGAGCAGCTTTTCTTTGTTCCCTCTTTCCTATGGACTCTGCTTTCTCTTCATATCTCTAATTGCACAAAGCCGCTTTCCCTGCTTTTTTATTTCCTGACACCCTGGGAAATAAATATTTGTGCATCATTGTTCTACTTTATATGGTTTGCATCATTACAAGCATGGTCTGTTATGAGTTGTTATTTTCAAAAGAGACGTTACTCATTCGTTTATATTTAAAGTTCTGCCTGTCCTGCTTCCACTCAACCTCTTATAATTTCTCTCTATCACCTTCATTACCTGTAGAAGTCATTATTTTTCTCCCTTTCCTTAGAAGGTTTACAACCCTCTTAGCTTCCCCAAAACCTTTCCCAATTCTACTTCTGTTATCAGTCACGTTTCCTGGTATGTCTTAATAGCACCATCTTCTCTTTATTTTGATCTTAGATACCTTCCTTCATCTCCACTTTGCTGAGACCTCAGGGAATTGTAAAATACAAAACAGAACCCTTCACATAACCAAACCAGTTCCAGCTGTTTTCAGTTCCATTTTTATACTGACTATATTTATACTAAGACATGTATTTGAAAGTTGGTGAGGACCCAGTGAAATGGGTGTCTGATATGAATGAGAGACAGTTCACATTTGATTCAGGGCGATTTAATGCTTGTTATTTCTTTTTCTGCGATGGTTTGCTGGTGCAAATTCTGTCAATAGTAGCACAGATCAGCTGCCCTGGGGGCACTGCTTTAAATTTCTGGGAAAGTGAGCTGTAGAATGTAGTGCTAATTATTATACTAATTGATAATCTCATAGCTTGAGGAGCCACAAGTAGAAGGCCAGATGAGGGTTTGAAAACAAATGTAATGGTGAAAGAAAAAAGAAAAAGAAACCAACAAAACCTCAACTCAGAAAAGCAGAGTCCGTTTTCCTTCAGTTACCACTGTACTGTTCTGCTGCTGTGTGCAGCTGAAATAACCATTTCTTACTCCATTTTGCAAAATGCCAAACATTTAGAAAGGTAGGAAGCTACCAGACAGGATTATGATTTTGAGTGAACTGTCTTTCTGATAAGTTAAAGTTATGTCAGTTTATCCTTTATCTAAGTGTTTGGGTTTAATAACCTCTGAGAAGACATTTTGGGTCAAGTTTAGCACTGAGACAATTGGAGAGGGCAAGGGGGTGCACTTAAGGATATGTGTAACTCTACTGGTTATTTTAGCAATGTGCTTAAGAAAGTAAAGATGGTGAGCAGAAATCTTTCCTGGAGAGAACAGAAGATTTGTCTGATACGTTCTGAGCTGAAGTTCTGTTGAGCCCTTGTGAAAATCTGAAAGAGAATGCACAATGAATCAAATAGGTGTCCTATGGGGAAAAAAGCAACATAGGGGTATGACATTTATTGTGTACTTAAGAGTATCAGTGTACTACATTGAGCATGTAACTTCAGATAACTGGTAAATCATGCTAAGTTCATGAATCTAGAGATGGTTCAGTAAGAGAGATGTGCTGCTAACTGGAGAGTAGCCAGCTAATACCCCTAGATATTTGCAGTCTTTGGAAATTGCTAAGATTTTTGCTTTAATTGAATTCCATTATTTTTAGGATCAGTTTCCCACACTGTGTTAATCCACAATTATTATCACCAGGGCTCTGCTGTTGACTTAGAATAAAAGTTTTGAAGTAAGTTCCCACCTCATCTGCTTAAATCAAATATTTTGCTCTTCTGAGGTTGGATGTTTATAGCTGTACATTTCCATCTTTATGTCTCGAAGATAATTATTAAATTAATAAATGGCTTTGTGTTAATGTTCTCCTCAGTTACATTTATGTTTTCTCATTCATGACTCACTTTTTGTGGCTATCTTGGTGAATGAGTTTTACGGCAGGGCTGACTGCAGAAATAATTTATTCTCAATTAATATTACAGAATGTTTGCTTTTAGTCAAGTCATACCCAGAACACAGTGTTTAGGAACTGTCTTAGCCAGCAGTGAGACCTTTTGTGAGTCATCTGAACCAATGCGTGTTATTTAATTTTTGTACTCAAAACACTTTAGACCTTAAGAGTCTTTACATCAAGAATTATTTACGGAAGTTACTTGATTTGCTTGATAATATCCTTCGGGTGTGACAAAAGAGTAAGAAACTGCCAAACTCTTTCAAATATAAAACAAGAATTCACCATGTTCCTCTTCACTGCAAACTGTCCTTCAGAAGGATGTATAGACTATTTAAAGGCCAGCTGAAATCTCCATAACTTGTACTTGCCTGGCAACCTGCTCCCAGCCATCTAATAATAGAAATCCTTCACCTTTTGTGTTGATTTGCAAAGTTCCAATTTATGTTGATGATCCATGAACACCAAGGATAGATCTTTGCCAGAGATACTTCATCTTCTAAAGAGGTTTCCTACCATGAGGGTCCCTGATTTTAACTTGGGCAGTGTTAAACTCTGATATTATAATGCTACAGTTGTATTCTGCAAAATTCTGACCTTTGTCTCTGCCAAAAGTATATGCCACACTTATACAGGGTTGAAATGAATTCAAAACATCATGAAGGTTCACCTAATGGTACACAACAGGAAATATTTGGAAATACTGATCAGAATTGTAGGTGTTGATCAACTCGCTGGTTCATTAGACTATATGCACTGTCAGGTGCAGCAAAAATGGTAGGTGTTTTAAACTGAATAAAAGATGCTGAGACTAAGTGAAGTTGATTTAATTTTGGCAAGAAATTCTACTGTTTACTTATCATTCTCCATAATATCAATTACCAATGTAGGTGCTCAGAAAAAACTCTTAAGACAAAAGAAAATGTACACTTTTGCATTTGCTCCAAAGAAATTGATTGTGGATTATGTTTTAGTTCCTCTCCTGGGTGAAAATGCAGCTTTTAGTTTATAAAAAAGCGGTTTATAGTGATGATGTGTGAACTGAAGTGGCTTACACATTATGTTGCTAAATCCAAGCACACAGATTTAAGTTATCAAAATCTACAGCACTAACTTAATTCCATTCACTTGAAAATATCTCATCTGGAAATACTGTCTTTTTTTTTTAATTTCCCCTGGCTCCTCAGTATTAGAAAAAAAGAATTGAGTAGGTGGAGAATAACTTCCAGAGCTCAGCAAAACCAAATGAAAGCCAGATGAAGGTTTCTTGTTGAAGTAAAAAGAAAAATTAAATTACTCTTTTGCACTCCAAAACCCATGCCTGTTTTCTTCCAGTAAGTGTTTCTGTTTTCATCTAGCAGTACTGGTGGTTTGCCTTGGTCGAGATCTTTTAGGTCTAAGTATAGTTGCTACTGCCATAGGGAGCTTCCAGCCAGGCAGTGTTGGAATGCTCTGAAAGTGGTGCTGAGGACAAACTCAGAACTCTGAAGACAAGAGCAAACACAAGGATCTGTGAGGAAACCAAATCACAGATGTCAAAGGCTGTCTCTGAGCAGAAAAGCAGCTGTATCACTGAGCTTCTCCTGGGGTGTGCAGAAATCCAGGAGGGGATTAGCTGGGTGGACCTTTTGCCTACTTGGTTGAGAAACATAGACCCAAAAAATTGACCTGTAAACCCGAGTGGGAAAGAGCAATGGTTGCCTGAGGAAGGGAAGAGGTAAAATGTTGCATTTGTGAATTATGAAGTGCTACTTGGCAGGGATCACTACCACTGTTCTGAGCAAGATCCCTGGTTTCTGGAGCTATTTGGTGTTTTTTGATAGAAGAGCTGTGTCAGTCCGAAGCCGAATGCAAATTGTTATACAGGATTTATAACTTGGCCATTACTTACAGTGCTTTCAACAGTCCTTGTGTCCAGTTCATTTCTTTCTTCACAAAGAATGCATTGTTTAAGGAGTACTTCCGTCCGAAACTTGGATTTTTCTCAACAATTTGGAAAGTAAAAGAAAAGAGGAGGTGCCATTCTTAGCAGTCAACCCACAGGCCACATCTGGCTCTGTTGTCTTCTGTTTGGCTCTCAGCCTGCCCCAAAGGGATTGCAAACCCAACTCCTCCACCAGCTACCCACTCATGTTTGAGAAACTAACCACATTGTCTCGGGATAAAGATTTTTTTCCTCTTGCTTTGTTTTCTGCACAAAGATAGTGTGGGAGATGTTTTTAAACTCCTGTATAACAATTTCCTCTCTTCAGGCCTTCCAGTCTGGTAGTGATGGTGTGTACTTTCATGCACACGTGGGCAATCTGTCTGTCCCCCCAGCCCCCGTCTCATCCTAACTACCCCCACTCCATGTGTGTGTATGTACATATAGCCACAAGCTGAAACCTGTAACAGAGTTCAAAAAGATATTCCACTTTGTGCAAACAGAAGAAAGGGCGGTCAGAAAGGCTTTTTAAAGAAAGTTGAGTGGAGTTTATTCAGTGAAAACAGATAGAGTAAGTGATGGTACTGACTGTGTTTGCACTTCCATAATATTTGATTAATTGCCTGTATGGTCGAGCTGGTACACAAGTAATTGCAAACAGACTGGATTTAGTTAGAACCAGATAACAACTCTCTTTCTTAGAGGAAAATCAACCAGATTACTGTCAGTGTGAGTGAAAGAAGGTCTGTGAATGGTACTGTTGTTGAAGAGGGTGTAGTTGCATTCATAGCTGAAGATACCAAAGGAAGAAGGAAGCACATCTATGGTTACTTAGCACATGGAACATCTGGCAGTTGAAGGCGTGTATGGAAAACTAGATTTTCATTTTAGCACCACAAGGGAATTTAATTGTGAACTCCTGGTGATTAATTGCTATTTTTATTGTATATATTCCCTCACTATATATTACACTTTGGAATCATGCAGTTACTTTAATTGCATTTGAATTATTTACAGTAATTATAAATAATTGCACTAATGTAACATCAACTAGAGGATAAACACCCAAGGGCAATACGTGAAATCAAGAACTCATACACTCAGATGAGCAAGAAGAGTTTAGTTCAACAGAGAAATAATTGGGGAAGGGGAAAGTATGCCTTTTGAAGTTACTTAGGTCCATGTAGCATGCTAATGGCTCATTCTGTTACCATCACTGACAAGGAGGGAAGCAATTCTCTGTCCTGTTATGTGCATGGGTAGCTGAAGTGTGGAGTAGCTCTGTGTGGTCTCAGGTGAGATACTTAATGTCTTCAGTGGAGCCAGGATACTTGGGATAGGTCTCCAGAGTTTTCATTTCAAATAAACGCCTCTGTTTTTTAAAAGGAAAGTCATAACATGAGTCTACCCGTTCATTATAATTCAAAGACATACAAGTTCCAGTATGCAGTCATGTTCCTTTTGATCATTAATTGGATCTTTATTTTCTATATATAGTTTTTTTGACGGTAGTTTTCCCCTTTATTTGTCCACTCACTTCATCATAAAAGCTGGGGAAAAAAAAGTGGAAGGATAAACTATGTATTGACTTAATGCATTTGGACTTTAGTATGCCTTTCAACTGAAAATCCATGTGTTAAAGAAGGGCATATTGTTGCAATCTGCTCTGTTTTGGAGGTGTACTGTTAGCTGAAAGGTAGACACATGAGCCTTGTGCTGAAAGACACTTAGTGTAGTCATTTAAGACCCTTGATCTAATTAATGCTGAGCTAGTGTGTTGAGGAGGTCCAGGAAAAAAAAAGTGAAAATACCTTAACAGTTGATTTTGTGACTTACAAAGTCTACAATAGTACTTCAAAAAAGTAAGAATGGATGAGGACAGATTTAAGTTATTAAAAATAGAAAAATTGGCCTGGACTGGTTGCTGGTTGCCTAATCCCATGTTAATACCAGTATCTGCAATGGGGTTGCTTGTGTACTGAGAAGTCTTGTCCTTCATCCTTGGCCTCTGCTCTCTGGTGCCAAGAGCAGCATGCATTTTTGGCTGCTCTAAAGTACAGATCGGAACGTTCTGTATTGCTGCTTTGTCTCAGTTTGCCCTCAAGATGCCCAATTTGAGCAGGCTGTGCACCCCTTGCCCCAAAGTCACTTCTTGAGCCTTGTCTGATACCATTCTTTAACACCTTGTGTTGGCGCTGTGAGTCAGTTCAGGCAGAGCCTGCTGAAATGATGTTATGCAGAGAGGGATGGGTTTTGCAAAGGTGGGAAGAATTGCCAAGACTGATAAAATGTAGAAGTGGGAGTGGGGAGAGTAACAAAGGAAAGATGAAAGATGTCCAAGAGAATTTTGCAGTCTCAAGACTGAATACTAAGGCAAGCTGTAGATTCCTTTTGATACCATGTTAGAATCTCATGTTGGCTGCATAAGTCACCGTAGATCTGAGTTAGACCTGTGGAGTGGAAGAGCAGTTGTGGCAGTGGAATGCCTCCTGCTCTGCTTCCTAGTGAGACAGCTCATCTCCTGTCTCATCACGCAGTTAGCCAGTTGAGTGGCAAAGCTGTAGCAATGAGTACTTTCTGATACAATAGGGTTCATGGTGTTCACTTTTCCTCATGAGGAAGTTGCAGATGAGTGGATGACTTGGGGATTAGAGAGCATCTCTTGCGTGCCAAGGCAAAGGAGCCTGTGTCTTTTGAGCCCCTGCATGGAAATTGCTTCTTTTACAACCGGCCTGAATGCTCCAAATCCATGGAAACTACAGCTTTGGTGAGGAGGCTGATGCTCCTTCCTCTCTAGCACTCTTTCCCTGATGGGTGGGCTCTTCCACTGCAGTTCTCACCAGCATACAACAGATAGGTTCACCTCTCTGGAGTGACAACACCCACTGGTACTAAAAGCATCATTGTGACTCTTTTCATTGAATATGATCCTGCAGCATGATAATGCGTCAATGTGCAGACACCTAAATGATCCGGGCAACCAGGAATGTTCTGAGTCATGACTGATGATGTACCGAGTAATCCCAAATGTATAGCCTTGGTAGTATTTTAGAGTTGCAGCTGTCTGCTTACCTTGGGTCTTTTTCTGCTTTGTTTGCCCTTGTTTTGTTCAGTAGGGTCTCTGCATGTAAATACTTTCAGTGTTGTTTGGGTTTTTTTTTTTACAGTTAAAAAAATATATGAAAACTTTGTAGAGGAGGTTGTTTTGGTTTTTCCTGCCTACGATTATCTTGGAACTCTCATTTTTGGGGAGGATACTTGGAGCTGCTTTTAATTTGCGTTTTTGGTGACCATCTTAAAAACTAAACTGCAATGTTTAGTTTTTTATCTCACAAATTACTAACTTGAAATTCTGTATAGGAGTGTTTGTCCTCTGTGCGTGTATATGAATGTGAAGTATGTGTTTGTGGAATGGATATCGTGCTGCTGCTTTGGATGGACAGTGGGAACTTCACAAGGAATAGCTATTTTTAAAAGGGTTTTTTTGTATGTGTGAATATTATACGTAAATCACCAGCCTTAGGAAGACGTATAGTCTGAGAATAAGATAATAACTTAATATTTACCTGACCACAAAGATAATTATGTTTACTTTAGGATTAAAGCTATATTTGTAAAATATGAAGTGATGTGTCAGATCCTTTTAGAAGATGAGTTCATTCTCATTGGCAAAGGTTTTTTTTAATTCTCTTGGCTGGAGCATGTGGGAACTGTGTAGTTTCTTATAAGATGCTTTTTAAACAATCCGAACCTTAACATTTTGCTGTCACGTATTTGTGTGTTGGTAAGAAGAAAGGAGTTGCTTGGTTGCATATGGCTTTAGCCTTGCTTATTTTGATTGCTAGTTAAATATCACAGAAATAGAAACTGAAAACTAACAGCCCAGCCTCTCTTCAAGTAGAACATCAGAGTTAAAAGGTGCTTTTAAAGCATTACTGCCTACATTTGCAAACATCCCTGAAGCATTCTTTGAAATTCTGTTTGGAAGGATTAAGGCTTTAGACAAAGATCATCAGGAGCCTCCTGTTCAAGGGGGACAGGTAATTTCAATTGACTTTGGAAGAGCAGCAGGCAGCACTATATAGCCATCTTTAAGAGGAGATGATACAGCACAGCAATTTACTTTGAAGGGCTGCTTCCTTTTGCAGTGATACCTTCAAGGCTGCTGCTTCTTAAAAGATGTACATGGCAATATCCCTGCAGAGAGGGAGCTCACTGTAGGGGAAAGCATCACATGCCATACTGACTCCTTCACCTGAGTGAGCAGGCATTGCTTAAGCAATATTTTGAGAATATTTGTAGTTGGTTTTTCTACTCAGGAATATCACTGATGAAGTCGAGATTGCCATATTGATTTGTATCCTGCAAATTGGAAAGGTTGGACTTCATAATAATTTTTTCAGTGTCCTTGATCCATTGGAGACATGAGTAGATTATTGCCTGTGTGATATCTACAGCAGACTTAGGATTTTTGCCACTTTGATACTGCAGAATCATTAGAAATATTTAGTTTGCTAGCACAAAGTACCTACAGTTGGGTAGTCCTTAGGGTTTCTGTGGGATATTACTGTTATGGTTATAATCCTTGAACTTTGATCTCAGGAAGGCCTAAGAACATAAAAGGTAGACTTGCAGATTATCTGTTAATACTAAGAAATTTGATTGTACTTACTGATGTTTTTAATGAGTTTTGTAAAATCGGGTTAAAATTTTATGCCTGAGACATATATGATCATCAAAACTTCTCAGTGACTATGATGTGATGTTCGTCAGAGACCACATAACACACTGATATTATTCCACCTCTCATAGTTTCTTTTATTCTGGAATTAATTTCCCTGTAAGGAAGAGGGAGAAGAGAGACTGTTCCTAAGTATTGGTGGATATATGTGTATATATATTAATGAATATAGAAGGTTCAGGCTCGTAGAATCACTTCAATCTTGAAAGCTTTGTTGGTTTTGTTTTAGAATATTCTTTATCTGGAGAAACTGTCATCACCAAAAATAGTCATTAGAGGATGATCCAGGATTCCTATAATTCCTAAGTACACAGTCATTCTTTTCTTACTACTGACGCTATTTCAAGGCATCTGTAAATCTGTAGAACAAACCTGGACTTGTTATTGAAACTTGTAGGCGGCGTTTTTGGGTGTGAGAGGAATGGCTGATTTCAGTTTGATTATTAAGTAGTATTTTTGATGATAGTCCAGACTATTTTAAAAATAAAACTAATGAGAAAGCAACTTTCCGCAGGTATGTGATAGCTTGGAGTTTTTTTTATGTTAATACTGAACTATAGTAGGCCTTATATTTTTCTTGAGCTCTTCAGAAACAAAAGAAATAAAATGCATGTCATATATGAAGTAGTTGGAGCTCTGTCTTTGTTGACTGAGGCAGCCCTTTAAGTAGCCTTCTCAATGGTTTGCATGACAAAATCAATGCCAAAGTGTGTGTTCAGTATATACTTTAACAGTAACTAACTTGTGTCGAGCTCCTGTGTATTAAGTAGAAAATTACAAGTATGACATGTCTCCTTATTCCAGGAAAAACATCGGCGACTGGTGCACCTGATGGACACAGAGGTCACTTCTCTCGACAGACCACACTTAACAAAGGACTTAGCAAGTCTATGGGATTTCTGTCCATTAGAGGAACACAAAATGAAGAAGAGTTTTTCCAGGGCATTTCTGCAGATTACAACTCAGGACAGGAAGATGTTTTCTGTCCTCATAGATGTAAAACCAATGAGTTTGAGAAAAAAGGTCACCTTCATACGGATGTCCCTCCCAAAAGGAAAATATGGGCTTCTTCCACAGATTTGCTTTGCGCTACTGACAAGGTGGCTGAGAGGGACCATGGTGGAGGTTCTCACAGGCACGGCCATCAGTGTGAAACATTTACAATACGGACTTCTACTACTAGCAGAAACAAGGAAGCAAGGTACTCTGATGGGAGCATAGCACTGGATGTCTTTGGACCACAGAAACTGGACCAAACACACCACGTGCCTGAGACATCAACTTCTGCAGCAATATCAAGTGCCTTTGACAGGATAAGAGAGAGACAGAAGAAGTTGCAGCTTCTGAGGGAGGCTATGAATGTAGAAGGTTAGTGAAGCTTTTTGATTTTCTAAGTATTCCAGTCATCAGAAAGAGTTCTCATTATGATAAATTTGAGTGCTCCTGTAGCAGCTGTTGAAACTACAGAGATCTTTGCTTCTTCCTTTTTACATGAAGTGAAATCATTAGAGCATCTATTGCCAGTGAAGACAAATGTGCTTGTCCAGATTGTTTACGCAGTGAGAGTAGTTGATCTCTCTAAGTCAACCAGTATCAAGCTGATCAATTAAAATTAGAAAGAATGGTAACAGCCAATTGCCAAATAAGTTTCCTTGAAGGAAGATTGTTATCTCCAGCTATTAGAGATGGACTTACGCTCCAGAGGGAAGGCAGAATTTCCTCTCCAGAATTCTCTGGTTTTGTTCTGTATGACTCTGGACTTAAGCCTTTACATATGAAATTTTTTTTGGCCTCATGTTTAGATCTTTACTTCGGTGGGAATACTTGACAAGTTTCATCAGTTCTAGAGAAGAATGCATGGGGATAAAACAAGCCTTTGTCATTGTTCTGTGGAAACTTTATGCAAGTGGAACTGCTTGTTTTGTTTACTGTATATGATATGATTTGCAGGGCTTGTAAGTTTGAGACAGTTGGATAGAAACTGAGAGCAGAGCTGGATCCTGCTTGTGCTGAGCCAAAAAACTTAACTTGGTCGTCTAAGGTATATGGTGGAAGAGCTGTAAGCACAGACTTAGCTCAGTCATTTATTCAGGTGTATTCAAAATCCATACAGTTGAAAACTCATGACTGCCTGCCTGCCTGTTGTGTGTCAGGAATAACTGTGTGGAAACACACCCTACCTTGGCCTCCTTTTTCTGCCTGAGGTGTAAACACCTCCTTATTAAGGAGAGATGATAAAGCCTTTTGTCAAGGTTGAATTTCTAAAAATGCCTGCTCATGCCCTTTGTGGCCACCTTGGGAGATGCTTGTATTACCACTAGCATGGCAAGCCATTTCTTTCCTATGCATGTGAGCCTTTTGCTCCAGAAAGGAGGAGTGTGACTGAAATGGCATAGGCAGTTTAAAAAGCTGCTGTGATTTCTGTACAGCTGGAGTTCTTTTGTGTTTTCAAATTAGCATCCTCTGATGAGAGTTACATTATAGTGTGAAGGAATGAGTACAAACGAGAGCAGCACTGTGGAGATAGCATTGTTTATCTCTATAGAAGTTTACCATCTGTCGTTATCTACCAAGATGTCTGATGAGGTACAGGGAAGGTTGGTTGGGTTTTGGTGTAAGAGTCTGAAATTGAAAGGGACCATCTCAAGTATGTGAGTCAGCCCGGATCACTGGAGATAGGCAGCTGACAAAGTTTAGGAGGAGGCCACTCCCAGCATTGGGAAAGCTCAGTAGCCTTGTTGTTCAGGAGTGCAGGTTTGTGTTGCACAAGAGCAAAACCAAAAGCGTGGCCAAACCCATTGATGAGCAATGGGTTTATCATTCTCATTCAAGCAGATTGGGAGATGGCAGAGAACATACATGCCCATGCCTTGCAAACTGAGATAGGTCAGATGTGTGAAACTACTCAGTTCATGAAGGGAATGGGTGAAAGTGCAGTCAAAGTAAGCTGGGAACTGGAATTTAGTAGTCACAGAAACTGAGTGACAAATCAGTAGACAGAAGATTGAAGCAATAGCTAGTGACTCACTGCCCCATCCTTCCGAATTCATAGTCGTTACTTGCTAGAAAAAAAAGATACTTTTGCAACAGGTAGCTGGGTTCCAGAGTTTTCTACTTTCAAGGAGGGTACGTATGTTTCCCTCTAGAACTGGAAGTTAGAAGTGTGTGCTTTACTATTTTATTTTAGGCTCTTGATTGTTCGGGTGTTTTTGGTCAGTTAACTACTTTTAAAAAAGTCTGGGACCAGAACTTGATTGTGAATGTGCATTTTTAATGAGAGCCAGTTTAAAGGAATATTTTAGTAAGATGGGTGACGAATACTTTTTCACATAGGAGTTTGTTGCTCTTATGTTTTATAGGGCTTGAGAAGCCTGACTGGAAGTATCTATTCTGCCATAGTGAGCAGATTCACAAGCCTTAATACATAAAGTCTGTTAGTCTATTAAGACTTCTTTCCCTTTCCGTTTCCTTTTTTTGTTCCATGTTTTACTATTCCTTACCTCACATCTTCTTTACAACAGACAAGTCCCTTGAGATCTCTCTTAGAGAGTCTGTTGCTAGTTTCATCTGTCAAAGAAATGAAAAATACCATCCTGAGGGTTTTTCTGCATTACTATTGTATGCAGTTTTGAAGCACTTAGTAGGTAGAATATAGGTAGACATATTTCCATATGTCAGACACTATCGAGTGTGTGTGGAATTCTCTTTTGACATAAGCCCAGCCTAGCTGAGAGACAGAAGCAAATGTTTGGAAAGCTGTGGTTTAAGATATGTTACCTATCTTGGTAAAGGTGGTGGTGGCAGGTTTTTGGGTAGTGCTTGATGCAAGAGTATCCCACTGCCTACAGCTGGTGGTCACATAGCGGATAGGTGAGCAGCGACTAGAAACAAAGTAGAAGGAAATCCACAGAAAATTACAGCAAATACTATTCTTTCTCTACGTCTACAGCATGACCTCAAATGAAAGGTATTGAAAGGAAAAATGGAGAAGGAGAATAAGTTATTTCATACATTCATGTAGTTTGGAGTAAGGGTTCTGTTCAGTTTGGAGGGAGGGGACTGGGCAAGGAGTCATGGGAAACAGGGTTATTTATAGTTGGAGGTAGGAGGGAAGACACAGTGAGCCTTCTCTTTGGTGGGTCTGGGGATATTTTCAGTTCCATTGAGCCCAGGTCTAGGTTACACTTAAGCCTGTGTAAATTGTATTAAGCCTTTGCTTTCGGCTGTACATTGTTTTTCTGTTTTTGAATTGTGAACTGACATTGGACTCTCTGTGGGTTGTATTTGGCCAGATAAAACTTCCCTCAAACTACAAAAGCATTTATGTGACATGTGGCTTATTTTTCTTTAACTTATTTTGGGTTAAGCTGGCAAGCTTTTTTGTTATTCATAAAACCTTAAGGAGCTGACTTCCTTGGAAAAAGAAAATGTTCATATGCATAGGCTCTGGTTTGCCAAGCTTGCACTCAGAACAGATTTTTACAATCCAAATTATAAACTCATGAAAAGCAGAGTTTATAGTGGAAAGAATGACAGAGCTTTAATTACAGCTGTGCTGTAGTACTTTGTAGTGAGCTACAGACCATCTGAAGTGCACTGTATTCTATAGCCTTGTGAGCATTCCAAAAACAGTGTCACTGCAACTGCCTTGCTCTTGAACTTGCTGGTTTATGTTAATCTGCTGTATGGTTTCAGGTTTGAAATCGTTCATCTTTTGTACAATGAAGATGATTGTTTATGATTAGGTGCTACTTAGCCAGATGGAGGCAGGGGCAAGAGCCTGCTGTTTGACTTCAGGTGTAGCCAATTCTGATCACTAAGAACAGACTCCACAAGTGTGTGTTAATCTTGCCAAGAGATGGGAGAGTAAGTTCTGCATCTTCACTGTTTTGTTCATTCTTGTTTTGTTATGGAGGTTTTGTGAGATTAGACAGAATTGTTTGGAGTTGTGAAGTTGTTAGGTGTTAAACCCAAGCAACTTACCTCTACCAGGACAGCAGGTTTTATTTGTGTTGTTCTTTTGAAACTTGGGAATTGTTGCTTGGCACCAGCTGATAGTGTCCTGTTTCAGAGCGAAAATAATAGTCTGCCTTTTACATTTTTGCGAGCCCGCGTTGCCCCTTGAGAGGGTGAAAGTAGCATCTGTTCTCTTTTGCTCCAGCTTTCTTTGCCTTTCCACCCCCAAAATGGATTGTATCTCCGGAGAGTTCTGAAGTGTATGCACACTTAAGTTTGCTTATCTCGGGCCTGCCTTCAAATGGCACAGTAGGCTCTGAGATGGTAGCCTTGCCTGAGTCTCTGCTTTAGCTTAGACAGTCCCCCCTTCTGCCTTGTTTTGAGAGTATGCATAATTCACAGTGAATAGGTTTATGTGTTACTGGAGTGAATGAGTATCTTTTTTTTTTTATGTAAATTCAGTTGTGTTTATAATGATGTTGTAAATGAGATGCACCAGGAAGCAAGGCGTAAAGATTGCGCATGTCCTGGCGGAATACAGGAGCACAGAGCCAGTTAGGAGACTAGTAATGGAGCTGGCTGTGGGTTGAAATAGCAGACAGGGTGGGAAAAGATCACAGAATACCAAAAAAGCTGATCTTGCTGAAGTTTTGGAATGCTGAATCCAGGGATGGGGGAATGGGGGTGGTTTGGTAATATTCTCAAGCCTTTGTTAAATGTTTTTGCAGTTGGGAACCATGTGAATTCTAGAGCCAAAAGGTGTGTTTATTCCTCTCTCTTTTTACCTTTATTTTTTTCCCCGTCTTTATCTCACAAAACTGTCTTCATTATCTACCTTGAAGACTCGTCTGGACCCCATTTATAAAACTTCCGTATTATGACTGCCTGTGTTTACTTGGGAAAACTACAGCTAGAGATACTCTAAATGCCTGGGGTTCAAAAGCTGTCTTAGTTTGAAGTTGCATTTTTGAATAAGGAAACATTTCTGCAAGAAGTCAGGCAGCTGTTGGTAGCAAATCTATCCCAGCAACTCCAGTGGTTTGAATTTAGGAGCCTCTGAAGAGCAGGTTAAATGGGAGATGGAATTTAGGGCAAAAAAGGGAATAGCTGCTTTACAAATTTACTGCAGTAAATTCAGTGAAGTGCACATACTTTATTTTTCCCTTGAATCGTATGTGCTCGGTTCACGTGCAGGCCACACGAGTCATCTACTCTGGAACATCTGTTTGCATGTGGAAGCAAATGCAGGTGCAGTTTCCACATGTCTCAGGACCCTTGTGCTGCAGTGTGATTTAACTTCAGGGGTGGTGCAGTGGATTGTCATGTGGTTGGTATGGCCGGTAAGGGTAAAGTTCAGCATTCAGAAGTCATGCTAATGAATCTGAGAGGTAGGATAATGGACCGGTCCTGTCTCAGTTGGAAAACTTCGGTGGTTAATTTTACTGAGATTACAGGAGTTGGCTTTTCAAGAAAAAAGATGATTGTGGGATTTCTCTAAAATGCAAGTACTCTGGCACCAGCCACTATTATTTTGTTCTGAATTACATAGCTTAACGTGAGGTAGTAAAACAGCTCTTACAATTCGATAATTGCACAGTAGAATGACGTCTGCTTTATCTCATCTGTTGGGCTTTCAGCAGCTCATACAGTCTGGGATTGTCAATTTTTAGTCAGCACATTACATTCTCAGTTGGATAAAACATTTAAATTGAAACTCTCAGTCTGTGCCTCTCTTCATTTGCATGCCTTATCCTAGATGGCATAATCCAGATCCAGAAAAGAAGGGTTTCAAAGTACAGGGCACCCTGAGTTCTTAGCAGACCCTGAAGTTGTTGTTGTTAATCTTGCTGTTTTCCTTTCCAGCCTAGCACTAGAGATGTGTGTGTTCTGCAGTTTTACAAGGCTGCATCTCTCCCTGTAGATTAAATCCTGGTAGGCCCTCTGCATCAGATGTCCATTAGGCTCTGGTAACTTGGGCTGCATGTGGAATGCAGCTTTTTCATTTGGGATATGGGTGGTGGAAATCTTGCAAGTTAAAATGAGCCTGCTCCCCTGAAAGGATGAATGAATTTGTTTCCTTTAACATTGGTTGGATGTGAATCCTTACCAGGGATTTGATCTGCATCTCTTATGTTCTTCCTGTTAAACCTGTGATGCCTTGCATAAGATAATTCAAGTTTTCTTACATGAAAAGAGGAAAAGAAAAGGAAGAGTAAATATGACTCTAACCTATTGATTAAACTCTTGGGCAAGAAACAAGTCCCAGCCTCTCCTAAAGGGCAGTTAATGTGTATTAAATGGAATTATAGTACCACTGTCCTGCAATAGAAACACCTACCAGTAAACCTCAAAGGGCAAACAAGAACTCCCTCTCTATCATGAGACCGTCAATTTAATTCTGCCACCTTCTCTGTGCAGCCAGTAATAATTCTGTGTTGATGTGTATTTGGAAACCTGGCTATCTAACGTGACTCGTGTTCAGAATAACGAAATTCCAGGCTAAATGTGGTTCTCTGATTTCTGTTGAAGTTGGCTGAGGTGAGGCTTTCTGTAAATTACTTGTCTGGGCTTGCATGTCTTGCCTTGTGCAAAGAACGTGTTTTGTTATTTTGTGCTGCTAAGGTGCCCCTAAGGTTGTGCTCTGCTGGTTTAGATAGGGAGTTTGAAAAGAAAACACCACTGCAGCACAGATTGTTCAAGTTGTAATGCTTCATTTACCTTTGCATTGTGGTGCTACCACGTGTTAACTTAGATTATTAGTGCAAGTTTTATATATTCATTTAAGTTACAGGCTCATAAGACATGCTTAAACTCAAGTTTAATTTTCTACTGAAGTATTCTGATAAGAAGCTGTAATCTGAACAGTGAAGTGTTAAGAAGGGTAAGCGATAGAATTATTTTTGCTACAATGTGCTTGATGTTTATAAAAGCTAAGTCAATTCTGAGGTCTTTCTTTAGTCACCAAAAATTGAAGAAAACTCAAACAAACAAGAAACCAAGACAACAAACCAAGGCCATTCAAAATTCCCAGGGAAAATTCTAAATAACAGAGATAAGTTGTTTTATTGTTGTCTTTAGCTTTTGTTGGTGTTGTGTTTCAGCTCCTTTCCAGCCCGACAGGTTAGAAGTCTGTCCTCATTTTTGAAAATTCTGCATCAAAAGCTTAACTTCAATTTGATCCCAGAACTGGGACTTTTTGACCTTTGGAAGCCAGTTCTTAATTAGAAGTTTAGCTTGGACATGATCCAAGTGCCTTCTTTGAAGTTAAATCCTAATACAATATGCTAGAATTGAGGAGAACTTGCTGGAGGAAAGGAGAGGGCATAAATTATTTGGGTAACTTTGTAAGCATTCTAGATAAAACAGTCTCAATATTTACATTTTAATTGAGTATTTGCAGGTCTGCAGTGCATATTCCATCTGTGCCCAGAAAAGATTGTTTGGTTAAGGGGAAGTTCAGTGTTGGGGGGATGTGTAGGGGTTGTACATAGACACAGACCAGCAGAGAACTGGAAGGCAGTTGCCAAAGAGAAGGTGCCTCAGCAGCAAACAGTTCACATCTGTATGTGTTTCCTCTAAACTGAGCAAAAGAAGAAAAATCTAGAGGATTTATGTGGAATTTCGGGATCTAACTTCATAATTGCCTTTAAACTTTGCTTGACAATCATCAGTGCAGCCCTGAAAGGTTGTTCAACACCTTCAGCAGATGAGCAGATACTTTGCTTGTGTTACTGGGTTAAGTTGTACGGTCTTGATTAGGGACCAGGATGTGACAAGACAGGAGGGTGGTCCTCTCCTTGTGAATGCTGGGAGAATAGATTTGAGCCTAGCTGGGCCTTCTGTGGAGCTCTGTGAAAACAGTGGGATAAACAGTGATTGGAAATCTTGCTTGATGTTTCTTGGCTCGTGGACTTGCTCCTTGGCCTACAGCAAGGCACCAGCTCCTGCTAACAGGGTGAGTCAGGGCAAGTCAAACACACCACCATGGACAAACACTTGTCTCATGTTTTAACTGCATATTTCTGTTTTACCACAGTATTTTTTTTTTTTTCCCCAAATGCAATGTCTTGAAGAACCAGAATGGAGCCATAATTTCTGTGCAACTTGAGAAGCCTAGGCTGCTGACTAAGTGGAAAAGAATAAATATGTTTAAAGTATCATGTCATATTTTATTGTTCCCTTTCCATCATCTTGCTTCAAAGTCAGTTCAGCAGACTTGAAAAACCTACAGCTAATAAAACTACTGGGAAACAAGAGTTCTGGTTTTAGTTAAATGTTTTGGTCCTGCAGCCCCACTATCGTGTTTGAACTGATGCTTCACTTAAAGGGCTGGGAGCAGTTTAAAAATAAATCTCCAAAAGCTACCCACTGAATTTGTTTTTTATTTCCCTTGTTAGGCAAGTAATTGCTACACTGAGGGTAGATTTCTTTGTTGTAAAATCTGGAATACTGTAAGTAGCTTTTGTGAAAGATTGAAGAAACCTCATTGCTCCCACACCCCCCCACCAGTGAATTCTCTTCATCTTGCTGTAGATTAGTTGGACATGTGCAAGCCATATTGCTCATTTCTGAGAGTAATGTGAAATGTTCTTGCCATTAATTGGGGTTTATGCTCCTAAACTGTGCCGATGGGCTGGGCTGGTGGGAGCTGGTGGTTTCATGGGTTGATTGCTAACTTTGCTTGCTTATCCCAGTTTTCTTAAAGAATCCCTGCCTGGCCCAAGTGAGCTGGTCCTGCCTGTTGAGGAGGAAGGGTTTGCAAGCAGTCCAAGGTGAACATGAACTAGTGTTTAGCCTTGGTCTCCTGCATTATCTTATGCATTATCTTATACCTTTCCATGCCTTTTTCCTATTTGGAGTTTTCTGTAGGAACTCTAAATGAGTAGTGTTGTTGACTAAACTTGTTCTCTGACCTAACACAAGTTAATGCTGCCGGTTTATTGTTCTCAGACTTTTTCACCAGGCATTTAGTTTTCTGGATGTGGGAACTTCCTATTTCCTTTTTGCAGCCTCCAGACATACCTGCTCATATATTCCCTGTTTTGTATTCTTGCATTGTATGTTCCTTGCTATAGTGACTCACCCTTGTTTTCACAGCAATTACATGTGTTTTTCTCTGTATCATCACTTTTGTTTTCAAAAATATTAACTATAGTCAGACCAGAAACAGCCTTCTGCAAATAAAGACACCAGAAGTTTTCTCTCACTTGGACAGTAAAGCATTAGTATTCTGAAGATGTAGACTTTGTTTTGTGTTCTGCTTTTATGCACATTTTGTGGTTGGTTGTTGGCTTGTACATGGGAAAGTTCTGGGAGATTGTTGCAAATGTCAAACACATATCCCCTTCTGTGGAGTCCTCCTCTCCAGTGTGTTATTTAGATAATCCCCTGGGAGTAGGAACTGAGACTGCTGTATTGATTTCTCATCACATCCATTTAGCTGTTCTGGTTAATTAAATATCCTCTGGGGTTTCCTAATTGATTGTTAATCATATTTTGTGGATGTCGAAGATGAGTTGAATATTAATTTTCCAGTGCCTGCTTTGTCTGTGTGGGTATTTTTTTTTTTACATCATGAAGGAACCAGGCACCAAGTTTTGGTAGTTGCTTTACACACAGGAGGTGCACACCAAGTGTTTACATCAGTTTTGTTTGCAGGAGAGATCAATTTTTGTCTTGGATTTTGCTGGGTTTTTTTTAAATATTAGTTTTAACTTGAAAGTGATGATGAGAGAGACGTTCAGAGGAGGTAGCTCTGTTGGGATAGCCAAGAGGGGCCAGGCAGACCACAGAACCCTCAGGCTACTGGGACAGAATGGGGATTGCACAGCATCCACTGAGTGTTTGCTTTTAGACTCCATAGCCACAGACAGGCATTTTAAATTGCTTGGAAAATATTTTAAAAATTTCAAATGTTCATTTTTGTTTGATTTTTGCATTATGACTGTTGCTTTCTTATTCTTCTGATACTCTGATTTAAACTTTCAGAGCCTTTGAGAAGGTACAAATCTTACCACAGCGACGTTTATAGTACTTCAAGTGAAAGCCCATCCATTATTTCTTCGGAACCAGATTTCAGGCAAGGTAGGAACTGTGTTTAAAAAAGAAAAGCAGAACCAAACCAAACTAACAGACAAACAAAAAACCTAAAGAAAAAAGTTCTAGATGAAAAGCAGACCTCAAAAGTATGAAGTTCAGTCTTTAGTAGGAGGCTGGATAATTACCACTAATACAAAGCTGTAAGATGATGTAATTACAACATTGTGTACAGATCAGCATAATTGTCAGTCTGTTCAGAAATTACTTTGACATTTACCACTCTGGGAAGGAACTTGGTAGGAAAAGCTGAAAATGGTTGACTTTTTACTGGAGTCCTTTTTTGAAATATATGCTATCTTCAGAGGCACAAAAATGATCGGGTTGCTGTTAGAGTACAACGACAGTAAATTGCAAAAGCTTCGTGTGGGACATACATGGTTTAATTATTTTATATTTGTGAGTTTTGCTGTGAGGGTTAAGTGGATGGTAATTTATATACCAAGGATTTCAGTGTAATGCTAAAGTAGCACATAGTACAGACTGTTAGTATGATAAATTTAAGTAATTTCTATTAAATCAATGGCTTGGAAAAACAGGAGATGATACAAAGGGTTGTGGGCTGATATATGGCAGGAAAAATCATCTCTGTGAATCATTATAAGTAATGGAGACAAATCATTTGGACAAAACTAGGAAAGAAAACAATAGTGAGGAAGCTGGAGCACAGCTGCATGGTACGTGTTCTGTATGCACAGAATTCCAGCCCTGCGAGCTCTGTTTATTGGGGGTACAGTAAGAAATGGAAGAGTAGTAGCTTGCAAAATCAAGCTGTAAGTGTAGCATCTCAGGTGCTGCTACAGGAAGATGTACCAGCAAAGAAGGTAACTATTACAAAGAGAATTGCAGGTTCGTATATTGCCAAAAGGAAAAAAAAAGAATTTTTTTCTTTTATAAATTATATTGAGGAGTGGGATTCCAGGGATAAAAATCAGGAGCTCAGTGACTGGTTTATGAGCTCCCTTCTTGTGAACTGGGCGCATAATTAATTAGGTGCTCTCTTAATGTTCTGGAGTGGTTTTGTACGATGTCTCTGCCATGTGTGGGTCTCAACTGCTGGCTGATAAATGTGTTACCTTGGAAAGTTGTCTATGCAATTGTGTGGGGGTTTTTCTAACTGTGATTTCTTCTAGGCCTTCCTTAATATTCTTCTTCAAAGGACCATCAGCTGTCTTTGTTGAGGGAAAACTGTTAGCTTTGAAAGCTGAAATCAACTTCATAATACTAGTTTGTTTGCCACTGTAATGCCATTGTGCAGAACACATGAATTTGACTCCTAAGTAACATCTCATATGACTGATAAGTCCTTGATTTTTAGATGGAATTACTCTGTGTCCTCAGTTGCTCAGTCAGGTATTAATTTGTCTTTTGGCTTGCTAGTGAGAAGAAATGAAGGTTTCAAGAGAGATGATGCCAGTGGTGTGTTATCTGGTGCTGATGATATCTCCACATCAAGTCAAGCTAATTCTCAGAGAGCAAGGTAAACCCTGTGAAAACAATATGTCTTAGCATGCTTTGTCCTTATCAAAGAATGTATTCTAAATATGCAAGTGAAGGTTTTCAATCGCGTCCCAGCTTCTGTCTGAAGTTAAAAAAATGGCATGTAGTACTTGAATGAAAATCTCAGAATCATATATTGCATTCTTAAGTAAAAGTCTCATGATGCACTGTGATTTAGAGGTAAGTAAGAAGTCCAAATTTAGTTGCCATATTAATGGGGACTGGGTTGAACTCTCACCAAATTGTTTTATCTATCAGAAGAGCAGGGATTATGTTCTGCTTGGAAATATTTAATCTTTTTTCATTGTAGTTTTCTAAAATACATTTTAAAAGGTATTGATATTAATACAGATTAACTTGCATTTTTTCATTTTATAAGGAAATGATAACATGTTTATTTCTTTGAAATAAGGCAAAAGCCTTACATTTGGTTGGTTGTTCTGGCAAACTCTTAGTTCATGTTTTTGTGTTTAGATTAACTTCTTTTTTAGTACCTCAGCACTGATTAGACAGGCCAATTCAGTAGTAGTTTATGCTTTTTGAAAATTGCTGTGCTGTGTATTCAACTATTACATCTTTAGAGGTTTTATTTTTCAAGTGGCCTTCATCAATACAAGTAGCTTCTGCTTTGAACATCACCGTAATACAGCATCTTTTTACAGCAGAAGCATATCTTACCATAACTGCTATGTTTTGAGAATGATTCCTTGTAAAGATTTGAGAATAGTTATTGACACTGACCTTTTGGATGGAGAATTTTCTTCTGGTCTCTGCAAGATAATCACTTTGGAATATTTTATTAAAGTGATGCAAATTATTTTTGTTGTAAGGGGAAAAAAAATAAAGACATTTCTTTCTTCCCCTCTTCCCTCATTGTATTACAACAACAAGCAGCTTTTTCCTTTGTATGCCACACATCAAGATAAAGATTGCTGCTGTACTTGGCATTTTAGGGTATTTTTGGTGTAAGTTGGAGTGGAATGCTGCGCTATCCTTTTAAAGAAACTTGGAGGTATCTGAGGATTGGATTAGTTTTGGGTGATGTGGCAATGCTGGTGAATGTGTCCTCCACATTCATTTAACACCTAGGATGATGTGCAGTGAATGGAGCTTAGAGCCATGCTTTGAACATGGAGATGAAAAGAAATGAGTGGCTGCTTCTTGCAGTGTGTGCCTGCCATAAATGGATCTGACTCAGGCGGGGTCTCAAATGAGCTGTGTCTCAGGGCAGGTGAACAGAGAACAGTTACTTGGAAATCTTACAGCTTTCACTTACCTGGTCTGGGGCATTGCTTTCCTTACTCCTTGCACTTTGCCTGAGAAATGCAAAGCCATATGGAAATGTACATATTGGCATTCCTTGTTTAGGTGTTGCTTAACTAAGTCCGCACTGGTTTGTTGTTGGGAATACAGTATCTGACCTTGTAAACACCACATGTGTTACTCTGCAGTGTCCAAGTAGTCTTAGAAATCCTGCCTGTCTTCACACGAGAGGATTTTGGCTAATACACGTGCTTATAGGGTAGATTTTCAGGGGGGTGCATTACTGGTTTATAATCCGTGTAACCCCATTCAAGAACTGTAAATTTCTACTTGGTGTTTTATGCTGGTTTAGCACCACACTCAAATGGCAGAGCAGACCATTACTACTGTCTGTGCAGAATGAGCATATAGCTTTCTTAATTTATTTGCCATAGTTGGGGTTTTTTCTTCCTTTGGCTGAAAACTCCCCAGTCAACCTTCATCCTGCTTTGCCTTGAACCCAGGAAATTGCCCATTCAGCACTGTAGCTGTGCTTCAAAATCAAGCAGTAATTTGCAGATACTGATAGAGAACTTTTGTTTCTATTTACAAAATGTTTCAGAAACAGAAAGTAGAATGTGATATGTAAATGAGTCACATTGTAAATGCATCATTGCTGTAAATGAATCGGACCTATTATGCAAGCGAAAATGCCAAGGTAAAACAGTACATAGTTTCTCATGGTTTGTTTCACATTATTTCGTATTACTCTGCTGAGACTGGTACTCTTAATGGACATAATTTGTATACATGTGAAATCTAGAAGGAAAATAGTGGTTTGCAAGTGCAGCATAGACTTACCTGTTGTGCTCAGCAATGGAATGAATTTTACGTGCTTGTAACTATCCCCTCTTATGTTAAGGCTTGGTATTTTTTTAATCTCCTGTGCTAAAAGACACCCCTCTGCACATGCACAAAATCGTTGTGGTAGAGTACCACAGATAGTTCGTTACTGATTTTTGTAAATGTTCCCCCATTTTCATAAGGTGAACAAGTTTGGGGTTTTTTATTAATCTAAATACCAGACTAGTATGTTTAGCCAATCCAAAAAAATGAGTCTGAAAGCTAGATTTTACTGGCCTTTTTTTGTTGAGGTCTAAAACAACAAAAGGAAAACAGCCAAAGCAGAATTCAGTTCTATAGTAATACTTAGATAATAATACCTGTTAATTATGTGATCTGAATAGAAAAATGTGTTCTCTATCTTACTACAGCAGCTGTTAAAACTTTCCAGTGCTAACAAGTATAAAAGGAATACAATCCAATATGGTAGGTAGTTAAGTGGGGGGTTTTCTAAGAAAGCAACTTAATATCTGTAACATTGTATGTTGCTGCTTTAAAACATCCTGTGTTGCAACAGACCATGCTTTTATGCCTTCAAAACTCTCAGCTCTGAAGGTAAAACTAGTGATAACAAGTAGTTCCAAGGAGCAGATTGTCAGAGCTTTCATGCCTTGGCTGGTCGTTTAATTCCAAGGTTTGGGGACGTATATGCAACTTAATCCTTTTCTGACATTTCATGAGCACTGCAGAGCATGTTTCAGGGTTTTACTCTGTGTTTGAGAGATACCATCTGTACTTCAATACATACTAATTTTTCTGGTGCTGTGACATGTTCTTAGTCAGTCTGCTTAATTATCCACAGAATTATCCGTATAAAACTGAGTTGTTAATCAAATAGAGGATTTACATTTGAGGGAGTCTTTAAAAAGAAAAGAGCAGTGAAGCTGTTGAGTTTTCAGCCAGCGTGGCTTGTGCTGTTTGGGAGGGGTGACCTGTTCTTAAATTAGCAGAAGCCATAGATGCTCAGTAGCACGGTCAGAGAATATTCAAACCCTGCTCGTGGTCTGTGACTCTTGTTATCCTTTAAATTTCTTGGAATGCTTTCCTTGTGGCAATGGCTTGTCTCGTTTCCTCTTTGCTTCTTGTATTTCTTCCCCCCCCCTCCTTTTTTTCTTTTGTTTTCTTTTCTTCCTTTACTATTTCTTCCTTTTTCTCTCTAGGAGCAGCAGCTGACATGGATCTCTTCCTTCTGTTGCCTTTTCCTTCCAGTAGATTTCATTTTCATATCCCTCCTACCTTACCAAAAGACATCCGTCTTTCTCAGTCCATTCCTGACCTTCCCACTGCACTAATCATTAGAGAATGCCTACCTGCTTCCCTTCTTCCGACTTCCTTCTCTCATCCAATACCTGCTAATTTCTTGGTAAGTACACTAGGGCAAGAGTTAATTCTCTTCCCTTTGTAACGGCATCAGCCTTCCACGTGACTGCTCCCCTACCATCTTCAGATTAATAAGCAACTGTGAGGTTCTGGTTTGCAGTCAGACACTGCTGAAAATACAGAGCAGCAGCCAAGTACTTGTGTGATGAAGCACCACACAAAACACACTCTTATGATGTTATCTCCTAGGAATGTAATTTAGACTTTTGTTGTTGGAGTAACAATACTTGCATATTCTGAACTTCACAAAAGAGCTCTACCCTTATATGTCAACAGAAGTTCCTCTTCTGTAGGAGAGATGCATTTCTTGTCTTGGAACCTAAAGAGTGAATCGTGCTGTAACCCCCATAGAAAACTGGCAGTCTGACCAAACCAGAGTTAATTTTACTTACCCAGGATGCAGATTTGTGGTTGGTGATAGTGCTTATATACTAAGTTAGGAATATTTTTAAAGCATTAGGTTTCTGAGCTTCCTCCGTGGACACACCACACCCACCCCAATTTTCAGAGAAACTAATATGTGTCAACAAAGATGATAATACCAACCTAATGACACAAACTTTTCATTGCTTCCATTGAATAGAGCTGTTTGTTATTAAGAGGGCAAGACTTTTTTTCTGCAGTAGGTGTTTTCACAGTAGCAAGTGTTTTCAGATAGAGCCAGTTGCAACATGTCTGTCTTTTTCATATAGTCTTTGATAATTCATAGATATTTATGTTCAGAAAATGTTTGTTTTTGTTTTATTTCAGAGCCCATCCTTAGACCTTGATCTCAAGGGCTCTTGTGGGAGTATTTAACTTAGTTTATTGTCAATATTCCCATATATGTCAATCCTAATAAGTTTCTTCATGGTGGAAAGCTAAGCATGTGCACGTCTTAGCAGGTCTGAGACATTTTCTCATTACTTTGTCGTTTTAGGTGCACGTGATTAAGTCTGTTGTAAAAAGAAACAGAGAAGGGCAGCAATGCTGTGAAAGCCCTGCACAATGGAAAGACTAATGGGATTATATTCATACATTTTTCTATAACTTCTCTGTATTTTGCCTGAAATTTCATTTGAGAAACTTGCATCTTTCTCTTCTTTTACATAACTTTTCTTATTTTAATGCTGGTTTTCTATGCTAACCAATGACACTTGAGTGTTAAAAAAAAGGGAATGTGGTGCACTGTTCATAATACTGGTATTTGTTACTAACTTTGTAAAAAGATGAAAATAAAATTTGAAATCATATCCACCAAGCATAGACAACTGTACTGTCTGGACAGGTTTGTTAACTGATTTCTCATTCATCTGTCATATCTTTAGGTTTTTCTGAAAGCTAGGTATATAAATTGAAAAGTAGGTATATAAATTGAATGTCATTAAAAGTCTGTAGATTACCTTACTACAAAGGACTGTATGTCAGTGTGAGTGCAGGACTTACTCAAAATTCATTTGTATTTCTAAACTTAAATGCAGTGATATGAAGGCTTCTAAACATTTTCTTTGCTTCTTCATGTTTTTCTTTTCTAAGCTTAGATGGTATGCTAAACACTGAGCTTAGAATTGCTTGGATTTCTCTGTTCTTCTCAATTCTTAACCACCTTTTTCATTTTTCAAATAAAAAATGGCTTTTGTTCACCCAGAAAGAGACATAAATTTCTTTTCTTCCATAGAAAGTAAAACTGATAGGACCTTTGGGATCCATACCTGCTGAGAAAAGAACATGAGAACAGGTTTCTGTGTTTTTCTGAAATACTGATGCAGTTTTTGTTGGGGTTTTTTTTCTCACTTTTTTCCTTCAGATTATTAATTTAGCCTCTAAATTAGTCTTTGTGGTGACTATGTGTCAACCAGGCCATTCTTAGAAATTTAAAAGAAAATTAACTATTTTCAGCAAAATATGATGATGAAAACATTAGAGTATGATATTTAGGATCATTTAGTATATGCAATGTTGATACTTAGAAAATGCTTATGTAAATATGTCAAGCTATACTACTGCTCAAAAGAAATCAGGGAATAAATATCAGGCCTGTGCAAACAGAAAGTGTTTGGAGCAATATTTACTTATATATATTATTTACTTATATATATAAGTATGCTATTATTTCAGGTTTTTTCTTTAGCAATATGATTTTGAGTGTGACTTTTTCACAGTCCCTGCTTGAGCACAGGAATTCAGGTATTTTCAAAGCATTAATATTTTTCTTTCTCCTGTGTGCTTACTGGTTTTGTGATGATTCTCTGAGTCTGTAGTGTGAAGTATTTTTCAGACAGCAGCTGAGCCTTTATTTTCCTATGGATAAATGACAGGCAGCTCTGGGATCTTGGCATGTTTGCTCAGTTTCTATGTTGAAGGATTGCTGCACAGGGCTGCTGAATAAACGTGTTTGTTCAACGTAGTGTTTGATAACTAGTTTTTGTGTTCTATGTTTCCACTTAGGAATGTGCTTAAAGCAGCAGAATGTCTTAGACATACGTCTTAATGTCTGTCATCCCTTGTGACTATCCTATAGGCAACATGAAGCACCATTTGAAGGCAAACTAATAAGTCAAGAAGTGATGTTGAAGCGTCAGGAAGAAGAAATGATGCAACTGCAGGCTAGGATGGCTCTCAGGCAGTCCCGACCTAACCTGTACCCAGGAGATGCAATTAGATCCTCAGTGCTCGACATCACCAGAGATCCTCTGAGAGAAATAGCCCTGGAAACAGCCATGACACAAAGAAAACTGAGGGTAATGCCTTGAGCTCAGCTGAACTCTTATTTTCATTGAAACAGAGCAGTGGCTTGACTGAAACTCTTGTATGTGAGACTCATAAACTGGGTCCTGTAATAAATAGCTATCAGCAGATTAAATGCCAGGTGTTTGTTGTTCCCTGGTGACAAAGGCCTACTCTCACAGGGTAAACTCCTGAGGTTTTGTGGCATTAGTTGCTACAGAGCCTGGAGTGGTGTCAAGAAATGCTAAAACAGACAGCAAGGCTTGGCAATTGCATCAATTAAACAATATAGCATCCTAACAAAGGTAAGGTATAGGTTTTCTCCTGTATTCTAT
>JAWWEW010000131.1:15323992-15375220 GCA_035583185.1 Anabacerthia variegaticeps | reverse complement strand
TGCTCTTAGCAGTTGTCAGTACATTAGTGGCCTTCCTTCAAGTCAATTCAATAGCTGGGAAAAGAGATCTAGTAGAAGGCTTGGCAATTGCATCAATTAAACAATATAGCATCCTAACAAAGGTAAGGTATAGGTTTTCTCCTGTATTCTATTTTCAACCACTTCATTAGATTTCTCTTAGGGGAACGAGGATCAAAGGTTATGAAATGAACAAATTTGGAAAGTAAAGAAAGAGGGAGAGGATTCCTTTGGCCCCTAGGTTCACCCTGAATCCCTGTGCAAAGTCCCTTTTGCTTTCCCAGCTGTCTTGGTATGTGGGTGAAATATGAGAGTACAGAGAAAGAGGGATACAGAGGTATGTATAAATGGAGTATCTGATGTGTAGAGGAGACAATGGCTTGATGCCCTCTGCTGCTACTTTCCATGAATTGGATATTTATTTTCTTTCAATAAGGATGGGAAAAGTGGAAACAAGACTCAGGGGTTTGCTGCCCTAATACAGGGTACTAGTTCTGGATCTTTCTGCAGTCCAGAGCATTCTGATGAGTTAGTTCATGTAGGCTCTAACTAACCAGGTTGGTTCCCTGCCTTGCCCCACAGCCCTTAAGAGGTTTATGTGCACATGTTTTGCATATGGTACACAGTAGGAAGTAGGCAGTTGCCAATGGAAGTTTTTCCTCAAAAGGTGAATCTTGGGCCACTTGTGGTATTGAGGTGGGTATTGTGAAGAGGAGTTCCTATAACAGTTCGGACAGATACATTCTGTAATTTATAGAGTGAATTAGTAGAACATTTCTTTGTCTACAGGCAGACAGAAATTGATCAGGATATCTACTTGAACCCATCAGACAGAACTAGGCTGAAACATTTCAGTCTTCAAGAGACGAGACTTGCATGTCACAGGCAGAGATTTGTCAAGGTGGAATTGCACCAAGGCAGAAAACCTTAGTTCTGTCAGGCAGTTCCTTACTGAGATAAGCCCTGATGATCCCAATATACAACCCATACCCTGTGTTTTAAGGGAAGACAAATACTACAGTGTTTGCTTTTTGTTCAGCAAAGGAAGAAAAATATGCAGAGTAGTGTCACCAACACTCTAACTTGCCAGTGGTGTCTGGCACTCACACTGGCAAAATTGTGTTCTTCAAACTTAGCAGTTCAATGAAGGAAGAATTCAGTAGAATATTCTAGTTTCAGCCTTTGGTTCCCCTTCTGCCTTTGCAGGGCAGGAGTCAACTGTGCCACATTCTGTTGTTCCAGCAACACAGTGCTCACTCATACTCTTTTGTGATTTGCAGAATTTCTTTGGCCCAGAGTTTGTGAAAATGACGATTGAGCCCTTCATCTGCTTGGATCTGCCGAAGTCTATCTTGGTAAGAAAGGGGCTCTTCAGCCACCTGTGGCAGGGGAAATACATGAAACCAACAAGTGCATTTTTATCACAAGTGTGAATGCTGAGAGATTTTATTTCACAAAATGCAGACTAAGAAAGGGAAGAACGATGACACCAGGCGAAAAGTAAATGTGATGCTTCTAAGTGGGCAGAAGCTGGAGCTGACCTGTGATACCAAAACGATATGTAAAGATGTCTTTGACATGGTTGTTGCCCATATTGGCTTGGTGGAGCATCATTTCTTTGGATTGGCTACTTTAAGAGGTAAGAATAATGATTTGACGTATTTGACAGGTACAGAATAAGAAGAATCAGCTACATGGTTTTGGGAAAAGATGAGTAGGGACTGCCTGGCATCTGCAAAGCATTTACTCTGAGTTACGCTTTCTTGTTTTGAGGCAAAATATATTCCTCGATGAAGAACAACTTTGCACAATAAAATTCTACCTTTACCTGAGTAAAGGCAGCTCAAAGGACAGCCTTTTCACCTTGGTTGCTGAGTTTTCTTCTGTGCAGTGTGTTGCCTTCACTGTGACTAGTACTCCTCAGAGGACACAAAAGGGTTTTGGGTTCCGTTAACATGCCATAGGCAATGCTGCAGCTTCTGGTGGGGGCAAACCCTTTGTGGTGCAGAGGAAGGCCCCTGCTGTGGGAAGGGGTTGCCTCAATTGCTCCTGAGCTGTTCAGTTTTTGCTGTTAGAACAGATCAGAAGTTCAGTGTTTTTGCAGAAATGTAAATGGGACAGAAGTAGTAAGGGAGGAAAGGAATGACAGGTTTTGGATTTCCTAGGGGATAAGAGCTTGTACATTTAAAAAAACCTCTCTTATTGCCATAGAAGGTAACTATTTTTTTTCCCGTACTGGTGTTTTTGAATAACTATTAAATTATTTCTTCTGCCCTTATTCAGTGTTCCCTTTAATAGATATTGTGCTTATAACTCATTGCTAGTCAAGAGAAAACCTTTCTGTTCAAATCCCAGTTTCAGAGTTATAAATGTGGTCTTTATCCTTCAGCTGGAGGATTATACTTGGGTTTCATGTTTTTACCAATATGCTTCCTTTAACATTCATGGCAGACAATGAGTTTTTCTTCGTTGATCCTGACATAAAGCTGAGTAAAGTAGCTCCAGAAGGATGGAAAGAAGAACCAAAGAAAAAGAACAAGCCTCCTGTCAACTTCACTCTGTTTTTTCGCATAAAGTTTTTTGTGGATGATGTCAGTCTGATACAGTGAGTGTATGAAATTTTTCTTTAGCCCCTTGAGCCCTAAATTTATGAACAGAAATTGGCTATTAATCAAATACTGGGAATTTGCTCTAACAGGATGTGTGCCAAAGATAACATGTGGGGTTTTTTCATGGTTTTTGTGTTATTTTCATGTTCTAGGCACACGCTGACCTGTCACCAGTACTACCTACAGCTGCGGAAGGACATCCTAGAAGACAGGATGCACTGTGATGATGAGACAGCCTTGTTATTAGCATCCCTAGCTCTCCAAGCTGAGTATGGAGATTACCAGGCAGAGGTACATCATCACTTTCACCTTTGAGACTGTGATCTTGTTCTTAATGAAAGAATGGACTGTGGTCTGCCACACGTGCTTCACAGCTCTGCGCTGGACAGGGAGCTCAGCTGATACACCCTTGGCAGGTTTTGCTGAGAGCAACTGTTCTTTTAGTCTAACACAGGTTCTTGCAGAATTTCATTCAAGATTGCAGTGTTGAACCCTCTCTTTTCAGTGGAAGTAGAGTCAGGCTTGAATATGAAGAAACTGCTGTGAAATTAGCTCTGGCTCAGGGCTGAGATTCTGATTCCCTCCCATACTCAGAATCACATGATCCTATGATCTGTAATGTTTTGTATGATGATTTGTACAATTCATTGTAAAAATGAATGTTTATACTTCATTCCTGCCCACAGGGCAGGTGCCATTACAGAAATGTTTTGTGTTGTAGGTGCATGGCATATCATATTTCAGACTAGAACACTATGTCCCAGCGAGAGTGATGGAGAAACTAGATCTGTCCTACATCAAAGAAGAGCTGCCAAAACTGCATAGCACTTATGTGGGTGCATCTGAAAAAGAGACAGAGTTAGAATTTCTGAAGGTAAGTGAGCAGCCATTCGCTTCCTTAATCTGTGACTTAAAAATTTCCTGGTTGGAATATGAATGCCTGGACTTGAAGCCAAAGCACAGGAAAAGAGTTTAGGGTCTGAATAACACTGAAAGGAAGAAAGCTGAAAAGATTTTTTTCAAAAGACACATCAAGCAAAGAGAAATCATAAAAGATGGGAAGTTCTCTCACATTTTTCCAATCTGTAGTCTTCCTGATTTAGCTCAAGCTAACTAAATGCAACTGTTGATCCTTGTGTTTACTCTGTGTGAGGCAGCACACCTTGCATTCCCCTTGTCTTTTGTGCTTTCTCTAGACGGGAAAAAAATACTTAAATTACAGAAAATTTTGTTAACAGCTAATACTATTCATGGTGCTTGGTATGAAGCAAACCAGAAGCATTGCAAAGGAGAATTTCTTTTGCAGGTTCTATGTGAGATGATAGGAAAACTATTATCACAGATGTATTTGGGCTATTCTAAAAGGACCCATTGAGAAATCTTAATTCTAGTGTTTGCTGCCGTTGCTTGTGAGATAAGTTAGGTTCTGCCTTGATACAATGATTGCAAATGAGTTCAGAGGGTGAATGTTTGCTACTGAAACACCCAATAACCACTGCAGTGAAATTCCACAGTCACACTCTGCTTCCACAGTCTCTTCGAGTACGTGGTGGAAGAGAGGCATTCAGCTGACTTGGCTCCTTCTAATCTTGTTGCTCATTTTACAGAAGTGTTCTTGTAACTTAACCATAGAGAACAAGAGTAGGGGACTTGATCCTAGCTAAACCTAGCCTTACTGGGGGTGGAGTGGGGGGAGCAGTTAGATTGTCTCCATTGATTTCATTACATCATTCCCTACACCTGTATTGAAGAGACAACAGGAATGAATGACTGGGAGTGCAAAGTGAGTGAAACTGCATCTTTTGCTAGTTATGATGACTTAACATGATGACAGAATTGCAATGCTAATTTAGTTCTGTGTTCAAAAAGTACTTCTGGCTAGTTGAGTTTCTTGATAAAAATTGGTTTCCTAAAATCCACATATATATATATATATATATACACACACACACACATACATGAACCTATTTATAGAGATCTATAATATTTATACAGAGGTATGGAAATTTGTAATGGTCTTAACTTTGCACTCATAGAAGTTTCTTTGCATTTATCTGTCCAGTTGTGTCAGAGGCTCACAGAATATGGGGTCCACCTTCATCATGTGTTGCCTGAGAAGAGATCCCAAACAGGTATCCTCCTGGGAGTGTGCTGCAAAGGAGTTGTTATTTTTGAAGTTCACAATGGTGCCCGTACACCTGTACTGCGCTTCCCGTGGAGAGAGACAAAGAAAATATCCTTTAGTGTAAGTCGGTCTCTTTTCCTCTGTCTGTGTCTTAACATCTGTACTTGTGTTTCCACTTACTGTGAGTTTTGTGTTTTGTTATTTTTGCAAAATAAGCTGCTGTTTTATAGCATAATCTGACTGTATTTTGTGTGGCTGTTTTATTATAGGATTGAAATAGGAGTTTTGATATTTTAAAGATTTTTTTTTTCTTTTTATTGAATTCTATGCTGCTGTGATTCCAGGCTCAGAAGAGAGTTTTATCACCTGTGTTTTGGCAAATATGTAATGATGTGAAATGTGGCTTCCTGGCCTTCTAAGGGAAGAGCTATTACAAAGATAGATCAAGGGCTCCTCTGAGCTTCGGGAGAAGCTTTGCCCCTTTACTGCATTTCTGGGCAATCTGCCCATGCTGCTGTGTGGGACACAGATAGAGAAGGAGCAGCAGACTGAGAATCCTGCATTAGAGGACTGGGTACTGGCAAATGCCAGTACTCAATATAAATAGGAGTTGCACCTATGTAGCTTTTAAGTTGTTCTATTTCCAAGAGTAGTTAAGCTAAATGATAATGGATGACAGGGCTGACACTTGATCTGGACAATACCAGCCAACTTCAGTGGGTACACCATAATCTGATGATCATGTGTCAGTTTTTAATGAGGTGTTGAGCTTCAAATGCTTACCTTTATATAGGTATTGAAAACAGTACTTCTAATTCTGTCTGGTACCTTATTGAAAAGCTACAGCCTGTTTCATCCTGTTTCATATGATTTTAACTAAAATTGATAAATTGAAGTTTAAAATTGCTAAAAAGATAAATTCAAGACCTGGAACATTAACTGATAGATTTCATAATTAAATGGGCATCTAGTTCTTTTTCTCTTGAGTGGCAGCACCACTTGTGGCTTCCTCAGGGGCTTTTGAAAATCCCATCTTGCAAAATGTAATAGTGCCATTACATTTGGTTGTGTTTACTCAGCACCAGCAGTGACAGAAACAGATTAAATAAGAATAAAGTGCCATCTCAGCTAGCCCAGAAGTAGCTTTAAAGAACTACTTTGCAAATCTCAATTTAATTTCGACTCCTGTTTTAACAGAATTCTGTCCTCTACCAGCACATTTTGCTATAACTGTGCACAAGCAAATACAAAATTCTTTGTAGGCTAAAAGAAATAATTGTCTTCACCTTTTTTCTGTCTCCCTTGTGTAGAAGAAGAAAATAACTTTGCAGAACACATCAGATGGTATCAAGCACGCCTTTCAGACTGATAATAGTAAGACTTGCCAGTACCTTTTGCATCTTTGCTCTTCCCAGCATAAGTTCCAGCTACAGATGAGAACCAGGCAGAGCAACCAGGACACTCAGGACATAGGTAAGGACTGTGATACTGTGTTGGTTTTTAATAGCAATCTATATGTGTTTTTGTAAGGAGAAAAGCTGAATTTAGCTTCAGTAATTCTGCTGGATGCTACATATGTCTAGCTCTACATTTGGGGGGTTTATACTGTGAAGAGACTCCACTAGCTAAGTTTGTTTAGATTTTTTTAAAGGGGGAGGATAGGAAGGGAATTGGGAAAACACAGAAAAGCTGGCACACAGCAGCTCATCCAAAATAAAAGGAATCTAAAAATAGGTCACTAATAGTACTATCCCCTTTGATTAATGGCCTTTTTTCAGAAATAACTAAGGTATTTTAATAACAGGACTTTTACCTTTTGCTTAGTGTGAAAGGAATCGGTTTGATAGTGTGGAATTATAGATAAAATGGTGTGATCATGGGAGGGGAGATAAGATTGTGAGCATTTCATGATGCTACATCTCTAAGCTGTGGGTATAGCTGTCTTTATTCCACTTATGTTTGGTGGACCTAGTCAGGAACAACACTGATACTCATCAGTTTCCTTCATAATTGCCATTTCCTTCATAGTTTGAGAGTATAATAGAAAACGTAAAGACCTTCTTTCTGGATAGAAAATATTAATTGGATAATGTAATCATTGAAACAAAACCCCTGTACTAATTTCTTCACTGTTTGGAGCAGAGCTCACTTGGCTGGCTGGCCTTCAGCATGGTCTGGAAGTGCTGTTTTGGTCAGTCTGTCTGCTCATTTTTTCTTTGTTCCCTGTTTTTATCTGTCTGCATTCCAGTTGCTGTTAATCCAGACTTCCAGTAGGGTAGCTGGGATGGAGTTTAACCCCATTGCTGTGGATATTGCCATCTCTGATTTAAAAAAAGTAAAAGAAAAGAGAAGGGGTAGGTGTGGGAAAAGGCATGTGGCAACTATGCAGCCTTTTTTCTATTCTGTTGGGCTCAGCCAACTTCAGGCAAAGAAACAGACCAAGTGACTTAAAAGCTTTGTACTGTTGTCTAATTTAGTGTTTGTTTATCCTAAATTGAAGAGAAAAGCAATACATGAAAGGCTTTCTTGGCTAGGCAAACTTGGTTGCTTTTAGCAGATGGAGTATTTGTTATGCTGTGGGAGTCTGGAAAACAATAGTTTGCCTCTGTGCTGTACAGATCACTTGGAATTCAGAGGTCTCAAATTCCTCCCATCATTCATAACCAGAAGCAAACAACTCAGCATTATGGTTAATTCCATTAGACCGGTTATTAAAAGCAAAAACAATTAAAAAATTTGCTTTTGTCATAACTTTACTGTCTAAGTTGACTAGTCATATTTCTCCTTTCTGCATAAGTATGTACATATAGCAATAGAGTTACTAGAGTAATATTTTAAAGAACAGAAAGTAAGAGAAAACAGTGATGGAGCAGCTGGTCAAAATCGTATGATAATTATAGGTACTGCTTTTCTTTTGTTGGAGTAGTGAAACCCCAGGCAGTATTTGGGAAACATTATTCTTAGCCTGTAGAAGCATCAAGTGTTTTATTTTTTTTTTTTTACAGGGTCCTTTTTATGCCAGTAAAAGCTGGTAGTTGGAAATGCTCAGCAAAACAGTAGAGGAAAGGGCAAGTGCCAACATTATTAAGCCAAGGCTCATCACCAAAGGAATTGTTTATTTTGAAGGTTCCTTGCTGAAGGACTGATTCTGAGTTAAAAGCCCAGGGAGCACAAGCATGTGCCTGTAATGCTTGCAGTGTTCATGAGGTGGAGTAGCAGACTACAGAAGATAATTATTGTTTGAAAGATTGTTTAGAAATACAGTATTGCAGTGTATTGCAAGACTCACTCTGATTTCAGTCAATGAATGGGGAAAATACTTAGAGAGAAAGAAGAAGGTCTGGCATGCACAGTGGCCTGTAACAAATTTCCATGGAACATAACTGAGGAGGGAGACATAACTGAGCATGGAGGCACGAGGCCTTGTGATGTACATGACATGTTTTCCACTTGTTGCACAATGTCTTAAGTGTCCTGGGAAAAACCATTTTAACACATGTATATCTAATAGAAAGAATTACGCCTGAAAAATAAAAGGAAAATGCCTCTTGAATAGTATTCTTTCTGCATGAATAGAAAGAGATGAGACACAAAGTTGAAAAACAAAAAATAAAGAAAATAATTACTAACAGTTTTATGGTACATAAGAAATAAGATAAGCGATAACATGAGGAATGGAATGGTGGTTTCCTTTTTGCACAACTTCTGTGGCCATGCAGTGAACAGAGCAAAGTGCTGAGTTTTAAGATGAATGTTTGGGTTCCAGAAAGGGCAGATGGAAAACCAGAAAAATGAAGTGAGGGTTAAGTCAACCTTACAGAGGGTCAGTTTTGAGCACATGAGGATTTTCAGTTACGGGATTGGCAGAAAGGCCTAATGTCTATTATAGATAATGATGTGAAAGTATTCATCTGAAATCCATAGAAATTCTGTTTGATATTCACAGAGGGTGAATATAATGTTAAGAAAAGAATGTTTTATTAAGGTGCTCTTCCCCAGGATGGAAACACAGCAAGTGCAGGTGTCACTGATACCTTCTGTCAGGGTCAGGAAACTCCGATTTGTGGATTTCTGGTCTGACTGGGCAAAATCATTCTTCTGTAGCTTATCTAGTCTGGTGCCTGTGGCTAGAGGAGGTGTTGGGTGTGGATAAGAAAGGAGTAGCTGTGTACTAATTCTCCTTTAAAAAGGTCAGAAACATACCTTCCGCAACTAAATCTGCTCAACCTGCATGCCTGTTACAGAGAGCGTGTGAGTTACTGTTGCAGTTGATTCCTGCCCTAGGTATGGGAGGAAGGAATGTCTTCTGGAACAGCAGGGCTAAGGTTGCATTTGCCAAATACGCTCTTTCCTAAATGCTGGAGTATTTACCATTAAAGCTAATGGATGATGTGTACCAAAAAGTAGTATTTTCCTTTCGAGTTACAGTGCAGCCTATTTCCTAAATGTATGTACAGTTTTAAAAAAAATACTGGTTAACCCTAAATCAGGAATATGTACCGAGTTGAGGATTGCTTTTCCTCAGACTTCCTTGTGAACTGACTCCAAGACATCCGTGAAGTTTATGAAGGGTTCAGGTGGCCTGATTTCCTTTAAAGTCTCTAACCAGCCAACAAGTTGCCACAGCTTATCAAGTTTCTGTGTGAGAGCCAAGCCCCAGAACTTAACTGCTAGCCTTAGGAGGCAGTTAGGGTAATAGGAACGAGCCCTGCTCAGCTTTGCTCTGAATTAAGATGGGGGTTAGGCTAAGTTGTATTATGTGGCATTTGCTTTCAGCTAGGAACAGCCACCCAGACAGTTCCCACGACTCAGCTGACAGTAATTTAATTACAAACCTGTTTCTCTCTGCTGCCTGAGAGAATCTTTGTTAATGAGTCAAAAAGTCTGGCAAACCCCAGTCAACATTTTCTGTTCTGTGCTAAAAGGCTTAAGATGTTTCTGGTAAGGGAGCTCCTCAAGTGCTCCTAAGTGAAGTGATGCTCTTTGACGAGGCAGAGGTGCTGCCAAGCCCCCATGACCTTGCAGCTGTACTGTAAGTGCTCAGGGGCTCATGAAGAGAAAATGTAGCCATGGGTGGGTGGAAGCTTGGTAGGACCTGAGAATGTAGAGCCCTATTTGTTCACATTCTGATAAAGGCTTGTATAAGCAGGTAAAGGAGAGGTAGTCTTCCAGGTCACTTGGCCTGAGGGTATTATTTGTTTTGCAGAGAGAGATGTTGTGCCTGTGTATAAGGCACAGCAGTTTAACAGGGAATGTGAGTCTTCATGCTAATAAGGGGATAAACATTTTGCTATTCCGTGTTTTTTGACTTTGGTGTAGGAGATGATCAGGTTAGTGTAGTGTCATGAACTCCAAACTTTGCTTCCTGAACAAACTATGTGGTGGGTATTTATGTGTATCTGATGATGGTACGGTCTTCTAAGCACCCAGGGAAAATATGTGTGAGTTGGCTGTTTAAAAAGCATGCTTTGCACAAGGAGGTCTCACTAGCTCTACTGAATAACTTCAATTGTTTGGGTTTCGTTTTGTTTTTTTAAATTTCCACAGAAAGGGCTTCCTTTAGGAGCCTGAACCTCCATGCAGACTCTGTCAAAGGTTTCAACATGGGGCGAGCCATCAGCACTGGCAGCCTGGCCAGCAGCACTTTGAACCGCCTGGCCGTCCGACCTCTGTCTGTTCAAGCAGAGATTCTGAAGAGACTGTCCTGCTCTGAGCTCTCACTTTTCCAGCCACTTCCTGGCTCTTCAAGAGACAAGAATGAGAAGACTTCTTGGGAGGAAAGACCCAAAGTTATGAGCAAATCATTTCACGATCTCAGTCAGAGTCACATCTCCGTTTACCCCCCAAAGAAAAATATTATTACTGCTCTGGACTCTTCCCCTAAAAAAATAGAAGATATAATGGGAAGAGTCTTTCAGCAAATGCCAAAATTTGATACTGGATCAGCAGCAGGAGCACTGAAATCGAGCAAGTAAGAGTCTCTTTGACCACCCTGCAGTATCTTTGTGTACAGTCAATGTACATTTTGCATCAGTTTTGATTTATTATTCATACCATTATTTTATTACATTGATCCTTCCCTCTCCCAACTTCCTCTTCCCTCTGTCTGGTTCCCCTTCTCTCCTTCTCCCCTTTAAGTTCAAAATCTCATGCAGGTTTAAGTAGAAGCCCTGAAAGAAAGAAAAATGAATCAGACTCATCATCCATTGAAGATACCGGTCAAGCCTATGTTGTAGGTCAGCATGCAAAAAATAATATTACTGTATTTACTAACTAACCTCGAAAATTGCTTTGGGTGTAATGCTTGGATATATTTATTAACCAATGGTAATATTTTGATTTGAAAATGGGAACAGAGTGTCACGTGTTAAAGCAATCCAGGCCAATTTCCTGTTGTTCCTATATAATTATTGCAGTGAATCAAAAAAATCCTCCTTTGGCCAAGGAGCCTGTACACAAGTGTGCAAAGTATTGGTACTTAACACTAGGTGCTGTTGCAGAAAACATCTTCCAATTTGGCACTTCAGGGTTCCTTTTGATTGTATGGAGCTTTTAATAATTTCATAGTCTTCACAGTCTGCTTGTCAAGCTTGAACTTTTTTAGTGTTTTCTGTGGAAGGATGTAGGGAGTGAATTTTTTGGGAGTGACTCAGCTCAGCATAAGCTGGCTCTTGGCTAGTACCTCAGAGCAGTAACTGCACAGGGCTTTTTTTATTTGATTTTTTTGTTCAGATAGCATAAATTAGGTGCTTTTTTTTGCAGTGCATTGGGTGTTTTACAAAAACACTTGTAGTGAGGTAAGCCAGATGTACTTACTCCATTTCCTTGGCGAGGATTGGAGTGCACACAAGTAGTCTTACTAGGCAGTAAAAATACAGAGTTCACATTAAAAATAAAAGAAAGATTCAGAGCATCTAAGTAGATTTAAAACTAACATGTTGGGTTATTGAACATTAATTAGTAATTACATGTTAGTTTCTGGTTCTAGAAGGTTCCCTCTTATAACAATAGAAACTACAATGACTGTAATATTTGCAGTCTTTATGCTTTGCTGTAGTTACAGAACATCAGAAAAAGAGGAAGAAAAAGGTTAGGTTTATGGACACAGGGGTCAGTATAAACAAACTCAAAAAAAAGAAGAAAGCAAACAAAGCAGAGTGTAACATACCACATCTGCCCCCCCTGCACCTGAAACCAGGGCTCACTTGGGAAACACTTTTTTCCAGTCCTGAGAGCAGAAACCACTGGAGAGTGAGATGAGGCATGCAGTTTCTGTAGTGACTGGCTGCTTTTAGTTTTACAATTAATGTTAGCATGTGCTTACTCAATCTTCTGGGCAGCAGCTGTGATAAAGGTATCAGCTCCATGTCAGGAAGTCCTGCTGAGTCACACTGCCTGTGCTGGGGGACATACATTCTTTGCATGATGAAACTCATCAGATGAAACTTTAGGGTTCATAGGTTTGGAAAAGGTCAGCACCGCTTTCCTAAGAACTTTGAATTACCTCACCTCATTTATTTTCGTAACTTGGTATATTTATTATTTTATCCTCTTTAAAGTAGGGCTGCATTAGCTTGGCATTGATCATTTCAAAGAAAATATGATTCTATATGCAAACCATTTTAAGTAGAAATAGCTCAAATTGCTTTTACTGCAGCAGCTTATTTGCTCCCTTACAAAATCTTACAAGACTCCTGTTGTGTTGGTTTATTTGGTTCAGCATATTTGGCCGACAGTGTTAGAAAATTTAGTCTCGGACATCATTGCTTAAAGTTCCATTAATTTTATCTGAAGTTAACCATGGTTATAAAGGCCAAACCTCTGTCCTTCCTTTAATTCATTGCCTTTGCATGAGCTACCATCTATCTGAACCTTGAACTACAACCAAAGCACATGAGTAATTTGGATTTGCTAATACAAAACTAACTTTATGTTTATTCATTTTTAAAATAAGTAATCTACTATTGTGAGTGAGCTCATCTGTGCTGTGTGAAGTCTGTAATACTTCTTAGTAGATTTTGTATTTAAAAAAATATTAGGGAGCAGTGTCTAATGTTTCCATTCACATCACAGGTGTTAGCATGAATGCTTCAGAAAATCTTCTGTCGTCAGCAGCATTAAAAGAGAGTGGTAAGTTGATAAGCAACATGCCTGTAGAATTAATCTTTTTTAATGGAAAAGAACTTAAGGCAAACCTGAAGGGAAGTGTTCAGGTAGTGACTGATCACAAAATGTTGGCTTTACAGTTGACTCTCTGCAAACAACACAGAACAGAGTTGCCACACCAGAGAGAGAGATCACTTTGGTGAACTTGAAAAAGGATGAAAAATTAGGCTTAGGTAAGTGGCTTTAAAATTGTTGTTGATGTGTATTTCTGGGAGTCAAAAACAAAAGAAAGTTTTCTGGTCTCTATTTAAGTATTTATTGTAGGACTGAGGAAAGCAGTGCAGACCGTAGCTGGATTTTGAAGGCATTTAATGCACTGAAACTTGGACTTTTTTGATAGTGCTTGCTGCTGGTTTGTTGAGTGATGTTAAACAAGTCTGTTTCTCACTTTTTCACATTGTAAATTTAGAATAACACTTATATTGCAAACTAGTCATCCTAAAAGTTGGCCTTTAAAGTTCATCTCTGTGTTCAGTATAGAATTTTGTCTATGTAGACGCTTCACAGCTGTGACAGCTGAACAAAACAAAACAAAAAAAGACATAATAAAACCATTATGAGCTAATTGTGGAGTGTTTTTCATATTCCCGTAATATCAGATGGAACACTAATTTGAGGTTTAAGGAGCCTAGGAGATGAGACATTTGCATTCTATTCCTTCCTCTACCACTGAGGTTTTTTTCATAAACCCACATAATTTTTCCCTGTATGAGTAATGAAACATTTGGTGTCAGTATTGTACTTTGGGAAGGCTCTCTAAAGTATCCTCAAGGACATTGTTCTGTCTGTCTTTCAAAATAGGACTGTAGTATCAATTTGAAGAGGGGAAAAGGCCTACAAAACAGTAACACTTTGTGTTTACACTGCACAGTAACTTAAGAGTTGACCAAAAAAGAAAGAAATTTAAAAGGAATGCACTATTTCTGTTCTTTCTTCCCCATGCAATTTATGGTACTTTGCTATTTTAGCTGGAATAGAGAAGACCTGGTACTTTCTGGTTTTAATTCTTCTTGAACTTCCTTCCCAGGTTTACCTGGTAGAATGAGCAGAAATAGATTAGAACCCTCAAAAGAAAAGAGGGAGTTGAAAAACTCAGATTGTAAGACCAAGATCAAACATTTAGGTGAAACATCTAACAATGGAGAAAACCAGAAATTTTTAAGTGATAGAAAGCAAATTTCATCTGGTCAGCGAATGTACGTTTCGTGTCATTTGTTTGTGTGTTTCTCTTGCCAGAATTGTCTTCTGTAGCCTTTGCTGGAGTGTCCTGGATGCCCAGCTAGGCAAAGTCTGAATCAGTTGCTCTAACAGAGTATACAATAAAGCTTAATCAAAAAGCTTCGCTGTTTGTTTTCACATAGACTTAAATTCAAGGTGTATTGTTTTGTTTTACTTTACATTTAGTAGAATGGCTGAGTTTTTCTCTGTTCTGAAGTACAGACCTTGTGTTGTGTTAAGCCACACTGTGATTACTGACATTTTTGCCTGCTTTGGGCCTTTTCTCGTAGGCTTTCAAATAGTTGGTGGAGAGAAGACAGGAAAACTTGATCTGGGAATTTTTATTCATTCAGTTATTCCTGGAGGGCCAGCTGATTTGGAAGGATCTCTAAAACCAGGTGAATAATGTAAACAGCAGGAGGAGTATATGTGTAGGAAAAGGCCAAACACTTATGTAGTATCACTTCTGTCTATGACTGTGGGTGTCACAGTCCCTTACAATGTTGACCTTCCAGATAATTCCTGACAAAACTAGTAATAGCTCTTTGTTAAATGATACAAAACCAAAAATTATTCAAATGAAAGTAAAAATTATAGTGCTTGAAGTAGCAGAAAATTAAACTTGCATGTAAAGATAATAGCCTTGTTTTCAATTGCCTCTGTTGCACATGCTTTGTAATTTACATTTTTTTAAACTCAGTATTCATATTTTGATTTTGGAAAAAGTGAATGCAACTATATACTATACCCATAACTATAGTGGGGGAGGAGGAGAAAAATATATTTGTTTTATTCTCATTTTAGTCTGTGTCTTGAACTGAACTGCATATTGCTCATTTCACTTCTGATTTCTGCTTTTTCATCTGTTTTTTTTTGACAGCATAACAGAAGGTAGAAATCATAAAATGGAAAGGTTTGGCAGGTTTAAAAAGAGGAAATATTCATAACCAATTCTTGTGGTTTGGTTTGGGGTTTGGCACTTTTTTTTTAATGATTAGGGTTCCCTGTTCCAGCATCACTCGAATTTTAGTAATTTTGAATCCAGGCGTTGTGTGCAGGTTTTCAGACCTGTGCTGTGGATTCTGACTGATGGACAAAAGTGTAGATGTTAGATTATATCTGAACAAACCCTTTTGTGCAGGACACCGACTAATATCCATAAACAGCACGAGTCTAGAAGGTGTCAGCCACCATGCAGCGCTGGAAATTCTGGAGAACGCCCCTGAAGACGTGACGCTTGTTATCTCTCAGCCCAAGGACAAGCTGTCCAAAGGTACAGAACTGCAGTCACTTCTGTGAGCAACCCTAGCTAGCTAGCACAGCCTTGGAGTTGTGTTCTGAGGCAGAATGAAGTGTGCTCTGGTGACCTTTGGTGGGTTCACACTGGCTGCTGCATGAACAGAAAGTGTTCTGCAGAATACGAGCGGGTAAAACCTTACACGGTTGTAAGCTGAGAAATTCGTGTCATGCTGCAGATAAGATGTTACCAGCTCCTGATGACTCTCTTGTCTCCTGGTTTTCAGCATCGTCTAACACCACTCATATCAGTAATGGAACCAGGGGTTATTTGAGGAGGCCGTCGTCGGTGCAGGACAACGAGGCAGAGTCCTCTTCGGAAGAACACAACCGGTCCCATGGTCACCAGAGGCCTGTTTTGGGGAGTTCGTCTGGCTTGTCAGGAGGCAAGCGGGATGGAAGCATGAGCTCCCAGGATTCCAGAACTGAGAGTGCCAGCCTGTGTCAGAGCCAGCCAGCCAGCTTCTTTGGCAAACGTGCAAGTGGTAGAGCCCAGCAGGAGCCTCAGCTTTACAGTGATTTCCAGGCTGGAGGTTCTAAAATGAACGAGAAGAGAAGATCCTCATCAGACAGTACTCGAGCGAAAAATAAAAGACCTGGGGTAGTGGAGCCTGTGGAATATTCTGACCGAGGGGATTCTGACATGGATGAAGCAACTTACTCCGGCAGTCAGGAACAACAGCCAGCTAAAAAGGCACAGTGGATTTCATATGAATATTTCCCTCAGTATGGCAGTGGTAGTGAAATAGCTGTCTGTGGGCGTGAATAAGGTGAAAGGATGTGAGGGAAGAACAGCCTAGCCTAGCATGCAGGGAGTGCTACTCACTAGTTTCTAATAGTTTGGTGATTTTGTTCCAAATAAATGGAGGAAATAACTTCTGTAACTTGAACCAACTTTCCAGCCTTCCAATGTCACAAGATAGGCATGTCTTAATAGAGGCAGACTGTACTTTGGGGTGAATGTACAGTGCACTTGTTGAGGCTGTAGGAAAACTTTCAATTCTGTGTTTGTCTAACATGATCATAATCTAGTGACCATCCCTAGAGGTAAGTTTATTCACCTGGCAGACTAATTAGGTTTTTCCTTGATTAAAGTAGGAGTGATGCATCTGGAGTGGGTAGCAGCAGAAATCCGTCTTTTGGGATTGATCTAATCTGTGGAAAACTGCTTATGTAGTAAAGTTCAGCAGGGAGCCACACTTTGAGCAGAGACAGCCTGCTGCTTCACCTTTCCAAAAGTGCACAGTGGCAAATACCTCAAATTAATTTTCAACTTAGCGTGATTCCTTTTTTCAGCTGATGGAGGTTATTCAAGTAAATTGTGGCAGCTCCTGCAAATTAATCCAGCAGATTCTAGGCTGCTGTAATACTGAAATACTATAGTTTTGGTGTTCTGTGACCAACTCACTTTGACAGTAAAGACTTGGTTGCTAAATGCCAAGCATATTTCTGTGCTAGTGACCCTTAAGAACCTTACTAATTGGTACTTGGCCATATGGACTCCTGGCTGTGTCTGACTTAAACCCCCACCCTTTAGGGTCTTAGCTGGAAAACGTCTGTTCTAATGGCCAATCATTGTCTCTTTTTGTTTTGTTTGTTTCTTTTTCCATTTTTTTATAAAGGAATCTTTCTCGGCGAACACAGCAAACAAACTGAATTCTAAAAAGGTTACTGCAGCACTTCTAAAACCTGGAGATATCTTTGAGGTTGAACTAGCCAAAAAAGATAACGGCTTGGGAATAAGTGTCACGGTACTGTTTGACAAGGTTTTTAGATGTTTTCTCTTTTTCTCTACTCCCAGCAACCCATTAAATTGCTAAATTACAAGGAAGCAAAATACTTTCTGGAATCACTGTTCAGTATATAGTTTTACTGATGTGTGATTAATCTTACCAAAGCTGAAAAGTAATGCAATTTTATATCCCTTTTACAGTCATCTGCTCTTTAAGTAATTCTTGTTTTTTGTTTTATGGTGGAGCCCCAAAGTCCTTATAGACTCTTATCACAGATGCTGCTTTGTGAGTACAAAAAGCAAGATGGTCTTTGTCCCTTGCTACCTAATACTGTGGCAAAATTACAAGGAAAGAAATGAGGCCCTTCCTGACTGGCATGGCAGGCAGGGGAAGCAGTAGTGTTATTTAAGAGACTGTGTGCACTCTCACACACATATACCATGCTCGGGGCTCTCCCTCTGCTGGATAAAAGGCAGAAAGCAAAAGACTACTTAAATCCAAATGGGACCTGGCTGACACTGCTTTCTTGCACGATGAGACAAAAATGCATTTTTTATGACTAATTTCTCTTCAAGCTATAAGACTTTGAAGGTAGTTCTATGTCAAGGGCCTGTCACACTGCAGAGTGGCACTTCAGGGAAGAAGGGAATAATTTATAACTGAAATGCACACATTTTCCACTGCTTCTCGTATTAAAAAAATGCATTTTGATATTTTAATATTCAACTATTTTCTCTGGTTGGTTGATCACCAGACTACGTGGCAATTTGAAAAAGCAAAAGACTAGTAAACAGTTACATAGCTGTATTTCGAATCTGTTGGCTTTCATTTGCTGTTTATACCTAAAACTGAGTTGGCCTTTTCCCAAGTATGGCCTTATGGATAAGCACATAAGTGGAGTATCAATTTGCAAGCCTAGCACTTTTTTCATGTGTATGGCTAGTTTGGTAAGAGGAGCAGAATGAGATTCTGTTATCTTAGCATCCCAGTCTGTTCAAAGTCATGTTGCTTTGTCCAGCTTATCACGTGAGACAGCTGGAGGAACAAAGGTTCAGCAGGAATTTGTTACTGAGGAGCATCAGGCCTGCTGTATGCATTGGCTTTGTAGCAGATGCTAGAAGAGACCAGCTGATGCAAAGATTTCCCTTAAAGAGTGACCTGGCGGTATCTTTATTGACCTTTACTTTTTCAGTCTCCTTTCTGCCCCTACATTGCAATCCTGTACAGTGGGGATGAGGAGAGGTATGCAAGTAACTGTTTTAAGTTTTCATATGTTTCACTCTGTGCTTTGGGAGTGAACATTAATACTGTGTGGGTCTCCCTCTTCCCTCCAAGTTTGTGGAGCAGCAGTGAGCCAGAATCACACAGCAGTTTGGGATGGAAGGGACATGTAAAGATCATCTAGTCCAACACCCCTGCAGTCAGCAAAAAGGCTAAGGCCCTCCAAAAACAAAGTCCGTTCAGCTTGAGCAGATTTTTTCAGCTTCGACCTTCGAAGTTGTCTGAGCCAGGAGAAAGCAGCACTCCTGAATTGCCTGTCACATGGGAGAAGTTGTATTGGAGTAGGACACTGCATGGGTGTGCATCTTCTGCTTTGGCATGCTGTGCTCCTGCACATCTCTGAGCTTTGGTATGCATGCAAGCATGTGAAATCTGACATAATGCACACACATTTCTGTTGAAGGACATTTGTTTGTGTCGGATGCATTTGCACTGTCATGCATTGTATTTTTACAATATTCCTACCCCAACTTCTCTTGTAGTAAACTGCATGACTGCAAAGAACATGCTTGGTATAACATTTTGGTTTTGATAGTTACCTGGGTTTTCTACATGCCAGTAGCCCAAATGCTTCCTAAGTACAGTTTTCCTTGTGTGACACTGTGTTTAATTATTAAGCATTCTCACTGCAGAAAGACTAACAACCCTGTTTTCACTTTCTCTTTAGGGTGGTGTAAACACTAGCATAAGACATGGTGGTATTTATGTGAAAGCGATTATTCCCAAGGGAGCAGCTGAAGCAGATGGCAGAATAGAAAAAGGTAGTATTTCTGTTCATTCACTTGGGCTCTTAGTGTGAAAAAAAGGGTTGAGAACTGTCTGTGGTGAACTTGACAATTACTTGTGGCCTAGAAACAAGCACAATTGTTTGCCTCCTATCATTGTACCTTTTTCACTGGGGAGAAGAGCTCTTCTTCTGAGGTACTGCAGTTGTCATTTTAAATATTACCTTAACAGCTAATTCTGCAGTTGAAGATTAAAAAAATAGTGTAGAACAATTGCAGAACCAACAGTGCTGAGAGTGTGAAGGGGAAAGATAGGAGATAGGCTGCAGGATTTCTGTTTTCAGAAACAGCTTGAGCTGATGGAGAATGCTTCTCTGTTCCGGCCATGGAGAGAGAGGGCTTTGTATTATTCGTGGCCTTCTGACTTGGCATGCCTGGCAACTCAGTACAGAAAATGCTGTCATTGTTATGAGTCTCCTTGTTTGTAAGCCAGGCCACATTCTTTACTGAAGTGACAATTCTTGCTGTAGAGTTAAGATTTGTTTCTAATAAAGAGTCTGAGCTTTGTGACAGGTTAACCCTAGTTTTGACATGGGATTATCCCATAGAATCATAGAATTGTTTAGAGTGGAAAAGACCTTTGAGTCCAACCATATAGTTTGTTTGCAAAGTTCTCTTGACTCGGTATGGAGAATTTATGTAAATAATGGTCCTTTTTAGCTGAGACTTGAAGGTTTCTGTGCATCATATATGTTTTATAGGTGATGTTCTGCCCATTTTTTCTTAAATTATTAATCAATCACTTGTAGGTGATCGTGTGCTCTCTGTCAATGGGATTAGTTTGGAAGGTGCTACCCATAAGCAGGCTGTTGAAACACTGAGAAACACTGGACAGGTAAGTGGCTGCTGGTTCTGCTCCTATTTGTAGTAAACCAGTTCTTCATGAATGAAAAGAGGCTGGAAAATCTCTGGAAAAGAGGTTGGTGTCATAGTCACTTTAGGTGTGGTTTCTTAGGCTCCTTGGTGTCCTGGCTTCCCACTCTAGGGAAATTCTAGCTCAGTCTGCCAGCAAGATCTGTATGGAATTGGTTTGTCCTAGTTCCTGGGCTTCCTAGGAAGGAAGCCCAGGTGCATGGATGGGAAAGCAAGTTTTGCAGCGTGCTCCAGGTCTGAACCATTGAGGAGACAAGGGCCTTTATGTATGCAGCTGTGTTTGCATGCTACGTTGGTAGCTTTACTTAAGTCTTGGTCTTTTTGGATAGCACTTGATTATGTTAATGGTGTTTTCTCATTTAATAGTGCTATTTACCTGGAAATACTCAATGAATGTACACATCAGAACTGCTAAGGCCTGCTATTTGTGTTCACTTTAGAAAGTGCTTGTAACTTTATTCCCTGTGCAAATGTGAAAATGACACTATCTTGGACACTTCTTAACACCCTCACAGCTTTGTTGGAAAAAACCCCTTTCTTAGGCTGTGTTGGCAAGTATCTTGCAAGCCCATTAGTGTGTTTTGGAGGTTTTCACTTATCAGCCCTTAAAAAATAAGGAACAAATGGAGGATATATAGGGAGGGGAGTGTCTATAAAATCTGCTGCTGCAAAACATAGGACTCTGACATGTTAGAACAAAAAACTGTGATATCTCCATGACTGTTGCCATTTAACTGGAGAACATTTCATCTCTTCAGGTGGTGCATCTGCTGCTGGAAAAAGGTCAGCTTTCAGGGGCCAAGACTCATGCTTCAGCAACACCACAATGCACACCTCCAAATCAGTTGGGGCAGTGTGAGCCACAAGAGAAGCCAGCAACAGAATCTACGAATGCCAAAGATTACAGCTTTGTCACTGCAGGTCAGGTCACGTGGAACAATTGTCTTAACTGTCAAAGCATCCTTTAGTTTTCATAATATTTTTCTTCAATCCTTAGAACAACAGGAGCTGGAGCTGGTAGGAATATATACCAAGCCCCTGCACATAATGCAGGGGCTGTTGCATTTGTTTTTAAGATTTCCCTTCCCATCTTGATTACTTTGTTTAGTGACTATCAGCTGTTTGCTCACTCACTGTTTCTTGTTTCCCAATTTGACCTGTCTTACATGCCAAGTCTGTAGCAAGGTTGGAATGAAGGGGGTGCTGCTATGTCTGGGAAGGTTAAGACGTATTTATGAGAGCTTCAGTAGGTCCTGCAGTTCCTGTCTAGATGAGGGAAAATGTCAAGAGCTACATGAAGAGAGAATAAGGATTTATGTAGCTAACTAAGGGTTGACATATTTCAGCCGCTTCTGCTGGTGACTTATGAAAGTGAAGGGAGTCCTATGCAGATGGTGGAGCCACTGCAGATACCTTTGGGTCTTCTTGCATGGGATTTATCCTGTCTGCCAGGAACTCCTGTTGCTGCTCTCACTAATGGCTGATCAGTGTCCAGAAAGGTTGTGTCATGCAGAGCTTCAGAAGGCTCTTTAATGGACTTCCTGGGCAGTAGTACTTTGGAGACACTCTGCCTTTCTGTATGTTGATGTCAGGGCAAGCGAGCAGACTGAGAAGTCATGATCAGTTTTTCTGTCCTCTTTGCCTTGGAGGGATCTTTCATATAACACTTTTAGTCAATAAAGTGAGAGAATCCTGTGAGGAGGAGGAGATTGCACATTGTCGTGTCTGGAATAAGAGCAGCAGACACATTTTTCATGGCCAGTGTGCTGTATGAAATAATAAGTTAATGTTTCTTTTGCAGAGAACACATTTGAGGTAAAGCTGTTGAAGAATAGCTCGGGCCTCGGGTTCAGTTTCTGCCGTGAAGACAACCTTACCCCAGAGCAACTGGGATCAACCATTGTGAGGGTGAAAAAGCTCTTCCCTGGGCAGCCTGCAGCAGAAAGTGGGCAAATAGAAATTGGGGATGTCATTCTGAAAGTGAACGGGGCATCACTAAAGGGGTTATCCCAGCAGGTTTGTATGTTTAGTCGTGAAACTCATACTGTGGTAGTCCTGCAGGTCTTGGGGGGGCTGAGACTAATCATGAATCTCATTGTGGCTGTAGGAAGTCATCTCTGCTCTGAGGGGAACGTCACCAGAAGTCTCTCTTCTCCTTTGTCGGCCACCATCTGGAATACTACCAGACATTGATCCTTCATTGTTGGTAAGGTGTATGGCTTGTGATTTTTTTGGTTGGTTGGTTGGTTTTAATTATTTGCTATTTAAGGTTCATTTATTAGGTACGGTGAGTGAGTTAGTTAAATGCAAGATGCAGATGGAAAAATGGGGAGGGTGCTCACAGAGATGTTGTTCTTGGAGTGAATCCCTTAGGAGTGCCCTCAGCATTTTGTGGAAATGTGAAACAAATGCATGGCTTTAATAATTTTTTCCTCAATTTTGTGGCTTAAGGCATGGAAAATTGGTTTAATACGCTGTTTCTTTGGCAGATATTTCTTTACAGTGGTTTCAGTTTTATGTCAAACAGAAATTGGGTATTTCTGTAATTCTGTGAAGGATATTATGCAAAACACCAATTTGTCTGGTGTTGATGCATGTAAAAACAGGGAGAAGGTTATCATATCTACTTGGAATTAGAGGTGTCCTAAAGAATATTTTAAAAATGTTCCAATAAATAAATTGAAAGAAGAACATTTTATGATACTTTGAAGAAGTGGAACTTAAATGTGTTTCAGCAAAAGAGAATTTAATGGACAACTTACTTCAAAGTTAGGCTTTCCATAATAAAGGAAAGTGTAAAACTAGTGGAGATAAGTCTTCAATTTAAGTTCCACAGGGAAATGGTCACAGCACCAGAGATCAAGAAGTGTTTGGACAACACTCTCAGGCACATGGTGTGACTCTTGGGGCTGTCCTGTCCAGGGCCAGGAATTGAGCTTTGATGATCCACGTGGGTCTCTTCCATCTCAGGATATTCTATGATTCTTTCATTCTAAGTTTTTTTTAATATTATTCTCAAACAGTAAACATAATTCAAGTCTGATGAGATAAACTTAAAAGTACACAAATGAATTTAAGTGCGGTTAAAACTGGAAGGAAGAGGTAAGCAACTGAAAAACTTAATAAAGCAAATAACTCCTGTAATAAACTTGTTTGTAGCATGGAATAACTTTAATAAAACAGTGCATATATTAAAAAAGGAGGAAAGCCAATGAACAAATGACAGTTTTTGTTTATAACTATCACAGATTCTTGTGTTAATGAACACAAGAATATGGCCATAAAAGCATAAATGAAGCTTTTAAATTTTGTCCATCTGCTAGCTGGCATCATTCTTGGGAACATGTGATTATTGGCAAAATGATTCTTCGTCCTCCTGGGAGTTAATAACTGGGTTAACAGTTGCCACTTTGCATAAATTATCTTAGTTTTTGCGGTCTGTTGTGTAGATTTTTGGTTGAAAGCTCCCTTGTTTCCCTTCTGTGTGAGATTGGTTTGACTTCAGTTGCCCTTACGTGTCAGCATTGTGTTCTGGTTAGAAGGGATTTCATGGTAGTTGCCTAGATGACTGCTGGGCATAGCTTAAAGGCATCTGCCAGTAGACTTTCTGAAGATAAAGCCATGAGTACATTTGTTATCCTTAGATGAATTTAGTGATTTTAATCAATATATGTTTCAAAGTTTTGCACACTGCATCTCAGCTAAGTTGCATTGAACTTGGTGTAACTGATATATTTACACAATTGAATCAACAACTAAATGGAAGTAGCCACTGATTACTTGCTTTTGGAAATTTTATGCAGTCTTTGAAAATTTCTTTTGTCATCAAAACTGGATTATGATGAATTAAATGTTTTTGCTTTCTGCAGACTCCCATCCATTCACCTCAACAAGTATTTCCAGAGGTCAGCAGAGAAGTTTCTGGCCCATCAAATGGAGACCAAGGTGACAGCTCAGATGAAAATGAAACTACTGATCTGAGCAAGAAAAGGCTAAAATCTCCCTCTAGAAGAGACAGCTACAGTGATAGCAGCAGAAGTGATGAGGAGGTGATAGACTCAGCAGCACAGGTGGGCCTTGGCTGGAGTTCTGCACTGTACCAGAGCTCAGGTGAAGCTGAGACACGGGCACAGAGCCACTATGAGGCACATGGTGGTCCGAAGGAGGCTGTTCGCACCATCCTGTACCCTGACCAAGAGGCTCCTGACAAGGCAGAGCTTGAGGACAGGTATGCTGTTGCTAATGACCCTCATAATATTGCATAGAACATTTTATGGGGCCTACTCATGGAAACGCTTCTTTGTTTTGCTTTTTAGATCTGCATAAAGTCAATATTAATTTATGAGTCACAGCCACGTTGTACTTATTCATGGCTTTTGTTTTTTTTCTGCTTTATCTATAGCAATCTGCCATTGGATTTGCCAGTGATCCCAATCTGTAGAACTATACCTGATGTTACCACATCCATTTTGATAAATGACTGTTATGCTACTCCTGTATCTGAGCTGACTCCACACCTGGGAGAAATGGATTCATTACTCACCCAGCTGGAAAAAACTGCTGAAGAATATGAGCCAGTAATTTCCTATTTCTGTCTCTCAGTAGCACAGATTATACTGCTGTGGTCAACTGGAAGTTGTTGTATCCATGGTATTGGGAGTGACTGGGTAGAAGTTAGATACATTAACTTAGAATGGGGTAATTGTAGGTTATACTTGCACTAACCTGGCTGTGTGCCTTATGAATGGTACATATAAAAATGCCATTTGCTGCTCATGCAATGTCTGCAGGCATTTTCTCTCCAGGCTCTCAAGCTGATACATTTCTGAATGTGGAGGCATCCAAGTGTACATAGGTAGATGTGTATATGTCTATTTCATGCATAATTTCACCCTGGAAACCTTGGCATTAAATATTTACCTACCTCTAAACCAGGTACTCAGAGGAGGCTGAAATGGCAGGTATCTTGCTTCTGCCCTTTTAGTTTTCTGGATGGTTGTTCAGAGATCAGAGGATAAATTTGGGCAGCCAGGAGCATCAGTAGACCCTGCTCTTTGATGCATTTATAACTGTGAATCTCAAAGACTTACTGCTCTGCTGCAAAATGCAGCATGTATTTGAGACTCTTCTGAGACAGCTTCTTGCCACCCCAGAAGTGTATTGTGTATAAGAGGGGGCTTTTGCTTCCATATCCTCCCATAATCTATTTAAAGATTGAAAAAAATTTAAATTGAGCCTTTATGTGTCTCAATTGTAAAGGTCTTTCAGGTTACAAAACTATTTTACTCTGTTTTGGCAAGAAACAAATTATATTTTCCTTAGTCCCTTCTGAAGAAGTTTTTCTCAAACTGATGCTCTGTGATATTTTTTAAATGCAAATGAGGCAGATCCATATCTTTCAAATCAAAATTAATGCAAATTAAAATAGGCCAAACACATCCATTTGTTCAGTTCCAAGATGAGCTATGGTATTGTTTCTCACTGTAGGAGGTTGTTCACTTCACTGTAGGAACGCTCACTTTGTTCTGTATACTTTGTGATGTGCTGCATTATTTAAAAATACAGAGCCTTTTTTCTATATGGCAGCTAGTTGGAGGTAAAATAAGGTGTTAGTTTTGACATGGGCCTTCACAATTTTGTTTAAATGATAGGCCTTTGGCCCAAGGTTAGCTCCACACAAAACATATTCAGTCCTGTCTGAGCCCATTAGACATGCTTACTTGGAGCAGCTAAACTGAGCCTGCCAAGAAATATGTTTAGGCTTGTGTTCTACTTAAATCAATAGGTAACTCAGTTGTTTGTTTCTCTCTTAAATTCAGTAAAATGTTCATATTGCTTCTGACTGTCTGCCTTGTTTTCTTCCCTCAGGAGGTAGAACTCCGAGTCACCATGACAAAGTCAGAAAAGGGTAGTCTGGGTTTTACAGTGACCAAAGGTAATGACAGCGTTGGCTGCTACATCCATGATATTGTCCAGGATCCTGCCAAAAGTGATGGGAGACTACGGCGTGGAGACCGACTGATAAAAGTGAGAGAACTAAAGTTTCTGATGGAGGGGTTGCATGAAAAGCACAACTTGGAGTGGAAAAAGAACTAGGGAACTCTTGTGGGCCAAACCAAATGTGGTTAAGGAACAAAGGTGTGCACTTCAGAGAGGCATAATTTGATAGCACTCGAGGAAGAGCAGTAAATGCCTCCTCAGTAATGCTGTTTTACTTGGAACCTAACCAGGAGGTCTCTGTTGCTTTTGTTTTTGCAGGTTAATGACATTGATGTCACTAACGTGAGCCATACTGATGCAGTAAACTTTCTCCGTACTGCCCCAAGGACTGTCAGATTGGTGCTAGGGCGTGTTTTGGAGTTACCAAAGATGCCAGTGTTGCCTCATTTACTGCCTGATATTACACTCATGTGCCATAAGGAGGAGCTAGGTAACACACAATTGCACTGCTTTTTGCCCTAAAGCAAAGTTTTCCCCTTCAGTTACAAAGAAAGCTTGATTTGTTTTTTCCCCCCCTCTTTTCCTGCAAAGGTTTGTCGTTATCAGGAGGCCATGACAGCCTTTATCAAGTTGTGTATATTAGTGACATTCTCCCCAAATCTGTTGCTGCCAGAGATGAGAGTCTCCATGTACTAGATATTATCCATTTCATTAATGGAGTAAGCACACAGGGAATGACTCTGAAAGAAGCCAGAAGAATGCTGGAAACATACCTTCCAAAAGTGGTGCTCAAAGCAACCAGGTATGTTTTGGAAGCAAATGTTTCCCTGTATGTTTTGTTTTTCTTGCATGATTATATGAGTATGTGGATAAAACATGTTCCTGGTATGACAGGATATTCACCACAGTGGTGCCAGGTGGTATATTACTGAGGACTGATGCCACAGAAAGGATCTATATATTCACAGTTTTTGTGCTGTTGTGGAGCAGAAGGGTACTTAGTACCTACTGTGCTTTGTGTTTCTTGGGAACACAAGGCTGTGTCCAGCTATGAACTGTAAGTGTTTAAACAGACCCTCTGCCTTTGGGCCACAGTAGCCCCAGGCAGCACTCCAGTCTGGGGGAAGAGTGGCTGGAAAGTGGCCCAGCAGAAGAGGACCTGGCGGTGCTGGTTCACAGCAGCTGAACATGAGCCAGCAGTGTGGCCAGGTGGCCAAGGCCAGTGGCATCCTGGTCTGTATCAAAGAGTGTGGCCAGCATGACCAGGAATGTGATTATCCCCCTGTCCTTGGCATTGATGAGGCCACACCTCAAGTACTGTGTCCAGTTTTGAGCTCCTCACGATAAGAAAGACACTGAGGTGCTGCAGTGTGCCCAGAGAAGGGCAATGGAGCGGGGGAAGGGTCTAGAGAGTAAGTCCTGTGAGAGGGAGCTGGGGTTGTTTAGCCTGGAGGAGGCTCAGGGGAGCCATTATGACTCTCTCCAACTCCCTGAAAGGAAGTTGCAGTCAGGTAGGGATCTGTCTCTTCTCCCAGGCGACCAGTGCCAGGACACAAGGAAATGGCCTCAAGCTGCAGCAGGGAAGGTTCAGGTTAGACATGAGGAAGAATTTTTTCACTGAAAGGGTGGTTAAGCATTGGAATGGAATGCCCAGGGAGGTAGTGGGGCCATCATCCCTGGAAGTGTTCAGAAAGCAGCTAGACATGGCACTTAGTGCTGTGGTTTAGTTGGCATGGTGGTGTTCAGTCAAAGATTGGACAAAACAATCTTGGAGTACTCTTCCAACTTTAATGATTCTATGAAAACACCATTTTCAAAATATGACACTGATTATACAAATACTCGTTTTTCTTCAGTCTGCTACTGAGAGTTCCATAACCATAAAAATGAGATAAAATGTTTGTTTGTGCTTAAATAGTTCTGCTCTCACATGGATGTCCCAGCACAGTGGTGAATGTCAGAGCCCTGAGGCACAGCTCCAAGTGTGCCAGTGTGTTTTCACTGGCCCCTGCTGTTCTTTTATGACAACAGTGTTAAAAACCTCCCCACATTACTCTGTTTTAATACTTACCTGACACTGAAACATTTACTTCATTTTTTAAAGTTTTCCAGCCATATGTGCTGGTCTTTTCTTCTTCTCTCCCTTTCTCCTTCCTATTGTGTTTTATCCCAGAAAGGGAAGGAGTTGCAAAGTTCTGGGGCTGCAAGGTTGAATATTTTTGTCAGACTCCAGAAGGAAAATCCAATTCTTATGAACTCTTTAGTGCTTCCTGAATTGGGAAGTTTCCTAACTACCCTTGCCTAATCTCTGTCATTGAATATTTTAAGTATTCCAAAACTGTTATAAGAGAAAGCATGATTAGCAGTTTTACTAATAGTACTATTTACTTCAATATGTGATGATTACCATGATATATTTATGTTTTAAAATGAAGATTTCTGTAAATATTTCTTTTCTTAGAGATGGTCATGCAGTGCTCCCAAAATCCAAAAGCCCTGATAACTCAAATCCATGGCCAGCAAAAGCTAATGGTAAGATTTGCATTCTTACTCATTGTTTATAAAACAAAGAAACTGATACGGCCCTTAAGATACTATCCTGCTCGAGCTTGCTATGATCAGCTCCAACAGCTGTTTACTTGATCTTTCTCTTAAAAGTTCAGAGATTCAACAGTAGTCTCTTTAAGATGCCATTTCTGATGTAGTTTAGAAATTCTCTCTAGCATCAAGCCTGTTTTTCGTTAAATAAATCAATCAGTTAATTAACGTCATTGGTATTAATAATAATAATAATGTTGTTGTTTCCTCTGTCCAGGCATAAAAATACCCATTTGTTACATTGGAAAGGCCTTCAAGTCTCTCATTGATCTTCTCTTTTTCAAGACCAAAAGAGCCCAAATTGATTGTATTGTTCCCCTCCAGGGGTGGTTCTGGTCACACACATGGCATTGAGTGAGGCTCACTTGTGCCAAACAGACAGGAAGAATTTTTTCCAGGGTTGTGTAGACAGCATTCCTATTCATAATTCCTGAATGAGATTAACTTCCTTTTGCTAAATAATTCTTTGTTCACTCACTTAGACTCAGGGTCCTTTACCACCTGCATTTCTGTGCACAGCATCTGCTTATGCAGTTATTTACCATCTCAAGCATTTACTTTCTCTTTGAAATGTGGCACTTTGCATTTGTCTTGATTCATTGTAGTTTTATTTTTCATGCTTCCTTTAATGTGTCTTGATGACTTGGCATACTGATCTCACTTAAGGGAATTAATACGACTCTTAAGAGTATTGTTGCTCCCATATTTTCCAAGTATGCTACTCATTTTGTTTCAATAAACATAGCCAAGATATACACTGGAAACAAGCCCTGTAACCAAATCTTGAAAGATGCCACTGAAAACTCCTTTCCTGTAGATGACTTGTCAGGCATAGGTCATGACAAGATGCAGGGTTACTCTCAGTCTTCATTTATTTCATCTACAGGTTCCTTCATTTATAAAACCATAAAGTATAGGAAAACCCAAAACTTCACTAGTAGCTGGGTATGACTCATCTACTGCTTCCCCTTGGTCTCATTTGTAATACTAGTAATGGTACCTCTAGGGTAGGCAGTGCTCTCTGATATCATAGTGTTACTCTTTGCTTTACCAAGAAGGGAAAAAAGGTACGTTTGAACAAAGACCCAGATGTCAGATGGTGGGTTTTTTTAAAAAATAGAGTCAATGACAGGTGATTGTAGGGTTGTATTTTGTACATTTCAAGGGAAAGGGAATCAACCCTGTTCCCAAAGGTGCATGTTTCCTCTATACCTTGTTAAACTATTGATCAGCATTTCTCTTTGCTTAGTTGGTTGCTTGTATTAGCATTAATGCTTTCTGATCCCATTAAATATAACATTCAAAAAGCCATTGTGAAGTACAGTCAGTCAGATGGAAGTTTGGCAGCACCCAGAAACCAGGCAGGCAGAAATGCTACTCATGTCATAGCATAATATTAAATACCTTGTTTCTTTTATTAAAATAATTGATGAGGACTAATTTAGTTTCTGCGAAAAAATTGGTGTGAGGTTTGTTGGTTTTTACCCCTTTTCGTTTAGGCTGTTCCTGTGGTGATCCCTGTGATAAAACAGTAAAGACAATTGACGCTTACAGGCCGAAGGTAATTATTCCTCTATTGTGCCTATTGTCATTAACCAGAGAAAAGGATCTCCTTTACACACTTCTAAAATTAAATTAATTAATTAAACAATCCGTTAATCAGAGTATGCAAACCCACTGTTTTCAGTTGATAGGAATAAGCAGCGATCATAAGAATATGCAAGTTTTTTTACTTGATCTGCTCTTTCTTTGATACTGCTTTGTTGAAAGAAAAATGGCCATATGAGAAGGATGTAAAGCTATGATCTAGAAAAGTCCATTCAGCCCACAGTTTCTGCAGATCCTTGCATGTTACATTTGCTAGTTGGTTTTCTTTTTTCTCCTTAGTTTTTCTGAGAAATGCTGTTATGGGCCCAAAAGTACTGAAGCCTGCATATGTTTCATAGAGGTTATAATAATGTTAAATATTGCTATGTGTTCTCTTGTAGGAGCTGCTTCTTCATCACCATGTGTTTTTTTTCTCATAGTGCTTTAAAATTTTTTTATTTGCTCTTTTCATGTGAAACCTTAATACACCTAAAAGCTTCTCACCCATCACCCAGCTATCTCAGATAAGAATATGATATGAGTAGGTGTTTTTATTTGTTGCTGAGAAAAGAACTTTCTAATAATTGGTTGCTGCTTCAACAAACTGCCAGACTATTTACGAGCTAATTTGTGCTGTTCTTTGCTTTCTTAGATAAATGGCAATGCCATCCTAGGACCTTCTCAGGGAAATACAGAAAACAGTATCCATCACATGAAGGGACTAATGAATCTCTCAGGACCAGGAGATGGACCTTCTCTAGGATTTACCAATCAGATGTCAGATTTTTCTAAACACATTGACAAATCAGGTAAGAGGAGGTGAGATGGGGGCAGCATTATTCTGTCTTTACTGTACAAGAGAATCACAGCATTGCTGAATATGCTGAAAGAAGTCAATGTTAGGCTGGCAGTCCATTTTAGATCATCTCCAAGTCATGTTCTTTGCTTTAGAGGATTAGTCAATGTTGAAAATAGATATATGAAATTTGGATTCTGTGTTAGAGAGAAATGAAGGAAAGCCATGATAACAACTAGAGATAATGCCATGGTATCTGTCCCTTGACTTTTTTCCTCCAAACCATCCTATATTGGGAAAACTTGTCATTTTGTACTGTTTTTCTTTAGGAACAGAAATTCCTGATGATGAGTATTATGATGAGGATGATCACAATGAAGTTGTCCAGTATCTGTTGGATGTTGTAGATGAGGAAGCCCAGAACCTCTTAAATCGTAATAATGTAACTTCAGAGGCTCAGAGTCTTCTGCATCTCAAGAAGGCTGAATCAGAAGATCATCTGCCAGGTAACATGAGCCCTTAAAAAAGCATATCATTAATAGCAAAACACTTTTTGGAAGAAGGTGCCAAGTAAATAGTTGATTTGTCAAGAGGGAGAGTTGACATTGAATTGATGTGTGAACTGAAAGTTTCCCAAGTTGAACACATACAAATAGTTGCTGGTTCAGATGCAACTTAAGTCAGGTTCTGGTTTGACAAATCTGGGTTTTGCTGGGAAAATCAACCCCGTTCTGGCATTCTCGACTCTTGAGTGAAATTCATATTGTTTAGGTACCTGGTCCTGCAGCTACAGTCCTGTTGGAATTGCTGAAGCGTTTCAACATTTCACTGATTGTAGATTGCACAACTTGGCAATTTTTTGAGATCTCCCCAAACCAAACAGTTTGCCAACATGCTTTGTCTCTTTTAGAAAGACTGTGGGTTTTTTCAGTCCCTACTTCTGTCTGTACACCTTTTACTTCCTTCATTGCAAGTCCTCAGCTCCACTTGTTATTAACTGAAATTTAGTGAGAAACAGGATTTGTAGTTCCTTTGTGGTGTCACACTGTGTATGCATGCTCCAAAATTCAAGAAAGATGATTGCTCTTCTGTAGAGATTCCTTCTAAAACTCAAGATACACCTTCCAGAATTTTAATTTTTTCAGGACTTTTGATGCCCCTCAAGGTCACTGGGTTATTGTCACTGGTTATTGCATTAGAAATCAGGCATCACTGAGGTTCTGGCTGTGCCAGCTTAGGAATATCATTGGAGTTCCAGTACTTCTAATTTCTTGTAGCTGTACTGGAACTGAAAAACTATTGACATGAGGTTATGATAACTTAGTGGTACCAGCCTGTCCATCCATTCATTCTGTGACACAAGATATTCTGTTAGCTGTGCAAACAACCTCATGTACCATGACAGCTGTTCCTGTTATAAAATAAAGCCTAAAATCTGATTATCCTGTACAGCAGGAGCTCTTTTCCAACACCCTGGTAGCAAAGGGACTTAAAAAATGTTTCTGGGTTATTCTGGCACCTGTACTCCCTGTGGAGTGCCAGACAGGTGTTAACAGGATTCACATCTGTGAGAGGGTGGGTCCTGGGCATCTTTTGGTGTGTTTATGCTGCATCTCCTGGTTTTCCTGTTCAGCAGAGATGAACGGAAAGGTGACAGAAGACAAGTCTGAAGACACAGACTGTGATGGGTCCTCTTTACCTGAAGATTTTTCAGAGGTATGGTGGCTAGAAGCTGTCAGACATTTGCAGATTTTGGTTTCATGAACACACTTGGAATTTGATCTTTCCTTATTGGCATAGAATTTGTGGAAATAACTTTGTATGTCTTTTAAATGAGAACATCATTGTCAGTAGTAGGTTTAGATGGTGTGCCAACATTTATTTTTTAAATAGCATATGATTATCAGAAATTAACTATATAAAAGAACAAAGCAATAGTTATTTCACACTGTCATATAAAGTCCAGCAATTTTTTTTGTGCTTTTTCCAAAAAGAGTGGTGATAAACTACTTCGTTAATGGTATTTCAGGCATTTAATCTGAGATTGCATTGATTCCTGCTCATGATGAATGCTGTGTAGACTATCCAAAATGTGTATTTGAAATTTCTTATTATTTTTTGCTAGGATAAGTTCAGCAGCTTGAATAACTTCTATGTGTTGTTTACCCTACATCATTTTGTGTCCTGTTTTACATCAGTCACTAGATGCTTAGGTTTTGTCTCATGTTTCAGATCAGAAAAACTCTGTTTATCCAGCACATCCTGGCTGTCACAGCTTTCTCTCCAGTTAGTAGAGCTGAAAATCAAATCAGGAATCTGGCTCTGTGTCAGTGTGCTCTAGGAGAGCCATGAGTAAAATTCTCTGAGTGTGGCAGTGGAAACTTGCACGTTGGCCTAAGGAGTATAAATGGTTTTGTAGCGTTTTTCTTGAAAGAAGGATGGAAATGCCCCTTTCTGTGCTCAGTCTGCATTGTCTGTTGAGGAAGGTGTGTGTAGGAGTATATATCATTTAGAGGTCAAGCCCTGCTCTGTTCTGTATGGGAATTGTGGCTTGACAGGAGGCAGTTTTTGCTATCAAATTTAGCTCAAAAAGGGGTTTTAAGTGTTAAACCCAAAAGCAGTCGAGTTAGATGACTCAGGTGACTGTACTGCTGCTGTGAGTCAGGAATGATTTTAACATAGTTTTTTGGTTTTTCCAAGTGCTTAATGTTCTTGTCCTCTGTTATTCTGGGTTAATGAGAAGTCTAAAAGAGGAAAGTCTTTCATTATGTGCTGCTTTGAACTTAGTACACTTCAGAAATAGTCTGTGTGATTGTTAATTGTTTAAGATTTGCAGAGGGTGAATGTTGTAACTATGTCCTTTAATGTGTTTTGAAATATTTCTTCTACTAGCCAACACATGTCAATGGTGGTGAAGACTATTGTGAAGTAAAAGCTGTGCCAGAAAGGTAAGATTTCTGTTCAAGTATTGCTTGAAAGTAAACCTATAGAGTCTGAAACTCCAAATATGTTATAATGAGAGAAAAACAGCAACGACACAAAACAACAAACCACCCACAAACCAAATAAACCCAGTAAAATACCTGTGCAGTGTCTTGTTGAATTGTTCTCTGTCTATTCCTTATTTGAAAGGTTATAGTTTGCCTCAATACTAGTCAGCTTTGTGGTTTACTATGCCCTAATTTTATTTGTTCCTTTGAGATCTGGTTACAGCAAATAACTGGACTGTGTTCAGATGTCTCCAAATAACATCATTTGGTACTCGCATGTGAAGAAAATGTTGAAACAATGTTGTCTTCAGTTCAAATCTGTATAAACTTCATTAGTGCTACTTTTGGTTTTAGAGCACTGCAACTCTCCTGTAGTTGAAATCCATCCATTCCCATTTGGGTGCCTGAGACTTTTTTTTTTTTTTTACATGGAATACTAAGGATATGCTTGGCCAAGTTACTCTTTGTCCCTTTGAGCCACTTTGAACTGTATAAATTCCCAAGATTGTTTTCCTTTGTTAAATAATTTTAGTCCTTAGTCTGAGTGAAATTTAAGTCAAAGTTTTTTTGCTTTTATATTTCTAAGTTTGTGGGAAATTTTGGATTCAGACTTGGCACAAACAGTGACATTATGACCTAAAATGCTTAATACATTCATCACCATCTTCAACAAAGCTGAAAACTTGCAATTGAAAATAGACATTCTAGTGCATAGGTACTGAATTATATCAATGGTGCATATCTGCTACTGAATGCTATTTAATTGTTTAGCCTTTGAAAAGTTATTACTAGATTCAGGTATTCCTGGCCCTCTTCTATTGTTACTTTTTTCAGATCCCTTCTGGGGATCTGAAAAAAAAAGTTGGGTTTTTGAGATCACTGGTATGAGTCCAGTCCAGAAATAATTCCAGCTATAAATTTTACTTTCTGGTCGTTTTTTACTATATTGTAAATGTGTTGGTTATTTCTGGGTGTGCTTTCTTAGTGCCATACCTTGTCCTCTTACAGATCTCCTCCACAACCTTCCCTGAGCCAAGCAGATGAAGATGAAATCACATGGGGAAGTGATGAACTGCCCATTGAATCAGTCAGCCAGGAATGTGTAAATAAAGGCAAGAAGATTTAGCAAACAATCAGTGGAAAACTGAGGATTGCATTAAATAGATAGAAATGAATTTTAAGGTGTCATGGATATGTTTGAGAGTGTAAATACAGGTATAATGGAAATTCTAACAGCTCAGCAACCCCCTGGAAAGGATCTCTACAGCTTTGTGTAACAAGTGTGTGAGAGTTAATGGGAACAAGTATTGGCAGCTTTGCATCTGTAGTCGTCGAAGACTTGGAGTCAGCTGAAATGCTTTCTTCCTTAGTATCTCTCTGACAAAAGCTGTAACAATATAGATGTTTGACAGTGATCAGGTTGATGCGTTATGTGCTTCATATGCCAACCACTCCATGCTCTAATTGGGCAATATTTTTTTCTTTATCTTAACTGTCATTCTTTCACTGCTGCTCAGTGTGGAACTCTGTACTTTCATATATTTGGAAGAATCTAGTCTTCACTTTTTTGAGATGGTGCTGTGACCACTTCCCTGAGAAGCCTGTCTGTAGATTTAGGACCCTTTTAATTGCAATACCAGAGAGCTTTTTGATTTATTAATTTTGTTGTGCTTCAAAGAAGCACTGAAGGCCTGATGGAAGGCAAGCTGCATTGGAGAAAAGTTTTCTTTTGAGTGATAATCATAAGATGTTTTATATACATGTTGAGTACAAGTGCTGAAAACCAAGTCAAGGGCTGTACTGTCAAATTGGAGAGTTCTGAATTGATCCGTGTGTGTGTTCATCAATTTTTGTTCGAAGAACTTAGATTTAAAATATATTTGAAGTTTCAATGTATTTACTGGAATTTCAGAAAAAACTCCCTTTGGTTCCAGGATTCATCAGAGCTGATTTTGTCTCATTCTGGTTTTGGTAGTTAATTTGGCTTTGCCTCTGGAACTGAAGGGACAGCTGTGTATTCTGTCAGGTGTTTGAGAGAAAACAGGTAGTGCAGTTGTGAACAACAACATGCAAATTCAGCATTGCGCTACAGCTTGCTTCCCTAGTTTTAGATATTTATTTCTACTTATATCAATCAGTCTTGTTCTTCTGCTAGATTTCCCTCTAGTGACAAACGAAGAGATCTCTGCACTCCCCACTGTGAATGTGCTCCCTGGAGGCAAGTACTCCGGAGCCAAATTGAAGGCAGTGATCAGGATGTTGCGTGGATTGCTGGAACAGGGAGTCCCTTCTAAAGAGATTGAAGTGAGTAACTATTTGTCCTTTAAAGTCCTTTTTTCTGGTATGAAACGAGAATAGAATGGCTGAATCATCACTGCTTTGAATATCACAGCTCAAAAGGGATGAGAAGAATTAATGTCAAAGACTTCTCTCCCTTCCCCCCAGTGGCTGCTGAGAGATAAGTTTGAATTCAGTTTAAAAGTGTGTTTACATCATTCTTGGATGAGAAGAATTAATGTCAAAGACTTCTCTCCCTTCCCCCCAGTGGCTGCTGAGAGATAGGTTTGAATTCAGTTTAAAAGTGTGCTTACATCATTCTTGGTTCTGGTAAATTGGCATTTGAATATGATGTAAACAGGCATAGACAAAGTAAATAAAGGCTGTGAAATCTAGCTGCTGAATGTGAAACCAGTCTTTCCAAAGTCTTAAGTCAGCCGTGTTACATGATCCCTTTTTTGGGAGAAGGAGATAAAATATTTACTGGATGGTAGGTGGGTGTTTTGTTTTGTTTCATTTTCTTAGCTGTGTAAAATTAGATCCTTCCTACGACTGCATTATTTTGCAAATCCACATTAGGGTTTGATTTTTACCAATTCCTTTTTTAATGACTTGACAACATAATTGCTTTTTACACTTGTTACTGTTCAGTTCTTTCATTAACTGCTCTTAACGCTTGTTACTGTTCAGGGCTTTCCTAATGCACATGTAATTTCTTTTTTACAGAACCTTCAGGAGTTAAAACCTCTGGATCAGTGTTTGATAGGACAAGCAAAGGAGAATAGGAGAAAGAACAGATATAAAAACATACTTCCTTGTAAGTCCTAACTAATCTGAAGTTCCCTGTTGATATTCTGTCACCATCTGTATGGTCAGATGGATTGGATCAGAAGTGAGACTGTTTGATTCTCAATCCTAATAGGGAAAAAGTTAAAGAAGCATTTATAAAGCAGTTTAAGATCAGTGAATCATATATTATTGTTCTGCAGTATTTAGGAATAGATGTTCACAGACTTTTCAGTTGTTTCAGCAGATCCTGTGTCTTAAATGACAAGACTTTTTCAGCTTTACCTGTGTAAAATTGGAAAACCATATGCACTCATAACATGAGGTCTTTTTGTTGTGTGGGGGTTGCAGATGACACCACTAGAGTACCCCTTGGGATTGAAGGTGGATACATCAATGCCAGCTTCATTCGCATGCCGGTGGGAAATGAAGAGTTTGTTTACATTGCATGCCAAGGACCTCTTCCTACTACTGTAGCAGATTTCTGGCAAATGGTTTGGGAACAAAACTGTACTGTGATTGCCATGATGACTCAGGAGGTTGAAGGAGAAAAGATAAAATGTCAGCGTTACTGGCCAGATGTCCTCAATAAAACCACCATGATAAATGATAGACTACGCCTTGCTCTTGTAAGGCTTCAGCAGCTGAAGGGCTTTATCATTAGAGTGCTGGAGCTTGAAGAGATTCAGGTAAATGAATCTAATTCTGCATGCTTGAAGGTTTTTTCTGTGTTGGCTTATTTATCCTTCTACTTCTAGCTTGCCTGCTTTCAATTGGATTGTCTACATCAAGAAGTAAAACAGGTCTTCTCCTCTTTGCCCAGTGATCATTACTGGGCAACGCTTCCTTGTTGCAGCTTGTGCTACTCTGTGACCTTTAATTTTGGGCCAGCAGATGATTTCATTATGCTAATGAGACTCTAAATTTTGGCTCTCTATGGCCACAGAAACATATATAGAGTTATGAAATTCACTAACAATTCACTGGCTGGTTGATTCCTCTAAATGATCAGCTCAGTCTGCACAGTAAACATCATGCTATTAAATTACTTGCTAGTTATTTTCAGTTTAGGTAATTTTTTTTTTTTTGATTGAAGTACAAAACATCCTCTTTGGGCAAATGCCTTTCTTCTGAGACTTTTCTTTGGGAACCTTTTTATTTTTTATTCTTGCCGTGTGTTACATGCTGTTGTTGTTTTTAAACCTCAGACGGGTGAAGTACGGCACATTTCCCACCTGAACTTCATCGCCTGGCCTGACCACGATACCCCTTCTCAGCCAGATGACCTGCTTACTTTCATCTCCTACATGAGGCACGTCCACAAGTCGGGCCCCATTGTCACCCACTGCAGTGCGGGCATCGGCCGGTCGGGGACCCTTATTTGTATAGATGTCGTTCTAGGGTTGATCAGCAGAGACCTCGATGTGAGTATCAAAGAGATTGGGCTCAGTTGGGCTTCAGTGTTCCATTGAAGCTGTTCAGTTGTGTAAAGAATGTGCCATGCTTCTGGCAGCAGCACGCTGGCCATGTGTTAATGTGACATAAATCAGGGTGTAAAACAGCAGTGCCTATGAAATGTTTCTTCACTTGATCCCGGGGGGAAGAACTCTAATATCCACTTGGGTTAGCTCAGGGAATCTTAGGTGGCTTGGGCAATTGATGGAAAACTTAAAATGCCTGCAGTGGAACTATCGTGTTAAATAGCACTGTGGCCCTCAGTCAGCCAAAGATCCATGTCTGTTGGAGGACAGCTAGAAGCCGACCAGAGTATCTGCTTAGGCAACTGAATCAAAAACTCAGTGTACTCTAAATATCTCAGATGAGGGTATTTCAATTAGCTTCTACAGCACAACCAGGGATATGCTTTCTAGGATGATCCACAGGAGGGTGCCAGCTTCCTTATATTTATGTCCTTCAGCAGCCTGGGGTAGCAGATCTTGATGAAGATGAGCTGCATCATGCTTTGCTCAGTGGGATTCTATGTACCTTCTAAATGTCTAGAACTTTGTAGGCCTGGGGAAATAAAAAGGTTGGACCAAGAGGCTCTATTTTCTGCTTACTCAGCTCCCAGTGAAAGCAAGAGGGCCTGCGTACAGAGAAAGAGAACAAGAGATGGAGAGCAACTGATACAGGAGGGCCACATCCAGACTGCTCAGAGATAGCACATGCTAGTTATCTACCAGACGTGCATAGGCTACAGTGAATTATTTGTTTCACTACTAACACACCGAGTTCTGTTCCTTGGTTTGATGCTGGGGATGTTTCTTTTCTATGCATGTACATCTTTTTTGAACGTTTAACTTGCTGTTTGTTTTGGTAGTTTGACATCTCAGACCTGGTGCGCACGATGCGTCTGCAGAGACATGGAATGGTTCAGACAGAGGTGAGTCTGGCATGCCCAGGTGTGCCCTAAACTAATAGATGAGCCAGAGAACTTCTCTGTGCTGCACACAGTGATTGGCTTTGTGCACTCTAATGGAATGTTTGTGTCACAAGAATGAGATGAGTAGCAGTATGTATTTAACAGTTACAGATACATGCCATTTTTAACATGCTGTACTGTTTTGATCCGTGCTTAAAAAGAAAAATAAATTGTGAGTTTTCGTCTTCAAAAGCATGTGTTTATTGAGAAAGTCTGCTAAGCTTGTATGGCTAAAAATTGCATTATAAATTGAAGAGAAAGCATAACTGTAGCTGCTATGAATCAATGATACCACCAGAGATGTCTTGAAATCTGCTTTGGGGATATATTCAACCTGAAGTGAAATGAATCTTTTAAGAAAAATCTAGATCTAGAACTAATGAACTTTACTTTAGAGATGGTCATCACAAAGTGTTGTTAAAACCTGCAGTTTTAGTTTGAATATGAAGGAATTGTGAAGTCATAGTTAAAAATACCCCTGAAATTATCACCAAACTATCAACCCCATCCCCACCTCACACCCCAAAGCATCTATTAGCTTGCACATCTGTATCACTGAAATTAAGATAAGTTGCACTGTCTGAGTTCTGTATTAATTGGCATTGATGCAAGACCTTGAAATTCACTTCATTTCTATTTAGGTAAAATACTTACTCTCCTTCAGGTGTTTTTGGTATGAAAGGAGGATAAATATCCCCTATAAAAATATATCTTTAGTGGCTGAGGAGTATCTGTATTTGTTTTAAGTTGAGGTTGCATATTTCTCCACTGTGGCCTTCTTGTTTGCTTGGGGTTTTTTGTTGTTTGTGCTTTCTTGTTTTCTTTGGGAGAGGGGTGTAAGTTTTTTGTTATCATTATTAAATAGTAGAATAAGTGTTGAAAACAAGTGCTGTGCAACTGTGAAGTGCACATGAGATCATTTAGGTGGTGCAAGCATTTTTCACATGTTCTGTAATTTCCTTTCCCCTGCAGGATCAGTACATTTTCTGCTATCAAGTTGTCCTTTATGTCCTGAATCATCTCCAACATGAAGAACAACAGAGAGACAAATAAAATACCGAAGTGCAAGTGCTCATAAAATAAGGAAGCAAGGAGGTCAAGAAGCTCTCACGTGTTTTACTTGTCCTGCCAATAGTTTTCTAGTCCCTTTCTTCAGTTGCTGTCAAATGTCTTTTCTATAAAGTCTCTCCATCATTCCAATTAAGGTATCTAGTTACAAGGAAAAGCGATAGCTCATACAATACCACTAATGTCTTCAGCCCTATGGATGCATATGTGAGATTTTTGTATAACAATATTTAATAAGGCTGCATTTTTTTTGCAGCTTCCTTAATATGTCATAAAATGCTGAAATAAAAGTGTTTTAATTTAAAAAAATTAAAGAAGAAAAACATAATCTTATAGTACTTCCTGCAGTTCTGCAACTGTTTTGGGGTATTTGTTTCTTACAGGATGGGGGAGTGGGAGGGATGAAGCAGTATTTTTATCCTGACAAACTTTATTACAAAGTCATTTTACTAGTTTATTTTGAAAGCTTGTTTATGGCACAGAATTTTTGGCCTTTTAGTACAATTACAGCTATTTTATAGAGGGTGTCTTGAAATCAGCATTTAAGCTTTAAAAGATGCCTGTTAGCATAAGGACAGTAGTGAGCATTAACTGTATCACAGTTAATAATGTTTACTTCTTAGAATTTCATGTGTATATTTATATACTTTTACAAAAAAAATCTGAATTATTGGGTGTCTAACCTTAATAACTGATTAGGCATCTCCACTCTGTAAATAAAAAATATACCTAATGTATACTGATCAGTGGGTCTGGGTATTTTTGTGTCCTTGTGACTGGTTTTTCTTGGCCTTACATGGCATCATTCATTGGGGTTGCTGCCCTTCTTAAGACATGCAACAAAAGGGCTGTGCATGTTTTAAATTTTCAGTGTCCTTCTGTTCTTCAGTATCCATTCAGAAAAACTCGGAGAACTGTGGGTTCCTTTCTGGAGAATTTCCCCACTCTGGTGAAAGGAAGAGGATATTTTCCTTCCCTCCTTGTTTTTCAGCATGCCTGAGCTGAATGCTACAGCAATGGTCTGACAGTGTAATCTGCTCTGTTTACAGCAGCCAGGCTTGAGGTGGGAGACAGGATGTTGGGTTCGAAGTAGCTCTGGTTTAGTGATGCTGTAAACAGTCAAAACTGTTCTGAAAGGAGATTGTCCTTTATGCTCTATGGGAACCTTGGATGGTGAATAACTGCCATGAGCCAAACACATCAGCCTCCAGTGGTCATTCAAGGGTTTGAGCTGTATTCCTGCCCCAGCAATCCTTACCAGAACTAAAGCTTTGGACTTGTGCTGTCAGGAAGGGTATAAGAGTGCTAATTTAATAGCATTCTGCATTGAAGTGGTGGAAGTAAGGTTCAGAGGCCTGTGGTTATCCAAAGTTTTGACTCTTCAAAATAGAAGCCCCCAGTGTTCCAGTGTCCCAAAACTGAAACAATCACTGTCTTGCTTGGTTAATGGTATTCTAGTTGACAATAGCATGACTTAAAGAGCGTTTTTCACTTGTCATGGTAATACTATGGTTTTTATTCCCTCCAGCCTTACAGCAAAATTGTGCATTTTTCAGAGCAGCATAGTTTGAGGATGGAAAATTAATTCTGTATAGATAGAAGCAGAGGCAAATTGACCAGCTGTGTTGACAGTACACTTATACGAAGGAGCTCTAAATTGAAGACAGAAGATTTTCAGGACTACAGGTGTCAACAGGCAAAGTAAGTAAATGCAGCTAGTTGATACACTGCTGCTGCTGCTGTTTTAACATAAGTAGTGAGTTCAGAGGATTTGGGCATGTCTATTTTTTAGAAACAAAAAAAATGTTATGGTCACTAGGCAACATGGTTAAGGCAGTTGAATTCTTTTAAATGTTTTGAGATACGTGCCAAACAATGTAGAAACAGGAACAGATTCTTGTATAGTATGCTACATGAAGCCAATTACAGCACAAACAATTTACATCAGATTACAGCATATGGGAAACACAAACAAGTACAAGATTCCAGGATTTGCTGCCTGTCCTCATAAATACAACAATTTGTGGTGTGGTATGTTATTCCAAATTTCCTTTTAAAGATGGGTGCACAGAACAGCAGAGGGTAATTAACTTGACTGAACCTCTCCATCCTCAGAAAAGGGACACACACACACACACACAAAAAAACACAAAAAAAAAGAAACACACACACACACAAAAAGGAGAAACACATGAAAAGGAAAGACACACACACATCACACAACCCCCTTTCAGTTACTCAGGTGATTACCCTTCGAAGGTGAATAAATAGACATAATTAGTGACTAAATAGACCTGTCTATTCACCCTACTAATATTTAGGAATTGTACTGGACCACAGCTCCCAACTCCAGAAGTCTGTCTGGGAAACTCCGCAACCCCTACTCGCTTATTAACTGTTTTAATAATTTCTAAGAAATTTGTGGAGCATAACATCTCTAAACAAAAAAGAGGATAAATGTAACTTTTCTGTGTCTGCCTTCAATCTCTTTAATCCATCTGAAATCATCATGTGCTTTCTTAGTATACTGACTATATGATTTGCAGCAGGCATAAAGTCTTGAGAGGCTTCTTTTTAGAACTGTGATGCCTTGCTGAGTAAGCACCCAGGACATGCTCCAGCTGAGAGGGGTTTGCCTTTTTATAGGTATCTGATTTTTAACAGGAAATTTACCAGACCTGGGAAAAAACTGATATATTATTTACTTTAGTTCTAATTAAAGAACTGACCCTGTGTGTTAACCCAAGAGAGAAAGGATCCTTTTGTTCTTCCAACCAGAATTAGCTGACAGAAGCGTATATGCTGTGCCCTATAAGCAGTGCCATGCCATTAGTAGTTTATCATACCTTTTTTTCCTTGCTGGTCATTCCTATGCAAGAGAAGAACAACAGTCTACAAAGGAGGAATTGCAGTTGCTCCTTGGAAACTGTTTTGAGAGTTCATTACTATACCTTTAATGCTTCTAAGCAGCCTCTTTCCTTACAACTTCAGTCCTTCTAAAACTAGCTGTCTGGGGAAAACAAGAATTCCAGAATGGTTATGTAGGGAATGCTTTGCCTTATTACATGTACAGTGTTTTGCAGGAGGATCCTGGAAGGTGCTAGGAAAAGATTTCAGTATCTCCTTTAAGCAAAGTGAAAGCAGTGGAGGCTCATAACCAGGCTTGTATTTCTGTCAAAGCCCTTGTACATCTTCCCTTGATGGGACAAGCCCAGATAGAGTCCCATTCTCTTGGGTCTTCAGGTGATTTCTGCAGCTGCAATACGTTTGCTGTCTGTGTGATGAGGTGGGATTTAGGAGGACAATGAAAGCTGACATGGGAGAAATTTTGGAAGCTGGACAGCTCTTTCTGTGTGGTGACCTACGTGGTAGAGAAGGTGTTCTATAGCGACTCTGCGTGTGTGGCAGAGGCCAGTATAATACCCAGCCCTGCAAACCTCTTAGGTGAAGGCACAAGGTAATAGTTGGGCCAGGATAAGTCGTGTATTAACGATGTAGAATAAAATTTTAATCTAAACTTTGCAGGCTCAAAAATGGCAGACTTGCAGGTGGTAAAATGCTTGCAAAGTGCTTCTGACTTCTTTCAGTTAAAAAAACCAAACAAAACCAAACAAGAAAACAACTCATCCACTGAGAAACCAAAGCAGCTTGGCTCCTTGTTTATGCTAGCAACTTTCTGGTAGGTGTCTTCTCAGTTTTTCTCATTTAAGTGAACTTTTAGTATGCCTGATGTTTGTGATGTTTTTTCTGCAGGGATACAGAAACCATGAGCTGAGGGCCAAATTCTGTTAATGGAGTGGAAGGCAGTTGCTAACATTCAAGAATGTGAGCCATCATCTGGATGCAAGTTTGAATTTATGACATCCACTGATAGTCAAGTCAGGACAATACTAGGAACAAACATCAAGTGGCTTGTGGATATTAGCAGAGCTGAAGTGGAGAATCTGTTGTGCTGCCTTCTTAGTGCAGTAGATCCAACTGAAGGGTAAATGCAGGGAAATGTTACTCACCATTTAAGCAGCTTTGAGGACAGTGTAGCAAAGGGTCTGAATAATTAAGTGTTCACCAAATATTCATCCAGTGAAAGACATTCACCTGGCTGGGCAAAGTCCAGCAAATGAGCAAGCCATTGGAGAAGAAAAGGCCAACTCGACTGGAAAAGAAGATGCTGACAAAAGGTGACTGATACATATAAACAGTATATTAGGTATACTGAAGAGACAAAGAGCAGCATGACAAATGTTTGGTAGGATAAAATGTTCCAATGGCATGTGGTTCTGGGTAGTGTTTGCTACAAACTGGAGTGCAGCCACTGAATTGGAATTGGAGGTAAATTGAATTTCTGGATTCCATCTTTTGGAAAATTCCTTCTGTAGTTACCATTCGATTTCAACAGTGACTGTCCAGTGAAGTATTGACTGAACAAGGTTTTTACTTGGCAATGGTGAATCTTTTGCTTTTTCTGGGGACTGGTGTATTTTTCAGGAGAATTTGTGGAGGGGGATGTTTGAGACCAAGGTCTCCTGTGAGAGCTGGGATGAAAATGTCCATCTGTATCTGGAATTTTGGCTGGTATAGGTTCTCTGCAGATAAACACCTCGATCCATCCAGTGCTTGTCAGGTTCTGATAAAACTGGTGGTAGCCATCATGGGCAGTTTTGTATTGCTGTGGCTGTTGGTGACTGAATTTCCAAGTGCTCCATAGCCCACTGCATTTTTTCCTTTGATTTCATCCTCACTGCCAATCATGGCTCAGAGCATGTTGTCTCTATGTGATTTGTGTTCTCCAGAGATCATGATATTTTGAAGTGATACTGGATTATTTGTCTCTTCTGGGCTTGGGTGTAGCCATAGCAATGCCAAGAGATGCCAGGGAGACTTCTTTTGCTGTCCAAATGTTGAAAGTCAAATGGGTGCCTGCACCTCTGGTAAGATAGACTACCTGATTCTGCCAATAAAATTCGGCTATTAAAACTGGAGCACGTTGGGTCTGAATGCCAGTGCTTGTTGATGAGCCAATGCCAGTGTCTAGTGCTAAAGTGACAGTGGAATTGGTTAACGTCAAAATTTCCCCACAGTGTGCTGAATCCAGAAGAGGAGTTGTTACTGTCTGGTCCCCATCCAGCAATGGATTGGTAGAGAGGATTGTTGTGGTTGGGCAAGACCCAAGTTCAAGTGGTTTTCATGATGACTCTTCCCCAGCTCCTCAGAATCACAGTGCCAGCTTCCTGAGGAATTACTCTCTCTTGTCAGTGCCTTGTGTATTGTTGCCCACTGATGCCCCACCACCTGAAGCCATGATAGCAGATCCCAAATTTTAGGGGTCTTTTCCATCTGTTCAGCTGAAATACCTTCTCCAATGTTAATTCGAGAGTCAACACGTTTTTTTGCTCCATTATAATGAGTTCTTTGGCCTCTCTTGGTCTTTTTTTGGGAATCTGAGAGAGTCCTTCAAAAAGCTCTGGACTAAAGGCTGAAGGTTGGAGTTTCTTTTTTTGACAGATGGGTTTGTTCGGGTTTCTACCAGGCCAAGAGGCCTATTGTCTTTTGAAATATTCGGAAACCAATGCATTCCCCCTGAAATGTTTCAAATCAAACTTGATACAAGGCAAAAGGAAGCAAATAAACACAGCAACAATGAAAAGAGGTCTGCATTTGTCTGAAGGTGCATCAAAGATGCTGTCAGATAAAAAGGTCTGTAGAGAAAAATGAACCTTTTGATTCATGGGTGATCTCCTAGAAGCATGTTTTGGTCCACTTTAAGAATCCCAGAGCAGAAGTGGTGCAGAACTCAGAGAACTTGGCACCTTCTCATGAATGGCAGCGCGGCAGACAGGTGCCTGAGAAATCATGGTTGGGCTAATGAGAGGAAGGTGGTGGGGCTGAGTCTTGGAAACAGATTATTTCATTTGGGGGAAAACATTTCCAGGACCAGAATAGTGCTCTCAACCTTCAGCCAGCTTTCTCTGTAGGTAGAAAAACAGTTTCACGCTGTGATGGCATTGCTATTTTCCATGGTGAGGGAATGACTCACCTTGAAGTCTGGGCTGGGGGTCAGGAACAGTGCTGCTTTGGTTAAAAAGAAAAAAAAAAAAGCAGAACACCTCCTGTGGCTGGCATTCAGACCTGAATTTGAACATCACTTGTTGGGTTTTATTTCTAGTGATTTGTGTTGGCCAGCCAAGTGGGCTCTGTGGGGAGCTTTGTTTCTTAATGAGATGTTAGGGAGGGGGTGGTTGGTTTTGTTTTAATGAAGTCCTGGAAAGATCTCACTGGCTAAGAGAATGTGTTTTAAAGGATAAATCATTAGGTTGGGAGCAGATTTAATTGCTAATTTCTTCAAGTGGGTTTCAGGAAATGGATTTCATGTTCTTTGTTGTACTGTGATGACCTCCAGTCAATAGTTTTCTCTGGTAGGGCTTTGACTTTGCGACTTCAGTATAATAGCCAGATTCCTAAACAAAGTATTATCTGTGAACAATTTAACTTGGTCACAGAACCAGCCTGGTTGGGGCTTGTTGTGGTCTAATTTGTCTCCCTTTAAGGCCAGATTGGGTATGTCCAATGTTGCCATTTTGGGTGTTATTTATAGTAATTCAGCAATATTAAGGCATAAAAATAACACCCAAGGAAAAGAGGAGGGAGGGAAGGGAAGAAGGGAGGGTCGGTCACAGGACATGTTACAGGACATATCATGAGTCCCTGACACCTCCTGAGACATTACATCTGCCTGTTACATCAACAGTGGTCATGGTCCATCATGGTCCAACATTTGAGATGAATAACCCGGGCCAGATGCAAGATGTCTTCAAGGTTCCCTGGAGGGATTTTTATAGCAGAGTCATCATGTAAGGGAGGACATTGGCATGATAAGAAGGATTATCCCACCCCACAGGATTTGACTCTTGTTAGTCTCTTCCTTTATCTGGAAATCCAGTTTGTAGCTTTAGGTCTGCACACCCTTCTGCACCTGGGATAGTTGGACAGTGGCACCCACTTATCTGATCTGAAGATCCTTCCATAGTAGGCATATTCAGGGAGAGGTAGCCTTTGCTGGGTGAGCAGCTATTTTTTTTCAGTTTCCTACAGTGGACAAAAGTCTTCTGGTGATCTGAGAATGTTTAAGCCATTGACTATTTCAGTCTCTGACACAGGGTTAGAGGATGTGCTGGCTTAAAGGTAAAGCAGCAGGAGAAATGAACCCAACTCAAAAGAGATTACAAGTCAGAGTCACAATTTAATAAAAAGATTGCAATAAATACAATGATACAGAGAAAAATGGGTTTTAACCCAGAAAAGAGGAGATGTATAACACAGCACTACATGGAATGAACAGAATTGAGCTCACCAGCCCCTTTGCCGAGCACCACCTGGCCACCCTGAGTACAAAGTAAGGAAAGGAAAACTTTGGTGAGAATGACGGTCACAGTCTGGTTGAGAGTGGCAGTCACAGTCCTGTTGAGGTTCTGCTCCTCCTCTGGATCCCACAAATGGTACCAGAAGTCCCCAAACCCCAAGACTGTATATGCTCAGGTTCGGGGGGGAATGCCCAGTGTTACAATCTGGTTTGAAATTGTAACTGAGTTCTTATAATTGATTGCTCGGCAGGTGAGATTCAGGCACAACTCCTTATGTTGGGCCTCAAACAGATAGTCTTTACTGCGGTAACAAATAAAAGGAGACAGTGCAGGAGGAGAGGGAGAGGTAAGGTAAGGAGCAGGCTGAAGCAAGGAAAAGAAATTACCATCACCAGTGGAAAGAACTTCATGGAGAAAACTGATAGGCAAGGACGAGGAGAGGCTGGCAGGGTGAAGAGGCAAGGATGAGGAGAGGCGGGCAGGGTGAAGAGACACCAATGAGCAGAGGCGACCAGGACGAGCAGTGGGACCAGCAGTCAGGCTCAAACCCTGGGTGATCCTGAGATGGAATGGCCGGTCAGCAGGCAGCTCCAGCACGGTCTTTTATACCCTTTTCTGGACGACTATTGATTAGCTGAGCTTCAGGCAGACTCCTCCAAGGCACTGATCAGCCAGGCAGCCGGTACCCAGGCAGGGAGAAGCACCGTCATTTTCCTGTGGTTTGCCATCCATCGCGCCCTGAGGGCTCCCCAAAGTGTTGGCCAGCAGCCCACAGAATGTCTCCCAGGCCGATGAAGACGGCCCTGCAGAGAGCCCAGGTCAGTGTCCGTCATTTTGTTCAGTCTCTGGGCTCTGGGAAGCGGGGGTGTCGCTCCTGGAAGCAGAACTTACATTCGGCTTCAAAGTAACTCTGTCTTAGATGTTTAAATTGCCTCATTAGCGCTTCTGGTGCTTTTGTGAGAGGGACTAATTACTGCCCTGGTCAATGTGAAAACATAGCGAGCTGGAGACAGAGCAGTCTCTTACACTCAGTACCGCCCCCAGGGCGGGAATTTCCATAATGGGTGATTGAATATTGTGAATCGTGGGATATTTCTGGAATCTTTGATGGCCCATTAGCAGACATGACCCCTCGGGCTGGGTGTGAAGGTGCTAAGAACTCTGCTGGAGCGGAGTTATCACACCTGAGTCATTGGTGTGCAGACAGAAGCACTCTCCTGTCTCACAGGGTTCTTCAACACCCAGCTTGTAGCCTGAGGGGCCAGGTGTGCCCTGGGCAGCTGCTGCAAACCATCCATTATTAGCAGTTCATTAGAAATGACATAGGGTGTAAAATACACAGTTTTGGTACATCCACACAGTCATAAACTGGTCCCAGCTACTGTAACTAGGACAGAGGATAAAGCAAGAGAGTTCTTGACTATGCACTGCAGAGTGGGGGTCACTTTCTCCACAGCTAACTTGGCACTTTGCCAAGTAAATAAATTTTCTCTTGTCAAACATTTGTGGGTTTAAAAATACCCTGGCCTTGAGTGGTCAAGTGTTGGAGAGTGCAGCAGAACTTTTCTTGCATTTCTTTGTATCTCCTGTGTATGGCTTTCCATGGGATAGAGAAGACTGCCCATAGCATAAGGTCACCACAGGACCATCTGAAGCCAGACTTTTCTAGCCTGTCACCTTGTCTTTATCTCTAGTTTACCCTTGTTCTTCTGATGCCACGCAGGCTACTGGTGCATTCACAATAGGGACTGTCAGTCTGGCACATATAGTCTGATTGCTTTCCTGTGCTGTCTATCTGCTGTCATTCTGTGGATTCCTAATATACTAGTTGCAGGTTTCTTGTGTTTAAATCTGTGTTTAGATTCTGGCATTGTTCAGTACAGACTTAGTATGTGACAAGGCCTTTTATAAGTTAGTTCTTTAACAATGAAAAATAATTTCTCAAAGACCAGTGACCTCTGACTTGGTAATTAAAATAACTGGTCTGGATCTCTTTCATGCATCCATGAGAAAAATCTTCATTTACACTAAGTGAAATGATAAAGTAAGGTCAAGTCCATTTGCGTCTACCAGTTTTTCCTGTACAGCTGCTTTTTCTTCCAGCAGAGAAATGACCCTTATCATGGTCAGGATTCAGCAGAAACATTTGCCTTAGTGGGATTTGTGTGTCTAACCACATGGATGTACTAGTAGGAAGGGTTTCTTTATTTACTTCAAGAACACTTACCTTCTCAGCCTCTAAATCACTTTCTCTTTTCTCTTTATCTTTTTTATTATTCGCTTGTGAGACAGACATTATTTACACGTCTCTTGTGTGACCAGTAACGTGAAGGTTAGTAGCACATAGGGTTAATGCAATTTTCAGAACTTGTTTTTTTTCTGGATTTGGGCATATCAGAGTCTCCTAGAGATACAATAACTTTCTTTTGCATTCCAATGTTATGGAACTGGACAGAAATCAAGTATAAAGGGAAGCACATAGGTGCCTTATCATTCAAGATCTTCTGGCTCCCCTAGCACAATATATTGTGCGGTCTGGCTGCATCATGTTGTTCAGTTGTCTCATTTACTTAATTTGTTGAGATTTGCCAGGGTTCTTGGCACTTGGTTAGAACACAAATCAGCACCTGACATGAGAAATTTTTCATGTTATATATGTGGAGAGGTGGATTGTATTACATTCCAGTCAGTTTCTTTTTGTAAAAATTCACCTTCGAGCCCAGAGGAGCCGTGGTTTGAATGCATAGCTGAAAGGCTAGAACGGAAAGAGGTGGGTTCTACAATGGGCATTTCAAAAGTAGCAGAATGACCCCCATCCTCTGGAACATAAAGTTGCCTCACTTGCTGTGTATGAATCAGCTCATTCAGGAGAGGAATCCAAGAGGGAATTGTGCCGAACAGTCATAATTCTACCAGTCCTTACAAAGGGTCTAATTAAAGTGTAGTGTTTATTTTAAAAATTGCCTCCTCTGTCTAGCTCTTGCCTTACTCTTTCAAGCAGCTTCTGTGACCTTACACTTGTCCTTGTTGAACTTCATGCAGTTCTTGTTAGCCCACTCTTTCAGCCTGTCCAGGTCTTCCTGCACTACCTTCCGAAGTGTCCATTTCCTCACTCAGTGTGGTATCGTTGGCAAACTTCATCAGGGTGCACTTGGTCCCACCATCCAGATCATTTGTGAAGATACTAAACAGTGCTGGGCCCAATATCAATCGATCCCCGGGGGGCCCCACTGGTGACAGGTTGCCAGTCTGAAAAGCGGCTATTTATGAGCCAGACAGCTCCCACCCACCACATGAATCAC
>JAWWEW010000131.1:15293888-15323892 GCA_035583185.1 Anabacerthia variegaticeps | reverse complement strand
CTTGACACCCTTAGATGGATATTGCCAGAGCCCATCGATGTGTAGGGGTCAAGCTCCTGGAACAGTTCACACACCAAGTCTTCCTCCACTGGCACCAGTGGGTCTGTGTTTGCACCAACCTGGATGTTGTTCCCAAAGCCTGGGGCCCAGCAGTGGTGGTAAAGACAGGGGAAGTCAATTTTATCTAATCTGTTTAATTCAGAAGTCCTTTCAGCCTTTATGGCAATACTATAAGGGGAAAAGAGAGAAAAATAAATACGCTGAAACCTTTTCAGCACTCATATACGGTGTTCTGAATCTAAACTGTAATGTTAAGGTCTGCCCATGAAAAGGAAAGGAAAAATATTCCCAATAGTACTTTTTTATTTTTGGTTTCCCAAGGATTGGAAACTTGTTCATTATATGATTAAGGAAAGCACTATCTATTGCAAATATGATTTTGGAGAGTATTGATCTATTTTGTCAGGAGGTCTCAGAAGGACAAAAAGAGGAAAAAAGAATTTTTCCTCCTGCCCTTTCCTTCACTACCATCTGCTTAAATTATTGTGCATAGTAAGAGGAGCTCTTCTACTGGTCTATTCTTCAGTCTGAGTTTAATGACGAGCTTTTGCCAACATTCAAGTACAATCAGATTCCATTTTTCAACTAAACGTTGCAAAGGGACTTTATATTCACAAAAACACATCAAGAGGCTCTTTCTGTATAAGAAAAGAGAATTTTTGTGGTCAATAAGGGCTGGAAAGGTTTTGTCAAGCAAGTGGTTTAGGTCAATTGTAACAGTAATAGTCCCATTTCATCTGACATCTCTGACCTGGACTCTATAGGAAGTGATACAGCTTCAGTAGCATTTGTGGTCTGGAGTCGGCCTCAGTGCTGCCATTAAACCTAATAGGATTGTTAGGGTGTAAGAAATTCGTCCAAGACACTGCTGCCATCAGAAGTTAAAAGTAAATTTATTTTTTTAAGATGTATTTTTTAAAAGTTAAGCCACAATTAAATGCTTTAGGGCATGATTTGGAGAAGTGAGTTTGCTTTTTCCTCTTGATTTACATGATTGCAGTAAGAGTTCTGAGCTAGAATCTTGCCCAGCTTTGATTCAGTTTTCACACTCTTTAGCACTGCCCTGAAGAGGCAACTAGTGATCTACTGCCTACAGAGAGGATTTCCTGGGGGAGGTAAAATTGCCAAGTTCACAGAATGACAGAATATGCTGAATTTGAAGGAACCCACAAAGATCATCAAGGCCAACTCTTAGCCCTGCACAGGACCATCCCCAGGAGTCACACCATGTGCCCAAGAGTATAATCCAAATGCTTCTTTGTCAGGCTTGGTGCTGTGACCACTTCCCTGGGGAGCTTGTTCAGTGCCCAAGGACCCTCTCGGTGAAGAACCTTTTTCTAATATCCAACCTAAACCTGCCCTGACACAACTTCAGGCCATTCTTTCGGGTCCTGTCACTGGTCACCACAGAGAAGAGATCAGTGCCTGCCCCTCTTCTTCCCCTCACAAGGAAGTTGTAACTGCAATGAGGTCTCCTCTCAGTCTCCTTCAGGCTGAACAGACCCAGTGCCCTCAGCCGCTCCTCATACAGTGTCCCCTAAAGACCCTTCACCATCTTCATTGCCCTCCTTTGGAGTCTCTCTAAGAACTTAATACATTTCTTACACTGTGGTGTACAAAACTGCCCACAGTGCTCAAGGTGAGGCCACTCCAGTGCAGAGCAGAGCGGGACAATCCCCTCCCTCAGCCGGCTGGCGATGCTATGCCTGATGCCCCCCACGGCGCGTTGAATTCCATTCTCCTCTGTTCTGCTGAAAGAGCATTCAAAAAATTATGTCCATACGTGCCAGGGGATAGCACAGTCTTCATCCCATGAAACCCTGTCGGTTTAGCTTGTATGTTTTGTTCTGTTTTGTGATGAGCCAAAATGGTGCTAGTTGTGTAGTGGCTGAAACTTAGCTGTGTCTGAGGGCCCTGCTCTGTGGACCTGCTGTTGTAGTGAAATGAGGAGCTCAGTCTCTGGCAGTAATTGCTACCATATCCTTCCCCTTCTGTTTCCTCCTTGCTTCCAGAACACTGCTGCTTTGAATTCTTAGCCAGTATTACCTTTAATCTATAGCTGCCTTTTTAATGCTTGTTTTTTCTCCTCTCTCCTTTCCGTTTCCATGAATGCTGCCACTTGTCAGAGACCTATTTGGTTGTCTAAACAGAGGGCCCTAATGACACATTTATTCTTAAAATTGAACCAAATATCCTGGAGCCTGTAGCATCGTTTGTCACACTCTTGGCCAAGCCTAAGTTCTCTCTAAGATCTGACCTGAAATGCAGCATCACTGCTTGGGTGTAAGGGGAGAACGGATCTCTTGGTTCTTCCATTCTTACCTACATGTAATTCTGTTGTTTGGATCTTACATGTTTAGGAGCACTGCACTGACTGCCAGTCAGACATTCCAGGCTCTGTGCATAGCATGTCCCTGAAGACCCTAACCCAATCTCCTTGCTTGAGACAAGCACTCATCCAGCTGCAGTTTAGTTCCCTGTTTGGAATGCTGAAGAGCTCAGCAGAGATGCTGACTTAGGCAGCTGCTGGTCCTTGGAAAAACCTGCCGTGAGAGCCAACGTCACATGGTGGCTCCTGCTGCCTTGCAGTTCCAGACACATGATTACTAAGTGTGTTTTGTTGTTCCTAGGCAGTTAAGGCCAATTTCTACAAATACTCATTATGATCTAGTCGTAAGAGTGTATGGCTCTAACAGGTCTCTTTGAAACCAACAGAAGTGTTTATAGGAGCCTTCCCAGCATTTACAAGCTTTCCCCAAACTCAGTTTCTTGAACTGGAAGTGTGTTTGGTGCAGAGCTTGTGCCACAGCCTGTTGGGAATTGTTGTGGAGAAAGCTGTCAACCTTTTGAATAGCAAAAATTAAAATGATTTGCTGCTTCAGGTAAGCAATCTGTTCTTTAGGTTCTGTCTAACCTTCCTGATGTGTAATGCTTTGCTGACACAATCATAATTGAAAGATGATTTAGACTGCTAGGGAGAAGAGATTCACACAACTCTGAAAATCTCTGTGGGAGTATTGGGGGCAAGTATTGTATATCTTTTAATTTTGCAGTGCAGAATTGTTTTGGAGAGTTAAATTAAAATGGAGATTTTGAATGTAATACATGCACAAATCTAAATGTAGGGTATGCACCCACAGACACACATTGACAAAGGAAATGAACATTTAGATTTCATTTTTTGTTCGCTGTAACAATTATTGGAATGACTTACTACTTTGGAAACTGAAGATTTTTCAGTTTGCTTACTTGATTCTCCCTTTTCCTCCTCTGCTGACTCCAAGGAGGGGTGTTCCTGGGTTGGCCTTTGTGACTGTTGAAGCAAAGCTGGGTTGGCATCTACTGAGTACAACACACAGTTCTTTTGCAAATGAGGTGTTGAATATTGGGTTTTCTCTTCTAGAGAAGCTGACTCAAATTGAGTCTTCATAATGGAATCTACAGACAACCAGAACAGTGACAACATGAATTCATTTGATGTAATCTTGGCTTTCCTAGGTGCTGTGACAAATGTCAAGATGGTTTAAAAAAATAATCCTCCCCTCAGTGCAAGAATCATAATCACTGAGTGGGAGGAGTTTCACATCTAAAAGCTGCCTTTTACCAAACAATTGATGACTATTGAAACTTGAGTCTGTTGTGAAATGGCAGTGTTGGACACTGGGTCTCAGTGAGGCCCTCATGTAGACACAGTGCTTAGGGACGAGGTTTAGTGGTGGACCTGTTAGTGTTAGGTCAATGGTTGGACTTGATGACCTTAAGGGTCACCAAAATGGTTCTGTGATTCTCACTGGTGAGAGTGCCTCTTGTCCCACGTAAACTCACCACATGGAGTTGAGGTGTTTACCTACAGCATGTCATGCCTTGATCTCTTGTACAGCAGCCCTGGTACTTCAAATCCTGCCCTGCCTCAGTGTAGCAGCAGCTCCATTGCTATCCCAGTGACCTGTGTGAGGAACCTAGCCCTTAAAACAAGCATTTCTGCACTTTTAGTACATTTAATTGAGAAAGGCAGTCCTGACCTGACTTGTAGGTACAATTCTTTGGAAGTTTGGACAATGAGTTTTACACTTAGACATATAACTTACAAGGTTTATTATTCTGTCCCCATTCCCATTTCTTTCTCATTTAGATCTTTACAACTGCCGTTGTGCTTTATCCTCCTACCACCTATTACGTGTGCCACCCTGAGGTGTGAAAGGGCAGGGAGCACTGCCCAATCACATTAAGGAGGGAGGCATGTGCGGACAGAGATACTCTGAAGACTATCTAGGGCACCTCCCCTGCTATCACTCTCCAAAGTACGTTTTTTTTTCCTTTTTTTTTTTTTTTGCAATACATCTGCAGGGAATGAACCTTAACTCGTGAAAGTTCATACTTGTTATGGAACATTTTAAGGCATTCAGAGTGATAAGTGAGTAATGCCAAGTAAGATGATGGAAATTGCTCCTGGTGGCTGCCAAAAGCTAGTAGTGTGCAGCCTCTAGTGCAGTCTGCTGCCTGGGAGAAGGCGGTTTCTTTCTAGAATTTGTTTTCTTCAATTTAGAAATTGAAAGGCAAAGGGTTGTTTTCCTCTCTCTTCTCAGAAAAGTTTGATTCCTAATATGGGTAGGGCAATTTCTTTCATAGCAGGCTGCACCCAAGCTAGTTTTCTGTTGTTAAAGTCGACATGTCCTTTTGGTTGTATCCTTCCCTGCCTATTCTTTCAGTGCTGTACTTAGCTCAGTTTCTTTCCCTTGCCCTGCAGCTCCTCCAGCCTCACTGTAGCTACACTATGTGGGTTAGACTCAGTGAAATCCAACTGCTTTTCAGGATTTGGCCAGCAAGGCTGTGCTTCTGGCAGTCAGCTTTGGTTCTGGAAACTGCTGAGGTTAAGAAGGTGGAATGAAACAAGCCTATATAGAAGTGCTTTGCTGAGTCAGGGTTAAGAGAGAGTTTTGCTGCCTCAGCCTTCTTCAGACTTGTCACCGCTCACAGCTTCATTTACCTGGTTGAACTGGTTTTTGTGTGTGCTTGCCCTTATGGGTTTCTGAATTTTGCTTGCTTTTCAAGTGTGCTTTGCAGACAGGAGTTTGAGGATAAGATAAACCAACTCCTTTTCTCCAGATGTGTGGAGCCCTTGAAATCCTGTGCTTCGTGGTTGTGGCCCCTGCTTTACTGCAGCAACGTGTGTGTTTGTTGTGTGGCTAGTTCCTTGCTACTGGTGGGGAAAGACACAAGAGAATCAAGCCCATGACAAGTTTGTGTAGGGTTTGGGATTGCCAGAACCCAAGCAGCTCTGGTTTTCTGTAGAGGTAGCAAGGAGATGCAAGGCAGAAGGGCACTAAGAGCCAGCCAGGGAGGTTGGTGGGGCTGAGGCATTCAGGATTGTTTTACAGGTCTGAGGCGGCAGAGCCTTTACGGAGCATGGTCCTTGCCTTCTGGCCTGGGGCAGAAGTCCCCTTTGCAAATGAAAAGGTTACCCACGACTGCCTCAGGCCAGGAAACACAGTATCATTGGACCCTTTTCACGTCCAAATGCAAAGGACTCCCCAGTGCAATAAATAGCAGCGGTAAGATGGATTTCTTGTCAACAGAGCTGGGAGAACACATTTTAATTAAAGGACAACCGTGACTCTTTAAGAGTGAAGGTAACGGGGTGTGTCTGTTTAAAAACCTGATGCGGTACAGTGCAATGAGATGTTTTGAAAAGCTTGGTAAGGGCATGAATTTGACCTATTTCTGCATGTAAACAAATATGTGCTTTACTTTACAGCAAATACATTGCATGTATTTAATATAATGATTTTAATATTGCTTGGTATATATTCCTTCATTGGTACTGTAGCTGGATTAATTGTTTCACAATGCTATAAGCTTCTGGCATTTGTCCCACAAACTTAATGGACTATCATATGTTTATTAGTGTAATGTCATGTTCCATTTTTTCCCTGAGTTAAGGGATGTTGCATTCCCCTTCCTGAACCAACACCGGGGTTTTGCTGGCATTGTTAGTGGTGAGCAAAGAGATACCAATCTTCTTTCTGCAGGAGTGCCAGGCCCCGTTGAAGATGCTTTATGCACCGGTTTTGACAATGTATCATGCATCTGCCCCTTATCTGGAAATAATGTTGCTTTATGCTTGAAACTTCTGAGTCTTTTTTTATTATTGTTTTTTTATTTTATTTTTTCCCTCACTTGTAATATCAGCTTCCTTTTGATCAACGTGTCCAGATACAGGTGGGTATACAGGCAGGTGAGAGGGTGCTGTGTACTTAAAAATGCGCATAATGTACCCACAGCCTGTGCTTTACCAGTGATGCCTGAGGTCAGTAGTCTGGCATTTCCAGGAGTTCAGAATTAAGAAACAGTGGTATCCCGGTTGCCTGCACACCTCTGTTTGCTTTTTGGTTGGATTTGCATTTCTATGAAGTGTTTAAATCACAAGCTTCATCTCTGGAGTACTTCCTTCTCATCCAATGCATAGGTAGATATGAATGGATCTTCTAATAGTAAAATGCTCATAGAGAGCTAAAATACAGTTTGGAATTACGATCACCTGTAGAAGGCTTTTCCTGATAGGTTTTTAAGGAGGGGATAGCTCAGGATTGCATTCTGAGCTTATGATGAGCTGAAGAGTACAAAGAACTTATTTTATTGGTTTGGTTTGTTTGCATTTTATTTAGTGGAGACATCTTCCTTCATTTGTAATACATCTCACAAAGACAGTGACTGAAAAAGGGGAAACTTTTATCCCTGATCAGTGAATAAAAACAGCTGAGAAGAGCTGCAGTCTGCTATTTTTGGAAACAAACATAAGGGAGGAGTCAACAGATGACGGGATTTCTGATTGAAAGCTTTCTTTGGGGAAACACTGATTTGTCAGATTTGAAATGTTCCATGGGAACTTAATCAGATTTCATGAAATTTTCCAACAAATTTTGTTCTTAGAGCAGCTAATGAGCCAGAAACCAGAGGCAGGGAAAGTGAGGCATCTCAGCTGTTCCCTTGCATATGTGTCTGAAACTTGAAAAAAAGCACCAGAACGGCATTAGCTTCACATGAAATGTTTGTGGCACAGGATTTCTGAGGCTTCATTCTGGGTGCGATGTTGAATGCTCTGCCCTTGATCTGCCTCCTTAAAAATGGAAAGTGGCTGCCAGCACAGCTCAGGAATTATCACTTATCTCTGTCAGGAGAAAGCAGACTCCAAAGACTTGGCTTTTTGGAAAACCCTGTTAAGTGGGATTGTTGGGATGCTTTAGAAAATCTGAACTATATTGTTCAGTTCGTTATCTTCCTTGTTTAAGTTTTGACAGAGAGAATGCTAGTTTTCTTTTAAAGTTCCTTTTTTATCTCCAGCAACCTGAGATACCTTTCCTTTTGCTGAAGATACCATCCTAGGAAAACGAGAGCACGAAACCCCTGCAACTCAGCAGGAGAATGTTGCTTTATCACTTTGAGCAGCACTGGGCAAGTCTAGTCGTGGCCTCCCAGCCGTTTCCTGCTTTGATTCCTGATACTGTTTTTCGTCTCTTTCAGTAGCTGGCAGGATCTCAATATTCTCCACCTTTGCTGTGTGATTTTTTTGCACAGAGGTTTCAAATGCTTTATTGATTTTACTTACAAGCTCTTTTCAGGGGATACGTGTAGCATGAGGTTATGATGACTTTGTTAATCTTTTTTAATAGTCGATCCTAATCCGCTTTTTAATTTGCTGTTAAACCAAACTCAGGGTGACACAAATTGGTCAAAGTGAAGAGACATTAGGTAAAAAATACCATATATAAAGATTTAAATGGTTTAAGTAAAGTTCAGGTATCATTTGATCGACAGAGGTAGGATTTCCCAGGGTGCTTGCCTTTTCCTTCCCCTTGGTTTCTGTGCCACAGTTTTATTTGGCCAAACTTTTGATTTAATCTGCAGGTTTGCAATCTCTTCAGAGCCTCAGCAGAGGTCTCTGCTGTGTCCTTTGAAAAAATTGATGGTAGGCAGCCCTTGTCTGGCACTGTGAAACGGGGTTAAATTTTCCTTTGCTGGCAGAAGGGTTTTGTAGGTTTGCAAGATAAGCACTGAAATACCGAATTTGAATAATAACATGGAGGTTTGTCTCCTTCTGCCCGATTTGCTCTCAGTCCTTGTTCTGCTTCCAGCACAGGTGCCTCACATTGCCACAGCCTGGTGGTAATACCTTAGATCAATCAAGAAGCACTTGAGCAAGTGCTTTTCAAAGGGGGCAGATGGAAAACTGATAGAAACTTTGGATGAAAGCAAATAATTTTTTTTCCAGGAGAAAGCTCAAGTGTTGTGGCAAGTCTATAGAGTATATTTTTTTCCATTATCTTTTGTTCTGCCCAAAAGAGCTGATATGAATTTTACTTAATCTTCAGGGAGATAGCCTGTATGGGAATCTGTAGCCTGAGCTATCTTAAACACAAAAAGAATCAGGTATAAGCTTTTCTCCTGGTATCTGCTGAGTACTTTAAACCAGAAAATTAGAAGGAACCCTAACGTTGTTGCAGTGTCGGTAGAAACCTTAACCCTATGTAGTTTGAGAGAAAAGGTGAAATTATCTGGGATAAGTGGTTTTTTTGCCTGCTGAATGCTTGATTAACTCATGGTTGAAAGGAGTTGCAGGAGTCGTTTGTTTTTACAATTGTACCGGAGCACCCAGAGCAAAGGACAGGTATTGCTGCTTTCCAAGTGAGTCTGCAAACCGCAGTCAGGGCCAGAGCCAAGCAGAAATTGCATAACAAACTTCACGTGGGCACATAAATGCACAACAAACCTTTCCTCAAAGGTTTCTTAGCCTGCAACTCCCAAGTTATGGGCACCTGCAAGTTGAGTAGCACACTCAGGCGTTGCTTCGCTGCATCTGTGGGGACACGTGGGATTCACGGTGCGCGGCTGCGTTCTGTGCTTGCTTTGAAATCTGGTTTTCCAAACTTTTGAATTGTTGAAATAAATAAGCGAACAGATAAAACTCGGAGCCGTTTTGTTTCGCTTGTATAAAACCAAACTGAAACCTCTCAAACTAACAGTAATAATAATAATAACGACAACAATAATAAAAGCAATATAATAATAATAAAATATAATTAAAATATAATCATAATAAATCGTAAAAACAATAAAAACAAACAAAACCAAAACCCACCAAAAAAAAAAAAAAAAGAAAAAACTCCCAAAAACACAAACCAAGGGCAAAACCAGCAAACCAAGAAAAAACCAACCCAAAACCCAAACCCCAGCAAGAAACCCTCCCGCAGACCCCACAGCCGCCCTCCCGAGCCCCGGGGCTGTGGTAGAGGGGCAGAAGGCCGGGATGCGGAGCAGCATCCGCACCCCGCGGTCTCTCGGTCCCCTTTCCCCCGTCCCCAGCCGCGGTCCCGGTGTCTCGCCGGGCCGTGCCGGGCCGTGCCGCGGGCAGGGGGAGGCGGGCTGGGGGCGGCCCCGGGGGAGGGCGGGGGAGGGGAGGTTCGTGCGCCCGGATGTCGATCAAAATGAGCGAGCGCCATCCCCGCGCTGGCCGGCCGTGCGTGCGGGGGGCTCCGCGCAGCGCCGGCTGGGCTGGGCGGGGAGGGCAGGGCAGGGCAGGGCGGCCCGCACATGGGACCGCGGGCTGGGCCGGCGGGGTAGAGCCCGGGCGGCGGCGGGCACGGCTCATGGACACGGCACGCCTGGCAGGATAGCCCCGCGATGGCTGCCCAGTCGAGGTACGGCTCGGAATAACTTCGGTCGCGCTCGGTGCGTCTCCATTGAGGGCTGCTCTGCTCGCCGCGGGGATGCCCCGGCTGCTGCTCGGGCACGGCTTGCTGCTGCCTGCAGGGTTTTACCCCGCGTCCCCGGTTCACCCAGCGTGAACTTTATTTCGGCAGGAAAAACCCAAAAGTCTTAATTGCTCCCCGTCAAATCTTTCCTAGTTCCAACAAGTTAAAAGCTCTTTGGAACTGCTTTTCTTCTCTGGGCTCGCCTGGTATTTGTTTGTTTCCCCCTGTACCCAGCGTGGCGCGGGCAGGTTTCTGTCGCTGCTCGCAGCAGTGTTTGAGGAGGCGGTGGATGGTTTCTCTCGGGGTGGATTGGAGAGCTGGCTGTGTGCGGTGGAAGCAGATTGTGTCTGCTGGTGTGCAAATCTGCCGGAGAGGTGGGAGGGTACGAAATGGTCATAGAAAGAGGTATAAAAAAGAGGTATGTCGTTGCTGTCAGGGAGCAAAATTCAAGCAAAACTACCAGTCTTGGGTTAAATACTTTTCAGCTGTGGTTTTAGAGAAGGAACATCTTGCCTGCTCTCGAGGGGCGGGGGTGGGAGTGTCCTGTCTAAAGTAAATTTCACACTCAGCATGAGGGAGGCAGCTTTTCTTAAGTAGTAGTACTTGATGGAGCAGTGCTATTTAAGGTACCTGTTAAATGCCTTTTAGCGTTTACGATGCTTTAATCGGCACTTCAGAAATGCCAAAGAGAGAAATTCCTTTTTGCTATTTAGTCCCATACCAAACAGCCGCCCTGCTCCCTTTTTCTGCAGGCAGGAAAAAAAAAAAAAAAAAAAAATTAAAAATGGTGGCATGTCCTAAACAGAAGTTTGGCACTCACGGAGTATTTTCACAGTGGTGCTTTTCTGCAGGTTTGAAGCCAAGAGCTGGCTTTAAATTACATGTTGGAGAAGGGCAGAGCCCTGAGGTTTGGGGAGGAAGGAGGGGAAGATTGATTGCTTGTTTAACAGCTGAGCTCTTCTCCAGCTTCCACTGCCTGCTCTCCCTGCATGTGGGGAGACTGGCAATACTTGACGTAGCGAGTATTTGACAAAAAGCTAAAGAAGCTAAAGGTTCAGGTTTTAGCCTATTTTCTTTCTTTCGTACAGTCATTTATCAGCATTATTTGCTGGCCTGCATTATCAGCGTTGCTGTAATAGGCCCACATGCTAAGAGAGGATGCAGCATAAATTGTAGTGCTGCTGGCTGGCCCTGGAGCTTGGCTTGAATCCAAGGCCAGGGACAGCCTTGATGTCTCAGAGGTTGCACAGCCATTTTCCTGGGTGGCAGGAGGGCCTTTGGGAGCCAGGTCGCAGCAGTAACCCTCAGCTTCAGCCAACTGGCAGAGAAAGGACAGGGCTGGCCCTGGGATCAGCGAACCACGTCTGCCTGTAAGGGGAATGGTGCAGAGAATAAAGTTATGCACGTTGCGTGCTTCAAACTGAAGTGAGGAAAACGGGCCAAGGGCTGGGTCTGTGGGGCTGAGTACTGCAGGGGAGGTAAAAGGACCTTGCCTCACACCTTCCATTTGAGATGGGCATGGGGACAAGACCTGCACCTGCCCTTCTCTGCCTTCCCTGCGTATCCATCATGTGTGTTGGCTGTTGCTTTTGCCAGGATGCTGTGCGGTGCTCAAGCTGTAAGACTGCATCAGAGCATTTCAGCCCAGAGAAGGAGGTTACTCTGTATCCTTGAAGATCAGTGTTAAAGTAAAAAAGATTACTGCTCATTTTAAGACATTGAAAGAGAGTAGGAGTGAATATGAGCAGCAAAAATGAGTCTGCAGGAGAGAGGTAGCATTTGCCAGAAAAACTTGATGCTTGTGGTATTTCTGTTTCAGTGGCACAGGTCCACAAGGCTATCCATCTAATTTCAAAAGATTTGTGCTTTGTGCATGTGTAGAAGCTTTTATTCAACAGTAGAGGGTGAATTCATATTCACGATAAATAATTAGAGCTATAGTGTGTGGGACTGAAAGTCGACATGTCTCCAGAATTCATTTGCCAAAACATCTCAGACAGTTTTCTCTGCAAGGTAGCGGATAAAAGGCGTGGGTGAGCTTTTAGCGTTCATATCTCTTTTGTAAAAAACAAACCCAAAACCCCAATTTTTGCAGGCTCAGTAAATTACTGATGAGGTGGTGTGATACCGAGCACGGTGGAGTTTTGTGTATCGCTCTGTAGGAGGCCTCTGGGCACTCCTCCATCTGCTCGCGTGTGCTTTTTCTCACATGCTGTATGTTTCAGCTAGCGAAAGGGACGTGACGTGGGGGAGGATACTTGTTTGGAAACAAGAAAATCCAGCATTCTTTCTTCAGCTTCGGTGCTGTGATCCTGGGCAGCTCACTTAGCATTTGGGTTTCACTGTTTTGAAGGGTGGAAGGGTAAGGAGAACAGGGTGATTAAAAATGCCTGTTGCTTGTCTTTATCATTATAAAAATAGTAGTGACTGAGAAGCTGATGTGCTAATGGGTGCCATCACATTTTTTAAAATACTAATCTATAGAAAAGATTATGTGGTAGGTTGGGTATGGTTTAGTTTCAGCTGTTTGAGAATGATCAGCTTCTACCAATAGCTGCTGTAAGTAGCTTACATCTGGAACTAGTAGGAGGAGAAACTATCCTCCAGTTAGCGTTATTTTGGGTATAATGTAAGATTTTGGGGGGTTTTTAAGTTGCTCACTGATCCGTAGGTTTGCAGCCGTAGCTTTCTATGCGCTTGCTTCTGGAATGCACGGATGATCTGATGCCTGTAGTGTCCCCAGGCAACAGGCCTTGTGACAGGTTTTTATGGTATATTCAAGAATGTGTGAGTAGAAGCAGAATTGATCTGAATGAGGACAAGTTCTCTTTCTTGTTGAGTGTGGTGTGATACTCATCACATGCTGTTGGGCTGCTCTGAGCTATGGCAGGATCCCAGGAGGGGTGTGGAACAGGCTGGCACCTGTGCTTACTATGAGGGATTAGGGAGGAGTGAGGACACGACTCCTTAATGGAATGGTGGACCACATCTCTTTTCTGCTTCCTTCTTCATTGAAATATCTGCCCTACTGCAGCAGTTGCAAGCTGAGGATCTTCAGGTGAATAGCTGGGGTTTTTTTAAGGTGTAGACTGCTTTTCTCAGGCTGGTTGGAATAAATTTATCTGTAGACCCTATCAGTTACACTTATTTATAGTCGGTGGATAAGCAAAATAGTTTGTTGTTTTGAATGCTGAGAATTCCTATTTGTCATATAACTTGCCTTTCAGTATAATCGTGATTACTCTCATTGCTGGTGTGCAGAACCAATGCAATTTCCTATACAGTAACATAGAGTAACGTGAAATCTGAGTGTTGTGCTGTCATCCCTGCTGGTCTCACCTTGCTCTGTCTCCTGAGTCAGCCCTGCAGGGAAGAGTAATGATGGACAGCAGCCTGGGAAACCCTCTGTTTCCACCCCCTCAAGCCAAGTTGTACCAGCTGAATCCAGAAGACTCTCGAAAGGAGGCTGTGCCACTCATTTGGTAGAAAAAGGTGATGCTGTGCAGAAATAAAATGTGGCCTTATCTGCATTTAAATCATGGTAAATTCTGAACAGAATAACACTGAGGAGCCTATATTGAATGAGGCAGCTTAAGTTTGTTCCCTGTCATTTCACAGCTTTCCTGGCCAGATCTAAAGACACTTTTCATAACTTGTTTGTTTCATGAATCGGGTTGATACAGGCAAATGCCAGTATTGGTGATGACAGTATTCCAGTCAGCCGATGTAGGTCAAGAAGGGCTGAAACAATGTCTTGGTGGAGTTTATCTGTGTATTGAAAGCTAAAACATCCCATGAAACCCTGTTGGTTTAGCTTGTATGTTGCTACTAGCCCTGCCTGTAGAAATACAATTGTTTTCTCCAGAACCAGCTGTTTTCTCTCAGCCCAGCTGATCCACGGCATGTTTTGTGGGCTGCTGGGGATTTTCAATTCACAGTTTCTTGTTCCCTGGACTTTCTAAGCCTGGAATCTGTTGATTTGGGTCAGGCCTGCAGCTGAAACTCTCCCACAGAAGAAAGATATGCTTGCAGGGAAGTGGACTTTTCAGGCAGGTCTGTTGGTATTTTGTTGGTTCTTTTTGCAGTGAGTGTTTCAATTTGTGATAGGGCATTGAAAACTTTGAAATACAATTGTCATGGCGTACTTGAGCTGGTATACAAGGGAATGTTTCCTTAGGTCATGTAATTTTTCTGTGTCTGAATCTGTATTATAGAGAGAGGCATTTTCTCACTACTTTTTATGAGAAAATAATTTGCTAGTACAACTGCAAGATGCAGCACCAATACCAGGAAACAAGCTTTTAATGAACTGCATAAATTCTCCTCAGCATTTTTCTGCTGAGTGTAGTAGTAGTGAATGACAGCATGGAGCTTTTAAATGCTTTTAAAATATAGTAAGAAGCGTGTCTTCCTAAACTACTTGGGAATGCTACAAAGACATTGGTCTCCATGAGGCAGAGGGCAGTGAAGTGAGGAAGAGTTCAGAAGCGCAGGGTGTCTTCCTAAGACCCAGCTCTGGCACAAGATGGTTGGGAGCACAGAGGCTGGTTGCCTTACCAGGCTTATGAGCACCATAATAGGAGAGCTACTTTACTGGAGTTGCCTAAACCTCCAAAAATAAGAACAAGAAAAGAGGGGAAAGTGCTTAGCCTGTTCAGTCTTGCACACAGCATGAAGATTTTAATTTTTTTTTCCCCTGTGGTAAGGTACAGTGAAAAAAAGTACTGGTTATGTTATGTTTTGCAACTTTGGCTCCTGCAGTTCATCTGTGTCCGTGATAAAAATGAGAAGACATGCGTAGCACTGGCTGGGGCAGGTTATCATTCCAAAATGAGGTGTTACCGTAGGTGGATTAAGATAGAGCTGTATCTCTGCAGCAGAATGCTTTAATGGGGAACAGACAAGAGCTACTGCATGTGCTATGAGCAGGTTTTTCATGGTTGCTTATTCACAGGCAATTCAGGGAGGAGAAGTTGAATTGTGGATCAGTACAGAATCAAGCAGCTGTGGAAAGTGGTGAGAGGTAGAATCCTTCCTGCTCATCTTCCCTCTCGGCTGTGATGGCTGCTGTGTGCAGAACTAGCCCCCAGCTCTCTTGTGTGCTGCTAAGGTGCAGAAATTGTTGATGCCCTTATTTAACTGCGTGGCTTTTAAAAAGCACATTTCTTTCGCTGCTTTATTCTTGTATGGGAAGGGAGAGGTGGCAAACGGGGAGAAAAAGCAGGTGTGCGGGCACACCAGGTGCATTTGAGAAGGTGCTCTGCTCCTGTTAATGCTTCAAGCTCAGGTGTCTAGGGAGGCTTGATTAGGCAACCTTCACCAGAAATGCCATGTGCTTCATGAAGGTGTTTGTCTTGAGGGTTAGTTTATGCTTAGATATTGTTTAGTGCGTAGAACTGTCATTTTCAGTTGTTCTCAGTGTTTATTGTACTAGTGATCTGAAGTTGCCTTTACTGTTGGTTTTACAATGCTGCTGTCAGGTTAAAAGAAAATAATGCCCCTGCTTTAATTTTTAGAGAAAGTTCAACAAGCAAATTGTTAATGTTTAACCTCAGAGACAACAGTAAAACTCATTTCCAGGACTTCAAGAACTGTGGGTTTCATTTTGTACTTTAAAAAAAAAAAGAGGCAACAAAACCCAACCACAAAACCTCACCAAAGAATAACAAACAAAAAAATGCCCCTACCCTCGATTCACCAAAACCTAAGCAGTAGTCCCTTTTAAAAAGAAACAAAAAGGAAACTCTCAAGCATACGGTAGTATTTTTATTCTATACATCTTTGCTTAGAATGCCACACAGTCTGTAATCTATAAGCACCAAATGATGTATTCAGCAAGGTATGATCAGCGCACAGTAGTGTTTAACAGCTGGTGTGTGTATGTGAGGTATGTGAGAGAGCATTAGTGCTCGTGCCTCTTCCCACAGCTGAGTTGTGGGCATCACAGTTTGAAAGATGGGTATCTGCTAGCGTCTGAAATTGAAAGGAATTATTAAAATGTAGAGCAGTAATGGGATATTTGCATCTTGAGAGACTTGTAGACATGTGGTAAGAAATTGCTTTTAGTATTTTTGTTCTTCTGCAGTTTGTAAGGTTTTGCTTAAAAAGATATTACTGAGATAATTCATCTTTGCAAGCACAGCTCAGAAACTCTCCCTCGTAACTGGTATGCAGCTATTTCTCAATAATCCTCTCCCCCCGTAGGCTATTTTGGAAAAATCATCCCAATCTGAAGACAGGGAATATGTTGGCATTTTAAAAGTGCTTTGGTGACATGCTTCTCTTTTCCCTGTCCCCACAGCCCTTGGCAGAACAAGCTGTTCTAGGGAAAGTTGTTTTCCTGATGTCAGTAAGCTGTGGTTCTGCTGAGAACAGGCTGTCAGTCCAGGGACCTATTTCTTCATAGCTTTGCTAAAATAACATGTGCTAACAGAAGGATAGCATGGGCTATCCCTCTGTGCTGCAGAGCAGGGAGGTTTGCTTGGATTTTTCAAAGACTCTCTTAAAGTTGCCATTGCCTGGAAGCTGCCGTGTCTGTCCGTCACTGCAGGTCTTTTTTACTGTGAAAAGTTCTGCTGGCATAGCTAAAAGGCAACAAATACACTGCAGAGGTGAGATAACTGTGTTGGCCAAAGCTTAGTGTGAACTCCATGATACCGGTGAATAAGGCTGCTTTTCCTGGCCTCTGGCTTCTGGGAGGATGGATATGGGATGATGGCTATAAGCTGTGTTTGGCCAGAGAGCTCTTCTGGTCCACCCTTCTTTGTCCAGACCCTGCAGCTCCCTTGGAGCGCCATAATCTGCTTTAACAGATTAAAAGCAGTTAACTTTTAGTTGATGAAAGAAGATACCCATCTCTGTCCAGGGGGACCATGATGTTTCCTGTAGTCCAGCTTCAAAGTTTCTCTTCAGTTTGACCTGGTTGTAGTTGGTCTGTTTGCCATTTTCTCATTTGTGCCTGTCTTTAGTATTTGCTACTGAAAAGCCAAGTGTGAACTCTTCTGTCTTGGCTTACAGTTAATGCTTGGTCTGTGCTGCAGGACAATTTTGTCCAATGCACTGCCAGATTTGAGGTATATCCCAGCATGGAGAGGGAACTTTGCTGTAGGATGTTTTCCCCATGGTCCTGTCTTGTTCAAGCTGATAGGAAACTTATGGCAGTACTTGAAGCACTGCTTCTCCCTTCAATAATACTTATTTTTAAAGCTTTAAGAATGTCAATTCAGAAGCGTATGGAGTTCAGATTTTTTTTTTTCCTGTGTCTGTGAGCATGTTTTATGTACTTTCATCTTTGAAAGCTCATGATTTTCAACCTGTTTAGATGGTCTGTGTCTCAGAAGTGTTTTATATATTTAAAGTTTTGGGTTTGATTTTGAGTTTCTTATTTAGCATGTGATGCTCTGTAACTTTCGTTCTGGAAACAAAGTGAATGAGCGCCTTAACGTTTAAAGGGAATGTGATCACTTTGCCCAGGTTTTGGCACACTGTTGACAATCTTTATGTGTTTGCAAACCCCTGCCCATTTTACATAGACTGGCTTCAGCAAACTAGTAATAGGCTTTATGTTTAGCTGTGTTTGTGACCCTCCTCAGAGGAAATGCATGGTTCTGTGTAACGCACTACAGGGGTAAAAAAATTACTAGTCTAGAGCATAAGAAAATTCTGTGTAATCACCCACATTTGTGAGAGGCAGAAAAATAGGTAAAATTGCGTTCTGTTCTTTGAGAAAGTCTAATCTGCTTTAGAAATACCATAATAATGAGATGTATTATTTCAAAACATGGGGTACTTTTGACATTGCATCCTGCAGCAAAAACAATTGATTTGTACAATGAGGCATTAAAAACAATAGACCCAAATAACTTCCTAAATTGGCTAACTTGGAAAAATTCAGAAACTCAGTGTTTCACCTTTGAAAAAAAGACTTGGTCATTTAGTGAATTAAGTACCACAAAGCTTTCCCTTGCAGTTCTCTGTTTGTTTGTAACAAACGTGAAGAATGTAGCCTGGGAAAGGAGAAGAAAAAAACCCATCAGCAGCTTTACTTCAGCAAAGTCTAGAATTTCCCTCTGAAGATGCCCGTAACTTTTTGTTGTTGTTCCCTCCTCCTTCCAAGCCAGCTCCAAACTCAAGGTGGGTAAACGGGATGACTTGAGCCTTGGTTCCAAGTAAGCCTAATGAGACAGACCAGCTCTGGAGTTTCTGTACATCCCTTAGCATGTCACTGAGCATGATGAGTAGTGGTATTGCTTGGTGCTGTGGGGCATGGACAGTGCAGCTCTGCACAAGTAGGACCACAGTGGATTAAAGCAGATGGATGAAACTGTCAGTGTGCAGAAATTGATAACATTAAAACTTGGCTCCCAAGCTGGTTCTTCCATTACTTAAACAGTCTGGTTCCTAATGATTTGGAAAGGGTGTTTTTTTCTAAGTCAGTTAAGTAAACTGAGTGAACTGACCTACAGTAAATAGCTTTCCCTCATTACACATCCCTTTTTCCTGCATCTTTGGAGAGACGACACTGAATTTTTGTGCAGGGAACCTCTTGCTCTTTCTTTCTCTTACACTGTAGACAGTTGTGTAGTCTACCACTTCTTTTCACAGCCAGAACCTTCTTTCTGTAATTCTTAGATTAATGAAAGCAATTTCTAATTATAACATAACCTTCTCCGGCTCTGTTTTGGCAGCTGTATTGGTGTGTGTTGATGTCGTTTTGCTGTTTGAACAACTTGTGAGAGAATTTATCATAAAAACTGAGGAACTGTGCTTCCTAAAAAAAACCAAACAACCAAAACACCCTAAGTCAAAGAAAAAGAAAACCATACACACCTACAAAAGCCCCTATCCTGTAATGCATATAAAGCCAGATGTGATCTGGGTTAATTTTTAAATCTAATGAACATTTAGTTGACAAGCTGTCCTTTTGGCTGAACCTTGTGTCGTTTTGTGGCCAAATATAGTTGTTTAATTTCTTTCTTAGAACTGACTTCAGTATCTGTGCTGTACTTAGTTAGAAAGAGACACGTATGGAGCGCATGGTGTCTCAGTCAAGGGTCCTGCTTTCAGTACTGTTTCCACTTGGCTCCCTTAAGAGTGCTTATTCCTCATTTCTGATTTGGCAGTAATGGTTTGTGCTAGTCAAAATAGTAGGGAATAGCAGAAAAGGTCCTGCTGTCAGCTATAGCAGAAGAAAACATCAAACTGATGTTTAAAAATATTCTCCCCCCCGACCCCCTCTTGACTCCCTTCCCATCCTGCACCCCAAAAAAGTCTGGTGGAAATGCCATATAAAAGAAGGTATAGTAAAGAAAACTCTTTACTTTGTGTCCCAACCCCATCTTCTGGGGAATTTCTTCTTCACTTCCCTATTCCTTTCCTCATTGATTAAATATCAAGTTAATGGTTCCCTTTTGTAAAAATTGCTTCCTTGAACATGGGCCGTTCTCCTCCCTCGCAGTCTAATGATGGGAAAACACAGATGATATTGATATAAGCTATGTTTACTTGAGCATAACGACTTTAAAGACTGTTTATGTACAGTAATCTGCCAAGTGAATAATGATTTGGTTTTACTTGTTCAATATTTCTTTCTTTCCCCTAGAGAGGGGGAGAACTGAAAAACCAGTAGCAGTTACTGGGGTTAATAAGATGCCTTTAAAAGGTCTTTAATTAAGCCATGCAGTTTTCTTAGAAGGTCATTGAACTATTCTTTCACCCCTTCCTCCTCTCTTTTGCTTTGTTAAGTGCAAATAAGGTGGGGTGCAGGCACTGACTAGGTACCGATCTTGGACCCTGCTTACACACAGCAAAGTCTTGATGGAAAGCAGAGGAGAGTTGAAATGGTTTGTGCGAGCTGGGCTGGCCAGGGGTGTGCTGAAAGCTGAGACAGTGGTGAGTCGATGTGCCAGAGCTCAGCAGGGTGTACATGCAACGTGTTGTTACAGCTGCTGCTCCGAATTTCATGGGGTTTTCTACGTTGTCCTCATTTGGGACCAAATCATAACCTTCAGCGTGTACACTGGGTTCCAGCTGTTCTATCCCTTCCACATCTTTTGAGAGACTTAAACTGTGTATTGTAAGGCGATGTACTACTTTGGTGAAAGGAGAAATTTAGACCAGTATCTGGCTTTCTAGTTCCCTTTGGCTTTAAGCTTTCAAGTCCAATTCAAGAAGGTGTTCCTGGTAAAAGAGCTGTGCTTGAGCTTGTGCTCAAAACGAATTCTTGACCTGAAGCTTTTACACAGAGAATGGTTTTTGTATGTGTATAAACAAGTGCTCAAAATGGGTTCCCGATTCACGGTTTGAAACTGAGGAATGACTACTGTGTGTGTGTATGACAGAGAGAAAAAGAGGTGTGCAAGAGGGAGGGATATTGACTTTACCATTTCCTTTGTTCTCTCTCTAGTGTGTGTACTGCTACAAGCACCACAGCAGGACTGTCTTAAGTGAAAAACAATGTGGAGTTAAGGCGCAGTATGCTAGTCAGGAAGGGTTCTAAGAATTGTTCTGAGGATGACTAAAAGGGAAGTTTCAGGTGGAAGAGAAAAATGCAGAGATATTGAGACTCTCTTCTTTCCTTACTGCCAGTTTTCAAGTGGCTTCCAGAAATACTTAAGCATAACAAGTTTGCTATGCAGACTGGTTTGTGATTGCATGTTTGGTAACTGTGCCAACTAAACGATTGAGTAAGATGGAAAAGATACAGAATGTATTACAAAGTATGTGCTGAGATTTAGTTATCCTGTGGTTTAAAAAAGAAAAATTGTTCTAAATCCCTGTAATCATCTTGCATTTTCTTGAGAATACGTAGCTTTCTGCAGATGACTTGGCTGGATGCTACTTGGGTTATGTGAGGTGTTAGCTGGTGTTGGAGGTGTTACTCATCTCACTTGTGGACGCTTCATTAATGAATCTCTGGGCCAGTGAGAGAGTACAGGGAGATGAAGCAATCCAGAGTCCGCACATGCCCATGATGATGCAGGAAGTTGTCTGGTTGGAAGCAGGTTGCTCAAGAGGCTTACCATGCTTGGCACTGGATGTAGCTCTAGGCAGACAGGCAGGAGGTGAGGGAAAATCCAGCAGCCTACACATAAAACATTTAAGACGTCCTGCAGAAGCTTGATGCGATGGTTACTAGTGGGCATCTGCTCAGTCCCTTGGCGAGCAAAGTGCAGGCCTCCTGCCTCATCCTGAGGGCAGTGAATGAGTGCTGTTGGGAACATGCGTGGGAGGGCAGGGGATGAGGAACCCCAGGGAGAGGCAGTGCTGATTCATTCTCCTCCCAAGCATTGCCACCATGGCATTGAGGACAGGAGCTCAGAGGCTGTTGGCTGTTATGATGAAAATACTCATAAGAGCAGAGGCTGGAAGGGTGTTATCAGAGAAGACCATGTATTCCCTGGAAGGTGTCCTGAGTCACCACTGAGTAGACAAAATGCTGCACATGACAGGTGAAACTCCTCACTTGTATTCCTGCAGCACTTTGCTGTGATTTTCCAGCTTTGTCCACAAGCTTGGAATCACTATTTTCTCAGCAGAACTACCTTCTGAGAGGGGTAGTTTCCTCAGAGAAAGGGAGAACTGGTTGAGAACAGTCTTGGAAAGATCCAATCCCCTAGAAGGTTTAATCTGGAAATAAAACTAGACAGAGCCTGGAAGACAATGAAATAAGAGCTGCAACATAATTAACAAGTACTTTGGTTGCCTTCTATCAGTTGGCTGTCAGGTTGTGCTCCATGAAGAAGTGGCCACTTTTTACAGATGTAAAATTTCCTTGACATTTCTTACTCTGCTCTGAGAGGCACAAGAAGTGATGCTGTGTTTACAGAGGAACTCACCCCCACATAAGTATCTGGCCAGTGACTCCTCTCCAGTTTCACCTAGTCTCTTGGCAGGCATTCCGGTCCTCTGTTGCTTACCCACACTGGCCCATCTGCAGTCATGCTGCCTGTCCTCTCCCATGTTTTGGGACCCTGGCTAAGAGGAGGGCCTCTCTGTCCACCCATGAGCTCTGCCTGCTCTTCCTGGGCTACTTCACCAGGGTTCTGCCTGACAGGCATCTGCTCCTGCTGTTGCACTCCATTGTTTGCTCAATTGTTTAACAAAGTGCTTTTAATGGAAATATAAAACCGGATAGAAATACAGAGCCTAATGGAATAATCTCTTAATTGCAGTGCTGCAAATGACTATTCAGCACATGATTACTGTACTTGCAGGGGGAACAGTAGGCAGGAAAGAATATTGAATGGAAGACACTAAACACTTCAGCTGCTAAGAATGATGATTTATTGCCAATCTGAGCATCAGTCTAAGCAGGGCAAATAAACTGACAATAGTAAGTGCTTTTGGAGGTAGAAATTGCCTCATTCAGGGTATTCACTGTGTGCAACATGTAAATTCTACCAGGATAAATGCACAAAGAGTGATTAATTAATAGTGGCAAGATACTCATGCATGCAGTGTCCTTAGGCAACCCAGAAAAAGTATTAATCAGCACATTGCTCAATTATTGGCAGATAACTCCTGGTATGTAGCAGTTTGCTATTTCAGCTAGAAAATGCATTGTCCCTCTGCCTCCCTGTAAAAATCATGGGTTTTGCTGTGTTACGTGGTTCGCAAAAATTGCCTCATGTTTTTCAGCAGCAAAGGAGATGTGCTCAGAGGCACATTGACATTATCATATTTTGGTGTTGCTGCAAGCCTTCCAAGACACACTAGTCCTTAAAGAAGTTGTGTCTATCCTTTGGGTATCTCACCTGGGTTAGGTAGCACCAGGTAAAGAAAGTATTAGCTCAGTATTGAGCTGGCAGTTGCTTTGGTGTACAGCTGTGTGCTCTCCAGAACAGAGCATGGTTATGAGGGAACGAGTTCTCCAGGAGCACATGCTGCTCAGGGAGGCAAGGTGTTTTGGAAGTGACCTTGCTGGTTCCCACCAGCACTCCCCTTTCCCATGACTTAGTGCACGGTTTCCCTGTGCTGCCGAAGGACAAGGACGCCTGACTTCTCCTGCCTGCAGAAGCCCCTCTGTCTCTCAGGCCTTTCTTTCCATGTGTGGGACGTGCCACATGCCTGCAGGACTCAGTCTCTCTGATGCACCCCAATGCAGACCGAGCAGCTCAGAGAGATTTCCAGTGTTTGCAGTGGGTCTCGGCACTGCCAAGCCCATGCTGCTGTCCCGTGGGAACTGGAGCTGGCTGTTGCTTTTGGTCTGAGCCAGAGTGTGACGTTCCCACTGCCTGCAAGCAAGTGTGACTGACAATGGTGAAGCTGAGCAGTTTGCTGTTTCCAATTGGAAGTTGCAGCTTCCAATACCAAGGGAAAGATTAGGGCTTTTCAAAGAGAGGTTCAGATGATGCAAGGAAAATTTTTATTTTTTTTTCTTGTTTTGTATTTGAAACTCAGGAAGGTGTTGAATAAAGGAGTACAGAATTGAAGGGGGAGAGTATTTGTAGCTATTTTATTATTATTTTCTTAAAAGAGAAACTTTTCATAGTTGCTAAAAGTAACAGTTTCTGTAAATGTTCTTAAAAAGCAGGAAAAATGAGAGATAAGATACTTCAGAGTGTATTTTGGAAGGGCATATGCTTTGCAATGTGCATTAGGCACGCATCAGTACCTGCCTAATGCACCCTGTCATGGATTATTGCTCTTGCTTAGATTGAACACTTGCCAAGTTCTTTCAGATGACAATGAGATGCTTTGTTCAGGCTGATGATTTGAATGCAGTTTGGAACTCCAGCATAGAGAGGTACTTGGCTACAGAGCATGTGCACCTCTCAATAAAATTGAACAACAGATACAAACCATAGGAAAACTAGCAGGTGCTTCTGTGTGTAGATGAGGAAAAAAAAAAGGAAATACTTCTAGAATAATTATAGTTTGGCAGAGACTGCAGGAAAGGCTTTTAAATAGGCCTTTCAGCATTTTAACAGATCTTTTCAACAAATATTGCTAATCTTGTTATGTTTCTAAGTAGTCCTTGCAATGCAGATAAGACTTGTCCAACCTGTTACTGAGTACATGCTGTTATATAAGTAGAAAACTCAAATAGGAAACCTTTTAATTCATGCGTGATGTGTTTGCGACCAATTCTTGTGAAAGCAGGAAAGAACTTAGCTCTTTAATAGTCTTTAATTTTTCTTAATCTCAGTTTAGTTACAGTACTGTCCTTTTCATAGCACATTGATTCATTTGGTCAATTGTTTGGGAAGGACTTACACAGAGCATATGTTTCACAAGAAAAATTATAGATTTGTTCACATGCTTAATAGGTTGCAGGGGACTAAAGATTCAGGAGGCAGAATTGCACTTACCCATATTTCTGAGAGTTTCAAATGCTAATATTTGTAGTTTTTGCTTTTGTTGTGCTTCACAGCAAATTAAATCACTGATAGCGTTTGATGTGTAGTTTATTATTTGAGCAGCTTCACGTTTGCAGTCACAAAAGGAGCAAATTTGAAGGCTTTACATTGGGCTGTATTTGTGTTGAGCTGAAGGGCTTCAGGAGCGTAGGCTGGCTCACAGCTGGCACAGTCACAGAGGGCAGAAAGGAGGACCCTTCTGACCGTGCAGGAAAAGTGAGGTGAAAGGCTCCTGGGCTCTGCAGCAATCCTGCCAGCCCTGCAAGCAAGCTGGGTGAAATCAGGCCTTTAAAAAAACATAGGGGTTTTTGGAAGGGTTTAGGGGAACAGGCTTGCATTCTTTACAATGGTGTGGATGGTTCTGTTGCCTCAAGCAGAGGATTGGCAAACACCAAGTTGTGATGTCCATGTGTGTGTCATGGTGCTCCACCTGTGTGACATGGTGAGGGCAGTGTGCAGGGGCTCTTGGTGCATAAATGGTGCCAAGATGAGCCATGTGTGAAATGAAACTGTGTGGCAATAGTTGTGGTGCCTATGGACAGCATGGCAACGTGACTGATGGACTTGGGAACTGCTTAGCAGAGCGTGGACAAGGTCAGCTGATAGCAGGCTCCTGCACAAAGCCAGTGACAGATTTAACTGGCTGGATGCACAGGGAGGTTAGCTATGTGACGAGAAGTATAACCCTAAACATTTCAGTTCTTCTTTTACTAACTCTACATCTTGTTAAAATTCTTCTTTGGTATAATGGAAGACAATAAGGTTGGCTTTTTTAAAAAGCATTTAGGAAGTTCTGTAAAATCATTGAACAAAAGGCATATCCACTTGAATACTTTTAATGTAGTCCTAAAGTAGAAAATCTATGGCATTTGACTTCTTGCACCTGCAGGAAGCATTTCAGTATACTCCCAAAACACTGAGGTAGTAAGATACATTTTTACTGAGATACTTCTTTGAAAGGCTTATAATTTTTATGAGAATCCTGGAGAAACAGTAACTGAGTTGAAGAGGACCACTGGACTTTGCTTTACCGACTTCTGTGGTAGGTCTGGAATAAAATTTTTGGACACTTGTGGAGAAACAGTGTGTCTAAGCAATCATGATTTCATTTCCTATAATCAGTAAGATGGGAATATGTGTGGGAATCAGAATCTTGTAATTGTGTGAAAAAAATTAATTAAAATAGGTCTGGCAAATTAATATTAAAGGTAAAAATGTTTTTTTCTTGATCCCTTAATTAATTGCCTCTTTTCCAAACAGTACTAGTTTGCAGCAGCCTTTTTACCTGATCTCTCAGATCTCTAAAGTTTGCCAGTAAAGAACATTCTTTTGGAGCATATTTTTTAAAAAATAGGAATCTGACTTCATTTTTACATTCCTCTTTTTGTAGATTACTACTCTAAATGTTGTTCTCTCATTGCCTTTAAACCTATTACTAGTAAAATGATTATACTGAGCAACAAAAACAAAAAAGGTATTTCAAGGCAAAAGCAAATGGACAGGTAGGATAGGTTTTATGTAAGGAAGAATGTAGGTTATACCCTATCCATTTTCCCGGGCAAGCCTACAACAGTTCATCCCAGGTGCTGCATTTCTGCCACTGAGCTGAGGGATTCAGAGGCAGATGGCTATGGTGGAAGATTTCATGCACCACTTCATTGTAGGAAGAGAGCCTTCAGACTGATTGGGCAGCAGCTGATAACCACTTCTGACTACTCAGGTGTGCCTTGCCAGCATTAGAAACAGTAATATTTTGCTAGTGGTGGGTGATCTGATAAAAACTACAGTCCTGGGCTCCGTGTTTCCTCTGGGAAACACCTCCTCGCTGTGCCAGGCAGTTGTATCTACATGCATCGAAGGGGTATCCCTGCTCTAAAAGGCCTGCTGCTCACCATGTAGCAGTTACCCTGTTCCTGTGCTTGTATAACTGATGTAAAGAGCCATAACAGAAAAATTTGGCATAGAGATAATAGCTGAAGCAGTGCACTGAAGTGCAGAGTGCTGGAGATTGCAGCCAGGCTTAACCAAACTTGAGTTTTGGCACTCTTCCACTGGTCTTAGTCATGTAATTTTCCTGAGCTGGGATTTGTAGGCTAATACTTGAGTTAAATTTATGTGTCTCAAGCTGACTTAAACAACCAGGAGAAATGCACAATGTGAGTGACATGTAGATAATCAAGAGGAAGAAACACTGTGGGAGGGGATAATGCTGCAGGGCAGTCCATTCCCAAATAGTGAGAGCTGTTCCAGGTACTTTTATGCTCGTGGAGGGCAGAGTCTCTAATGGATCTCTTCACCTTAATTTTTCTTGCTGCCTGCCTACTGTCAGAACACTGACTTATCCAAACAAATTGCTGCTCTGACACGGCCACACATGAGTTCATGTCTGCATGGCAGTTGCCAAATGCTCTACCTGCACTTACATCAAAGGGAAATAATGCGCCTTGCAGCAGGCTCCAAGTGCTGCAGAGCAGGGTATGGTGCTGCTGGAAGGGTTACTGCAGCAGCAGCTGGCACGGGGCTCCTTACCCTGCTGCCAGCATGCCTGTGCCTGCCCTGTGCTGAGTTGGGAATAATGCAAGGTTGCATTTTGTAGATGAGAGACTTTGTTACCGCCTCTGGCTTTTAAATCCATAAAAATGAGAAAAGGTCACTTTTGAGAGAATCGTGGGTGACTCAGAGTCTGCTCTCTGTCTGAGCAGGATCTGCTCAGCAGGGAATGCCACTTCTGCACACAAACGGATTCTCAGACAAAGCCAGGATGTAGCACGCTGTCAGAGGGATCTGTGTGTACCGGCTGAGCTTGACCAGGTTGGTCCTGGGTCTGAGAGCTCTCTGTGGGAGCACCCCTGGAGGCGCCTGGGGCTCTGTGAAAATGTTTGCTCAGCTGTGCAACAGAGGAGGGTGGCTGTGTTAGTGGCAAACTGAAGCCTCCCATTTTGATACAGAGTGAAGTTTAGAACAACTCATTTTTCACTGTCACCTCAGCAAAGTAAACTCAGTCACTTGGGCAAGTGTCGATCTGCATCCTCACGAGGCTGACTTTTTGATCCTTGCTGATGAAGTGAGAAGAGACACGGATGGGCTCCTCTTGCCTGCCAAAGCTGCTCACGTGTAAGCTCCGTGCTGTCACAGTAGGGCCACCACAATGAAGGCTGCTTGGTGTGGAGCTGTGGAGGGGCTCTCCAAACCCAGGGGAATAGTCCTGCACTCAGGTCCCATCCTGTGCTGCGCCTCCAGAGCTCCACCATCACAGCTGCAGACAAGGTGCCAGCAGCTTTGAATCTTTCTGTGCTTACCCAGTTACTGAAATAGCACTAGAGTTGCAGGTCTTTACCCACCTACCCAAAAAGACACGCATGCCTTCAGGGCTGAAAGGCAGTCAGACCACTCACTTGGCTCGGGGAAACCTTGAGATGTGTGCCTGATGAATTAGACTGCTGCATACAGAACGCCTTGCCTCTAAAAGGCAGAGTGGTCAGGATTTTTCTTTGCACCTACCCGGTGATTTAAATTTTTCACATTTCCTCCTTTGACTGCCACATCCAGAACAAACAAAGCCTTAAATTCATCAACTCCTTGTCTGCTTTCCTTGTAATTACACTTCACACAATCACACCTTCTTAAAAGCCCTCCTAGGATATTTGCATTTAGATGGAGAATGACAGCATTCGTGTTCCCAGTCTAACTTGTAATTAACACCTTTCTGACAACATTCTGTTAACGTCAAGGTACATAGGGAGAGGCTGAAAGCCTGGGTTTCTTTAGAGACTTCCTTTCTGCAGCATCACAAGTGAAGAGACTGCCTGCCTCTTGGTTTGTTCAGGTGCTTCAGCTACAGCAACATATTTAAGTGCTGTATAATTGTCCTATTTTCCACGTTCTCTAAGCTGCTGCTGTTAAGTGAGGCTGGACTTCAGCATCAACTGCTGCTTTTTGCTGGGAGCATCTTTCTGCTGACAGACTGTTTGCATGTTGTATTCTGACGTCTCAGGGGTTCACCACTTGGAGAGGGGATCATTTGTGTGTCTTACTCATCATGAGGTTTTCCTGCTGAGTCCTATTTAGTGTGAAATTGCCATATTGGCTTTTATTTATAACTAAGTAAAAGTTAGATTTTTAAACATTTTGATAAAGGTAGAGTTCAAGTCTTAAACTTTTCACTTGTTTGCCTTTTTTGAGTAGACATGAAAGAGGTTGTTACTGTCAATTATTTGCATCTTTTGACAAGTCTTTTTTCTCTTTTGAGACTTCAGTGGTTTGTGGACCATAGACTGAGTAGTCTTGGGGTGTGTTTTCAAGTGCATAGCCACTTGGGGGTTTTAGGCAGAAGTCTGTAAAGGATTTGTCATGTTTGAAGAACATCTGAGATTTCCCAATTCCTGGCAAAGTTGCTGGGCTCTGCAGGGACTCAGTTCTTCTCAGGAAATGTTCAGGCTTACTTCTGGGAACTGCTTGAAGATGAAAGACCTATTGATGCTGAAAGGAAGCAAGAACCGTTTAATGGCTGAGTAATGAATATAATTTTAAACTTGGCAACAGCAGTAGGAAACAAATAACTAAGAATTTGAACCCAAAGATTACCATAAGCAAGGCCGAGTGAGAAGATGATTAATGTTACAAAAGTAGAACTGCCTTTTTTTTTAATTTTCTGACAAAAGCCAACTTAGCTTCTACTTAAGCAAACTGGCAATTCCCTTCTGCCTGTTGTAATATCCTAGCCTTCTTTACTTCAATTTTTTTATGTATCCCAGGGGGCTGTGTATTTAAAATATAGGAAGAAGTGTATTCAGGATCATTTTTCCATATGCTTTGAAGGAAGGGTTGCAGCAGTGCTGCATTTTTTTGAACATTATTTTTATTGAAAAATATTTGACATGAGGTTTTTTGCAATCATTGTGGATAAACAGGTGGGCTGTGAGGCCTTGATCTCTTTCTCAGTGGGTCTAATGCTGCTATCATACAGTCAATGAACACAGCTGGATAGACTTGATGAGTTAAAGGAACTAGAGGAAGCAAAGTCTTGAAAAGCAAATTGCAATTCATATTTCTTCAGTGTAAAGACGTTTATTTTTGTGAAGTGTGTACCAAGGCTGATTGATGATGATACAGAGAATAACTGTTCCATCTGTTGCACTTCTGCCCTATGTTTTTCTTTTCTCATCTGTGTATGTTCTAACTGTGTATTTTCTGTGAAATAGTGTTTGATGTGAAACAGAAATTAAAAAATTTAGCAGGTCACAACTTGACAATATTTCCGTAAAGGAAAGGAGGCAAAAGTTGAGCCGAGGCATTTTTTGATGCTGTTTGGTATTAACTATAATGTCCTTTTCATCTGCTTGTCTTAGTCCCTGCCAGGCTCAGTGTTTAGGTGATACCGTGTGAGAGCAGAGCACAGCTGTGCTGCTCAGTAACTTTGTGCCATGCCATTATCCGTGTTTCTTTTCAAGCTGATAAGATGATGAGTGAAATTGCATGTTTAATCTTTCTGGGTGTGATCCTGGCTGTGTGAATTGGTGGCCATTCTTCTATGGAGACTTCAGGAGAGCTGGGCTGCTGCAGCGAGGCTGTTACGGTGCATCCATGTGATTTCTGTTTTTGGGGGCCATGTGTCTTGCCTTAAACTAGAATAGGTCTCTCAGTCATGAGCAATGTTGATCACAGTTTCTCATGGTAAAAAAAGAATCAGTTTTAATGACAAAACAGCTTCAATAAATTTGTGATTTCCTGCAGTTGTACTACAATGAAATGTTCTCTTGCAGTATTTCAGAGGAAGAGGTTCTGTGTGTTGAGAAGGAAGTGAGTTGTTTGTGTGTTTGCTTTTTCGCCTTTCTC
>JAWWEW010000131.1:15272468-15293788 GCA_035583185.1 Anabacerthia variegaticeps | reverse complement strand
TAGATCTTATTACAATTAAAGCACGTTTTTGTTTTCATTTCATTTGGAGAACACACAGGACAGGAGAGGCAGAATTTCTTCCTTCTATTTTTTGAAAATGTTGTCATGGGCTGGATTGTCACATAGCAGCATTTGAAACTCTGTAGTAAGGATTGGCATATCACTGAGAGTGCCTTTAGAGCTCGTTGGTATTTTCATGGCTACTGTTACAGCCCCAAGTCTGGATGATGTTGTGGGTCAGGGTGCATGCTTTGCTGAGCTTCCTGAACCAAATCTCTCATTACAGGAGCCACTGCACTGCCTTCTCCAGCTTGGGCTGCTTTGAGCCTAGGAGTATTTTACTGTTTCAGTAGCAAAGCATGGTTTGGGAGTTTTTCTGGGATGGAGCTGATTTGTACATCTGTCCCCCAGCTCCCAGGCTCCCATATGCTTGGTGTGTTGGTGCTAATCCCCAAGGCCCAGTTTCCCAAGGCATTTTTGCAAGTTAATAAGGAAGATCTTGGAGGTGGTTTTGAGGTTTGAGTTCCCATTCTAGGAAAGTCTAAATATCAAGCCTGCTCATCTAGAGAGGTTCCTGAAGAACAGGAGCTGGGGTTCTCCCTGCAGCTTTGGCAGTGGTGGGGTCAGGGCTCTGTACCTGTGCCAGGGATGGCTCACTGGGGCCGGGCAGGTGCTGTCTCTGCATGGGTTTCCTCTGCTGGCGCCTGGCAGGTCATGGAGACCTCTTCTCCTCTTGGCACAGGTCCACTCGGGGCCTGAGCTGTCTGTGGTTCTTTGAGGCTTTCTGCCTGGCTTCCTAGTACTGACCTTAGGGGAGATGTTCAGTGTTAGGAGTTACACCATAGCCGAGGTTTTTAAAGCCTTTGAAGAGCGTATTGACAAATGCCCTTCATGGCCAGGTTAATGGTGGGCAGAAATGGTGTCTTCACAGGTGCTGAGACCAGAATATTAGCAGGCTTATGGTAAAAAAGTGGGTATTTCACTAGGCAGCAGACTCTTCTGCTGTGAATTTGGAATGCCATCTAGTGCAATACAGCCTATCTTTTTTAAATAAAAGTTGCTCAGTAAAAGATCAGGAAGCATGCATGGAAACATGGCACCTACATGATAAAATAGAATTGAAATGAGTTTTAGCTGTTGTTTTCAGGTAGTTTAAGGTCTTGTCTGTAAATTAAAGGAGGGGGGGCTGCTGATCTTAACTGCATGATCAAATAAGTAGCTACTCAATGTTTCTTCCTTTATCCTTCTGCTTTTAAAACTGAGCTCCTTCTGTTCAATGAAACTGGAGGAAAACTCAGAGCAAAAATAGCTTTGATCCAATTCAGACAAGGAGCCAGAGGGTGGATGGCAATCCTGAGCAGCAAAGGGGAGGGGAATGACCCCTCTCCTGGCTGCATGGGCAGCCAGCTGTGCATGGCCAGCAGCCTGGGCCACTAGTCAGCATGAAGACATGAGGTGGTCTGCAGTGGTACCAAGGCATGAGTAACCTTACCAAGCAGTGCCTGGTAGCGCTGTATGTGTGTGAGCACCTGTGTCTGCCAGGCTGTTCTGGAGCAGGCCACCTTTGTCTTTATTTAAACCTACAGGAGCTCGCATTAAGGCAAAAAAACGATGTCCATTTCTCTCCCCTTCGTCCCTCCCCTCTCTCTTTTCACACGCTCTAAAGAAAGAATTTATTGCTGGGAAGACAGCTTGGGGTCAAGGAAGGTTCAGGGAAAGAAGAGGCCTTTAGAGGTATTACAGCTGCTGTTTTTGCAGCAAGCGGCATGTAAGTTGTTTTACATGCAGTGTTGGGGCACGTATAGGAAACCCGGCTACTTCTCATTGTAAATATTATTGTTGCAAGAGACTCAAGTGGTTTAGGGTTTTCCTTTTGTTTGAACATGATCAGAACCTCTGAGCAAAACAGCTTGACTCCTCTGAATTTGGATGCTTGCCAGCCTAGAGATAGAAGGACGTCCCTAATCCACATGGACATAGGACAGCGTTTAAGTAGAAAGCAATTTACAGGGTCATAATACGTGGCCTGGCTTTTAAGTGAAATGCGTTCACTTACAAAATCTTTTGCAAGCATACAGTTTTGAGTAGTAGATTTAGCCAGGATTGCTTCTAGCTTGCCTTATAATTCCTCTGAAGGTTTTGTCTTCTGTGGTTGTTATATCCCACACATGACTGCACAAAGCTTTCCTGGCACACACAGGGCATCTGCTTATAGATAGGGAATTGCTCACATGCAAAATGACATCAGATGCACAGGGGAAATGCTTCTGTTATATCATTTGTAACAAAAGGATTGTGTATATTTACTGAAGCAGTGGTCTGTGATTCCTATTTTGGTTGTGGTTTTGGTTAGTTGTTGGGGGTTTTTTTTTGTAATTTTTAAAATTGCTTGCATTGTTTGCAGAAGTGGGTGCATAGATCTTATTGGACCCTTCTGTTTTGCTATATTTGGAAACAGTTCAGCACTAGCAAAGTTGGAAACTGTGTTAAATGTTCACAGTCTAGCCCCCGAATGTGTTTTTCTGTCTTAGTGGTACAAGTACATCCTTGCTGCAGTTTCATATATAGAAATTTACCATTGGACAGCACTGTTTTCCAGAGCTCCCCTTGAGTCAGGAAACCCCCTCTGCAGCAGCCAGACCTCTTGGTTAACTGCTACAGCAAAGCCAGTCCTCTGCCTCTCCTTTAGGGATGATCAAACTTTCAGGAGCCGATTATTGGTGTAGTATTTAGGAATGTGTCAGTGGTGGGGAAGACAAAGCTCTTCCCCTGCACACTTGGGCACTTGAGAAGTTTGAGTGTATGAAAAAAAAATAGGAATTGTTTATATACAGTAAAGTAGGAATAGGAGAGGAGAGAGATGCCTTCATGCTTTTTCTTCCCCAATGTCTGCAAAGCTAAGAGATTCCTGTGTTTTGCAGTAGTATTTTACAGACTAGGTGTAGTTTAAAGCATCTGGTTTTCTGTGAAGTCGTTCTGCTGTGCATGTGTCACAGCTTTATTGGTGTTTTCATGTGGTGCTGGTGGAATTGAGTGCATGCAGATGTGGTTGAGAAAGAGCAGGGGGTTTGACCTGGGGTTTTCTAAGTCTCCGAGATATTCTTTCTAAATTATGTGATTGCTTCAAATGCAGCTACAAGGTTTTTCAGGTAAGGAGCTTTCCAAATGTCCGTGTAAAGTAGAGAGTAAGTTTTTAAGCATGTTCATTGCCAAGTTTTATTGTCTTGTTTTTTGCCAAGTAGGCAAAGCTCAGTTTGTGAAAGCGGCAACACCTTCAAAATTGTGGATTCTCTTTTACTCTTGTGTGAAAAGTTGGGGTGGAAGTCTGAAGGAAAACAAGTTTTTCACATCAGTTATTTCAAATCGATTTGCCAGTTCATGTGCTAATCACTGCCATTGACTGCTTCTCATTTTGTTTTGCATTTAAATGGGTGGATAGTTTTTCTCTTCCCACTCTTCTTGAAGGACGGTATCAGGAGTAGAAGTCACTGCGAAGGATGCATGATGTGCCTTGTGTGTCACATTACTATGTTGTGCAGCAAACACTCGACATAACTGATTTGTCAGCTGTAACCATCCTGTGGATTACAAAATTGCTTTCATTCTGGACATATACCATTGTCTGAAAACCAGGATTTCTGCACAAAGTAGACACTTGTTAATAACAGTGGTGTACAATGTTGATCATCCTTTCTTCTCTCCTTCCTAAAGCTTGTGCAACGAGGACAGAAACTTGCTGCGTATTCGAGAAAGAGAGAGACGAAGTCAGGAGGTTCTAGAGAACAAAGACCAGTTCTCTGAGAAGATTCCCCTCTTTGCAGAACCCTACAAGGTAATGGTAGGGGGGTGCAGGGTGGAAGGAGAGGAGGAAGAAGGTTTGGGGTGGGAGAGGAGAACTGTGGCTTCTGCATCGGCTGTTGCACACTTGAGCATGGTACAGGCAAACACAGCATCTTCCCATCTACTTAATGTGAGTTTCTCAAGAGTATGTGCTTAAATCTCTGTTGGTTGTGCAAGAGCAGTATGGACTTTAGGTTGGCCTTCTGTAATTTGAGGGAGAGTGCTCAGGAGCAGCTTGGCTGCCTGTCTGTCTGCAGCTGTGGTTATGAAAAAGAGATTTGATGTTGGTGCTCCTGAAGGCTGCAGGTGCACCTTCAACCTTGGCTTGGAGAGGTTTGTAGTATCAAGATGAGCTTGCCTAACTTTCCTCATGGTGTTGTGTTGTGATTAAGTTAAGATCCTGAAGAACTGTCTCTTCTTGAGCTGAATCTCTTGGGGTATTTTTGAAATTTCCACCTCTTTGTTCTTCCGTTGCAGACTAATAAAGAAGATGAGTTGTCAAGCCGAATTCAGAACATGCTGGGCAATTATGAGGAGGTCAAGGAGTTCATGAGCAACAAGTCCTGTCAGAATCTCATAGGAATTCCAAAAAGTGTTGCTCCTCTGATCCCACCAGGACAGCCTGATTGCCCATATTTTGCTGGAAAGACCAGCCATACATTACCATCTTCATTCCAGCACGCACCCCGCCGTCCACCCGTGGGACCTATGGTTGTAGCACCTCGCCCTCCAGGCCACTCCACTCACTACCAAAAGGCACAATCAGGAACAGAACCAGCTTCAGGTTTGCACGCCAAGAGTCGCAGCTTGTCCAGCGTTGGGAGCCAAGGTCAAGGACACAATCGTGGTGGCCGGGAAGGTCAGGCAGGTTTTCAGCACAGTCAGAATGACAAGCCTGGGGACGGTGAAGGTCGTGCTCATGAACTGCAGGCCTCCCCTTTGCCTCTTTCCCCGTTACTGCCATGTTTGTTGTCTTCTCCAGTGGCACCCCTGTCACCTCTACATTCCAGCCAGCATATCAATTCCAGGTCACAGAACAGCAGCAAAAGTCATGGGCCCACCTACAGTCAAACAAAATCATTTCAGGACCTAGTGACAGGATCACAGGAGAAGGAAAGCCGTGACAGCTCAGCTGTTACCTTGACCAGCACCACTCAGCCTTCCTCTCAGACTTTTCCCCCATCTTTGACATCAAAAGCAAGTGCAATGCAGCAGAAACCAACTGCCTATGTCAGACCCATGGATGGCCAAGATCAGGCACCATTTGAATCACTGGAGCTCAAACCTCTCCTGGAGGAATACCATGAAGGACCCAATGGAGATCTTTCAGATTTGAAGGCAAAAGTCAAAGCCGAGCTATCCAAATTGGAACCCCCTTCTGAGCCCAAGAAGGAACATGATGAAGATATCTTGGATTTGAAGGCAAAAGCCAAAGCTGAACTATCCAAGTTGGAAATCCCTTCAGAGCCTGTGGAGGTAAGTGTAGTTATTGGGGATCATTGTTGCCAGCAGGGTAAGTTCAGCTGTGGGAAAACAGATCATCGAACAGCAGGGACTGCTGGAAGCAATGACAGCTGTACCTGGATGACCCTGTTTAGGAGGTGCATTTTGTGGTTGGCTTTTGGTTACATGGGTGAGATACCATCCTGTTTGGATGGTGAAAATGTGATACTTGCCATGATTCATCTGTGATTTTTGTCAGTGAGTCTGCAGCATGTTTTATGGTTCGAGACACTGCTCCTGTGACTGTGATTTTTGCTTCCCTCTAAGGCCTGTGGAAAAAGAAGGGGGAATTGATATGGGGAGATGCAGTGGTGATGCAGTTAGAACGTGCAGTGTCAGTACTCAGTCTGAATGCTGGTGGTTGGAGACCCCACATCCTCACTGAATATTGGGACAGCAGACTGCAGTGAATTCTGTGGTCATCTGGGATTGCAAACACCACAGGATTCTCCTTGGTAAGTTTGGAAAATTTCACTTGTAGACCCACAGGAAAGTATGAACTGCTCTTTTCAAGGCTGAGCCATTTCAGTTGGTGCAGCAAGGCCGAGGGCAGGGTTTGCAGATCAACAGATGCAATTCAGAACACAATGCTGTTGCAGGTGTGCTGTTTAAATGTCCTTGACAGAGGGAAGAAAACTTTGGAGAAGATGCTTTTCAGGGTTTTTTGGTATGGTTCTCCCTGTGTCTTGAATTGATTAGAGATCATATGCAGAGTGTGGCAGAGATTGGTACAGTTGAGCTGGGTTCAGTTAGTCTGCTGTAGCTTCATGCAAGAGAAATGAAAGGACAGTGAGCAGAGTGGTTGGGGAGGCTTTTCTGATGATTTCAGAGAGCATCTGTCACCTATGTCTGGGCCCTGCTGGGAAGTCCAGTGTTTTCTCTAGGAGCACGTGTATTGTTAGGAGACTATTAGGAAACTTAAGGGGAAAGGGATCTCTGGAATTATAATTGCTTCTGAACTAGAAAGTTAAGATGTGGTTCTTTCCTTTGTAATTATTTAGATACAGCAAGATTCCTTATTGTACTCCATCTGTTTTTGCTGACCCCAAGACCACCTCTGATTTGTCATGTGTGATGGAGGCAGAAACCTTCACTGGAAAAGCAGTTGGAGAGGAGGAGCAGTGTTGATGTGCATGTGTTGTCCAGCAAACACAGCTCCTGTGCCCTTTGAAGCCCTGTTTCAGTTGTTCTGAGGGACCAGCACACTGACCCTACCTGCCTTAGGGCTCAAAGGCACTTGATTCCCTGGTAGGTTTTGGGGTTTTACTGTGCTCGTCCTTCAATACAGAGATTATTGCTATGCCCTATGGGATCCCGCAGTGCTGACCTACAGCAGCTGGGCAAGGAGAGCTAAGGAGATAGTTTTCAAATTGTATTTTGCCCTCTTTGTCATGAAGACTGTGGGTGAAGTCTGCTTTTCATGGAAAAGAGTGTGGATCAGCTACAAATGGCTATAGGCAATATCGTGTGGAAAATGAGAGGAAACTGTCCAAACTACAGTGTTGAGAAGTTGTTAAAATTCTCTCACGCTGAGAGACTTTATTTGCTTCCAAGTAGGTTTGGCATTGCACATCACACCTCAGAACAGGAAGTTCACTGAGGTCTGCATTTCCTTATTTGCTCGACCAGATATTTTACTCCCGGGTGAGAAGTAAACCAGTGCAGGGCATCACCTTCTGCATTATCTTTTTGTCTCCTCTGCATTGTTTTCTGATCTCTTTTCCCATCCCCATACTTCTGTCATCTTGTGCATCTCTGATTTAATAAGAATTTTGGTAGGGTGGTATTAGTTGTGATGCTGTGTGCTGAATGAACCTTCTTTCTCACATTCCATTGAGCACATGAGTCTAAGGCCAAATGGCCATGAAAATCCTACAGCTGTCAGTGCATGAGTAGCATTACTCATGCTCCTTCTGTTAGATCTGTGGCAAAGTAAGAACCTGATGAAGATGGAATTGAAGTGAATGAAAAAGGTTTTTGCACAAATCAGAACTCTGGTTTTAATTATATGCCTAGTCCATTTTGAAGCAGATAGATAAACCTTTTTGTGGATATGCTGAATGATATTCCTTTGATCTAGGGATCTTTGGGCTGTGGGCCTGGACAGTGTTCTGTGCGTAGGCATTTTGGATAATGGTTCTGTAAGCCCTAGTGAAAAATTCACTTCTTCATTTTCTGCTCATTTCAGTCTTGTCATTGTCACATTTGCTTAATTCTGTTCAGTCTCAATGATTAACATCTATTTGATAATAGTCTTCCAGTGCTGAAGCCTAGAGAGGGAAGAGGAAGAAACAGTGAGGTTGCACACCTGTACCCGGCGCCTGTGTGCTGGATGTACAGTTCAAGGGAGTCCACTGGGGAACAGGGCTGGGCTGGTTTGCTTTTAGGAAATGCCCAGTGATGTATGCTGAACGCAAGTGGAAGATTCACCCAGAGAAAGGGTCCTGGGAAGGCTGATTAGGGTCCTTTGACTGAAAGGTCATCCTGTTTAGTTTTTGGTGAAACAAGCTGCAGGGAGGCTCCTGCCTTGCAATGACCCTGGCAATGAATAGGTCTAGACTAGCAAAACCTCTGCTGTTCTTCCCTCTTCCTCCCAGCAACTAGGAGCATGGTTTTACACATGTTATTTAAACTGTTTGGTCCCAGTTTACTGAACATGCTAAATATGGTTCTTCCTGTGATCTCCCTTGACATGACTTAAGAAGGCCATTTCCTCAACCACATGTGTGTTTGCTAATTGAATTTCTGAGCCCTGTTTCACCTGCAGCTGTGAATACATTATTGACAGCTTCTGCTTATGGGAACACTGAAAAGTTAAGCCCTCCAGGCCAGACAGACCTGCAATTTCACTACAGAGTAAATTAATCTACAGTGGATGACCATGCAGTGACTCACATTGCATTTGCATAAAGAAACTAAACAGCTCTTTCCCCTCTTTCCCATATCAAACCCTTCACTTTAAAATGCCATCCCTGTCTCTTTAAGGCATTTTCCCAAATTTGTTGTGAGGAAGCTTAAAAACACAGCACATGTGAATAAGCTTATATGTATCCCTTCTCTTCATGTGCCAGGTTTTACCTCTTCCCTCAGCACCTAAACAAAGATGCTTTTAAAGCCGTTCTCTCTTTCCGTGTCTTCAGGAGACCTGCAGCACCAATGGAGACCCTTGTATTTCCTCCATTGACACAGTCTCTGATGTGTGAAAGGAAATTGGCTTGACAGCAGGGCCAAGAAGCAGTGAGACTCGTTTGAGAGAGAGTGTTTATAAATCCTCAAGCGTTATTAAGGGCAGAATGTCTGGAGGAATGTACAGCCCTTGATGCTCACTAAAGATTTGGCTTTGTTTTCCTGGCAATTTTGTAGATGTTAGGGAATAGCTCCTTTTACCTCATGTAATGAGGCCTCACTGGACTCAGGACTAGGAAGCAAATAGGGAAGCAGCCAATTTAAAGTTCCAAAATAACAACAAGAAGCAACAATGAAGAGGCCCAGATGTCTTAAGTCTTTTTGGCAACACTGTGTTATCCTTGAAGCACAGGGTACACAAAAAGATCTCTGTGTTCAAACCAGGAGTGCTGTGATTTGTTTCCCTCAGTAAACATTTGTGAATGGTCACCAGTTAAAACTTGGTTCCTGTACAGAGTATATGATGACTAAATACCTACAAAGAAGATTGGATGACAAATATAAAAAGTTCATTCTAGTAAATAATTTTTCACTGACTTCTCTCCATGGCAACTGAGCTTTTCTTCTGGCAGGAGTTGTCAGACAGGTGAACCCTGTAGAGTAGAAATAAATACATTGTTTTAATCCAGCATCCTTTTAAAATGAAAATCTTTAAAGACATATATAGCACTGTTGGTCTTATATAATGAATACACAGTATTTAGTATTTAGCTACTCTTGTCATCTTTCTACCTACTTATACGTATTTCTCATTTACTAGTGGAAGGGAGATTTTTTCCCCTCTCTTCCCTTTGTATTCCTTGTTTTTTGTTTATTTTCTTTCCTTGCTTTCTTTCCAAGACAAGTAAAAAGGTTTTACTTCTGTGTCTCCTCTTCTACCCTTTTTATAATCAGAAGTGCCTTTTGTGGTTGTAGAAGGTTTCTATACTTCACCACAAGCATTCATTTGTCTTTTTGTTGGTGTGTGACTGTTAAGGAAGCACACCAAACATTAATGAGAGTTGTTACTTTTTCTAACTGTTTTGGCTAAGGAAAGTTAAAAAGGTACATCTCAACTTTGCTCTAAGGGCTGAAACTGAGCTATCTCATTTTCAGTAAGCATCCCTAACAACTTCCATGTAAATACACAAAGCTGTGCAGTCCGAGACTTTTCTCAGAATCCTTGGGCATCATGGGCAGTGTGAGCTGAAATGAATTGCAGCCAGAGAAAGGTTAACTCTGGGATTCTCTGCTGCTTGTTGTAATACCAAGCGCCCAAAGACGGACCTTTTTCTTGAGTCTTCTTCATGGTGTTTTTTGGCTCTCAGAGTGGAAGCAGTTTCCCCCCTCATTCGCTGTAGCAGCTGGGTTGCAGGTACATCCAGAGGCAATGGCCCTGGTCACTGCTTCTTGGGGTGGTTGCGTAGACCACAAGCAGGTTGGGGGTTTGACAGAGTTTGCAAGGTCAGGATTGCACATAGCTTTTGCATTTTTGAAAACAGAGAGAGATTCTGTCTTCTCTTGTTTTCTTTCACTTGATGTGCATGCAGTATCTTACGAGAAATCACAGTCAGTCCCAGTTGACAGGAGATAATTATATGGCAGTGTGCTTTGTTTGGGGTTTTTTTTTTATCTAAACCAAGCCAGAGCATGCAGGTGTAGTTATGTAAAAAGAAAAAGCTACTTGTTGTTGTATTTGATTTAATAGGTGAGTCCCATGGGAAGCAAAAGAGGTTTTTCCCTTGTGAGCCTCTGCTTTGGAAGAAGCCACACATTTTATCCAGGCTGGAAATAAACCAGCAATAAAATTCCAAAGCAGCTCTAATAGCTCACATGAAACATTCTCCACCAACCTGTTTGTAGATTTTTTGAAACTCTTCACGCTGCTTCTTGCAGAAGTGGAAAGTGCCAGAGGGACAGATGTTGCCAATTTGAACTGTACAGGGGGAAGTTAAATATTGCTAAGCAACGGAGTGCTTGAGAGAGCATTTTTCGGAGAGGAGCCAAGGGAGTTATGCCTGGGAGCACTTGCAGCTTCTCATGGCTCGGTACGAGGGAAGAGATTAAAAGTTCTTTCCTGTCAGGGCTGATGCTGCCAGCACAAAAGACACCATAACCTATTGACACTGATTAGGGCTGACAAGGGAATGTATGAAAACAGGAAACCTCCCCTGCCATGTCGGAGGGCAGTAAGACATGTTCACAGAGGTAAGTGCACTGGGCACTGAGCCACCGGTGTCAGGGGTTGTCTTCGGCAGCAGGAGGTGAAACCCAGGCAGGCACCCAGCCCCGTGGAGGCTGGAGGGGGCCTTGCTGGGGTCCAGCTTTCACATCTGACTGGGAGCAGATTGCTGAAGGATGGGCTTGGCAGGGAGAGGAGGCTGTTTTCAGTGAGTCTCGTAATTGCTGCCTCATGTAAATGGAGTTAAGTTCTCTAGTTATTGAAGGGTGAGAGAGCTCATAAACAAGGTGAGTTGTGAAACACCTGTGTATGGCTGTGCTCCTCCCCGACCAAGCAGCACTTCATAGCTAAGAGCCATCCTGGAGGTCTTTCCTCTGGTGGTCCTGAATGCCACTGGAGATGTGTCCTCAGAGAGTGAATCTGCCCGTTTCAAGCCTCTGAATTGTTTTGGCAGTAGACGCATGGTGTCTTGCTCAAGAGATGTACTTTCAGTATTGACACACAGATTTGTCTTCTTCTATTGGTCATAACGTTAATACTCTCCTAATGCTATTTTGAGCACTTTGTGGTCTTTGATCTGATTCTTTGTATTGTTTGAGCGAAGGGAAACAGCGCATGCTTTCTGTTGCATTTCTTGCTTCATGGGATATTTTCCTGGCTATCAGTGAACCTCAGCGGAAGTGACCTTTTGCAGCTTAGGGGTGCTCCACAGAATAGTCTGCATCAACACAGTCATGTGGGTTATGACAAGTCTGGTGGTACTGCTTTTGCTTCTTGGGCACTGGTGACAGTGCTCTTGTCCCATACAGGTGATGCAGCAAGAAGGTGCTATGCTAAAGTATTGGTCAGCTCTCTGGTTTTCAATGAGCACTAAGGGGAGAAAAGTTTCCTGCTGTTTATGTGAGCTGGTACAATCCTGCATCACAGAAGGGCTTCCTGACCTTCCCTGGTAGGGCATGAAATTGCCAGAGCTCTCCAAAGTTTGACTATATCAATATGTTAGTTTTTGAAATTAATTCAGCAAGTGGTCATATTGTTGCCCTGGCACAGTGTAGTCTGTTTTCTATCAGTTGTGCCTCTCTTACTTGTTTCCTTGTGTGGCTATTCTTTGCTTTGAAGTTTCAGGTCTCATTTTGCATTTTCTCTGGTGTTTAACAGTGTTGCTGTCTGAATTATCTTTAACATCCTTTTCCCTGTCAAGATTTAGATACCAGTTTTCATCTTCATAGTGATGGGCATATATTACTTAGGCAATAAAATAGTGCTTTATTGTTTTAGGCAGCAGAATATTTTAATTCCTGGTTGGAAAAGGTGATATTCCTAACTTTTTGATCACCTGCTTTTCAACACACCAATTTCTCCTCTAAACTGTTTAGCAGTGTTACACTTTCTTGCCAATTTGTTCCATTGGTCAAATGGTTCATAAATGCCTTTTGATATTGAGGCCCTCTTTTTGTATGCAGTCAGGTGTAGCTAACAGTGTGAGACATGATCTTGGCAGTCCATCCTGCTCCAAGGGAAAGGCCTGGGTGCATTTCCCAGAGAGGCTGAGCCTCGGCCCAGCTGCCTTTGCATATACCCAACCACACGGGAAACAAACTGCAGCTGACATGACTTTGTGTTTGTTTCAGACAGACAAGGGCTTGATGCTGGAAAGTGTCCTCTGCCCTCTCCCTTCCCCACAGCTACCTTCATCTAGTAAAAGGCATTACTGCCTTCTATGAGTCCTGCTTCTCCAGGATATTGAATTCAATCACTCTGGCCTTTCTGCCAGTTCTTCAGATGGAGCTTTTCTGCAATCAAAGGAGGAACGAGCAAGTGTGATGTTTGCTTTGGCTGCTAAGAAAATACAGCTCAATAGTACTTGGCTTGTGGACTCATTTTTAACTGGTTATGAAATGTGACCTAAACTCCCATTACTTACAGAAACCCCAGTTTGGGTGACTTGTGCACTTTCCTTTGAAGATAAATAGTAACTATTGTTATTCAATACCTTACCATACAGCTTAGATTAAGCCACCATCAGAAATACTATCTTGGCTGGCTTATAAAGCTTCACTAAGTCAAAATATGTCCATTAAACAAAAACTAAAGCAACAAACTCACTTAAAGTTTTCAGATCTCTTTTTTGCTGCTTGAATTTAGAAAGAATAGCTACAAAATAACAATACTTGCTTTTTCCTTTTCTTGGGAGATGTTGAGAAATCTAAGTTTGTATATTAGCATAATTTTGAGAGAACTTACTTCTCTTGAATCAGAGCCTAAATTCAAATGTTTGATTTAATGCACTATTGAATTGAATAAACAAAGCACCCCCAAAGGGAAAAGTGAGTGAGCACTTCCTCATGACTTTTCAAGCTAACTGCTGCTGTATGTGTTTACAAGTATTTTTCTGTGTCTCTAGAGTGAGCCCACTGGCAGAGTGACAGAACGTTTTACAAGTCTATTGTAAAATAAACAATGTGTGGAACAATTCTGTTTTAATGCTGTGGTATATATTTCTTCTAGAGGTTGTATTTTTTAAATGTGGTATAAGAACACTTTCTTTTTTTAAATATGCCTTGTGCAGCTTGCATTTTGACTAGCAGTGGCTTATGAAGAGTGCTGTATGTTTGGGCAGATGTAGGGTGAATTGATGTAACAGGAGACAAAGTCGTGTCAGATTCGGATCCTGCTAACCTACTCCTTCTTATACAAGGAATGCTTTGGTTTCTTTCATCAGCCTGTCAGCTCACTGCTCTTCAGACCAAATTGTAATTCAGACTTGGCTGGACACCATCTGTTCACTAAAGGTGAAAGGTGTGGTATATTCAGCCTGAATGTTTTCACTTGAAGCAAGCGTTTATTACTAAAGGTGCTCTTGGCTGTCATGGTGCTTGTCTATTTGTGCTTTTCCTTTGTTAATCCTTGGCTGGGTGTGCTGAAGGAACACCATCTGTGCTCCACCAGTGCAGAGGACAGGCTGACCTCCCTTGCTCCTTGGTGTGCTGTGCTGCAGAGCAGGGTCAGCTCTGCACCTGCCCCTCTTTGCTGATAGAGCTGTAAGACTGCATATGTTTCCATACTGAAAGCAGGAGGAGAAGCAGTGTGGTATTTATTTTTCTCTTTGCTATGGTAGCAGTAACCCCTCGGGTATGTCCTACCCTTTCCTTAGACATTTCCTTAGACATTTCCTCGGGGCCTTCTGTGGTGCACACGTAGGGAAATGCTTGTCCAGCTTTCAGGGCTCTGGGGATTGCATGTGACACTATTGTGATGTAGAGCCTTTGCCTGAGGACATAAATTGCAGTATGCAGAGGTGTGGAGCCTAATCCATCATTATAAAGCTGCCTGCTCACATCCCTGAGCATTTTGCCATTGGTTCACGGTAACTTTTCACACAAATATTGGCATCATTTGAGCGATTATGTATGAAGAACAGTATAGGCAGTGAAACAATAACACAGAAAATCTGGAAATAAGCTGCTTCCGGAAAAGATGCAGAAAGCTTTTCCTTAGGCAGAAGTTGGTTGTTGTTTTGGTGCTTCTTCTAACCATCTCCCTGTGTTTGGATTTTAATTACAAGCCATTCAGGCAGTATGTTAAATAAGCCAAAAAGCCTCTCCTTTCCTCCAGAGTACAAACAAGGAGGGAAACAGTGAAGTGACCCTCTCCTATCCTCTCAGCATTGCTTTGCTTCCTGACAGCTTTTTGAGCCTGGGAGGCTCATGGCCCATAGCCTTCCTATTACACCTGGCTAAGAAGAATCACTTCTCAAATGCCAGCCAGGTACTTTAGCTCAGCACCTCCTGCCTCGCTTAACTGCAGATGAAAGCTGTCTGTGACACCTCTGGAGTGCCTAAGCCTGGCCATAAAGAATTTCTGAGTCTTGGGAAACACTGTCTGCAGTCTTTAATGCAGAGTTTAGGGAATGATAAAATGTTTATTAAGGAAGGTTACGTTTTGAATCGTAACAGAGGCAAGTGTGTTCTATATGGATTTTAAATACTAATTAATTGTAGACAGGTTGTTCTAGGCACAGCATGAGTAAAGCAGGTCCTAGAAGGCTGTGTCTAGCCCTGACCTCTGTACCTACCTGGCAAGGAAGCTGAGGGTGCTGTGGGCTTTTTGCTGAGTGCACAAAGCTGTGAGGAGAGAACGAAAGTGTCTGTGTGTTCAGACAAGTGCTACCAAACATCTCCTAGGAACAGGCCTTGTCAATCTTGAACACTGCTTTTCCAGCCGAAAGTTTAAGTTAAAAAAAAAGGTTTTAAGTTTCAACAGATAGTTTTGTATACTGAAAAGAGTGACCGGGTAACCAGTGGACAGATCTTCCTCTGGCTTTCTGCCTTCTTTGGCAAGATAGGGGAGCTTTCCAAGAGACTTGTCCAATATTTTGCCTCCAAGGGGATAACTTTCATCTGTGTATTCATCTGTGTATGCATGATGATGATAATAATATGGCATTTTGCTGTCCCAATCACAAAACATTAAAACTAGAAGTAGTCTTTTTGCATTTAGGTCAGTTGTAAAACAATGGCGAAGGTTGCCTTTGCAAGCGAAAGGATATCCTGCTATTTTTCCCCCCCCCAGGTTAAGTTCCTTGGTTTGGAACCATTTAAAAATATTTTTTCAATTTCCATTAAAGTTTAAAAATAGCATATAGGCTCTTTGTGAGTTAAGAACTCTGGTTGCTTAAGGAGAGAGGTACACTCCCGTTCTTTCAACAAATACATTTTCTTTTTTTTTTTTTTTTTGCTTTGGGAATACTATTCTTGGATCCACTAACAAGTATCCCTTTATTCACAACCCTCCCACTTTGCCTTCTCCTTTGATGCAATGCTCCTGGTGGCTACTGCCTTCTAGCTCCCTCCAAGCTGTGTGGTCTGTCCCAGGCAGCAGCAGAGTTGTGCTGGACTGGGACTGGTGATGCTGCTCGGGGCTCCAGCCTGCCTCTTCAGTTCCTTTGTTTTCCAAATTTTCTTTTGCAGTGGTGGTAATACAGGGAGGTACCGTGAGGCACTGTTTCCAGATGGACTAATAAAAGGTCTTGGTTCAGAAAAGCAGTCCTCTTAAGTATTACAACAGTGTGAGAGCCTGCATCTCCAAGTCTTGTTTACTGAGTCATTAAGGGGAGGAGCACCAAGTGCCACCACTGCCATCATAAATCTAACTCGGCTTGTTTTCCAAGAGAAAAGTGGTGTTTGGAAAGAGAAAACATTTCTGAGAGATGGCAGCACTTAATTATTATCTGAGGTGATCCCCAGAACCACAGGATGCCTCTCACCACCAAAGCTCACAATTTCCTTGATGGTCTTAACAAACGTAGTTACTGTTTTCTTTTCTTTCATTGTATCAGCTGCGGTGACCAGCTTTTCTTCTGGAGCAAGCTAGAAGTCAGGCTCCTCAAATTGCAAGGAGGTGGCATTGGAAATGAGAACATACCTGAAATCGTGGCTTGCTGCTCTTACTCAAATGCTTTTCATAGTTAAATTCAACACTTAAATTGAAAGACACCTTGTGTTTGTTCTGCAGGGAACAGGAGGACGCAACCTCAGCCTTTTATGGACACCATACCTACAGATTCACATTAAGCATTATTAGAAATTATTTACTGGAAGGACTTTAAGGGGACAGTAGGTAAGAAAGTTTTGTAGGATTGAGTCAAAATTAGATTTTTGGGAACTACTATACAGATGGTAATTGCAGTGGGGAGGTGCTTTTGTATGGTGTTTCTTTAGGCAGAACAATTTCCTGGTGAAATAATCAGCCTTGGCTGGAGTCCTGGTCTGCATGGCTACATGCAGGTGGTGTTGCTCTTAATTTTCATGTTTAGTTTATTTTGATTTCAACTATATTATTATTAGATGAAAGCTAGCAAGAGAGGCACACATTTCTTTCAGCAGCTCAAGATTTGTAAAGAATCCCTCATTAAAGCATATCAACAGCCACATATCAACAGCCCATTCCCCCAGGACACGAACCCCTTTGCTGCTTCAGTCGAAGAAAGACAAAATAGAGATTTGTTTTTTCTTATGCTGTTTGAACACAAGGAGGTCCGTGCATTTATTTTTAGATTGAGCAAAATAATCCATCTCAGAGTCAGAAAAGCGTGTAAAATCTTTAAAGAATGTTTTATTTCCTCCAGGCACCCACACGGGAACAGGACAGTACAACCATTGTTTGCTGAGCATTTTGATGTAAAATGCTTAAATTGCCAGGATCATTCAGTGTCAGCTGAAGAAAGTTCATGGGAATGGTTTGATTTGTTTTCAAACCCTCGACAAGGGTGGTGACAAGCTGGAACTGCTGTCTTATCTCGTGAGCTGAGCTCCTGGGTTGATGCTGGGGCAGAAGCAGGAGGGTGATGAGGGATTTTTTGGTGGAATAGCTTTGGTGTTGCCTTGGAAAAGAGAGGAGTGGGCTCAAAGGGGTTAAGTGTGCCTGTATAACTGTCCACAGGGAATCTGGCTACATGCAAGCTGCTGGTTAAACCCTTGTGCCCACAGCGGACCTGAAATAGCACCCAGAGAAATTATTTTAGAAGGCTCCCATGGACTTTGAGACTGCTGGATTGGATTTGTAGTCTACAATGAAGTCTTGTGACTTCAAGCAAGCAGCATAAACATGAAAGTGAAAACAAATGCATTTATAGTGTAATTTTTAAGATTTTGCCTTGCTAGATGAGGAAGAGTCCTTCTGTACATTTCTGTGGTGCCTCAGCATTGTTTTAGTGTGCACAAAGCAAAACGCATAAACGGGTTTTGTTTTTCATGAAATAGAGAAGTGAAACTTAACGTGGTAAGCAATGTCAAGCAGATCTACTTTAGCTTTGCTTTGATTTCCTGGAATTATTCCAGTCTCGTTCCATTAGGTTGAAGAACTAAGTTGGTGAGAGGGGAGACACAGGATGTTGTTTGTTTCTGCTCATCCTTCGTAGCTAACCCCACCCAGCAGGCTACCTGCAGCTAGCACAAAACCTGAGCAAGTACATCCCCAAACATATATTTTTTTACAGCTGCTGCAGCATGTGGTACTTTGTTACTACTTTCCACAAAGATAATCTGATAACAAGGTTTTTTATAAAATTTCAGTTTTCTCTTTCAGTTTTCTTTGTGTTTCATTTTCTCTTTTTGTCTCTCTGTACTCTATCTTCCTGTGTATTTTTTGTTGTGGTTGTCATGTTATTGTTGAAATGGGGCTAGCTTTCTTCTTCTGTGCTAAAAATGATGTGTCTAGTGGTAATTTTTAGCCTCCTGTGAAAATTAATCCTGCTGATAAAATTGCCTTGCCCTCTCACGGGTTTGTCCTTTTCTGACTGCAGCTTCCTGAATTTCCTGGAACAGCTCAAGCTACTGTTAGAGGGACTCAGCTGCCAAATAGTACCTGTATGTTATTTGACAGTAGTAATGAAAAATGGCCTGCAAAATCTCTAGCTGTAATTTATGAAGCCAGTCATTAAAGACAGACTGAGCTCTGTACAGTTTGAGTTTTTAAACAAATGATGTCTAAAAAGATTTCATTATGATAATGATAGTGTCTTTTTATTGTATATTTTTGAAATGAACCTTTTTGAGTTTAATACAAAAATAGCACCAAACAAAACCTAAATACATGCAGGTATTCCCCCACTGACATGTGAGGGAAGTGTGAAGTCAGGGAAGGGATGCTCTCATCCTTAAAATACAGCTTGTTTTGTAGTGTTTGCATATTCTTTAATCTGATTCATTATTGATTTAATCTAAAGCTCACAGGCAATAGTGCAAAGACCTACATATCTTGGTAAGTTTTAGCTCACACTCCACATTTTTCCTTTTAAAATTACTAGTACTTTTTTCATGAACTTTAAAAAAGGAAGAAACAAAAAACCCAGTCCCTACAATTTCGAAAACTGAAAGGAATCAGAAGAAAATTATGTGTTGTCTGCCTGCCTGCATCTCTCTTATTTGATGCAATTTTGCTGCTTTTGTTTGCTCTTCATCACGGTGCCTGTTTCCCCTGTGCAGTCAGTTCTCCAGTAGGTCTCCAGTAGGCAGGGGTCTCCTTTATTGCAGCAGCTGCGGTAGCAGTGTTTTCCCTTTGTATATTCTTGCAAAAACACACTTGCTTACAAATGCAGGCGACATAGCCGAATCTTTCTAACTTTCAAGTATGCTTGTTTTGGGTTACCCACATGTCCTTCGGAGCTCCCAACTCCCTGCAGCATTGCAGATGGTGCAGAAATGAGGGAGAGGAACTGCTGTGCTGTGCCAGGCTCTGGCTCTTCCCCACAGCCCACTTGCTGTGCAGCCTGGATGCCGTGGTGGGCGAAGCCCTGCGGAGCGCCCGGGGCTTGTTCCGTTCTGTTCCCAGCACCGTGGGCTCTGCAGCCCCACAGCAGAGCAGCCAGCTGGCTTCAAAATCTCTGCTCCTTGTGTGTGGGCTCTTACTCATCTCCATCCTCCACCGTTGTTGCGTCGGCACAATGTTTGCTTTGGAGTTCGTGTTGCTCCCACGAGCCAAGGCACCGATCTGCGGATGGGGAGAGTTGTTGTGGTGGCAGGCAGTGGCAATTTGGCTTCTTCCTCAGAAGGTGGAATTGGATTCACTGAAGTGGTTGGTGGTGCCAGAGCTGAGGAAGTTGTGTTGTGTTAGAAGGGGTGGATGCTGATAGAACCTGTGGGTTGAAAATGAAAGTGTGCTTTTATGCCCCAGAGAGCTATTGAGGTTACAGAGTTTCACCAGCGTGTGCTTCAAAACTGAGTCATCACTTTTGGTCGTTTCCAATCCGTTCAGCTACAAGCAATTAAAGACCCCCTGTTCCATAGTTTGGGGAACACAACACCTTGCACTAGGTTAGTGCATGTGGGAAAATATGACACAATCTGTGTGCTTTTTAGGGAAAAGAAAATTTGCTGCTAGGAAAGCATACACTGATTGCATGGGAGGTCTTCTTTGTGTCTGTTTCATAATCTAAAATGCCCATTTCATAAAGTTTTCAAAATTACTATTTTCAAGTTATACAAGCATTTGATACAATATAAGAGATACTTCAGATTTGTAAAATGCAAAGAATTGTAACATTTATATTGTGGTATGGAACATTAAAACGTCCTTGGCAGAGAATCTGCTTGGTGTCTGGTGTTCCTCAAAATAGTGTGTGAAAACCTTTGTGAATTTACATGTTTATGTTGATCAGCAAGATGATTTGAGCTTCAGACTTTGGCAGCCTTTTTCAATACATGGCAGAACATTATTGCATCCATCATCAAGATTAGTAGAGGTTTGGTTAAAATACATCTTGTCTCTTTTGTTGGCCGGTTCATTTTGGAAATGTGCTCTGTGTGTGTGTGTGCATCTCACATCTATCTATAGTGCAGAGAAGATGGATTTTTAATGACAAGAAATGCAGGTGGAAGGTTGCTTTGGAGAATAAGTTTGCGTGCTATTGCTAGTATGACTTGTGTGTGAGGACAAGAGTGCATCTAATATGCAAGATCTCCTCCTGCTCTGACTGTTTAAGCACAGATGGGTGAAGTGAGGACAGGATGGTACTTTCAGTCTGATTTTTTTCCTGCCTGTTTTCAAAGTACCCCTTCACACATATGCAGTTTTGTGATCTTTGTTGCATTCAAGTGACAATGACTGTGCAGTTGACATGAAAAATTTAAAACTAGATATTTCTACTCAGGTGTATGAAAGCATAGTATTAAATGTGAGGCCGCTGGAAATGTGAATTTTTGGGGGGTTTTCTTTGGGTTTTTTAGCATGAGAGCAGTTGACCTTCTCTACTGATGGTTGTGGTGACAAAGCTCTCGTTAGGAAACAAAGAAAACTGACAATAGGACATGAAACATAATTGGCTTTTCTCATCCTTTCTGCACTGCCTGCCTGGGTTTTCTTGGTGCTAATAACTCAGTCTGAGGTCAGGCAAAGAGCAGTGGTTGGCCTACTTGAGCTCCAAACACATACTTTTCATGTATTGATTGGGAGGAGATACCAGGTAGCACGAGAAGCGCACATGTGTTGTAGCTGTTCCTCACCTGCACCACCTGGGTATCTGAGGCACCAGTTTGACCCGAGATGAAGGAGACAGACAAGCAAGGGCCTTGTTTGTGCACAGGATGTCAGAGGGACAGCTCCAAATGGGCTGTGACAGCAGAGGCACGCCAATAGCAGGAATAAGCAGTTGGGTGGAAATTGCTGAGATGAGAAGGAACAGAAAGGTCTGCAACACCTTAATGCTTGCCTGAGAGGCAGGCTGTATCCAGTAAACATCTCCTTCCAGACCTCCTGCCCTCATCTTTGTGCACACTCTATGCCGTTACTGCCGCTGGCCTTGTTTGAGCCCACGCATCTCGGCAGTGTCACGTGGTGGCTTCTGAAATAATGCATGGCCAGCTCTCTCTGGGAGATGATTTTTTTGACATCCTGCTTGAAACTACTCTGCCACATCCTCCTCATGAGGCAGGCTATTTAAAGACCAGGGAGAAAGTTTCAGCCCCACCACATGAGAGCTGTACGGTGCTTCAGCTCCACTTGGCACATTTAGCAGAATGGGATAAAGATGTACTTTAATTTTTAATGGAATATCTTTTCAAAAAGAAGCAACCTTAGAAGTTCTTCATAACAAAAAAAAAAAAAAAAAAAAGGCACGGCTTATTCACTGTCG
>JAWWEW010000131.1:14908493-15266967 GCA_035583185.1 Anabacerthia variegaticeps | reverse complement strand
GAGTGCCCTTCCTCCAAAGGCCCTGGACACGCTGCCTCGTGTCCCTGCTGCCAGCCCCAGCAGGGTGGCCCTGGGCAGGACCAGGCACCCGAGTCCTCCCACCCACCTGTGCCTGGCACTGCTGCTGGGCTGCTGCTCCTTCACTGGAATTCCAGTCCACTGGTGCAAAGCCAAGCCAGGTGTGATACAAAACCGTCTCCACTGTAACCTGGAGTCAGAGCTGGCTTTGGGACCAGCTCACAGGATCCCAGTGCCTGGGTCTGAATCTGTGTCACCTCTTCCCTGCTCACGCTGGGAAAATGCCTGTGGTTCCCAAGCCAGTGGTGCTGATCCTGAGGAGACCATTCCTTGATATCAAACGCTGTTCGGAGATACTGAAGTCCTAGTGGAGCAGTTTGGTTCCTGGGATTCACTTCCCTTGCTGTTGCAAAATCATGATGCCTCAATTGCTCTCAAGAAGCTGTTGCTGGGGCAGTGTTGGAGCTGAAGGGGAGCTGTGCAGAGGTGCTCACTGGCTGCTCTGTGCTGGTTGGGGTTGCACCATGAGGACTCTTGCCTAGAAGTCTGGTATCATTTCATGTTTCACCAGACAGCCTGTGTTCTTGCCTGTTAGGAATGAATATCACTATTTTTGTAGCAACCATGGAGAAGCATGTACGAATACATGAAGAGGTAGATCTGTGTGAATCTCTGAAGCGTGAAGCTTCTCTGTGTTTATCAACAAAAATCCTGATAGCTGCTCCTCTCAATCTCTTTCCAGGAAATGACCCGCTCATGGCCACCTCCCCTGACAGCTCTTAATACGCCTACTAAAGCAGAGCCTTCCAAATTTCCATTCCCAACAAAGGTAAAACACACTCTTCTTGCCAGGACTTTTGGTAAATTAGAAGAGAGCTTTTTGGCTCTTGCATGTGTAGATAAAGGCTGTTAGGAGGTATTGTCTTCAGAAGAAGTCTGATAAATTAAAGGACAATGGGAATGAATGAAAAATGCTTCAGCAACTTACACTGTTGTTGTGGTTGTGGTCTTCAAATGTAACTGCTTTTCAGAAACATTTTAAGTATCTCCTCTGAAGAACAAAATACATTTTATCTTTATTGTCAACAGCAATATTTGCTGACTGTGTTAAACAGAAGTGTTTGGCAGCTCTTATAAAACGTTTAAAATATTTCTTTAAAAATGCACATACCCCTAATGTGCTAGCAACACATTTTTGGTGGCAGTAGTACATATTTCTGTCCATGCTAAACTGCATCAGGCCATCTTAGACTATTGGGCACTTGAAAGTCAAGCTTTGACAAGCTAGTCCATATATTTATTACAGTGACACATGGAAAACAAATCATTGGTACACTGCTTTTAAGAGAGAGCTGGTTTCTTTTATTCTCAATTTGCACTTCATCCTTTCGTTCTAGGAATTGCAGCCTGAGGGATCTGTAGCACAAGATCAGAGTAAGTAGAAATCCAAAGAAAACAGTTATACATGTATTGACAGATAATTTTGTGTGTTGTGTGCCATATGTTGCAGAGAACATCAAATGTTTACCTTGATTAACAGGCGTGTGTTAGTCTGCTTTGTTGAACAGTGATGAATTTAGAAACAGCTTAGGAGATTGTATGCATTCATTATCTAGAAATCAAGGCCACAGTTCAGCAGAGGACAAACAGTATTTCATTAGGAAACCTCATTTGTAGTAATGAATAATCTCAATGGCAAATAATTATGTCCTAGAAGAAAGTGACTAGTCTAATCTGGTGCTCAGAGACCATGGGGTAAAATAGGCTACAAGGAAGCCCAATAAAACCATCCTATTAATTTTTGGTTTACAGAGCGGTATGGCACACCTTCCGAAACATTGCCTAGTTCTCATCCCAGAACGTCGTAAGTAACTAAATTCTGTTCCCATCTCTACTGTGCAGTTAGTTAAAAGAACCTGGAATGATCTAAAATTTGGATTACTTGATGGTTGTGGAGATTAAGGTTTTATAAGTCTGATTTTTCATAGAAAACTTTATTACAGGCAGTTTTCACCAACAGAAATATTATTGTTTTGTGATGAAATCATGGAATTGTTTAGGTTGGAAAAAACCTTAAAGATCATCCAGTTCAACCCTTAACCTACCAATGCTGAGTCTGCTAAACCATGTCCTGATTATGATGACTGTGTAAAAACAACAACAAAACCGAAGGGAAAAAACCTAACTACTAATGTACCAGATTAAAGGTTTTTTGTTCTTTTAGTCTGTGGCACTTGATATCATACTTTTGTGCTCTTCAGCCTACTAATAATGCATCCAACTGACATAAATTATAAGGGATACAAGCTGAATCTGATCAAATCTGGATATGGTTTTGAAGCCTGGGAGGACTAGTAGAGCTACAGCTACAAAAACTGCAAAAACTAGGGTGAAATTTTAAAGCAATTGCATGATATAACTTTCTGCAATTGCCCAAGAAAAAGCTTTCAAAAAAGTGTTGTCCCAATTGTATTTTTATTTTAAAACAAAAACACACAAAAATTTCAAAAGTATTTTTTTAAAATGCTCAATTTATATTCAAATAACATAATTGCAGTGAGGTGAAGATAAAATTTCTATAGTGTATTTTAATTGTGTGTATATATATGTATGTAAATATGTATGCATGATCACAACAAAAGTTTTATAAGGCAGGAAGGTGCCAACTAATAAATTAATTGCTCCAATAGAAAATTTTAAGTTGTTGGATAAAATATGGTACTGTCCTTGTAGGTGAAAGTGGTTATCCATTAATTAGGTTAATTACAGAGGTTGTTTGAAAGCAGTTTTGTGTGGGCTGACATCAGTCTTTCAGGATTAACCTGGCCAGATGGTAGCATTGGGAGCTTCTGAGCCCTGAGTGACAAATCTTTCCATGTGTGGAAGGCTCAGGGGTCTATTGCCAAACCATTAAATGCCTGTCAGTTCGTGTGATGCCTAAAGATCTCATGTTACTCCATAGTATGTTGTTCCATGGGAGGCTGCAACCTACAGACTACAAAGCTTACTCCACTTGTTTTCCTTCTCCTTATCATGAATCATTTAATTAAAAAGAAAATAAGGCTGGGCTAGTCACAAGTAAGAGGAAGAGCATGTCTCCATATTGGTTGAGACTGTAGAATTTTGCACTCAAGCTCTGTAAGATCTGTAAAATATCCCTTTTCCTACTGTTCCAACATAATGCAGAGGAGCCATTTGCTCACAGGGAGTGTAGGCTGGTGTCTTGTTAAGCACTCAGCTATTCCCTTACTCCCTTCCTTATTCTGCTCCTCTTTCTTTCAGCCCAGCTTACTCCTGAATGAGGTCTGGCAATTTTCTTTGCACGATTAAAAAGCGTAGTTTCAACTGCTCTCAGCTCTGCCTTCCTCCTCAGCTACCCTATGACCATCATCATTATTTCAACTCTTTTGAGCTGCTTGTGAAAATCCCTTTAGCGCTTGAGTCAGTTTTCCAGGCAGCAGAGAAAGAATAATTTTTTCCTGTAGACAAGAATTGGAAAAGACTCCTCTCTTAGCCCAAAGGGCCAGAATTGTAAATTTGGCATGGTATGTAGCTCTGTTCTTTGCCAAAGTCCCCTCTCTGCTCAGCATCCTCGCTGGGCACTTCAGAGCCAGCACTCATCTGCCAGGGACGTGCATACCCACAGTTGACAGAGGCAGTGGAAGCAGGAGGAAAAGGGTGGCTTGGCTTTATGTCCAAAATGAAGTCAAGTGAAATTTGCCCAAGGACTTCTCGTGCATCTTTGCCTTGAACCCATGCCTCCCTTCTTTTTTGTGTTTGTTTTCCTTGGCACAACGGGACTGGCTTTCTTTGCTGTTCAAAGCGCACGTGACTGTCTGAAAATTCAGCTGCGTGGAGTAGCTTGTGTTGCAAAGTGTAGCTGGCTGAAAACAAACAGCATTTGTGCTGGTTAATTAGAAGTTGAAATCCCAAGGCATCTGTCGGCCCAAATTAAGCATTCTGCTTTTCAGAGCGTGCCCGGGTTTCCCAGATGGCTTTTATTCTTGGACGCAGCCCCAGAGTTCGCACCTGGTTGCACTGGAATGGGAACAGCCCCTCTTTTAAAAGGGGAGATGCCAGCTCATTCTTGGTGATGCATCTTTAACCTGGCTAGCAGAGAGGGACCAGCCTGTGTTCTCAGTGTGGCTGTTTGGCAAGTGATATTGATTTTAGTGCTGCTTGTCTCTCTACAAGAGCTCTCTTTAAATAGCTTTGCAGGGAGATTAATGGTGTGTATATAAGCTGCAAATGAACACGTCCTGCAAATGAAAACTTGGCACCTATTAACTCATGGTCTAATTAAAGCATTAAAATTAAGGGGGATTTATTTTTTTAAACTAAGCTATCTAACAATTTGTTGGAACCTTGTTTTGGGGAAAGTGGCTTTGTTTATCCTTGCAGCAGTATGACTCATTTGAAGTTTTATTGTTCTTTCTTGTTCCTAAATTGGGCTTAAATACTTGCAGTGTTCTTTTATGGTGATGCATTTTATTTACTGGCAGCTCAGCTGGAAAGGGCAGTCCTTTTTATTAGAAAGAGTTAAATAAGATTTAAAGGAAGACCTTCATGTCCCAGTTCATGGCAGGGGTTGAACTAGCTGATCTTTAGGGTCCCTTCCAGCCCAAACTGTTCTATAATTCTATGATTACCCTCTTACCTCTAAAGGAAATAAATCTGTAGTCCACAATTCTTAAAGCAAAGCAAAACAAAAACCAAAACCACTTTCAGAACATGGAAGTTTCTTCACGATCACCTTTGAATGGCTACTACCCCTAAGGAGTTATAAAAGAAAATAAAAGAATTCACTGAGATGCCAGTAGACATTTGGCCAGACTGACCAGAAGTGTGAAGAGGGTCTGTATTGTTGCTGTTCCTCTCTTTTCCCTTGTTGTGCCTCACCTGTCTGACAGTGAGCTTCAGCCCTAGCCCACATGCAGGATTGCTGCAGGTTGCCAGCTGTTTGCCTTCTGTAGGAAACTCAGGGGTCTCATTTTCCAAGGTGGTGTCTCATAGTGTTTCCCTTCAGTGTTTAAAAGAAGAGATAAGATGTGATTTCCACTGAGAAGGTGTGTGAGGAGATGAGGCAATAGAGAATAGTTGTAGGGGAATGATAGTCAAAGTCCCTGAACAAAGGAAGTACCAACTTTCTCCACAATTTTCCAGGGTGATGTTGTTCACTGGAGATCACTCATATTTGTTTTCTTGCTGTAAAATGTGTTGCATGAAGAGTTGGAGACTTATTTTTCTTATTTAGCCATAGAGGCTCTCTGTGAGAAATGTTTTAATTTGAAATGAGATTGAAATAAACAGTTTTGACCTGATTGATTAAAATCCCTGTGCTGGTTTCCAAGCTTTTTATCCCATTTTTGGAAGGACACTTGAGTAATTCTCTGGGTTGAGGAGCCAGATGCCAACTAGTTTCAAGATCTGAATAACTATAATTCTAAATAGCAAGAGTTTTGCCTGACTATTTTCCAACATTCTTTTGCGATGCCTGCATGATTGCTGAAGAGGGGGATAACAGTTTGGGAGAACAAATCCTCCTCTTCCAGCCTTTTAAGGACCTTGGTAATATATTGAAATTGCAAACAGCAGTTATCACCAGCAGGCAGAGGAGTAAGGGATGCTTTTGGAAGCATTTGTAGGCAGCATGCTGTCCTTTCCAGCATTAATTAGTAAAAGAGCTTGTGCCTCCCCACTTGTGAACTTCTTTGGGTGTCTGAACTGCTCAACATTACAGTTATTGCTAGGATGGGCAGGATCATGAAGTCCATTATGTAGAGAAGAAATAGGAGCTAGGCTTGACTTTGGCATTTCCTTACACGTGTGTGGTAAGAGACTTCAGCAGCAAAATGAGAACTCCTGTGGCAGGAGAAATATTCTCAACCCCTGAGTGCAGAGAGCGTGAACATGCACAGCTTCTGGTGCAAAGATGATGCTTTCTGTCCCTGGGGGAGCCAGTGCAGGCTAAAAGCATGTGAGTCTCTTACTGTACAATGATCAGAGCTCTTCCACCCTGTGGTGTGTGCTGGGCAGCCTTTTCTGAGGAGCATTCCCCTCACTGAACTTGGGCTTTGTTGTCTGTAGATGGCAGCCATTGCTGTGGACCTCCTTTGCAAAATATCCCAAGGCCAGTTGAAAAACAGTTAAAAAAAAAAAAAAAAGAAAAAAAGGCATTTTAACCATTCATTGGGGTAATGACAGGGTTTAGTAGTTCAAGCATGCCAAATGTTCAGGAATGATGTGAGATTTCTTTTGGCAAACACAAACCAAATCTATTTCAGTGTCTGCTGGTTGAAAATGTGTCTGCCTTGGCTGATATTTTATCTTCTGGTTGTCTTTCAGAATGCTCCAGGACGACCTGCAGCTCAGTGATAGTGAAGAGAGTGGTGACGACCAAGTCGGTTTTAGATGTTTTATACACTAGGCACACAGACCTCCCTTTAAACCATCACCGCTTGTTGCGTTGTTCTGAGTTCTGTGAGCTAACCTTTCCTCCCCCTCTCCTCTTTGTTTTTGTGAACAAAACAGGTTGTTGAAAAGTCACCTTCCTCACTTGCTCCTCCAAGGTACAGGCTTGTTCCCAAACTACTAGCTAGACCACATAAGGAGAAAAACAAAACTTTTTGTGTATGGGGTAGATGGGTAAGGGTTCCTGATTTCTCTTGTAGCTACAGGCTTTGGTTTCTCACTGCTTTAAGTGTGTGTTGGTTTTCCACAAAGTTCCAATTAGACATGAATAATCGAGGATTTCACCTTTGAACCAGAACTGTATTTCCTTGGCTGCTTCCTTCTTTTTTCCTCTTCCCCTCCACCAGTGTGTGTGTGGATCACACTGCGGCTAACAGGATTTTCAGTTACAGTAGCAATGGGTGAGATGCGAGTCCAGTTTTTAGTTCAGAAGGGAGCCCAAAGCAGGGAAAGAACAGAAAAGGGTCAGGAAAACTAACTGAGGCTGTTTCAGGTCCTCCTGATAAGGCAGCTGACTGTAAGCAGTTCCTGCCATGTGCTGTCAGTCAGAAGCAATAGGTAGACTGAATGGCCACAAGTCAGCATTAGAACAAGAAAGGTGGAGGAGCCCAGAATTTTTCCTGTAGGAGAGCACTGCCATACATTTTTGGCTTGGTATTTATATTCTTCAAGCACAGGATAATGACCTACAAAGTCAGACTTACAGAAGAGCGCACTGATTTTTGGTACGATCTGTGTGTCTGCAAACTCGTAAAATAAGCATTCTCGTGACACCAGTCTTGAATCAGCAATGAGCTTGCCTCCAAATCATGCAAATGTGTTGATGATGATGTGGAAAACTGTTTGCAAAGTGAAAAAAACTAAAACAAAAAACAAACTTAAACTTTGTAAGCCCAATGGAAAACAAAAAAGCTGTGCATAAAAGTGACAGCTCTCCCTTGATTCCATCCACTTCCATTGTCAGTGTGGAGGAAAACACTTGATTAGAGGAGGGTGTTGCAAGAAATGCTGATGCTTGATATGGCTGTTAATGAAGTGGTTACAGCAGCTTGACCAAGCAAAACAGATGAAGTGAAAATTGAAGGGGGGGAATAGAAAAAACAGAAACCATCCTGGAATATATGTTTCTGTCTTGTTCACATTCATTGAAAATTTTTCATTTTGAGGTTTGGGACTTTCAGAAAAAGTACTGGTCAGTTTTGGTGGGTTTTTAAACTTTGGTTGGCTAAATGCAGCTCCACATTGTAGCAGTGGCATCTTGCTTACATATTTGACTGGGCTGGAGTTGAAGGTTTTATTATTTCCAGCAATTTTTTTTATTCCAGTTCTTTATTTTTTTGGGTATGGTAGTATATTTCTCTGGACTTCTTCCCTCTTGTCTCAGTGCCAAAACATGGGGTTTTAGTTTTATTTTTGAATACTCACATGTCAATATAATAAGTAAGTAACCTTCACCCATGCTGCTTTCTAATTTTATCTCGTGGTGGCCTTGCAGTTCCTTACAGTCTCAGCCCAAGAGTGTGGCATCAGCACATTCCAGCAGCCCGGAGTCAGGGAGCACCAGTGACTCAGACAGCTCCTCAGACTCGGAGACAGAGAGCCACTCCACTGACAGTGAAGTGAACGACCCTCCAAGAGCACCAGCACCTGAGGTGAATACAAATAAAACAATGAGGCAGCTTAACACAGCCTCTGGTCTCAGACTCAATGCAGTGAGGACAGGAGACCTGAAATACTGTCATTGTTCAGATGTCCCCCTGACATTTTTTGCTGCATCACCAGACTCTTCTTGCCCTTTGCTTCCCTTCTAGAGTTTGTCAATTAAATAACACTTAGTAACAGCATAATTAGACTTTCAGGTGCCTGACCTTGAACTGTTCCCCCTTCTCCTTTGCCATTGTTGTCTAGCACTCCTGAAGAAATAGGTGCCTTCAATGGCAAGACACAAGCAAGGTGCAGATGAAAAGCACAGCTGGTCTGGGGCGTTTGGGGCCCACCTCTGCCTGTGCAGCATTTCTGGGTGCTGAGGCCATGGGTTGCTGCTGCCTCCCTGCAGCTCCTGTGCCTGAGTGACAGATTCAGCTTCTCCCAGCTCACAGCTGAAGGGATCAGACCTGCAGGAAGGGCTGGAATGTGCTTAGTCTTGCTTCTGTTGAATTTGGCTTGGGTAATGGTGCACTGGCATTTCTGAGGATTTTACTGGGGAAAGCAGACAAACAGAAGTTGGTGCCTTAAAGTTTCATAATTGAGACCATGCATTTTTTAGAAATCTGCTGCAGAAGTGCTCGTGTCTCTTTCAAACAGTTCCTCCAGCTTGCAAAACATTCTCAGACCAGTGGGAAGTGCATGGTTATATCTGCTGACCACAACTGATGCAAACCAATCCACTGGCAGTTTTGAGATATTCTTACAAAGCCCAGGAAACTTGTAATTTATTTCTTCTCTCCTGTCTCAGCTATAGTTTTCTTTCTTTTATCTCAGAGGTGCATGAAGAGGGAGAATTTTATGTGCTGAAAACAGACTTTAAGAAGGCCTATCTTTCCATCTCACCCTAATACTCTTTACCAACCAGCAGTTCAGTTATATACTTTACCCACTCCATTATGGGTGCCTTTGAAAGGAACCGGATGTTACACTTCTCCTCTTATACCAAATTCTTCCTCATTTGTCCTGAAAATTCCAAGATGTAGGATCCTTCTCACTCTCCTGAAGTTCTAGTTATTTACCATTGACCATTTTATCCTTTTTCTCTTCAGGAAACCACCCATCCATGATGCTCTAGAACAAGTTAGTGCATGTGGCCTGTTTGTTTATAGTCAGCCCTTTGCATGTGCAAGCAGACACTTTAAGGCTCTAGGCAATAGTCTCTGGGCTCTGGTAAGCTGTGCTGGGGTGGGCATCAGTCTTGAATCCTTCCTTTCTCTTTTTGTCTGCAGCCCGAGCCACCAACTTCTAATAAGTGGCAGCTCGACAACTGGCTGACCAAGGTGAACCCACCAGCAGTGCCAACAGAGAGTCTCAGTGAAGTTGCCCACGGGGATGGACGTGAGGAGGGCAAGAAGCAGGAGCGGGGCATCAGCAGCAATTCCTCCCATAGGTGTGCTGAGCCAAGGGAGCCTCCTCACAAGAACCAAATGGCCAGGGCTCCTCAGGACATTCATGTGCCAACCAAACGCAGCTGCCAGAAGCCCCCTGTGCACACTGAGGAGCCCTCAACCAGACAGACTGTGGGGAACAAGGGGCCCAGCAAGCCCCTGGTGCATGAGGGGTCCAAGAGAGGCCTGAAAGTGGAGAGTGACCCTGGTCCTTTGGAGGTCAGAGACCAGTCTTCCAAGGACAAGCCAAAAGTCAAAAAAATAGTCAAGCCAAAATCCACTGAGAGAAAAGACCTGAAGTCAGCACTTCAAGAGCCCTTTGAGAAGAGGAAGCACAAGAGCTCCCACCAGGCCAATGCCAAACCCCTCTTGGACCCCAAGCTCATGGGAGATGCCCAGGCACATGATGCTCTCAGTCCCCTTCCTCAAGGTCAGAGCACAACCCCCATCAGGACCAGCAGCCACAGGCCTCAGGATTTGCACAAGGAGAAACTGCCTTTGCCTCTTGGGGAGAAGTTGCTCTCGCCACTGAGAGACCCCCCAACCCATAAGCGCCTCATGGTGAAAATAGATCTCCGTCACCTGGCTAAAGTCCCTGAGCCCCCCCGGAAAGACCGACACCAGAAGAGAACAGAGACCAAGGACCCCCCTGGTTCAAGGAAGCAGGACTTGAAGAGGAAAGCCACAGACACTCTTGAGGACCCCCTTCAAAAGAGGAGGGTGAGAGGTGGAGGGGGAGGTGGGTTTGTGCAAGGACCAAGGTGATGTTTAAAAAACCCCTGTGGAGTTTCCATAGGTGAAGTGGAGCTCCATGAAGTAGAGCCATTATGCTCCTCCTATAAAGCTGTTAAAAAAGTTCTAAGGAGAATGTGGATCAAAACTGTCTGCAGATGTTTCTTGTTGGTCTCAGATCTCTGCCTGAGCAAACAAAACACCCCGTAAGCTGTCTAACATGCTTTGGTGTTCTAAAATATTTTTTTTTGCTGTGTTTTCATGAAATCCTGGTTTTCTCAGACAACAAAACCCCAGTCCTCCTCTGTCAGAGGAGCTTTCAGCAACAGGCTATGTCAGCATGTGGCTGAGCAGCCCCCTGGCTGCACTGGTGAGTTTCTCTGGCTTTCAACCCAAGCAAGAGCTTTGCAGGGCAGTGGTGCCCCCTCCCCATGCCACCCTATTAAAAGCAGAGTCCTAGTCTGTGCAGTCCCCTGCACTGTGCATTTACTGTCTGTTTTAGATGGGCAGTTTGTGGGCTGCCAGGAGAGAGGACTGACCCAGGACACCGTGGTCTCTGGTTTCCAGGTTTGCCTGTGGACGCACCTTCTGCTGCCTTGAGCCATACAACCCCAGTCTGACTAGTGCAGTCTTTTCCTGTGTGGAGTCATTTATTTCCATGAAACAGTTGTGGTTGCTTGCAGGAGGGATGAATTCTGCAAATGGGAACTGTTTTATTGCCAGAGGTGATGGCAGCAGCCTTTTGGTTTTCTGGAAATGCAGACTTTTAACTGAATTGGATTCGCTCGTAGTATTGACTGTCACAAAATCCTGCTTTGGATCTTAGAACTTGGATAAATAGGTAGAAAACTTGTTTGGTTTTCCCTGGAGCTGCTGTGGTGCTTGCAGCAATGCTGATGCTTTAGAGATGCAGCAGGCTTTCCAGAGACCCCCTTAGAGTCTCTCAGCAACAACAGTCATTTTTCCCTGGAATTACAAGACAGCCCTTTATTTAACTGAGGTGGTCATTGCTCACAAGTGCTTTTTGGAAAGCTGACTCTCAAAGGGGATTATGAATATACTTCCAGCCAGCTGGGTCAGCTGCACAAAATGTTGGCTGCAGGCCTTGCTGTGAATGGGTATTCCCTGTGGACATTTCAGCGCCTCTCTACCTTTTTGCTCCTCACAGATCAGGTGGCTCAGCATGAGTGGGGGAATAGCCCTGGTTCTTGTGTGGGTTTCATTTAGTTTTGTAGTTTTCTGAATTTCCTGTGCTTGTGGGGGAAAACTGAGAAGAACAGGGAAATGGTGAAGAAACTTGAGAACCCAGCAGTTCCCTCTGTTGCAGAGCAGCAGCAGGAGGGGAAACAGGCAGTCAATTTGTCACTTACTCTGTTGTCTAAAAGACTCAGGAGAATTGCTATTTGATGTTAGGCATGTTTTCCTGTGCAATGTCAGTGCCTGACTTCATGAAAATCCATTTCAGAGTCTCACTGTCGGTTCTGTCAGTATGCATCAGTGTCCTTGGAGGCTCGGGCTTCATGGCAGCCAGCTGGGTCAGGCACAGCTGTCAAACATCTTTTGTGGTAGTGTACAGATCAACTTAAAAAACAGTCTAAGGACATGATCTTGGTGCTAGAGCCTTGTGCTGAGCACACTGTCAGAGGTAGAGTCTGTGTCACAGCACAGCCTGCTGAGTGACATAAGCCTGGATGTGTCCCAGACAAGAGTACAGGACAAGGAGAACTCCTTGAGAGCTGCCCAGTGAAGAAGGATTTGGGGGATTACAGTGGATGAGAAGCTGGACGTGACCCAGCAGTGTGTGCTTGCAGCTGAAAAAGCAAACCACATCCTGTGCTGCATCAAAAGATACGTGGTGAGAAGGTTGAGGGGGGGATTCTGCTCCTCTACTCTCCTCTGGTGACAACCCCCTGAGTGCTGCGTCCAGTTCTGGGATCCCCAGGTTTTAACTGACTGTTTAAAATTTCACCTGTGTCAGATTCTTGTTAATAAAACCCAAACACCCCTGCATACCTGGGGGATCCGTGTGGTCTAACTCACATGCAAGTGATTACTTTTGATTTTTTTTTGATTAGCAGCAACAGGTTTAGAAGTTCCATCCTTGCCACTACAAAACAATTAATCTATCCAAGCAAAAATAGATGAAATGCCATTTTAGGTTACTTGTCAGTGAGTCTGTAATTTATGTCTGCTGTGCTGTGGGTTTCTAATTTCTTGGTTCTGATGCCTTGTTTTTTTCTTTTTATTTTTAACCAGAATCAATCACACTTGGCTGTATTGGTCTGTACTTCATGTGAACTTTGAAAAGTGATTTTTTTTTTTCCTTTTTTTTCTTCCTGTTAGAGGGAAGAGAAGGAGGCGACTGATAGGAAGAAAATTAAATCAGAAAAGGAAACAAAATCATCGCAGTCTTCAGCTAACAAAGACTCCAGTAAATTGAAGTGAGTATACAGTGGTGGGATAAAAGAAAGATGCATAAGGCTGAGCTTTTCTTAAAAAGCTGAAAGTGGAGAACTGGCCTCCTGTCCTTATACTTGTGAGTTTGCTTCTAACGTAATGTGCCTTCTGAAACTTAATCTGCTGCAGATTTGCCTTTACATGCTGGAAACAACCACTCCAGAAAAGAGGAAGTGTTTCCCTTCTCCACTGAAATCATCTTGTTGTCTTTGTCTTTTTCTCCTGTGTGACCCAAAAGGAACACAACCAGCGTGCCTTTTGAGTCCTGACTATCTGGAATTTCAGGTGGCCTTTGTGGCCAGGAATTTCTCATCCCAGCGTAGCATGTGCCGTGCTTCTGGTAGATCTGCCAAAGCTTGCCCTGTAATTTGCATACCAGGACACTGCCAGAATTTTGGCTAGGTTTTTGCTGGAGTGAATGCTTCCAGGAGTGTGTCTCCAACTGGGCAATGTTCCCGAGAGGGGAGACTCATGCATCAGTCATGGGCTACTGCCTTCAATTCCTGCTTGCTTGTAGCTTGAGCTTGAGGTGCTGGCTCGGACTGGTACATAGCACTGAGGTTTGTGTCCTGACAACAGGAATAAACTGTTTTTCTGCAGAGAAAACACTGATGTACTCTGAAAGCACCGAGGCATTGGCACTAGCATTTAGTTGGGTGAAGGGATATTTGAACTGTGGAAGACAATAATGGAAGGGCTTTAATTCTGGGCTTAATTCCCTCCTTTTTCTCAGTGAAAATGAGTGCCTGTTATAGTCATGTTCTGGCTTTTGGAGTGGGAAGGATAGGATGAATTTTTGGGGACATAGTGCATTGGATCAGGTCAAGGGATGGTTCTGTGCTCTGTGGAGCATCAGCTGTGCCAAGGTAGAGAAGCTGGGGAGTGTGTGTGCAGTGAGTAGGGACCCATAGGAAAAGTGAGTGTGAAAGAGGGGAGAGGGCTGTCCCATGCACAGCAGAGTCAGGTAAGATGTGCAGCATTACACCTGAGCCTTCTCACTGGGCTTAACTGAATTTCATCCTCTTCTGATGTTGCAGTCCATGAGCCAGGAATCACTGCTTGGTGTTTCCTTGCAAACTTTGAGAAGCTGAATACAAATGATGTAAAAGAGCAGTGGTGAAGCAAGATTTAGAACTATTTGGTGCTGCTTAAAGTTGCCAGAGTTCCCTGGTCACCCTAACTTCAGATGATCAGAAATATTTAATAATAATACTCTTAGCAACTTGTTTGTATGTTGATGGTAGGTGATGGTATAGTATCTAATGCACACTGAAGTCCCTCAAGTTTCATTTTACATTTGTTGGATTCTTTATATTAACAAGTCATCTCACACTTCCAGAGGAGTTTAAACAGAGTTGAAACATGATGTAAATAAGTTTTTTTAAAAAAATTCCTACATTATATATTTACCATATTCATCAATTTGGTTCCCATCTCCAGAGCATCAAAAGCTTCATTTGAAACCGAGAAGAAAGATTTGCTGCTTCTATCACTGCCACCCATGTCGACTGCACATCCTGCACCAAAGTCAACCAAGATGACCCTAAAAAGACCCAGAACTGAGACTGACGATCTACCTGCCATGGATAACCCTGCCAGGGACAAGAGCAACCACAAGGATCCTTTGTCTGCCAAGCACAGGAAAGTGGAGAGAAATCATACGGAACTGTTAAAGGGCATCAAAGTAGGTATCCAGGATAACTGCAAGCTGTGGGTGCTGTGTGATTCTCTTTAGAAACATACTTTGAGAATATCAGAAAGAAAGGAAGATAAACCAACCACCAGAGAAAGTTCTTGGAAGCATTTAATGACTGTTTGTGACTCTATGTTGGTAGCCCAAAAGCGAGTGTGGTAACTTCTCTGCCAATTTCCATCATCTGTTTTCATCTTGCCAGTGAAACACAGTGAGAAGGAGTGACCACATAAACACCAAAAGCATGAGAATCATGTTTATGGTAGTCACAGTTATCATAAGCGACTGCAAATACAATATTGGTGTAAAAATAAAATGTGTTTATAAAGAGAGTGTTGCTTAAAAATGAGAGACAAGCAAGCTGTGGTATTGACTGCAACTCAGGTATAATGTTTTATAGCTTGTTTAAAAGATTGTTCATGATCCTTGCAGCTGGATCTTTGCATTTCTGGGTTATAAAATTGAATTACATGGCTACTTACTGATGGCTTGGAGTGTGAGCTAGGATGGCTTGGAGAGTATGATCTAGGATGTTGTTGTGTATCTGTGTTAAGCCAGACTGGGCATGCTGTATTAACAGGCTTCTATCTGCTTGCTTTTTCCTGGCAATGTAGTTAGTGATGGAGAATCAGCAATTGTTGTGTGGTTAAGCTGGAACTGAGTGTGAACAGATCTCTACCCATTCCTGCCTTGGCAAGTGGCTGTGAAAGAAGTGCTGCTTGCGACCTTACTGCTCTCTTGGCCACTGGGCAAGGAAACCTGCTACTGAATTTCCCTGTTCTTGGGAAAAGTTTGAATGGGGTTAAACAGTATGAGCAGTTAGATGAGAAGCCAAGCTTCCATTTCCATTATTGGACAGGTTGCTGGGGAAGAATGCCAGAGGAGGGAGAGCCTGGAGAACAGACTATGCTTGAGACAAATAAGTATTTTCTCTTGAAATTTAGAAAAGCCAGGTGTTGTAATTGGTTTAGGCATAACTTTCTAACCAACTTTATCTCTGTCCTTTTTCAGGGATCTGTAAGGGATGACACAAAGCCTTTTCCAGTGCCTTCTTTGCCAAATGGTACCTCCAAGCCAAGCAGACCTCTACTCAAGTTTGAAAAGTAAGTTCGTTTGACACCCCTGCTCTGTATTTCTGAAGACATGAGGCAAAGGAGGCCCTGCAGCCACCGCTCTGCTTTTTCATGAGCTCTTTTGGGAGGAAAGAGAGAGGGAATGATGTGTGAGACCTGCTCTGTACTGCCTTCTTGTGACTGAGACTTACCCCACCCACCATAAATCAAAGGTTTAAAACAAAGCAAAGGTTTACAACAGTTTTTGGTTTAAGGAAAGCTACTCTGGAAATTAGGTACCATCTTTTTTGTAAGCAGAGAACTTGAACGCAAGCTTTTTTGGTCTCAGATGAGCGTGTGGTGCTGCCAGGTTTACTGTATGTTTCAATTTGAATGTATTTATGGGACTGTACTTGAGGAATGATAGATGGAATAACTACTACCTTTTCATGGGAATGAGAAAATAAACTTGCTCCCGTTGTAGCCTAACCTTTGGTGTTTTTTTTATTTCTGAATGTAAGTTTTCAATAGTATTCCAGCACACATTTTTTTAAGAAAGCAATGAATTTTCTCTGTGCATTCTGCTACTGCATACTTCTGAACATGCAGAGAGCATTCATTCAGTAACTATCATAACTGGAATGTGTGTTTGGCCAGCCTGTAACAGGCTTACTAAAACAGGGTGTTTGGACCCATAGCATCCTCTAGATATGAAAGTAAAGCTGATAATTATCCTACCTTTTTTTTCTTTTGTCTGTTTTTCTTCTCTGTCACCAATTCAGACAACATTCAAAGGAATATTACTTCGAACAGGCCCAGAGGCTGAAGCACAAAGCTGATGCAATGGTAAGTCTTGGCCCTGTGCTAGAAATGTTAACCAGATCTTGTGTTTAGACCTGGTACCTGTGTGCCTGTGAATAAGATTCACTGGCTAACATGACAAAGTGAGGGAATACTGCAAGAACAGACAATAATATCTGACAAGAGTGAAGATAATAAATTAAGGAAACCACTGAGTAAGAGGAAGAGATACAAATAACCAGAGCACACAAAGTGATGATTGGGACCACATTAGGGGTTCTGCTGAGAACCCTCTAATTGTCACCAAGAGCCAGACTGGGGTGTTTTTATTTCTTCAAATCCTGCCAAACCAGGGAGAAAAAAAGAATTCAAGTACACTTTAGAGGAGTGGGTTTGGTGTTAGTCTAAAACTGAGAATTTTCTTCCCAACAGACTGACAAGACTGGAAAGGCCTTTCAGTACCTAGAAGCTGCCCTTTTATTCATCGAATACGGGATTGCCTTGGAATCGGATGCACTAGAACCAAAATCAGCATATAGCATATTGAGTGATACCATAGTTCTCATCAAGTAAGTGCCTTTCAGAGCATGATGGTTTGGCAGCATGTTTGGAGGGGAAGGATTAGTTGCATTGCTTTTTTGCAACTGTGGCACCTCTGGATTCCCACCATGGAGCAGAGTTGGGGTTGCTGCACAAGCCTGAGGCACACAGACCATCCAGAGGCAAATCCATTGAAATGTTTCAGCATTGCTTATCAGAAGGCAGCACCACGTCCCCCCTTAGCATTTAAGCCTGGCAGCTGAGCTACCCCAGAGGACATTGGTCACAACAATCAAGGAGATGCAGGAGTTTATACTTTACTCAGATCTGCAATTGCTTGTGCATGTGAGCTCAGTAGCATTTCAGTCATAAAAACCAAAACAATGGTACGGCATGTGCAAGAACAGTTTGTGCTCCAAAGTTCTTGGAGCTTGATTGAAGGCAGATTTTCCAAGTTTCTCTGGGCCCCAGGCCTGTAGGTGGCCCACATGGGGCATCTGCTTGTAGGGATGTTGTCCCTTAATTTGTGTGAGAGGAGAGTGAGTCACATAAGGGGCCACACCTGTTTCTGCTGGGTGGAAAATAAGGCATTTTGAGACACAGTCCTGTGTTCAAGATCATACAAAGTTCTTGGTGCCAGGACTAAGAACTCAGGGCTTCCTGACTTTTGGACTGCTTTTTGAGTTAGTGGCATGCCCTGTTTTTTCATAAACAGTGGGAGTTCAGGGTGCACTGATGGCTGACAAGGTTCTGTTTATTTTGTTTCCTTAGATTCATTATGACATTGAAACCATTTGCGGACTCCTCAGTCTCTTCACATGGAAAAATCTTTGCGGTGTTACGGTGCGTAGCTGGTTTTCTCTGTTCCTTCACGTTCTGTTTTGAGACTTGATAGAGTGAAAGACCCATTACTTGCAATGGTGGAGGAGTGAGTTAAATGGGAGTTAGAGTTATGCAAGAGGAAAAACCACAATATAAAACCTAGAACTAACTGAAACATCTCTAAAGTAAGCTGGAAGATCACAAGGGACAGAAGGCACAGGCTTTAAAATTTGATCTGCTGGTAACTTGAGAGCACATAAGGGCTTTCACCTAAGGTGAAAGAATGCAGTTTGGCTGCCCATGTTTGAGCCATGTAACTGAAGCTGTAGCTGAACATGGCTGAGGTACTTCTGGGCAGGCGCTTACTCAGCCTTTGGCACCTCTGAGAGGCTGGGCACCTGTTTATATGAAAGAACACACAAGGCCCTTCCTCGTTTCTTTCTTTCCCTGGTGATTTTTTTCCACCAGTCTTTTTTTTTCTCACATGGGCAGAAGGAGGAGAAATCGTGAGCTTTCTTGGCTTTTCAGTACAGCTGAGGTGTGCCTGCCTCCATCCCACAAGGCTGGTGACTGCTGAGCACCACCAGTGACACTCAGGTGTGTTTCTGTTCACAGCATGCGCTGCCAGTCCCTCCTGCACATGGCAATGTTTGGTTACAAAAAAGACACTGCAATGAGGTATTCCAGACTCCTGAATGACCACTTCAAGGTAGGGCACAGGTATTGCTAAGCTGCCAGCTGGATGGCTGCAGTAGTTACTGATGTCAGCTGAACAGCCCAAAACTAACAAGACTTTTATTCCTTGCTGCAGAGTAATTTCAGAGTAATACAAGCACCTTCTCCAGGTGTTGCAAGGTAAGATTTAAAAATTTGTGTGTTGTCATGTGTCTGTGTTTTAGTGACAACAAGTAAGAAAGAGCTTTCCTGTGTGCTGTGGTAGTTGCAGTTGGCAGACAGCTACCAGGCTCCACATCTGTCCCTTTTAAGCTCTGTGGCTGAGAGAGGGTTGTTTGGACCTTAAGAGTGGTGCTGATTCCAGTGACATTTTTAGGCCACCTTGCACAGGATAGTTCATTGGGAAGTAAATGGCCTCTGGAGAGCAGTAGTGGAAGCCCTGTCATACCAGTGACTAAAATTAGCTTGGTTGAAGTGGTAGGGGTGAAGTGATGTGATGTAGCCAGTCTGTGTCTGGAAGGTGGGTGGCTGACCGCATTTAGCTTCCCGAGGTCTATAAATAAGTGTGTGTAGGCTGACCTGGCTGCTTTGAGTAGCTGTCAGAGAGCTCCAGCCTCCATAGGAGTGGAGCTTCAGCATGCCTGAAATGGAAGGCATTAGCAAAAAATGCTTGGATAATCTGGTGAAGACTTTCACAAGTAGGTGTAGATTCTGGAATGTGAATGTCTGATGTCTGGTCCCACTTTTTCTTTTGTCGAGAGGAGTCCTTAGAGTCACAAATCACTTCCAAAAACTTGGCCTTGCACTTGAAAGACAACTACTTGTGCTGTAGCTGAACACATCTCACTTTTCAACAGTCCACTCCATGCTGCAGGCCTGGATGACACCAGATAGCTCCTGGCATAAGACAGCCTTGTGGAAAGACTTTTAGCTCTGAAGTTGAACATTAATGATGGTGTTTCTTTTCTGCTACAGAAGCACAGGCTTGCCTTCTCCTCTTTCTCCAATACCCTCTCCTGCTGGTTCTGTGAGTTCTCAGCCGGGATCAAATGATAGCAACAGCATTGGCCACAGCAGCGTTGGCAATGGCGTTGGCTCCACAGTCACTGTCTCCTGTCATATCTCAAACATCACCTCTTCCTATGTCAACATCACTTCCTATATCCTCCATGCCTGTGAAATTTGGGAAAAGGCTGATGCACTGGCCAGAAAGAATAAGGGTAGGTTTTTGCCCTTTGTCTTTCCTGTCACTTGTGTTGTGGTTATGTGTACTTGCTTAAATCCTACCACTCAGTGCAGCAAGCGCCGTGCCTAAAGATCAAAGCATTATTTATGTTGAAATAGACAGACACAGCATATTGGCAGGTTATTGGCAGAAATACTTGATGATGATATATTGATGAATGTTCCAATTAAGAGGTTGTCTTGGCATCCTCAAATGTCCAAGAGCTAAGGGATGAGGGTATCAAGTGCTGGAAACCAGCCAACTTGCTTCATGCTAACACAAGAAAGGAAGCATAACAAGAAGTTAGGTTTGTTTTCTGTTTTTCCCTTTGGGCACTGTGCTTTTCTGAGTTGGTTCACTTTGTTTAAAAACATCTCTCTGGCCTGTAGCCGTGTGTCTTAGTTTTTGTCAAACTTCCAGGTCGTTTTGTCTTGAAAGTGGTTAAGCTGGCATCTCTGCCTAACTGAGAAGCTGAGCAGCACTTGAATTTGAGTCCTTGCTGGGCACATGCCCAGTATTTGCCAGTAACAATTCCTAGAATTGCTGCTACTTTTTTTATTTTGTAGTTTTGTTGTTAAAAATGTTGTATTGTCCTGCGGTGCAAGCACTGGTGAATATATGAAAGCCACAGGGTGGGTGCAGTTCAGCCTGTAACCTGCCATCCCACGTGGCCTTTGCAGTGTCATTTTTCATAAAACACAAAGTTTTCTGAGGCACTGGGGGTGAAGAGTTGCAGTGCCATGACCTGCTGACAAACTTGCAGAAGAAAATAAGCACGATGTGCCTGGCTGAATTGTTGGAAGGCTGTAAAAATCCTCACACTAATGAGGCAGTTGCTGAAATTCAAAAGGCTTTGCAAGTCTCCTTTGAATAAAGTAACTCTAGTTATTGGCTGTCCTCTGAACAAATCTGTGCTCACAGCAGCAGTTCATGTGTAGTAGTTTGGATTCTGTACTCAAAAGGCTGATAAAAGACTGTCACATAGAAGCAGCGGGGGATGCTGCTAGTAAGCCAGAGGAGTGAGTCATGGAGGAAAATGTGTGGGAGGGCAGCCTGAGCACAGCCTTGCATCAGTCAAGACTAAATTAAAAACCTGCTCTGTGTGGCCGGCTCTGATGTAGGGGAATGATGACTGGGGTACTAAATACTCTTAAGGGAGTGGATCTGTGCAGGAGACCAGTAAATACTCACGTAGGCTTGTTGTTCTTGTCACTGTTCAGGAGGTATTTGAGAACAGGAACTTGTTGGTACTCAGTGTAATGTACAGATGTGATGAGGTACACAGAGTGAGAATGTGAAATGAAATAAAAAGGCCACATCCTCGATTCTTTTATGCAATTCATAGGGCACAAGAAGAGGAAGAAAGAGCAGTTGGCAACCTGCTATCAAAATCCTTCAAAGAGGGAAGTCCTAAGTGAGCAGTTAGTTGTAACTGATGTCCAAGTCACATGTGCAAAGCTGAAGTGCTTTCTGGTGGGTCCACAGCCACGACCCAGCTCCTTACTGTAATTCAGAGCAGCACTGTGAATTGTCTTCCAGCCCCTGATCTCCCCCAGCAAGGACAAGCTGAGGCTGCAGGCATGGATGGGAAGTCCCTGTCCTTTCATATGATGCTGTGATCACAGATCAGGTTATCTTCTGTTTGCCCAGACAGGGCCTTTGGACTCCTTGTCTCTGCTTACAGCTCTTCTGTAAGATTTAGATCTGGTAAACAAAATTTTTTTAAACGTGGATTTAGTAAACAAAAGCAGGAAAATCAGGGGAGAAATGTATTCTCTGCTTCTGAATTGGCAAGTATTAGAATGAAAGTGGTGTGCACTCTGCTTCAGAAGAGTTCCTTGCATAGCCAAGCAGAAATTTTCTGCCTCCAGCTTCAATCTTTATGTGTTGAAAAGGAGAGCTGGGAATGGCCAGTTTCTGCAAAGGTACTTGGCAACACTATTGAGGCTGGAGAGGCTGAGGGATTGGGATAAGCCCATGTCACTGGAAGGCTGGTCATACAGGAGTGTCTTGGGAAGGTGACTGTAAAGAAATAGGTATGAGAATTTTCCATAACTAGTGGTCACCTGCACAGATGATTGCCAACCCAGAGCAGGGCTTGCAGCATGCCAGCACCTCCTGGCAGGCTCAGATGTGCTGCAAGAGCCACCTCTTGCCTGTGCAGGAGGAGGAGCATGATACCTGAAGTTGGTGGTGGGATAGGACTGTGAGATGTGCCTGACAAGCTCAGCTGTAAACAGTCCAAATCAGATGCACAGCCTGGCAAGCTACACTAATTGCTGTTGGCATTAGCACTGGTTGACAGGACCAGCCAACTGACCATGTGCTGCTGCTGCTGTCACTCCTGGCCTGTCAGACATGCCTGTTGTATGAAACCAACCAAATGTTTTCTCTCTCCCTACCTTTTTTCCAGAGTTTTTTGCTGAACTCAGCAGAGCAACGTGTGCTCTGGCACTGACCAGTAGCCTGACCGACCTGGTACACTACATCAGACAGGGATTACAGTGGCTGAGACTGGAAGCAAATTTGCCTTAACTGGTTCTCCAGGTGGTTAAATACCTTGGAAGTTTTTTGCACTTTTTGAAGCCTCAGAAACAGTTTCTTTTTTTTTTTTTTTTAAATTGTTCAATACAAGCACCTGCAAGGGAAAATATTTTAAATAAAGTTGGAAGTTATCTGGTTACACTGGAAAAGCCTTTGAACTGTGTTATTTTAGGGTAGCACTTTGCTGCCTTGAAAAAGAAGTGATGGAGGATGGCACCTTCCCTTAAAATGATGAAGTGCAATGAATTGTCTGAATGGCCCAATGTATTGATGGTCTATAAACATTTCTGTTACAAATAACCAGCAGGACAGGAGTTGCACATGATGCCGACAAGAAGGAAATCTGCTTCCAGAAGTGGTTATGCAACATCCCCCAGTCTGCAGCAGTTGTGCACCCAGAAGACGTGCCGGAGGAGTTGTTTCTGCAAGCAGAATGCAATCTTTGGTGTCTTTGTTCCTCAGAGAGCAAGTAGCAACCTCATCAGCACCAAATGGCATTATGGTACAGTAAAAACAGCAACAGGATCTGCTTTGCCTGCTTTCCAACCTCACCCTCTTGCTTTTGTCAGCCAGCCGACAGAACTGTGGAAGCCACTGCCTTCAGTGCTGCAAGTTTACCTTTTCAGTCATCGCTGCCTTGGTCCTCCTCTCTGCGATCTCATGTACATCCATGCCCATGGCACTTGAACTGTGTTACTGAGGGTCTTGCTCAGTTTCAGCCTTGTAAGCCAAACACAGTTGGGGTGGCAAAATGACATGGTGTGGTTGGAACAGATCTGCCTCTCTTCTGGGGGATGTGACGAGGAGGATTCCTTGTTGGGCTGGTTTTTGTGATTTCAGTGGGTGGGAGTGGAAAGCTGCACTGGTTCACTGTGATTGCATGGAAATTGTTCTGAGAGCTTCCATGGGGAGGAATTGCTTCTGATTAAGTGGCTGAATGTGGAACATAAGACCAATTTTGCATTTGGATATTTGCCTGCAACCATTGGAGGTCTCAGTGAATATCTAAGAGCTGGATTTGGCACCAAAGCACTGTCTCCTTCATGTGGAACAGAACTCAGGTGCTCTTTCTCAGCCACAGTATAGGATGGGCCCAGTGACTTAGAAACCTGTCAAGGGAACACAAAAGGGAATAATTAGCTGTTTGCAAGCATTTTTTCCTTGTCATAGGATCAGTGAAGGCAGCATCCATGGCATTTGTGTGCTCAGTAAGATGACACCCTTCTCTATCCAAAGATTTCTTGTTGTGTGACAGCAGCATCCTGCCATCCTCATGTGAGTGTGCCTTAGCCCTCTGGTGCCCTCTCACATCCCTTGCCCTCTCTCTGACAGACCTGTGGGAGTGGTGAAGAGAAAGATGGTATCCCAAAATAATTGTGTTTACGGGAAAGAATTCTCCCTTTTCCACGTAATTTCATGATGGAGGAACATTTCTGCACACATGCAGCAGTACCCCCTTTGTAAAACACCTGCTCGTGGGTTTTGAGGCTCATGGAAACAGACAGTAAAATATCAGCAAAAGGTCTGCATTTTTGTAGAAGTGGCCCCTGCCATAGGGAAGCCTGGAGTCATCTTGGCTCTGGGAGGAGGTGACTGGAGTGTGCTGAGGCTCTGCCCTGGTCCCAAGCACAAGAGAGCTCTCCTCTCGCCTCCCCTGGCAGTGCAGGACTGCTGGGCATCATGGCTGGGTCTTCCCCCACCCTGAAGGGACTGTCCTTTTATGTTCACTTTGTTAAAAGCCTTAGTACATTTCAGGAATGAGCTGTTCTAACAAATGGAAGGAAGGTTCATGTCCCCACTCCCCGTTTTATGTATCAGACTTCACTTGCACTCCTCCTCCCTTGAGCAGCAATTTCTTGGAGTAAGCCAGGGACAGAGGGAGACTCAGCATTAACCATTTTATTCTCAGGAAGCATGGGGATGGGTAGCCAGCCTGAAGGCTAATGTGCACTTTGGAGCTCGATCCCAGCTTAGTGGATCGATGCCTTCTTCTGACTTTGGCTTTAGACAAAGCTATTTCTAGGATCACCAGCTGAGGAGGAGGGAAAAAGGAGAGCTTTATTGAACCTGAAAACCACTGTGGGAGCCTCCAAGAACCGTAGCAGAGTGTTAAGGGTAGGCGTAAGGGGGGTAAGCAGGGACACAGGTCCTCTGGTACTTTCATTTTGTGTGCACTCATGTCCCTCCTTGCTGTCAGGGTTGGTTCCCACCAGAGAGCCACTGGCCCCCAGCTTGCCCCCAGCCAGGGGAACCACCTGCAGGGACCCACTGGGCAGGGTGTGGCTGCCCCTGGCCTGCATCCAGCTCGCTGCAGCCTGCGGTGCTGCAGGGGCTGTCCTCGCCCGCCCCTCGCTGCCCACGGAGGGATTGTCTGGTGCTCCTTGTTGCCTTGCTCCTTGCAAAGCTCATGCAGGGGTGTCGGGAGAACAAAGTCAGTATGAAGATGCACAGAGAAGGCAGATGAATCCCTGACAATTGCTTCTTTATAGCTGGGAAAAGGCAGCACGTGTTCTGCTGCTGTGCAGAAGCAGTTGTGCAAGGGCTGCTCCCATTCCCTGGGCTTTGCAAGGAATGAGAGCATGGGCAATTCATGCCACAGGCTTATGGGGGGCTACCTGGGGGCTCTCACTTCAAAAGTGATCTGTGGAACCATCAGGACCAAGCTCCATAGCAGGGAGCTATGTTTTGTTTCAGGACACAGAGAAGACTGTTTAAATAATAGGATATTTTAAAAAAGCCATCATATTTCAACCTTGAGCCAGGTCAGAGGCCTGCAAAGGGTTAGGAAAGATAATCATCATTTTCACCTGGGCCTATTTGGGCCTTTACAAAAACCAAACAAAAGTAAATAAAAACACAAACCAAAACATAACAGTGGAGGAAATAGCATTTGCCATTCAGAAGCAAACCATTAATCCAAGGAAAACCAGAGGTGATGGTTGAGTCACAGAAGGAAAGGAGGCAGCTATGGTGGCAAAGAAGCATCATTTCCATGCAATATTTATTTAAAAGAAATAATAATACATGTGTTGAAATTGTCAAATGTTCTATTTTTAAGATGCCATTTATTTAATAGTTGAAAACCCCACTTACATGCAGATAGAGATCTCTTGAAAGTCGGAGTCTGACTGCAATGTCCTTGTTTTTGGGTTTTGTCCTCTCCCCTCCCTCTTGGTTCCCATGAGAAATCTGTACATCTTATTCTGGGGACATTTGTCCCTCTTGTGTATAACCTTTTTTGCCCTGTGTGTGATGGAGTTTCCAAGATGGTTGATTCATTCATATGGGGAAATAAACAATAAACGAATGTTTGTTATGAGGTGTTGCAAGAGTCCTTGTGTTCTCAGCTTCTTGTAGAGAAATTGTAGTTTGCCTTTTTGTCTCTGAATGGCCTCATATTTCCCTTCTAAATGAGGTTTAGGTACAAATTTCTGTACACGAAGTCTGTTTCCAGTGCTGCCCTGTTTACTTCCCCTTGCCTTTTCCTTAACGATAAAAAATGGATGCAAATGTAGATGCTCAGAGTGGCAGGAGGGTGACAGCTCAGGACATCTGCCTCCTATTCTCCCAAAACCAAGTCAGGGAAGGCTGTGCTGGGGCCGGCTGCTGATGGTTTAAGGCAATCAAACAAGTTAAACAAGAAAACCAGGAGGCAAGGGGCACAAGTAGTGGTTGAAGTGTCCTGCTCTGTGTTTGCCACAAAGGTGTTGCAGGGCTCCATGCTGGGAGAAGGGTCTGCTCAGGTCTTAACTGATGCCAAAGGATTTTTTCCGTGCTTTAGTTTCTGAAGTGCTGTGAGGAGGATTTCCCCCAAGCACTCCCACAGGATTTTATGCCCTGTGGGAGCTCTTCATCTTGTTGGGTGTCCAAGGGTTTCTCTTTGCCATGGCCTTACACTTTTTCTTTGAGGCTTTTCCCACTTTTTGTGTTGGGCAATGTAACTGTTCCTTGGAAGAATGATTTTTGCATCTCTGTGTGCTATTGGGATATAATTTATGGGTACAATTCAGGTTCGTTCTGCAACAGGCATTGCACCCATGTTTAGAGATGTGGGTTTCTAATATATACTGTGTAAATTGCAGAGGATACTGAAACCTTGTGTAATACCCACTAGATACGTTGTTATAGATGTTGTGCATACAAATGCACTCTTTCATGAAGGTCAGTGAACTTGTTCACTCCATTTTTAAAATCCTGATGGCAAAAGTGGTGTTGAAGTAGGAGTAAAAAGAAAAAGTAGTTAGTAAAAGAAATGAAATGTGGAATGTCCCCACATGAGCATCTCGTGTGGGATTCTTTGCTACAGACCAGGCTGGAGGAGCTTGGTGGTGCATTTGCTCAGGCGAGGTGAGTCTGGGACTCAGTTCACTGCCTTCAATTAGTGTTTCAGGTGGCCTGAAACCAGGTCAGCCCCACACTGCTTGCAAGAGGATAAGAAAAGAGCATGGAAAGAGGGCTCATGGTTGTGGCCATCATTATGTGGATTAAAACATCTGTGTGTTCTGTTGTGCTTTGGGTGGGTGGTTGGACACGAGCTGTCCTGTCTGCTGGCTGGGGGCAGCTGCTTTTCCTGGATCTCTTGCTTCTCCTTTGTCTCACCATTTCCTTCCCCCTCACACCCCAAAAGGTGTATTTCCCACACTCCTTGCTCGTGGCAAAGGCAAGGAGGGTTAGTTTTGGGGGTGGGATGGAGATGGAGAGCAGCAGGAGGGATGCAGGGGAAGGATGGTCAATGTGCCAGCAGGGAGGTCGTCCAAAAGCCAGGCAGGGAGAGGAAGGAGTGGGAGGCTGTGGGGCTTTAGCAAGTGTTGACGGCCCTGCTTGGCTTGCTGCCCAGGGCAGTGTCCCCCCCCCCTCCACGGGCTAACACAGCCAAAAATACTTTGGAGTTGTTTTCCAGTAATATTTTGTTGTTTATTTATTGAGGCTTTACTGACCAAACCTGATTCTGAAGCATGTTTAATTTATTTTGAGAGTTGTTATTGATTGTAGATGAGCTTGCATTCTCTCTTTGGCTTGTCTTCTCCTTTTCAAAGACAAATGTCAGTTTTGGCAAAACAGCTGCTTTAAAGTCGATTGCAGTTTCTCAACCTTGTGCTGCTCTCCAAGCACTAAAATAGCCCTTTGGCAGCCTGTGCTTTCTTTTAATTGCACTTTCTGTAACCCCTATCACTCCTCTAAAAAAACACTGTTCCTGGGCCATCAGCAGCATTTCTGAACATGTTTCTGTAAACTCTGTGCTCCTCAAACAAGGACTTGTGCTCACTGCTGCTTTGGGATGTGTTTTGTCAAGGTATGGGGTTCCCAGAGTTCCTGCTGGTTTTTTCTCCACTTCCACTCAGTATTGCTGAGGTTCAGGTTTTCTTTGGGTCCAGCATTTCATATCACAGCATTATGGCCATGCTGTGCACTGCCAAAGGCATTTGCAAGACTTATGGGTTGCTTAGTGAAATCTTGATTTTAGTGCCAGCCATTTGCATTTGAAGAAATACTTGTAAATGGAAAAAATAGTTCAGACTTTTTTTCAGGTTCCACTTAATAAAATGCATCTGTTTTTCACTTCCTGCATGTGCGTTTTTTCCCCAGATGACTTTCACTTGGCAACTAAAGCTGTGGTAAATTCAAGTATTTGTTTAATTTTCATGTGAAAAAAATCAGAAAATACTGTTGGTTTAATGACTGTAAAGGAGTCATTACTTAGACGATACAGTGCCTTGGGAGTAGTTGGAATCTTTTGAGCCAGAGAGGGGTTGTGGGCAAAAAGTAGTTGTGGTTCAGAGCAGTAGGTGCAACACAGTGTGTGCAGATCAGAGCTGGAGGTGCATTAGGGGGACACATCTTGAAGTCATTGCACAAAATCTTTGCTAAACCCCCAGCTAGGGAAAATGAGCCTTTTACTTCAAATACATTCAGTGCTAATTGGAATAGAGTGCAAATGTGTAAGAATGTAAGAGTGCAGGTAGAGGTTAGAGTAAACAGTCTGGCTCAGGTAAAAAGGAGAAGAGAAATCTGCAGATCACGGGCACAACATTTCTTTTAGCACACTAAACCTGCCTCTTGACACCCACTGAGTTTTCTATGATGATTGATGAAGAAGAGACAAACAGTTCACTGTGTTTATGTAGCTAGTGGAGGAGAAGAATCACTCCAGCCAGAGGCTTTACTTCCCCCTGCCGTTACATTGTGAAAGGGCAAGACTTGCCCTGGAGAAAAGATAACCCCCCGGTGCAGTTTGGTAGCTAGAACTGACACGGTACGGTGCAGGCATCTTACTGCTGCATCAGCTGCATGTTGTTCCTCCTCAGGGATTCCTTGGGACAGTGTGAACAGGAAAGACCATGCAGCACAAATGTGCAATGACTCATGATAACTGGGAAATGGCAAATTTCTTTGCAAGAACATTGGTAAAGAAGCAAATGTGGATTTTTTTTTTTTTTTTAATTTCTTCTTGCATCTCCAGCATTATGCATGGGGACCACAAGAGCTTATCTCCTTTAAAACAAAAATGTACATTTAAAGCTGAGGGAGTAGAAAATTTTGTAATAAAACTAAAAAAAGTGCTAAGTGAAATTAAACCTCTGATTTTATCTCCAGTGACTGTAGTAGTTCAGGCTGGGAAACTGGGTTAGGTGAAAAGAGGTTGGGCAATAGCTATTGTGTCTCTGATCAGGGCAGGTGGCAAAATGTGCTTTTACTGTTGTGATTCAAAGCTGTCCTAAAGAGGAATTTCATGGACGATTCCTTCTTTTCACAGAAAACTTTTGGTGATAGAGTTGCAGTGTAGCAATCATATATAAAAAAAGATTGTGCAGATGACAGAGCAACTGAGCTGCGGGAATTGGTTCTTATGAAAAAATCATCTGGTAATTATTTTTCAGTGTAGAGGTGGGCAAATCATCTCCGTGATTTGTTCAGCAAATTAGGAATCCTTGGAATTGGTGATGTGTACCTTATCAGTGATGTCTTGATTTTAATTTTTATTTTATTTTAGATTAATTGTGACTGTTTCACTGAGATGATTTAATACTCCATTCACCATCTGATGAGGTTAGTCTGCAGAAGCCTTTTCTCACATGAAGTCTTTCAGGAATCAGCTGCACTTGAAGCAGATGTAAAGAATCTAAATCACAGAGAGTAGCTGGGTTGCTCTTGTGTTTTGCTGGCTGCAGAATTCCAGTGCCATTTTGTTTTTCTTATCCCATTAACCAGTAATTCACATGTGAAATTCTTGTTGCAGAGGCCCTGTTCCAGGAGTTCTCCTGTCTAGACTGCTAAAACTCCTCCTTGCATTTCCATGAGTACTCAAAATGTGACCAAAGTCACATCATTTGATGCCTCTGAGCTCGCAGCCTTTGGACAACCCAGCTGCATCTCTGGCCCTGGTAGCTGAGGGTTCCCTAAGCGGCTCTTTACCAGCTGCTGGGCAGGGGGCTGGGGGAGGTCTGTGACACAGGTCTGTGCTGTGCCACTGCCTTGGTGACATACCTGTGCCCTGATTTTGGGAAGTGCCAAATTCCCCCTCTCCAGCGGGGTTTGTGAGCGGGTCCCTGGCTGGGGCAGCCACAGCCACATGGCTCTGACCTGTGATCCTCCTGTGCCACCTGGGCACCTGCCAAAAGCAGAGCCTGTCCTTTGGCAATGCTTGGCTGGCACTGAGGCTGTCCTCCTGTGAGGCATTCCTTGTCTGGAAAGCCTGTTTGGGCAAGGGAATTCTCTGCTTGTCTGAAAGTGGCAGGGAAAGGACAGGCACTAATGTGTCCTGTCCCTTCCATCACTGTAGATTGGCAGAAAGTGCTTTAAATACTGATTCCTACTAATGCCTCTGCAAGCTGGGAGTAGTTTTCCCTGAAGGAAGAAACATGGGAAATGGCAGGTAAGGCTGGAGCTGCTGGGAGATGCAGGGCTGAAGAGAGCCATGTCCATGCAGGGGAGCAAGGCAAGAGCTGCCGGGACAAGGAGCGGAGTCTGGATAGTGTTAAATCAAGTGAGGGACACCACTGTTCTTGCTAGGGCGTGGGTGTTTGTCACTCTTACAGCTGAGCTGTCACAGGCAGTGACTCCAGAGGAAAGTGGTAAAGCCTGTGTGGAAGAACTCAAATTGAGGAAGTGAGGCCAAAGCTATTAATTTATTTTTTTTGGTTTTAATAATCCAAGGCTGCCTGTGACTGTACACTGATTGATCCTTTCAAATAATTCAATGTATGCAAGACATCAAGTTTTGCCCATAATATTGTTTCTATATTAGTAATAGCAGTGTTGAAGGGAAGTTCTTGAGATGTATACATAAGGTTTAACTTCCCAAGCAGCTCCATGTTCTATTAGAGCAGATGTTTGTGACTTGGTGGAGAAAGGCAAAAAGAAGAGGAACCAAGTGTGTTCAGCTAAGGGATACAGAAATCAGTTTGGCCAAATACAGAACTGTAAAAAAAACTTGTAAATATTCTGATCAGGGCCACTTGGGGGCTTGCTTTCATCTCCATTGTGTGCCATGGTCATGTAGGACAGTAGCATTTAAAAATGAGGAACAGGGATTATGAAGAGTTCATTATTAATAAAATTTAAGCTATGGTACTGAACTGTATGTTTTACTTGCTTCTAGACAATTTGAGAAATACAAAATAAAAGTAAATTTTGATAATTTTTCTGGTAGATTGGTAAAAAAATCTGCTTTAGGCAGGTACTCATCCAGCTGCAGTTCAGTTCCCTGTTTGGAACGCTGAAGAGCTCAGCAGAGATGCTGCTTAGGCAGCTGCTACTCCTTGGAATAACCTGCCATGGGAGCCAACATCATCCAGCAGCTCCTGCTGCCTTGCAGTTCCAGACACATGATTACTAAATGTATTTTGTTCTTCCTAGACAGTTACAATATTAATATATAATATTAGAGCGAGAGATTCCCCTGTTCTGCACTAGTGTTTCAGAGACAAGGTGTAGTTTAAAGGATCTGGTTTTCCATTAAGTTATCCTGCTGTGAATGTGACACAGTTTTATTGGTGTTTTGATGCAGGGTTGGTGGAATTGAGTGCATGCAGAGGAGGAACAGGGGCATTTGACCTGGTGTAGACACTTGGTGGTAGCAGTGGTGTACAATGTTGATCATTGTTTCTTGTCTCCTTCCTAAGGCTTGTGCAGCGAGGACAGGAACTTGCTGCGTATTCGAGAAAGAGAGAGACGAAGTCAGGAGGTTCTAGAGAACAAAGACCAGTTCTCTGAGAAGATTCCCCTCTTTGCAGAACCCTACAAGGTAATGGTAGGGGGGTGCAGGGTAGAAGGAGAGGAGGAAGAAGGTTTGGGGTGGGAGAGGAGAACTGTGGCTTCTGAATGAGATGTTCTCACCTGGAGATGACAGGATGCCTTTGCCAGCTTCTCAGCCATATTGTGCTGGGAGAGACAACACCTGAAGTGGTGATACCAAGCTGTTTTCTTCTCATGCCAGCTCACCTGTTCCTACAAATGTAAAAATCTTACTAAAAGCTAGAGGATTTTATAAAAAGAAATATTTTCTATTGGTTCTGAGCTCAAGTGGGTTTGCATAGGAAATTACTTCAAGGCCCTGACTGAACCCAAGGAGTTCCTGTCCTTCAAAAGGGAGTTACATAAATCAAGATGCTGTCTACTCCCATGCTGATTTTCCTCCTTCTCTTCTTGATTCTGCAAAACATAAGTTCTCCAGTTTATCTAAAGGCGAATAATTACATTTTCTGCTAGTTGTACAAGTCTGCAAGGCAATGCTCTGCATCTTCCCCTGACCACCATGAAAGCAGAAGGATTTCTGGCACCCCATTAGGAACACCCAGAATCACAATGTTCCCAGTGGTTCCTGCAGCAGTATACATGGCAGGGTTTCATTTGTTCCTTTTCTGGCATGCCCTTGCTCTGTGTTGGCTGGCTCAGCAGTATTTAGCAATTGTTCCTTGCTTACGTGGAAATATTTATTGGATTAGAATTCAGGGTCTCTGTGCAGCTAATTTGTTGAACTGTGTGGTAAAAGAAATGTCATTTTGACCTCAATCATTGTTAATAGAAACATATCCAAACTATCTTGGTTATACGTACAATATTCAATATAACATATAATGAAGGGCATTGTATTAAAAATGTCTATTGAGTGTCAATGGTTTTAGTTATAACCTATAAAATTACCCTTAATGAATCCCATAATGTTTCACTTATTGGCGTTTCTGTCTGTACCAAATCCTGCCCTGGGAACTGCAAAAGTAGAACTGCACTGATCCTCACAATAAAAGGGTTCATTGCAATCCTACATGACTTGCAGTTTCCAAGTTTGTGATCCTTTGATTCTTGTTTGGCTACAAAAAGAAAGCCTTGTCTCCGGATAATGAGGGAAAGGTGGATTGTTCTGGACCATTGGAAGTCTGAGAATATTTGATTCTTGCATTGTATACAGCTAGACTGGAAAAGGATCAAAAAGAGTTTTGCAGGACTAGCTTAGTGTAAAGGCTCATTTCTGACTTTTAGCACAAGAAGTGACCATAAAGAAAGTACTATCTTTAAAAATCAATTGCACACAGTAATTAAAACAAACTACCAAAAATTTCACACAACAGGGAGTGGAGAGCTGTTTCAATATGAAAATTACTTCTTTATGTACAAGCCAGAAAGTTGGAATTCACCTAAAAAGTAAGATCTTGGTTTACTGAAAACTTCTTCTTAATCTTTTTCATATATTCTGGAAATCAGCAGACACCCAGATTGCTATTAATGACTGACTCTGCTTTCCTTCATGAAGTCATACCTAATTATCCAAATGAAGCACTAGCACATGACAGAGTAAAATAGATTTTAAAAAGTTTGCAGCATTTGAATTTATCTCCATTGGGATGAAATTTTCCTCTGCCTAGGATCTGAAGTGAGTGCTTTGGTATATAGAAATGGAGAATTCCACTAAAGGGTCTTCTCTATTTTATTACTGTATTTTATTCTTTTCAAAGGCATAATATACAGGCAGCTAAGCCCAGCATATCAAACACTGTGGGAAGCTGGGCATTTGAATCCCACACGAAAGAACATGAGACAGTGGCAGACTGGGAATGCCTGATGAGTCCTGTTTATGATGGATTAGTGGCTGTTCAGATGAACTAAAATCAACACTGAAACAAGTACAAAGATGAGGCACCTGATACATAGTGCTTCAAAGGAATTCAGACCTATTTTGGGACTCATTTAGTGAAAGGAGCTTGTATTTCCTGATCAGATGCCATGATAGGTCTCAAAATACTCTGACTTGGCAAAGGGTAAAAAAAATTATGATCACGAAAATTGTTTCTAAAAAAAATAAAGACTAATTCACGACAGCTTCTGTTTGAGTCTATTTACAGAGAACCTTGTTGTTGCTGAGGGAAATGGATCTTGGCACTGACAGATTAACAAAATGGTACCAAGAGTGAAAAGGAGCTATCAACATCACAGCTCTGGGAATATGTAAGTAGTACTGGCTGCTAGATATGTGTAGGTATGTGTATGACTGTATCACAACTACTCACGGTGATGCAAAATGTTTGTGGGAAGAATTAGTATTGCTACTGAGAATACTTTTCTCCGTCTCTTCACACAAATAATAAAAATTCCTTGATTTTGCAGCTATTTCTTCCTGATAATTACTCAGTTAATACATCTTGTGCTTAGGATATTTTAAAACCTTGGTCTTCTTACTAAGAAGAAATATTCTGCTTTTTAGGGGGCTTTAAGGTATAAGATGACTATGGATTTCAGGGTTTATGCATGTATTGGTTGCTGTTACTCTGCTACATAGAGAGGACATGCACAATGAGATAAGTTTAGCCATCTCTCTGGCCTGGGCTTATTATCTAGTAAGATTCTAAGAGGGGAGGTGAAGAAAGTGCTTAGCCCTACAGCAGTCAGCAGAAATGTAAACTGATTTTGTTTGTTTGAGCTCTGAATCTTTTCAAGTGGTTACTAAAATCCACCACTCTTTGGCCTGCATTAATTCCTCCTGTGTTGAAGACCTGCTTGTGATAGAGTATTGCACCCTAAACTTGCCCTTGGGTTTTGTGGGTTTTTTTTCTCCTACCTGTTCTTTGACCATGGGCTATAGAAAAGAACTACCTGGCTCTTCCCTACGTGAGATGTTTCTGTTTTCACGTGCCCAGGTACAAATCTGAATCCTGCAAAAGCTACACAGAACCTTGACCTGGAAATCTCACTGTTGGTTTATTGTTAGAGGTAAGCAACAGAGCCTCTCACAGACATCTAAATGCAACATTTTCAGAGGAGACATTCACCTGCCTCTCATTTGAGGACTGAGAAGTACAAATCATGTGTGACATGTCTAGGGAGGAGGAAGTCAACCACTAGTCATCAGTTGATGAAGCCACAGAACAAGATGTTTACTCCCTTTTCATTTTTCTTCGGTTTCTGGTTTATTTTTTCAGCAGGAGAGTTACAAAAGTAGTAACAATAATGTTTGCTAAATAAAGCATCACGCTGCTCAGCTGCAGTTTTCTCTAATGAAGACATTTATTTTCTTGAATTTTTATTTCCTCTTCTCCTAAACACTGGCATTCCCATTTAAATGTGAGCTTATATCCAAAGATATTTAGTCTTAATAAATATAGATATATTTATGTTATATATTTGTACCCTTCTAGCTTATGTATAAGGCTGGAATTTTTAACGCTTTGTTACTAAGCTAGAAGTTACTTGCTTTGGGAACATAATGATAGAAGACATTAAGACTGGTAAGTGTGATTGTGATACATGTTACAGTTTGGTCTCAGAAGGAAACATGAGCAAGGAGAACACTGAGCTGATAAAGTTCTCTTATTAATATTAGTCTTTCATAAATGCTTTCTTTCAGCTGTTTCACAGACATTTGAAGTTTAGCAAAGCAACATATTTGAGCTACAACAAGTAAGGGCTTTTCCTTTTACTTGGGATTGCATTATTACAATCTGTCTGGTTCCTCATATGTAGGGAAATGCTCCTCCAGATAACATGCATAGGGAAGGTATTTATGCCATGCCTGTGGTGTGTTAAAAACATGTTCAAGCACGTGACTGAAACTGTAAGATAAGTGGAACATGCCACATTTCACAAAAGTCTTTCAGATCCTGCCATGAACAAAGACACAACCCACAGCGAAGTTCCTCCTGAAAGGAAAAATAATTCTCATGTGTGAGGTCTAAGCATGTGAGGTGTGTGTGTGTATCCTACACTTTCCAGAACACAGAAGAACCTAATGTGAGACCCAGCCTTCCCAAGGCAGGTTGCACAAAGCCTTCTGGATTAAGCAGAACTGACAGTAATTCTGGCAGCCAACACTGCCCCCCTGTGTGGGTTCTTTTAATTTCAGTCTGCAGTGGCTTCCTTCCTCAGGGTTCATAAATGCATCTTGTGTGCGTTGCTGAATATGCCTTCCTGCGACTTAATTTATCTTTGGTTTAAGGTAAATATTTATTTTTAAAGCTACTTATTATCAATGTTACTCTTTGTTCTCTGAATGACTGCAAAAATATAAAGGAATGTGCAAATATAGGATTATTTGATTAATCATTTATATTTGCTTTTTTAAAAATTCTGCAGACTGACTGGATTGTCTTCACAGCTGATGTGTAATATGTTGTGGATTTGCTTTCCGCAGTTGTAGTTGTACATATTTTATCTATGTACAAATTTGACAGGGCTTCCAGATGTCTATCAAAAAGCTGGCAGAACATACTCATTTAAGCACATACCTGTCTCTCCAGTGAATGCCAAGAGCTTGTGCAGGAGAAGAGCATATAAGGACCTAACCCAATACTCACTGACATCAACAGGAATGTCTTCAGTGAACTTCGTGAGAGATGAAGGGCTTGGTACTTTCATAGACTGAGCTCTCAAACTACACTCCAACACAAATCATGCAAAATGCATCCAGAGAGCATCAAACTACAGCATTATCACAACCAGGCAAGCAAAGCTATCATGAGGTGAGTAACAGACTCAAACATTTTTCAAGGAGAAAACTCAAATAAAAACTCCCTTCCAGCATGCTCAGAACATTAGGAGCTGTTAATCTCTACCTCTACAATTCATCTCATAGTCAATACACTGCTTTGTGTATATGCAGACACCTCACTCTAATTTAGAAATAACTGGTGGTGTAGCAGGCATAGCTGATATTGCTGAATTATCTTTTTTTTTCTATCATTCACCTGAATTTCAATCCTGAATTGCATTAGAAGGTAGCACTAATGCTAACACTGAGTTAGTATGCTCAAGTACCCTCACTCAAGTTGCAGAAAGGTTAATTTAGCCAGATAATCTTTACATTTTTTATTAGCATATTGAACAACTACTGTAGTATGCATCTCACAAGGAAAAGAAGGGGGATTGTGGGTGTATCTGTCCATGTCTCACAGTGTAGAGAATAATTTACAGTCCGAAATGTATACAGCTCTTGGTCCAAACTGTCCACCTCAGGGACTGCTTTTTGCAGAGCTTGTGCAAATACTTCACTACACTTCCATATGAACACTGTGTCACATGGGACATTCTTTTAATATGAAAAGCATACGTTTTCCCAAATTAAGACACTTCCCAGAATTATTTAAAAAAACGGTAGTGTCCAGGTGCTGTAATTCTTTATCAAAACATACCACCATAGAGAAGGTGGCTGGAAAGCCCATTACACTCAAGAGGGAAGGTAGGTGAGCTGAGATTGCACCTTCAGTTGTCCTGAGAACAATGAATAAGCCCCTGGGATCCAACCACTACCAAGCAGCTGTTTTGTGATGCTGATGTTTGTGATGCTGTACTTGCCCCCAGGCTGTGGAGCAGCCCTGCCCTCAACCACCCTCCTTTGCTACCTGAAGTGGTGCAAAGCTCTCAGTTCTGGTGCACACCGTCATGCTGAGCTCTCTGGTTTGGTTTGTGTTTCATCTGATCTTTGAGTAAGTAAATTTTGATGGAACTGCAGCTCGGCTTGATTTCTCCTCAACCCCCCACTGGCACCAGCAGTTGTTCCCAGTCTCTCTATTGCAGCAAGAGGGGAGGTTTTGTGCCAGGCAATTGCAACTGCAAGTGTCAAGGGTCAGCTCCACAGCTTCTTGTCTTTGTCACCAGCTCTCACAGCTGGCTGGCATCAATTTATTCTATTCTTTCAGCTTACAATCAGCTTGAGACTTGCTGCCACACAAATTTTGCTTCCCCCTGTGACCCTAGTAACCTTTACTCAAAATAATCTATACTGTTAAACTCTGGGGTAGTTTGGCCGTGCCGCTGGGCATCGATTTGGTTTCAGTGTCCTTTCACCCACCTTGTGGGTGCACACGCACAGTTGTCAGATGCCATCAGGTGGCAGAACAGGTTTCACATTTTCTATTCTGCACTGACACAGCCCCAGTACTGACCCCTCGGGTACCCCACTAATGCCTGCCTCCAGCTGGATTCTGTGCTGCTGATCCCAGCCCTCTGAGGCCAGTGGCTCAGCTGGTTTTCAATCCACCTCAGTGTCCCCTTAACCTGTATTTCATCAGCTCATCCGTGAGGATGTTATGGGATAGTGTCAATAGGTTTGCTAAAATCAAGGCAGATGATCCTCCTCCAAGCCAGGCATTACATTGGAGAAGGCCAAGGGCTTGCTGAAGGATGTCGTCTTCATAAATCCTCCCAGTCCTCAGGAATCTCACCCGCTCACCATGAGCCCTCAAAGGGTACTGAGAACTGTCCCCTAGTCACTCTTCACACAATATTAAGAACATCTCTGCTCTGAATTTATTAGTTGTGGGCTCCTCATTCCTCATTTTTAAGAAGACTATAATAGCAGTGTAGAAAGCAAGCCCAATTTTTAATTTTTTTACAAATGAACCTTTTCATTGGAGCACCAATGGAATAAATTCTCATTTCCACATTACTAGTCCCAAGGTGCTAATGACAAGCCACTAAGACTCCATCTGGTCGAGGCAAAAGCTGGATGTCTATTTCAACAATGACCATGCCACAGAAACATTTTGCCATTGTCTTCCATGCTCCCTAAGAAAAAGACCTGAAGGAAAAAATGCTGGGTTTGTTCTTGACCATTCTCCAGAGGCATTTTTTGACTTGAAATCTGAGACCAGTTCTCTGATCAGTATCTTCCAACATGATCTCATTGCTCCAAGTCATTCCAGTGGATAGCTAGAAACTTCTGGAAAAAGGAAAATCGGAATACATTCAGGAGGGACAATAAAAGTACCTCACAGGACAATGTTGTAAGAATTTTAGGGAAACTGGGGTTATACTATTGTATAGTTTTGTAACTCTTATACAAATTAGTCCCCTCAGTAAAAAAGAAGTTAATTCATAAGCCTCCTGCCCCTCTGTTTTTCCTCAGGAAATTCTAAATCTCCAAGATGATAAATCACTTCACCCTTCAGTTCTTTTTAAATAAAAATGCTGAAGTCCTATTAGCTTTTCTAGGCCTCGAGCTACACACAAAAAAAGCCTGGGAGAGCAACAAGCCTGCAGTGAGCCTCTGGGGAGGCGCTTTATGGCAAAAGTAGGAGAAACGTTGTACTACACATCCAGTCGGAGAGCCCTGAAGTAGGCTGTTCTTCTCTTTGAAATATTTTTGCTTTCCTCCCACTCCCACTCTAGTCTCTCTTTGCATAATCTCTTTCATTTTGTTCAAGTGAAGAAGCAGCAAGAAATTCCCCCCTTCTCTCTCTTATTTTTTTCTTTTTTTTTTTTTAATTGAGAAGAACTGCTGGTACTCAGCCTCTGGTGGGAAAAAGCACAGGCTAGGCCAGAGTCCTGGCTCTCTTCTCCCACATTATTCACTCTGATGCAGTTAGAAGGCAATGCACACTAATTGCTGTGATCTCCCCATTTGGCTTTTAACTTAAATAGCCATCTGTAGGAGAATCTCAGCTGCTTTCAGCAGCCAGAAGCACTTGAAAACAGCAGCCCCTAACATTGTTTAATTTTTACTTTGAGGTCATGAAAGAGACCACTAACTGTTTCAATGAAACTCCATAGGATGGGCTTTGCCTGGGTGATTTGTTTCTGCTTTAGGATTTAATTTGAACAATATGGACTTTTCCCCATTAGCATAAAATAAATCAGCACTTTGCACTAGTTTCCCACGAATCACTTTCCACAGGCTGCCAGCATTAGGATCATGTGGACAGATGACAAGCACTCAAAACTACTTACATCTATTACAGCCCACTGGTCACATCAGCTCCTGGATTTGATCATTCTTTAAGTTGTATATCACTGTTACTTGCTTCCCACAGTCACCAGGTTTAATATACACACATGCCTTGTAATTCAGCCACACAGCATATTTAGACAGTCATAAATTCAAATCAGGTAGCAAGGGTTTGAATAATAGGAGATATTTTTCCTCAGTGAGGCAGTTATTTGAAATACACTGTAGCTGTATGTGTAGGATTTCAAGGAGATCAAGTATCAGAATTCATATTTTCCTTCCCCAGCTTTCCATATCCATGTTAGCACATAAAATGCTAGAGAAATTATTTTGTTCCACGAGTCTACCTGAGGCATGTTTGAGATTTACTGAGCGAGAGTCCAGTTCTGTCAGTTCATCTTCAAAGTAATATGGGATGAAACAAACGATCCAAGCTGATGAAGGGAAGCCACTGAGCTAGCTGGAAAGAACAGGGTATTTTTCCACGAAAGACTTTCAGGCTTCTCTTTCCCCCCCTACACCACTGCTGCCTTACTGTGCTGTGCCACAGTGGGCATTGCTATGCTGGTGCTGAGGGGTGAGTGCAGGAATTGTAGAATCATTAAGACTGCAAAAGACCTCTCAGATCATCCAGTCCAACTGTTAGCCCAGCACTGCAGCATTTACCACTAAAGCACATCCCCATGTGCCACATCTATGTGATGAACACTTCCAGGGATGGTGACTCCACCACTTCCCTGGGCAGCCTGTTCCAATGCTCAACCAGCCTTCCAGTGAAGGATTTTTAACTAATAGCCAATCTAAACACACCCTGGCACAGATTGAGGCCTTTTCCTCTTGTCTTATCACTTGTTACCTGGGAGAGCAGACAGACCCCCACCTTGCTATAACCTCCTTTCAGGGAGGCTTCCCCTGAGCCTCCTTTTCTCCAGGATGAACACCCGCAGCTCCCTCAGATGATCTTCTCCAGACAAGCTCCAGCACCTCATTGTCTCTCTTGCAGTGAGGGGCCCAAAACTGAACAGAGGATTCCAGGTGCACCCTTGTCTGTGCCAAATGCAGGGTACAGGAAAATATGTCCAGGTTGTCTCAAACAACCCTCACTTTCTCCCCTGACTTGGCAGCCACCCTTCCCGCAATCAAATACACAAGCCCCCTGGATTCTGCCATCCAGTCCTACACCAAAGGTGACAACATAGAAAGGGGGTTCATGCAGAAACAGCATCCCTGCAGTCAGTCCCACACTTACTGCTTCATACATTTCCTCCCCTGTAAAACAAAGCTAAGGAAGTACATTGGAGTTTTAGTTGTGTAAGCACAAGTTCAACCTACCAAGAAACCACTTAAAAATAACTCCGTTTTCTGGATTTTTTTGTAAAGCAGGTATGTCCCAAACCATTGAGGAGCAAGGACAAAAGTGTGGGGAAATTTACAAGTAAAGAAAAGCAAGTGAAAACTAAAGAGAAACTGCACTAGGGCACAGGCAGGAAAAGCATGTGATTGCTGGCTCTGGGTCCAACAGACAAGGGTTGGTGATCTTCTGGGTGTGTCTGTTGTGGAGAGTTTCTACAAACAGTTTTGCAAACTACAGCAGAGGTTCGAAATATTTACAAAACATTCAGCTTTCTGCACCAAATGAAAATATATGTCCTATCCACGGTCAGGGGCTTTACCTAGACATTGCTATGATCATCTTTTCAGATCTCCAGTCCAAACTAATCTGTAATGCTTCTTGTCCACACCACTCTGTATATTGTAGACTCGTGCAAACTCATATGCTGGTTTTAGTTATGAAAGAAAGACTGAGCTTGCCGAAGAAAGAAGTTGAACATGTATCTAAATTCCACAATAAAACAAACTACAGATGCCTCTCTGAAAACTATGTCAGATTAGGGATGCACATCTTTTCCTAAACATTTCATGTTTCAATTGGCAGCTCTAAGCCAAATCACTCTGTCTAACCCCAAAAAACCACTTCTACAGAAGCATCAAAAATTCATGCAGAAACGTTCCTTGAAAATGAGCGAATTTTTTTCTTACGACTCTACATGGATAGACTAAACATTGCTAGATTTTTTTAAATATACAAAAGTCAGATGTTGTCCACCTGCTAATCACTGAAGTCAGATAGAAAACAAACCCAAATTGCTCCACGCTCACATTTGAATTTTTGTGTGTGCGTAAAAACTTCATTCTGTACAACTGCTAGAGCAGTTTAGATTGACCCAAATATTGAACTAAAGAAGTGGCTTTCTGTTTTGTATTAACAAATGCCCATTTTCCCTGTATTGCTGGACAATTCCAGCGCAGCTGCAACCAGCCTCCTTGGAGGCAAAGTCTTCCTTTCTGCATTCACCTCAGACTCCAGCTCGAAGATGGGTCTTTTTTAAACCTTGGTAGGAGTTCAATAAGCATGTGCATTTGTTTGTATTTGCAGAATAGGTTACAGCTGGATAAAAAAAGGGTAATTTTTTTGTTTTATGGGAGGAAATGAGAAAGACCAGTGCCATGGAAAAGGATTTCATTAAAATGAAGAAATACCAGTTCTCCAAAGGGAAAAAAAAATTACGCTTTGCTCAAAGATCTTTCATGAAACGATTTGTGTGGTCTTTATCATTTCAGACCTCAAAGTGTGATAGCTGCAGATTTACATGATTCTCTGAATTTGCCTTGGAATTTGAGTTCTTCTTCAGCCTGTTTAAGCCCTAAATTCCATTCTGACCAAGTAAAGACAATTTTTGATCAAAAAGCTTTTGCACCAGCATGTAATCTTCCAATGAAATCTATCAAAACTGTAACAATAGGCCTAAAATGAGACACTAAAACTTGACAACCCCAAAAAATTAGCTGCAATTATATATCGTCTTATCCTCACTGCATCTTCTAAAGTAGTCATCCTCTAGAGCACACACAGAGCATGTTTTTGCATGTCTGAAAATGTTTTCATTATGCTAAAGTACAACCAAAAAGTCTCACTGTGGTGTTAAAATGTTGGGAGCAGCAGAAAATGGACATTGTTTCACATCAGAAAGTGGAACAACCTGAATTAATAAAATGAAATTAAAAGATGGTTAGGATGGAACAAACCCAACTTATTCACGTGTTATTTTCCATAATTTTAAAACTTCTTTTTATGTAGTCGCTTTATGACACTTTTCATCTTCATTTTACAGACCAGAAGTGAGAAAGTCTGTAACCTTTACAAAGGGTCTGTTTCATGTTAAAGATGAACTGTTTTGTTGTCTTCAAAATCTCCTTTACTCTACTGTGACTGAATCTACGTGCCAAAATAGCCACATGTTTTAGAGAGGTATTCTTTATGCTTCCTCATAAGGCCAAGAAGCAGTACAGGACAGCAGGAGCCGCTGTCGCAAGGCACATACAGGTGGCTTATTTCTGAGGGCAAGATTCTTATACAGAAACCCAATATTATCTAGTTGTTATTAATGTTTTTCACTTGTATCTCAAAGCATCCCTTGTTCCTTGTGAAATAAGAGAAACATCATCTACAAGGAGTGTTTTAGTTGATCAAACACTGACAAGGGAGAGCAATTATGAATAAACTGCTGCACTCATCATACCTTCTTAAACCAAGAGGGGAACAATTAGAAACTATTTCAATAGCTGACAACAGCGGAAGCATTGGGGGAACCTCTTTCATTTTACTGAAGCAGAAGCTGGCACCTGCCAACACGTCTATGAAGAACCCCCCAAGAGAATGCAAGCCCTTCTGAGGATCAGAACATCTCTGTGTGTGGCTGCACACCAAGAGCAAGGATCTCCAAGGGTGCCCAGTTGAACAGCTGCATGTCTCAACACCCCCATTTTTGACAGCTACTTACAAAGACATGTAGATGGTTGTGCCAATTGCTACTCTAATCTGCTTCTGCTATGGGAGATGTAGCGGCCCTGTAGATATTACTTCATATTTAATTAAGCTACCAAGACAGCATGTGGGTGAAGGATAGTGAAAAGGGACAGAAAGTGTCATTCTAGACCACCTGGCCATATTTACTAAAATTTCTTTAGAGAAAAACTGGCTCCTCCGAAGATCTCCAGAGGTTCCTCCACTGATTTTGTAGGACTGCTAAGAAACACCAGGTGACTTCTGCTATTTGGGATCCAGACATCCTGAAGACAGATGCCTTGTGGAGTGAGAATAGTTCTGGAAAATACTAAATATATAATGCCATGGGCTAAGTGCCAGTCCTAATATGGTCTTACTTTTCTAGTGGGTAACACCATTGCCTGTGAAGTGGAAAACCTACTTTTAGGTTTATTAATCCAGGGAAGGATGAAAACCAAATTCACTCTGAATTCTGGAAGGGACACAGCTTTACTGAGTTGATTTCAATCTGAATAGGAAATACCAGTTTATATGGATTATTCTGTTAAATAAAAGGCCTTGAATGTAAACAAAAATGATAGGTATCTTCTAACCATCAAGCTGGTTAAATATCATTTAACTGACTTATATAGCATTGAAGCCAATGCCCAACAACTGTGTTTGCAAAGCTGCTGAAGGTACAAAACACTATTAATTTTTAAAGTAGAATGCTTACATCATCAATAATTGGGCCAAAACACTACAAGTTCAGGATTACTTCAAGCTACATTTTCTCCCATTGTGAGGACAGTCCTTGGTTACAGTACTCAAGTCACACATAAGCCCTTATTCTAAAATATACCAGTCCTTTCTACCGTTTCAACACTTCAAATCAATACTTGTTTGGTTTATGCTCATCTTTAGTTTTCCAGGATTATACACTGAGTTACTTGATTTCGCTCTCTAAATCTCAGCATTTCCTTTCCACTTGCTTTTACCTGATGCCTTCAGCCTTCCAAGCTGCCACCTCTGGTTGTCTTCCCTCACTTCAGCGCTCTCTACTTCTCAGACTTTATCACTCTTGGTTGCTTATTATCTTTGCTGCTTTCAGCCTTCACATCTCAGTTCTCCATCTGCTTTTCCAGTCACTGGTCTTTCTATACTCTTCTTGATATTTTAGCTTTTATAATCATCTGGAATTCCTAGATCTATTCTGTATATTTATGTAAACTATTTCTAGCCCTGATCTCTGTCCTTGTATCATTCTTGTCCCCCAGGCATCTGACATTGTCACTACAGCCTTGTAATCTTGCTTAATGTCTCCATTGCATTTATTCTTCACAAGTTCCCAGCTCTCACTCCAAATTGAAAACACAACTTTTTGCCCCAGTATTTCAGAACTGCACTTTTGATTTCTTACATCTTAGCAAGAGGGGCATCTGTATCTGTCTTATTTATGTGCAGAAAGCGTTTTATGTGACTGCATAAAAATTGCATTGTTCTGTGTCTCTGCACCACCTCTGAGGCTTCCAGGATTGTGTGTGGTTAAAAAGCACAAGGGAATTTTAGAAGACTGTATTTTCCACTGACATCTCATTCTGAGCTGAAGTGAGTGCACACAGCAGGGACATTTTTAGCTGGGAGTCCAAATGAAATCTTTTTCATTTGTGCTAAAAGCCAACCTAACCCTAGTATTCAAAGGCCTGCTGCTATATCCACTTTCTTTGGTTAATGCTTGGCTCAGCCACACCTACCTCTAACCTGACACTCAGCTTCAGACTTGCAGTTTCTTTGAATTTGGCACAACCTCCATAGCTGTGAAATCCTTCGCGCCGGCCTCCACTAGTCTGGAGTTGTCATTAAAACATACCTAATGTCTCTTGCAGGCAGGAAACTGAAGAACCCGTGAAAAGCAGATACGTTCTCCTGGAGAGAGATCCTGCCTTCCCAGGAGCTCGGACTGCTTCGGAGTGCCTTGGTTATACAGCACACAATGTCCCCCATGTGCAGTGAGTCCCTCAGAGGGGCAGAGGAAAGCATGTAGCCCCACTTCTTGGGTGACAAAAACAGCAGGAGAAAGTTCCTAATGTTTTCTTCCCACTTGCACCAACGGGCAGAGAAGTGCTTTAGTAGGAGAAGATAAAAACTGGTGGCCTTAGCTGGCACTGGTACAGCAACAAGCTGAGGAGCTGAGCCTGTAGGCCATAAAAAGGTGCTAAATCCTCTATAAAAGTTACAGATAATTTCCATCTGAATTTAAATTTGCAGCTATTTTCCCCACTAACACACAAGCCAATTTTGTTGCCGATTGTATTGGTAACTAGCACATGCAAACCTGCTTCATTTTCTCAGTTGGCTTCCTAGCAAATACCTGCACACAGGGAAAAAGCCATGGCCTTTACTGGTATTAACCAAAATGTTGCTAGCAAAACATGTGACTAATATGCAGATTTCTAAAGATACTGAAACTCCTGGAATGTTTCTAAAATCAGTTGAAGTTTCCTGATAAAGAAGTAGACTGTGACCAAGGAGTCACATTTCTCTTTTGCTTGGTTAGCATAAAATGAGTAGAACAAAGTTTCTCCATCTCAGTTCCACCAGCACAAGCTCATCAGGAGCTCACTGGAAAGAAAGCACCTAGGATTTCTAGGAGGAAACAATTCATGGATTTCTGAGGATCTGACAAATTTAGATCACTAAATCTTGTTCCAACAGCACAAATGCCAAACTATATGATGGAAACCACCTCAGCAGTTCTCTTTGCTGAATAACGTGGCTTAAATGCTTACCATTTTTATCATTTAATCCCAGCTACTTTGTCCTGCCACTACTAAGCTACTGTTCAATTTGCTTTCTCTTCCATGTTAGCCTCACCAGCTACTATTTTCTTCTTGATGGGCTCACAAAGTCACGAGCTTTATTTCATATGAGCCACGTGTGATGGCTCATATCAAATCAAACAGACACAAAGACAATACGGATAGTTCTGGTTTACTGCAGCTGGGGGCCACCTTCTACTTCATGGCATGGCAACCCACCCCTCAGTGTTTCTCTTATTCCTAACTTCTTTGTTGCTTTTTGTCCATGCTGGGCCTTCCTGAAAAGTCAGGTCTGAAAGTAAACCCTTAAAAATCTCAGCCACTAGAAATCACAGAAACTGACTCAGCTTCTTAAACAAAATCATTACAAATAGGTTTTAAATGGAAATTTAAAGGGAAATTTCAGATCTAAAAATACCGGGTAGGTACCTTTTGAAAGGTAGCTTCCCCTCCCTGCCCAGCTCTGCATTTTGCCTGATTGTATAAAAATGGCAAATTCTGAATGGAATATATTTTTAATCTCATTTGAAAACCTTAAACATGCTATGCCCTAATTCCAGCTGTGTATACTCCCTGTTTCCATTTCAGTTCAGTTCCTATCTCAAAGCTAGACCTCAGGATATCAGATCAGATGGATAGCAGGAAAAAGTTCTTCACCCAGAGGATGGCTGGGCACTGGAACAGGCTCCCCAGGGCAGTGGTCACAGCACCAAGCCAGTCTGAGTTCAAGAAGCGTTTGGACAATGCTCTCAGACACATGGTGTGACTCTTGGGGTGTCCTGTGCAGGGCCAGGAGTTGGACACGATGATCTTGATGAGTCCCTTCCAACTCAGGATATTCTATGGCTATGAATCTATAATCTCCTCTGTATAGTACCAAATTAATGCACTTCAAAGAAGTTGATACTTCCTTTTGTGTGTATAAAGAAATTTTTGCAATATCATTATTTTAATGAGAATCTTTCTGATGATTACAGGCTATTTTTCTATCATCAGGGTCTATCACTGGTCTTGGAATTCAACATGCAGTTAAGAAAGCAAATCCAGCCTTCTGAGTCACTAGAATGTCTCAGGGTGCTAAGGCTGAAAATACGGTGGTGATGAACTCATTCTTCTTCTGATTGCAGTAGGATTACAATTTGGGATGCCATGTTAATTATCCTCACAATAATCCCGTTTTAAAAGGCACTTATTTAATGCCAGGATTATACATCTTGATCAACATGTATTCGGGGTTACAATAGGGTGCCTGTAAGAGGGCACAGACAGACTGCCTAGGTGTAATGAGGCTGATGGGTGAATAACAATGTCCCTATTCATATACACAGATCCTGCTCTATCTGAGCCATCTGCTGCTGAAACTGCAAATCTATACTGAAGAATGGTAGATTATTTTCCTCTTCTATTGTCCAGACAGCACTTCATTTGACATAACTTGCAGGCACTAGGTCTGTGCTTATTTGCTCTCAGAATCCCAGACCAACTTTTCACTGTCAGATGGCACTTTGCAAAGTCAGAATAATATGCAACTGTGAAATTGTCGTTCTTAAAGGAATGTACCTAACTGGATGAAACTGCCAAAGCAATTCCTGTGTTCATACAAATGAGATCAAAATATAGTTTTAGTTATCAAGGAATTGTGTGGGAGAAGAGAATAGCAGCACAATATCAGATTTGATTCCTCTGCATATTTTTAGTCTCTGCTAACAGCTGCAATTATTCCATGTTCTGTAGAGAAGAGAGGGAACTGGCCTTTTCTTTGTTCCATAGAACTGACTTGGCTGTCTTCAGTACTCAAAAACCAAAACCTTTGCACAAGGTCTTTTCCAACCTCAACCATTCCATGATTCCATGTGCTTGTGTTTGTATTCAAAACTTCCTGATCCTCACAGTGCATGGGAGTGCAACCCTGTGGGGAATCTTTTACTGAACAAGCAGCAACTTCCATTGCCCCAAACCACTCTGCAGCAGCAAGAAGACAAAACACCAAAGCATTCCTCATAGACACGCATGCCTTGCTGGGACACAGCCTTTTGCAGGCACACACCCTGTCTTCCCTGATGATCTTTCTCAGAACCCAGGATTTGCTAGACTTTCATCACAGCACAGCCTCTACTGCTGATACACTCTTGCACCTTTACTGGTGTTTTCTGCATCCTCTTGTGTGTCCAGCTCTGGGCCCCCCAACATATGAAGGACATGAACATGCTGGAGCAAGTCCAGAGGAGGCCACAAAGATGATGAGAGGGCTGGAGCACTGAGAGAGTTGGGGTTGTTCAGCCTGGAGAAGAGAAGGCTCCAGAGAGACCTTATAGCACCTTTCAGTACCTAAAGGAGGCCTGCAGGAGAACTGGAGAGAACTACATGTACTGATGGGACAAGGGGAAACACCTTTAAACTGAAAGAGGGTAAGTTTGGATTATATATTAAGAATAAATTCTTTACTGGTGGTAAGGCACTGGCACAGGTTGCCCAAAGAAGCTGTGGATGCCTCATCTCTGGAAGTGTTCAAGGCCAGGTTGGATGGGACTGTGAATAACCTTGTCTGGTGAAAGGTGTCCCTGCCCGTAGCAGGGCGGTTGGAAATAGATGATCTTTAAGGTCCCTTCCAACTCAAGCAATTCTATAATTCTATATGTTCTTACACATCTTTATGTTTACCCTACCCAGTCTGCACTACTAAACTTCCAGAATTTCTGCTGGAGGTAGCTACAAAATTTAAGAGTCAGTCTGATGCCAGTTTAAAGAGTCATCCAGAAATTTATGTTTCCTTTTTATTTAAATGGAGGCACAAAACTGCTGTCAGGTAAACATGAAATACACAGAAAGTAGTTCTGTTAAAATCAACCCAGGAGCCCAGGTGTTCCACTCATTAAAGCTACACTGAGTAATCCCTCACCAGCTGTAGGAAAAGTTCTCCTTGTCTGGTGTACTTTTGATGGCACAAACCTGGCAAATGCAATACTGCTTCTTGTTCAAATCCTCCTTTCTATGCAAAACCTCCTTTCTGTGAAAAACCCCAAAAAAGTTATGTCCAGTGTGCAAAGAGGGTGTTCCTGGGTTAACTGAGGCAAGGGAGGGGCAAGGGGAACATATCTCTGCAAGGGCACCTCACCCAAGCCCTATCACTGGCACACATTGGAATACACCCCTTCCCGCTCCTGTTTGCAGACCGGAGTCCCTAAATCAGACAGCACAGCTGTCTCGCTCTGGCACATCTCTCCTGGGCTTGAGCACGCACAGGAGGGAACAGAAAGCCACAGTCAACTATCTGAATACTATTAAAACATGATTACGAGGTGATGTCTCACAGCAAAATGTAATGCTTTGAATCCAACTGTTGGAAATTCCCTGTCAGTGGACCCGTGCCTGTCTATCAAAAGAACAAGTGCTATCCACAAAAAGCATCCAGTTTGTCTCCAACACCCCTGTTTCCAGCCATCCAGCCTGGTTCAAATCTCACTAGCAGGAATGTTTATGAGACAGAAAGACATTTCATGTGTTTGCCTATGTGTCTATTGAATGCTTTGTTTCTTGGCAAGGGCTGCTGAAGAACAGAACAGCCCTACCAGCTGCTGACAATTCACTGCAAGGTGCTTGCTCATCCTTGTTTGAAGTGGTGTGAAATGGTCTGGCAGTGGTGATTGCACCTCCTGCCTGTCTAAATAAAAACACATATTGTTAATAATACGCTGGGCCCTTCAGTCCTTTCTTACCCCGTATTGTATTTATCATATTTACCATCTACAATATTCTGTCTGGTTTTGTTTGTAGGTTACACCTCTGTAGACAGAAAAAATGTGCTGGCTGCTGCTGGGTTTGTTTCTAGCATGTACAAAGAGAAGAGGAATGGAAAACAAGGGAATATGACTAAAATTTTAAGGCCTGAAGGATGACTTCACATAAGAAAGGTTTTAAGGGTTAAAATCGCCTGGGTTTTTACTGCCAGGCTTTTGATTTTAATCATATTGAAAATGCTTTTCTCTGTTTTCCTCCATTAACATTGGTTAAGGCAACTTGTGAGTGAAGCCCTCAATCCAGGGGTGATACATAACTAATACACGTGACTAGATCAAATACTGTCACAGTTCTTTAGCCAGACGTACTCAAACTGAAGGCACATACTTTTTTTGCTTCTAACTTGTGTTCCACACCATTAGTGCAGACACTAACTTTTAAACATTTTGTAGAAACTGTAAAAATTGAGATTATTAGCCCAGAAAGTACAGTAAGCTTCCAAATTTCTGCCTGCCATTATTAAAAGCAGATGTGCTTTCACCTTTTTAAAGTGCTAAAATGTAAATCAATGTAGTATAAGTAACACTATTACATTGGAGGACAAAGTTGTGCTAGTGCTCTATAACATCAAGAATGGCAGGGAAAATGCTAAGAGTAACTGTCCACTGGTTTTTATTCACAGTAAAAAGATGAAGAGCACAATGAATAACCCTATGAGAGAGGCAGATCTTAAAACAGAGAGAGAAGAGATCCTGAGCTATGGAACTCATGTTTTCAGCATGTTGCACAGGTCAAGTCTGCACTGCTGAAAAGGCAGTAAATTTGAAAAGGTTTGATTGCAAAGGGAGGAAGATCACCTTACACCTGGCCTGTGCTTATTTTCTCCTGTTATTACTGTTGCTGGCTGCAGTGCACAGGGCTTGGTGGACCCTCAGCCTTTCAACTGTGTGCAAGTGATTCACAAATGAAACTAGGGTTGCTGTACAAACACCACTACCTAACTTTCTGTCAGAATTGGGAATCCAGAGCTTGAAGGGCTCTGCAGAGACTATGCAATGCAATCTTCTTCCTTTTGTGGCAGTATGAAGGGTGTTTTGGGTAATCTGTTTGTAAAAGTAATCTCCACTGAGCAAGGTGCTGACACTTTTCTCTTCTTGTGCCCCCCCAAAAAATTATTTCTATCTGACACCCCTAAGTGCAAGCTCCCAGGTGGTTTAACTGCTCTGGGACTGGCCACGCAAGGCAGAGGAATATTTTTGATTACTTCAGCAATCACAAATATCTTCAAACAGCGAAACAACAAAACAAGAACACCAAATAACAAATACTAAATATTATTTCTACTGCACAAGTGCTGTAAAAGTCCAGAAAAAAAAATTGCAAGCACCCTGAAAGCATTTTCAAAAGCACGATCACTCAAATACAGGCTTGCAAACATCAATTTAAAAGTACTGTGTACATAGTTTATAGGAATTATTCCTCACAAGTGCTTGTTACTCTTGCTTTCTCTGCACTCAACTAACACTGTTGCCCAGGGCACACAGTCTTGTATTTAGAAAAGCACATAAGCATTTACTGAATTTCTATTAAATGGAAGGAAAACAGAAGATGTACATTAAAAACACCCCTGCCACACAGGAAGCAGATATAGCACAATTCTCCCACCCTCAATAATATTGCTGCATCTATAATTAACAGAATTACTTCATTCTTAAAGTCACAATAAACAGAAATGAAAAAGATATCTTTCTCTATGGAGCAGATTTAAAAAGCAGTGAACTTTCAAATATTCCTTTGCATTTTGTTTCAAGGAAGTCAACAGAAAATCTCATTTTGGCTTTTATGAAGTAAGTACAGATCCTGACAAGAAATTGCTTTTATTTGTAGCAAATATCAATTGGTACCTGAAATTGAATGCTGACATAGCATTCTTTACTGTTACTGGGAAAAGCAATATCGGTTTGAGAAGATTTACAAACAAAGAGAAAGTGTGATTTCCTGCACATTTACAGCTCCCGGAATGACTTCATTGCTGCAGGACTCACGCACTGCACGTTCTCAAACACAGTTATCATCACAGAGACATTTGAGGTAGGGACATACTGCTGCTTTTGCCCTACAGATCAGGAGCTCAGTCTCAGAAATAAAGATCACTTGGAATATTTTGGTAGAGCCACGTCAGACAATCCTCTCAGCAATCTGGTCCTCTGGGCTGTGCCACATCACTGTCGAGCAGCCCTGTGTGTGTCTCCTGGCCCCTCCTGCCCCACCTTCCCTGGCTCCTGCTCCCACAGCACCTGAGCCCCATTAGCAACTGCTGCTCACTGAGGGGAAGGAGTAGTGGAGTACTGATGGAGTCATCAGCCAGTAAAATCCAGGTTTCCAGCCTTAACTGCCTCTTGGCTGTGATCAAACCTATTTTAAATTTCAGGGAAGCACAAGGAGTAAATGTGAGTTTGCAGTGATCATCTTTGAATAATCGCTGATCATGAGTGAGTAAGTATATCAAATAGAGAATTGAAAATGAGCTTTAAACAATAATATGAACAATATCTTGACTAGTACAAAATTAAACAATGCCTAGGAAGCTCCCAGGCACTGGAATAGTACCAGTTTTGCTGCTAAGCTGGATGGCCCAAGCCAGATTTTGGAAGCCAGAGCCTCCCAGGAGCCATTTCCATTAGGTAGTCCACATGCACATGAGTATAAACAGCTCTTCCAGCTAATCTCTGCAGTAGTGGTGTTCCTGTGCAGGATTGATTTACTGGAACAGACAGAGTCTAAGTGTGGCATTTTCTCTATTTAGGATCTTTATAATTTCAAGAATGTAACTTTTTTTTAAGATCAAAACACTCTTTTGAGAGTGCTGTTTAAATAGCTGCAATTGAGAGGACTCTTCTTTCTTATTTTCTCCTGAAAAGGATGTAAGAAAACATGAAAAATATGAAATAAGAAAGAAAAGAGATAAAACGTGAAAAACATGAAATAAAAGTAGGATGGAAACCACTTCCTTACAATATATAACAGATAAATATACAGCAAAGGCCATAAATACCAATGATTAAGCTTGACTTTACTCATCACACTACAGGCACTGCATGTCACTTCTTAATAGCAGGGCCTGAGATTCCTTGGGTAGCAGGATTTTCTTGTTGACTCCCATTCCAGATTACTGGGGAGTGATTTGAAAGGCTCACTGCAAAGGGAGAAGGACTAACTCAAAAGTCTCGCACACCGTGTGAAGGGTCATGCCAACAGCTCTCCCACTGTCACCATAGTGCTCTTTAGAAAGGGATGGTTCTCATTCATGGAGATGTTTCTTAAGGACACTCCAGCCTCAGTGGAGAGGACACAATTGATTTCAGCTGAGCGTTCCTGTGTGAGAAATACAAATACATTCTTAGCACTGCAGTGTGCACCTGAGGTGCACAAATACAAAACCAGTTATGCCAATATAATACTAGTTCTTCTGGTAGGTTTCCTTGTATTCACTTGTTTCATTAATAGGTTATTTTTCTGTATCTGAATCTATAGTGAAACTGCATTTATTCTTATTATAAGTTACTTAATATTTTATTTTTAGCAATACTAACTTTTCACGGAAAAGACTGTTATTACAGCATAAATTATGAAAAAAATTATAGCATCTAAAGTAACTCAGACATAAACTCACTTGAACACTTCAGTTGTCATCACTGATGAAGGACCTTTTATGACAAAAACTGCAAGAGTGAGAATAAAACTGCAAACCAGAAACCATTTCTACAAAAACGTGAGCAGGACCTTCCCAGGAAGGGAGGTCAGCTGAGGTAAAATAAACCTTGATTACAAGCAGCCTCATTTTAAGAATGCCATCCAGTGGCAAAAAAAGAACCCCAGTGGAAAGGCAAATACAGTGCAAGTGAACACCAGAAATCCGAGTGAAAAGTGGGAAGCTGGAATTTCATGTTCTAAAATACATACAGATAAAGTTACACACAGTAACAAATAACCAAAGACAAAACTTGGACTTACCTTTGACTTTTTCCGTGCATACCAGAAACCAGTAATTACAATAATAAAAAGGAACACAAAGGAAATGCTGATTCCTGCCACTAGAAGAACAAAAAGAAAGGCAACCATAACTCTAAACCGTTAAGAAAAGGAAAAAAATTAATACCTATGTTTGTGGTGGATAATTAGGCAGCATAAAATAGTTATATGTGACAATAAAAAATAGGTCTTGGTTTTTCCTACAAATGAAAATCTCAGTCTGGTCTGGGTTTGTGGAGAAATGAACCAGGCATGGCACAGATCATTACTGTAAATTTCTTTTAGCAGTGCTAATGTGTGCTGTACTCATCTCCAGTGAGCAACAGCTACTGCTGATCACAAAATTAATATTGACGTTACAGGTTTTATTAAAATAAAAGCTCCAAATACTAATTATAGTGATAAGGAAGTAAATTAGTATGGTTTAGTTTAGTAGAGCAATACTCTTATTGCTCAAATCACAGGAGAAACACCATGACTTGCAATTAAGGAGTGTCCTAAATACTGTGCTATGAAAACAGAGTTTTTCAGGCCAATGTAGGCAAGTCCATGCATAGCTTTTGTATTCTCTAACCAATTGCAGTAAAAGAAGTTAAAAATTCAAAACTTAGGTAAAGAAAAAGAGTATTTAAGCAGCAGTGCTTATATTGAAGTTGTCAACTTACCCACCATACTTGACAGACGTCTTTCTGTTCAAAGGAAAATAATAAAAATTAGAAATGTGCAGCTATGTGTGATGAAGGTAAGGCTGAGTTTATCTTTGTTTTTTTCTTATTGGTGATTACAAAGCACTGAATTTCCAGTCAGGTGGGAGAAGGAAACTAACCCATTACAGCATAGCTGGGAGCTATTAACTCTTCTGTACCTACATTCACCCTCCTTCACCCCCGCCTTGCCTGTTTGGCAGCTAAGGCTCTGTGTGCCAGAGCACTCTCATACATTCAGGGAGCTGGGCATTTCTAATTAGCAAAATTAAATCCATGCCAGAATGGCAGCTTTCTCCAGGTCCTGCCATGCTGAGCCAGGAAGGAGGAACTAAGCAAGTAGGACTGCTGCCCCCCAAGTATCCTCCTCCTTTTTGCCTTTCTTCTGTCTTGAGCCTCAAGTAGTACCTCAGAATAAGGAGCAGAGGGAATACAAGAGGAAGCAAAAGGCAGGGCAGGTGAAACCCCTGACGCTTCAGCTGGTAACACTACCCCTTAGCAGCCGCTTTGGAGACCACCACACAAAGCCACGCAAATGTAGGAATTTAAAAAGCATTAGTGTTCTGAGCCTGCACCTAGAGAGGTTCACGCAGCTTGTAGATGTGCTGTTGAGAGCAAAGGTGGGGCTGGAGAAAGCAATCGCTTCATAAAGCCTCCAGAAAGATGAGCATGAGCAGGGTATCCCTTGAGACACACAGAGGTGGGTGCTGGGGATCCTGCACAGAGAGGTGGTACAGAAAGAATAAGGACACTCCGCAGCTCTGGGGGACCTTTTTCTGCCGAGATCTTCCTCAGTAGTTGTCCTCTTTCAGCACAGAATACCAAGCTATCGTAAAAAGCGCCTGACAGTTTGTACTAAACAAGGTATTTTCTGCCTCTCCAAAGAATATTATTTAGGCTGTGTTGTTTGAGATGTCTTGAAATGTTCCTTGTGCTTCAGTTCACACCTCTGCAGCAAGAGGCAGAAACCTGTTTAAATCAATCACAGGGTGATGTCGCTGCTAAATTGCTTTGTGCTTCCAGTTCTTTTCAGGGGAGTCATTGCGTGGAAAACAACAGGGAAAAATGAAACATTCACAAGGCTCTGGTGGTGCACACCGAGGGAAGGACTGAGCCAGGATTTGGGTAAAGCAAGAAAGTAAGAAACAGACCTGGAGCAGAACTGTTGCCAGGTGGTGCTTCCGATTCAGAACCATCATTGAAAGCTTGAGTATGATCTTCTGAAGGAGGTGATAAACCTTTTTCTGGGATTTTGTGTGGTGCAAGTGTCATCATCAGTGTCGGCATGACTGTATCTTCCTCATCACAAACACATCCTAAAATTAAAAGATATTAAAAAATTACTGCTGGAGTATGACATACCACATATTATTAAGGTTGTTTGACAATTGCAGTTACAAGATTCGAATGCTCATAACTTGGACAATCTTGCTTGCTATTTTATATTTCAAATGTTTCCCTCCATCCCTTTTCTGTGTGAACATTTCAGTTGAAATTGTTAAGATTTCTCAGAAAAGGTTTGGGAAAAAAAACCCATTGTCATTTACTCAGCTTTAAACAAAAATAAAAATCTTAGATATTCTTCTCAAATATTGTTTTCTTGCTTTGGAGTAAGAAAATGAAATCCATAAAGGAATAGTAGCAGAGCCTTTACTAGATTTGGGCACTGTGGAAATCAGCAAAACCATTTTCATTTGCTTTGATGGGGGTTGATAGGATATGGCAGCTAAATTCACCTGGGATGTTTAGTGACACTTGTCTTCATTCTGACTTTTCCTCTACCTATTTGCTTCTCAAATGGAAAGCAACTACATTCATGGAGATGATGCCACTCATTAGCTTGCTTTAATTAACGAATGAGAATGCTCTTTCTTTCACATTACTTCTCAGTTTCAATAGCAAATTAATGAAAAAGATTTGGGGAGGGGTGAAAGATACTTTCCCTGAACTTTTTGTTCATGACAGGAAGAGAGGAAAACTGTACCCTTTGTTAACGTATTGGAGCATTGAGCGGATGATTTCTCACTGTCTCAGTTGTGACACGAGAAACAAAACCTCTTCTATGGAAGCAGGTTTAGCCAGAGAAGTGCCAAGGGATTCCACATGGGCTCTACAACATCCCAGGGGGACAAAACTGTGCCCTGTGAGATTCTTGGGCACACAAGTTAAAAAACAATTATCATCATCAACCATCTTATTTAATTCTGGTGTCCCCCTAGATTTCATTATCTATGTTTTTTCTCTAGAATTACCATCTCCAGACATCACATCCACAGTTTCTCTGGAAGAGAGCAAACAGATGCACCCATGAAGTTGCAATAAAAATGTACTTATGGGCAGATGTTGCCCTGCCTCTCTCTGAGAACACGCAGAACTTTTTAGCAGGACGTTTAAATTACTCTGGGGTTGGGAGAAAACCTTGCTTTGCCACTTTGAAGCTTTCACAGGACTCTGCCAAGCACAGCACAGCTCAGCAGAGGGGAGCTGATGACACACGAATCTCCAAGGACTTCTCTGAAGAGGGATGGCTTAAGTTCTCAGCCAGGCTTGTGTTCATGCACACTCATGATAAGAAGGTCCATCAGCCAACCTGCTCCACCTCCTCACACTGCCTCAAATTCTCCCTGTGTTGCTGCCTTCAGTGGGACAGAGGGGTAAAGAGGGAAGTGCCTTATGTCTTCGCACCAACCTAAGCCTATTTCTCCCTTCTTTACAAGGAAACAACGTTCTAGTGAAAATTTATGAACAGATACAATTAGTCACAAATTCTAAGTGATAAATATAAACCCCTTTCCTTATTGTCTAATATTAGACCCAAACTATATAAGGGGTCTTTGGTATACGACATTCAGTCACACATTCTGAGTACTAAACATAAACATTTCCATTAGCTAGAATACATGCTAATTATTCTTAAAGTTTTAGTATTAAGACTGCTACAGATACTTGTATGGCAAAATAATTGTGTGCTTTTTAAGCATTAATTTACTGATTAAGATTAATTTACTGATACAGATGTAACTAATCATTCATGTAGCACAACACGGTAATGCATGGACAAAACACCCTGCATAGATCAAGCCATATGAATTAGCATTTAGAATACCCTTAGGAGTATCTTCAAAAAGTAATTACAAGTATCGAAGAGAAAGTATTAGCTGGGGAAAATATAAAGAAATGTTCACTCACCTGTAAACAACAGAATGAAAATAGGTATTGCTTTACACATCTTCATTTTTTTCCTTTTGTATCTGGAAAGGGGCAAAACCAACAGAAAACAACCCTGAAAAATGCCCAGGTCACTGTCCCTACAACAAATAGCTCTGTGCTTGTTACCCCCAAAGGCACAGAGTTCAAAAGCCTGTCCCTGCTGCACTTATCATTTGCTGGGCTGCTTATTGGCTCAGCCAGTCTGTTCCTAAACCAGCTGTTTCAAGGGCTGAGAAGTCTCTGAAACTCCAGGAGTTTTGGACCCACTGCAAAGAATTTACTTACTACCGAGTGAAGTGTGCAGGGAGCACAAAAATCCTGAAACCAACAGATGAATGACAAGTTTTACTCGTATTTAAACCAGTTCTGAACTGTGAATTTACTAAAATGCTCCAGCTGTGATGAGGATCTTCTCATAGGTGCCACCTACAGAGAGATGTGTAGATCTCAAAGTTCTTTGTAAGCCTGAAAGTATATCCAGATGGAAAAGCCTGGACACATGGAAATGGAATGCCTGTTGATGACAAAAGCCAAGCACTTTCTGTTGCACTGGTCACAGACCATAATATATTCCCACACACCTAGATATTTAGGATCATTTAAAGAAGCAGTATTATGCCTCCCATACCAGTTAGACTTCCAGGAGAGACAAGGTGCTGTCTCACCAAATATTAACAAAACCGTCCACAGCTGTTTAGAGGATACCTGACTAAATGGCACTAAAGGCACAGCAAACAGGGACAGCAAGCATTTGGATAGACCTCTCCATTCCACAGGACAGCATCATGCCTGCAATGATGTTAGATTATCAGTTTCTCTCAGTGCACACATCCTTATCTTTCCTATGCTGAATGTTCTGTATCAGACCACAGCAGACCTTTGTAGTAAGAAATGCTGACAGTGTTTTGTGCCTTCCAAATTCATTGCTAACCAGCACAAGAAACTACTTTCATTATGCATCCTTTCTTCCAAAGACTATTTGTGTAACGTTTTCTTCTCAGACTTTCTTTGAAGACTATCTCCAATAACAATTATGTTTTCTCTCCCTTCTTACAAACATTTTTACTGGAGTAAGAAATTAATATCTCCGTGCACCTCCTGTGTACACCAAAAAAGTATTCATGCAAGAGACAAGTTTAGAAGCTCCCAGATTTCCGTCCTGTTTTCATCTGGAGGCTGAAGTAAGCCTTGGAATCCTGGGGTCTGTGGGTCAGCAATACTGTACAGCTGCATTTGTGACAATCCACATTTAAAAGCCAAAGTAAGGTGCTTCAACTGAAGCCATATATCTCTCAAATGAAACACAACACAAAAACTATGGCAAAGCAAATAGAGTTGCTTTGTTTTGTAGAAGTTTTTTATATACAAATTTAGTCATGTATGGGAAATTTTATTTATTCTCAGTAGTAACCACGGAAACAATAATTAATCTAATGAACAGAGTTTTGGGGGTTTGGCTGGGTTTTTTTCTCGTTTTCTTTTTCTTTTTTTTTTTAATAAAATTGGGCAGTAGTTTTTAATGGGTTATTTGTCTAAAAAACAACTTGATGGACACCACATGATTCTACATGATTTGTCAGAATATTCACTGCTATGCTGTGGGTACTGTCCTGATGCTTGACCAGGAAATACTTGAGAAATGCTTGAGCCTCAAATCTCTGACTCTGTATAATAGAAACATAGTCTAGAGACATCTGGATTCAAGCACAGCTGCCTGAATGAGCATTTAGGACTCACCTGACCTGATCCCACACCAGTAAGTTCAGATTCAGTTGTAATTCTCTTCCCAAGTGCAGAGCTGGAGTACTGAGAGACAGGCTGTTGACGTGCTTTCCTTTCTCCCTTGTGAGTCTCCCCTGAAGAAGGCATCATATACAGATCTTCCCCACAGAAAATCAACAGCCAAGATGTCAGTAAAATTGGCATTATTGACTGTGGAAGAATAGACAAATTTTTCCTCTAGTGTGACTTTATGATCTTGATCCTTCTTTTCATTCTTCCATCTCTCTTAGAGACCATATTCTCAATGGAATGCTCTTAAACTTTACTACTCTGGTTGTCGTATCTTGCATTGCTGAAATGTGTTGCCATTGCCATTGCTAGCAAGAATGCCAGAGTGAATCCAGCTTTCTAATTTTACAAAGTTCCACAGCAGCAATAGAAGCACTGTATGGCAAAAAGCTGATTTATGAAACAAAGTGGAAGTGGGAGAGAAAATTCAGAAAGACACCCATAAACAACTTTGCTGAAACTGCAAAAGTAAGGATTTTGCCAGCCCAGTTCTACCTAGAAAGTTGTCATTTGGAACCCTTCTCAACTCCAAATCTGTGCAGGAAGAAGCTGGCTTCTAAGAGTGTAAAAAATCAATTGTTTTGGTAATAAATGTTCCTGGCAACAAGTATTGGAGAGCAGTTTGAAATTGTCCCTTCAGAGTAACTTGCAAAATGTCTGAAGAGTTAAATATTTTCCCAGTGATTCAGTGTCCTGTGATTATTCAGGGGCTTGTTACAGCATTTAAAAACCGCATGCTCTGAAGATGTAAAATTTGGGATTTCTGCAGATTAATATTGCCAGCAGGAAAGTCCAAGTTGTAAATTGAAAAAAATCTTTCTTCTTTGCCCTCGCAGGAACGCTATGTTATGTGAAAACAAATCAATGTGTGATCCCTTCCATCTTCTAAAGAGACCTCTTACAGTTAATTTTAAAAAAGAATTCATTATGGAGCCCTCACTGAGCTTCTATTTCTTTATGAAATAATAAATGGCATACCTCCTAATGCAGGAGACTTTTGCAACAAGATATTTACTATAAATTGACTCCAAATCATTGCCGCTGCAGAGTCTTACACTTTGTAGTCTACTGGCCTCATTTTCTGGTCCTCATGTATGTGCACACACACTTGCTGTTCTTTCTCCATGCAAGGCTAAGGAGGTGCTCAAAATTACTCCTTTGGGGAAGCAGGACTTATCACTCTGAGGAATGAATGAATGAATGAATGAGCTGCCAGGATCCCTCTTTGGCAGGTGCTCCCAGGCTTAGCTGCCGTTTGTTGCTGACTTGTTACACAATGCCATCAACTACAGCTGAGATAGCTGAACTGAGCAGATTTCCTCAGTCTCAGTGGTTAATGAGCAACGTTGTTGTCATATGTGCAAGAAATTTTGTCTAGTCTGACCTGCAGCCTTACTGACTGGCAGGTTCCCTCGAAAATGTATGCAGTGCCTAGCAGGTACAGGAAGTGGAGGTAAGTAGTTCATTCCTCTTCCTGATTACCTTGGCAGAACTAGTGACAGCACACAAGAAGCTTCAGTATTGTGGACAGTGAGCAATCACTGCTGTCTTCCACCTCGTATTTGGAGAACTTCAAAATTAATCTTATTATCTTTGCCTTTTGACTAAAAAGTAACATGTTGGCCTTTTACATTAACACATTGTCCCAGTTGCCTGTACTAGGGATGTTGTTTCATTTGAAGAAACTCTGCTCTTTCTACTGGAAACAAAAAATTTCTGTCTCAAAGCAGGTTCAGTTTCATTCAGGTCTGTCCTGTTTTCCCTACCTGACAAAACTATGGATTGCCCTTAATGCCCATAGGAACAAAAGAGATTGATCTGCATGTTGAATTAAATTTCCTCAAAGTTATGTCACAAAACAGTCTAATTTATTAAGGATGGACCTTTCACAGGCCTGGTGAAAGTTTAACCCCTAAACGAGATGAAAATGTGCCCCCTGTAGCACCAGCTCTCATTTTCGTGCTTCCCTGTTTGTGTTACAGTGGCCAAGTCCTTGCTCTGCGGAGTGCAGGTAGTAGTTTGCATTCAGCACCATATACAAGTTGCTGAAGTGAGAGACTGTCAGCTATTTATTTTTTCACATCTGAACATTTCACTCAGGAACTATAAAATGCTTCATCCTCTCTGCATTTTGTAAGAGAGAATAACACTGAGCCCCCAGTGTTTTGGTTCCCTTGATCTATTGACCACACATTTTAAGGAGAGGCTGACAGCTAGCATGTCAGTTATTTTCAGATATCTGTCTCTGTCAAAGTCAGAAATCCCAGGAAAATAAACGAAGTGCAGGATTATAAATACATGTGAAATCAGAGCTGTCATCACTCTCAAGGATTTTCCATTGTGCCTGCTGCACTATTTTTAAGCTAAGATTTCCCAGATGTTTAGTAGGAATGTTTAGAGAGTAAAGCATTTCATTTTTCTAATGGCTGCAACATTCTTAAATTTAACCTATTCAAAATTGGCATTCTGTGCCTTATTTGTTAGGTGTTTTTTTTCAGTTGAATATCAGAATATAATAATAAAGCCCAAGTTTAGCAAGCCTAAATAGCTCTTGATGGCCTGAAAGTTGTTATTTCAAAATTTCACATACACTTATTTATTCAGAGGAATCAAATATGACAGAGGCCCCCCACCTCTACCAACTATACTGATGTCATGCTCCTTCTGCAAACCAGTGGCTTGCTGAATGCAGCTCTGATAAGACTGGTTTAAACTACACATTTTAACTATGCTTTAAAATAGAAAGAAGGAATTTTTATCTGAAATGTTTTCTTATCTTACCTTGCTAAGTGATATAACTGAATAGCTCCATCTTTCTAGTCAAGCAGCAAGATAGCTATACATTTTAATATAAGTAATATAGTTCAAACATACTTATTTAGAAACCCAGTTTTTATGTTGGTTGAGAATGTTGACTGACCCATTTTCTATGTCCCCTACAATTGTTCCTTTTTACTTGACTTCTTTTGTAAAACTGCACTTGAAAGAAAATTGGATTCAGCTATAAAACAAAAGTACTAAAACTAGTAGGTCTTAAATTCTTACACTCCTAATGAGTCATCTTATGATTTTTACTCTCTTTTTTGCTCAGACTACGGATGATCCAGTCGTTAAACCAATCTTAAAAGTAGGAAATATCCCCTCTGAATCTTCAGAAGGGGCTGCTATTGTCAGAAAGGTGCTCACAGCCTCCAGGTGCTTGAACGGTGAAGTCTCTACCAAGGGCAGTGCTTTGGCTTTCTTTAAAACACAAGTGCACCTTTACTGCCCAAGCACTGCTTTTCTGTAGTCTTTGTTCTTCTGGTTCTTTTTTCCTTTAATTTATAATAGTGACTTATTTCTGCAATTAAGTTCCCAAGCTTTAGATCGAACTGTTTATGGCTGCCAGGAATGACATGGGACATGTGGCAGATGTGTGTGAACTGGAGTATTAGAGTACTGTAAGGCATACCAAGTGGCACTACACATGGTGGGCAACTGATTTTAAGCCCCTACAGGAAGGCTAGTAATAACTTGCTGTAAGAATAAGCAGGAGAAGCTACTAGGATACATCAAAAATCCCCAAACTTGTTTTCTTACAGACTCTCCCGGGAAATGAGAGACTGATGCAGGTTTCACCTGCATTGGTTTGTGTCAGGCACGACGGGCAAAATTGTGTGTTACAAGCAGGGATGATGAACAGGCTCTCAGGGGCAAAGGGGCTAATTACAGCAATGCACTTCCCCTGCTGTGACACATGAATCAATACACACTGGCAGTGAGTTGTAGCCCTGTACTCATTCCAAAAATTGTGCCACTTGTTGTCCTTGGGTAGGGTGGGCAGCACTCTAGATCACTACCAACTTACAGACCCTAGTCAGAGAACCACTGCTGTGCAGCCAACATGACAACATGAAAATATTTACCTTAAGAATGTTCTGCTCACGTTTGAATGAAGATTTAAGCTGTTTCCTATGTCTTTATTAAAATAAGAGAAGTTTGCCCATTCTGGAGTTTTGCTGTGCTTTGTATGCAGTCAGCTACTGTAATTTACCATCCTGTTAAGGTCTTATATAAGCTGCAGAAAGCTTAAAAGCTAGGTGGCTTCTGTTCACTGCCCACAGTCATCAAATTACATCAGAAATGAAGTCATGTAATTGGCTTTGCCACCCAACACACAGATTTTAAGATTGCACTTAGGTGTAAGTGGATTTGGCATCATTTATATTGCAGGGAAGACTTGCTTCTGTACACACCTCCTCTCCTTCACATTCCCACAGTCTCTTTTTCTCTCTCACACATACATACACGTGCTTTTCCTCCAGCGATGTTCAATATCTATAATGCTAAATTTCTTTGACCCCAGGCCGTTAGCCCTTCTCGGGACAGACCCAATAAACAATTGAAACAGCTCATCATCTGATCCCTAAAGAAAACACCAGAACTCTGACACACTGCTATGGGATGGTGCCTTCATTCTTCGAGGGTTTTCTATTAGGAATCCATGGCAGCCTCCTTCTCTTTTAAAACACAATTGGAGAAGATGGCAACTGCCCAGCATTCCTGTAACAGGTTACACTGAGAGATACAACTGAGATACTCAGAGACAGGATGATGCTGAGGAATGCATCCAGTCCAAGCTGCAGGATGAGCTCAGGGTGGCAGGAGTCCGAGGCAGGATTAATGCATACATTCACTTATTAAATCCTTTATATATATTTTTCTAGTACTTGTCTGTAGAGTGCTTCTTTCAGAGCACAGCTGAATACACTGCTGTTAACACTGTTCAACACGAGTTATCTGCTATTTGCACACCACCGAGTTACCATTAGCCCAAGCCAATTTCTCATTACTTAAAGTCTGAGTCACAGACAGAAATCCAAGGGAGATATCCATACAGCCTTTGGAAGTCAGATCTATCAAGGCATTTGCCCAAGTGACATGGAATGCCCACCACTTCCACAGCTGGCAGGATGGCTGTGAAGCTCAGAACTGCTTTGCAGTTTGATGTCCTTTCAAGAAAAATGTTGTGAAGGAAATACGTAACTTACATTTTTCTATCTTTATGCCTTCATGCAGGAAACAGCCTGCTCTCATGTCACAGTTTGCTCCATCAAAAGAAATATCATAATAACTAAATTTTCAAGCCCTGAACTACTATGGGTACTTAGGCATCCCATTGTCTCAGCTAAATTCCAGCTGATTGATGTTACCTCCTTAAGCCTCTTGCCTGAAGGTCCTCTGCACTGTAGTATGTGCTGGTGGAACCATGACATTTCCAACGTAGGTTTGGTTCCTTTTCACAGACTAAGGAAGTGACAAGTGCCTGAAACACACAGTCCAAATGTCAGTGATCTTGCACAGTATTCGTTTTTACAAATAAACCATTTTCTATAATCTTACAATCAGCATAAATATTTTGCTCCCCCTAATACACTAAGTTTATACCTTATTACTTTGCATTTAAAATATTGGGAACTGAAAGCTCATATCAGAATTATTAATTTATTTTTTTTTAAAAAAAAAAAAAAAGGATGCTACTTTATTTCACATTCTCTCAAAGAAATGCTTTGGAGAAACTTTGAATACCTGTTCTTGTCCTTGGGCACTAGAGGTCACCAGTGGTACAGACACGAGGAAAGGGCTTGGTTTTATAGCCCCTGGTAATTCAGAGGCCTCAATCCCTCTCTTGTGACTTTCGTTTAAGTTGTTACTGGAAGTCCTTTGGCATCACGAATTTTGGAAGAGTGAGATTAAACCATTTCTTTCAAGCACGTTATGTCTCAGATGTATAGCTGTGTATCTCTTTGAAAGGGATGGGTGTTTCTTGAAAATATGATTTATTCATCCCTCTGATACTTGAGAGTTCCTTGGCTGATACCTGCTGTATTTGAGCTCTGAGTAATGTTGTTGAGACAGAACCACAGAACACCCAGCAGCAACACATGTTGTTTCAAACGAAATAGCATGGTCCATTTCAAGAAAGAAACAGTGCTCCTTTACTGGTTCCATGTGTGGGTTGTGAAGGGTTCACTGGAGCAGAACGTTCAAGAACATCAGCTGCGTTTTTTGACTAAGAGACTACACCATCTTTTAATACATTCGTTTCTATGAGTGATGCTTATGGCAAAAACCCCCAAGTCCTCTTGCTTATGAAGAGGCTCAGAAATGCTTAGAAATCTATGCTAGAGCACAGCTATTCCTTAGAGAAAATATATCCAGATTTTAACCACTAAAAGATGGATATTTGCTTAAAATATTTTTATCAGATCAGTAGTTAAATTTAACAACCCTCAAGTTTATATACTCTATCAGCCATTTATATAATGCATGATACCAATATAATCCTAAACGAGAAGCAGGTTTTTTCAGCAATGATTCATTTTATAAAAGAGTTGGACTGGTACAGTGTAATAAACATATAATGTGTAATAAACATACTACTGCAATTATGGAGACTGACTATAATCAAATAATTCTACCTAACAGAAAGTCTTCTTGCTGCATTGAAAGTTACCACTGTGATAAATATCAACTCAAGGATTGTTTTGTCAAAAGATTTCATAAGATTTTGCATATTAAACCTATCACAGATTGAAATTTTGATGAAAAGTCTGTTGAAACTCTATAAACCCTGAAACCTGCTGTAAGTAGCAATACTACACAGGCTTTTTTCATGCTTGCTTTCTTCACACAGGTTTCATCTGACTTTGAACTCCTTTTACTTTGAGGTGCAGCACATAAAGAAGTCTTAAATTATGCAAAGTTAAAAATTAGGCGGGCAGGAGGGATCTTAGCCTTGAAAGAAATAAAAACAACTGGACACTATGTGCTACATATTTTCACTACTTTGTTTAAAATAGCATATTGATGTACTTAAAACACTTCAGATCTGTGTGTTATTTATGATGCTGTAAACATACAGAAAAGCATGAAAGTCACATTTTCCACTGCATCCAAGGAGAGAAATTTAAAATTACGGCTATTGGAAATCTGGTTTACGAGCTGTGTGAAAGGTGTAGTTAAATGCAGAGCTATAAACTTTGGCCTACAATACCCTACGTATAGCAACTCCTAGATAGTGTTAATGAAAAGAAAAATCAGACTAGATGGAGACTTCTGGCCACATTCTGATTCTTCTACATTCTTCTGAAAGGAATGTGAGAGCATATGTGAATCTAGCCCACATCTTATAGATCCTTGTATTAGCAAGACACAAAATCAGAATACTGCAGGATATAAGTTAACACACTACTTATGATCAAAGGTAAGCAGGGAAGACAGCTCAGCTCAGCAGGGAGGAGTATCAAGGGGTTTTGTGAAGCTTTATGAGTCAGGCATCAGATCTGGGACACGTTGTGCAGCGTCTTCTCTTGTGAGCTCCTGCAGCTTCTGCTCGTGGGCCTTTTCCCTTCTCTCCTCCTCCCCCTACTCTCACCAGCCCACTGCAAATGTGAGCTGAGCGTAAGCAGAGCATAATGTGGCACAGCTATGGCACTGCCATGCCTGTGCCCAGCCCACGGTATCTCACACCAGGACCAACACACCGGGAAGAATGGCGTGCCAGCAGTAGCTGAGAACTCTGCTTCCATGGGAAATTCACCATGGGACAAATCGAACTGCTTTCAGCTCCTTTCAGGCAACCCATATGTGCAACACAGTATCCATACATATTAGATATGGTCTTCACTGCCCACTCTATTGGTCCAGTAAGGCTGAACCGGACTTACAGACAGGAATGTTATTTTTTAACTTAGTTAAAAAGGCTGGTACCTGTGAAGAAAGGCAGATACCGGATTATGAGATACAGCTCTGAAATCCCTCTACAATAAAACCAAGTTAGCTTTCTCCTGGATCAGGTCTCCATTGCCTGCACCCCATATTCAGGGAAGTGTGTGTTCTATAGGCACACATGCTGGTGCTGCCACAACACAGCAAACACAGGAAGGCATGGATGGGACAAACCCTTCGGAATTAGCTTGACTGAAAAGTCCTCACTGACCTGCAGCACATATTTTATGAATATGCACATGAAAGACGGAAGTTGGCATGAGAGTGGGCCTTAAATTTCCCCTTTAATGTAAAACATCCGAGGTGTTGATATTCGGGATATGCTGCTAAGCTCATCCCATGTCTTTGTGGATGTGGGTCTCAGCAGAGGGTAAAGGTATTAGCATATGAGATGGGGCTCTGTAGCTGGGTTTGAAGAACCAAAGAGTTTTTCTTTGCTGATCTCAGGGAAGCTTCTGACATTTTTACTGTAGTAATTTACTACAGTTTTCATATTTGGTGAATATATGGAGGTCCTGGAAACACTCTCCTGTATTTACATAAATCTACTATAAACAAGGCTCATTTACCTTCATCCACCCATCATATAGTTCTGGAACTAGAGGAAATAAATATTGGAACTGGCAAATATAGTATTTTATCCCTCTGGTCCCCTCCCATTTTCTTAACTTTCATCATCTTCCAAAATTATGTTTCTGTTTCAATTATTCAGTTGTTTTGTTGTTTTGCTTTCCCCCCTCTCCCCCAAAAAAAGCCTTCTTGGTGAGAAAGCTCTGTTCAGCTGGAAAACAGCTGAATGTAAACCAGTAGAATGTACGTTCAGGGTGGTAAACTCTACAGATGGGACAAGTACCTCAGTTTTCTCACTCTTTCCTCTAAGTAGCTGAAACCCTCACTGGTTTCCACAGGGAATCAATGTGTTTCTCAAGTCCTTTAGACTTGCTCTACCTGCTTTGTGCTGACCTTGCACAGTAAGGTAGATTATTTGGGCATTTGCAGCTCTCTCTATGGCTCCCGTCACCTGGCTCTGGGTCTATGCTTAAAGAAAAGAGGCTGCACTCATTGCTGACCCAGAGGAACTGAGCTGCCTGTGTTTCCTAAGAGCTCTGTCTTGCTGAGCAAGTCAGGGTAAATTCTGGCACAACTAAATTGCTTAGTCCTGAGATGTGAGCACACAGCCCTGCAGCATCAGGGAGGTGACAGAGGTGCTTTAGAACTCCCTGTGTGCTGTGCCCATGAACCTCAGCATACAATTCCAAAGCTGTTAGGGTTTTCCACCAGACTTGTGCCATACCAGGAGTGAAGTTAACCATCACGGTTACCTTTGCTGTCAGAGCCCCTGCAGTCCAAAGAGGAATGCAAGTACAGGCTGATAGCCAGCTACCCTCAGACTCTGTAGTTGCTGGACTTCAACAGAAATCAACTTGTAACACAGAGACTATGTTGGTGGGGGAAGGGACAGCACTCTATCCATGGCCACCCACCGCCTAGAAAAAGTCTGGCAACAGGGGTGTTATTCTTGTTCCATTGGCAATCGTGGGACTTCTGCTAGACTTGATCCTAAATGAATGCATTTTTCTGACCCAGAGTCCTTTTATGTGGTTCGGTATGGAAAAGTGCCATGGTATTTGTCACAAAAAGTCCTTGCTGGCTAATCTGTTTTTAGGATTGTTGATGGTTTATAAATTAGAATTATTAGTCAAACACTGCTCTGTGTGTGCAAAATCCTAGTACAGATTGGGCTGTAGTGCCAGCATGGAACCACCTTTTTATCTATGGCACATTGTTTTGACAAAAGAGAAAGGGTACTTAAGCAATTTACCCCTGACATGTACTCTAACAAACCTTAGTCATTGTACTGGCCACGGAACATTTATACATCTCCAATAAAAGTGAACTTTTTTGATACCAAAGCCTTGGAAGTTCCCATTTAAATATGCCATATGCTCTGTGGCAACTAACTGCCTTGTTATTTCTCTCTGTGTTAAAGAGAAGAGGGATACATTAACAATTGAAAGGTTAGAGAGGTAAAACTAGATGAGTCTGCTGGTTCTCTTCAATCAAAGCAGAAGTCTTTTAGCACTGCATCAGCCTGCCTTCCCAAGGCAAAAAGAGCAGAAAGAGGCATTTAGAGGTGAAGAACCCTTCACGGGTGCATGACTATAAATCTCAAGGCAGGGAAGTTCTGTTAGTGACCACAGACCGAAAGAATGAGAAAATGAAAGTTGGCAGGCACTTATGAACATCCACGTGTTGCTGTGCTAACACGACTTTGAGATGTCCTACTGCCAGATTCTCTTACTCCCTTTGTATTCCAATTTCCTTGTTAATCCAATTAGCATGAATAACATTATATGTAAATATACACATAGAGCTAAATTCTATGACAGATGTAGATCTGAGTCTTGAACCGCAGAGCATTCAAAATAGCAAGAATGGCTCCAATCATATAGATCTTGCAATTTTTTGTCATTCCACACCTGGCTGAGTTCTAGAGCCTCATTGCACGCTCTGAATGCAACTTCTTACATTAGAATGTTCTTGGGGAAATGCAGAGTTGATGACAAACCTAAACCCGATATGGATTACTTTTAAAAAATTTGGGATTTTTTTGCCAGTGTTCCTCTCTGCCCCTAAGATTCAAAGCTTGAAACTCAGAATGGACAGTTTCACCAAACATGAAAGAAAATACCATGTTAGCTGCTCCTGATGCCCTCAAAGTAGGCCACTTTCAGTTGGGTGATGTTTCAACTGGAACTTTTATTATTGCCATGTGAAAATTGGTCCCTGCAGTTTCGGTAACTATTTTTTGCATCAGTCTGGTTTTTCATATCCGCATAGATATTCACAGCTTCAGGAGAATGTCTTCCTTGACTCACAGGTTTTATGGGGATGGGCTTAAAATTCTGGATATTCTGCCCTTTTCCTGGGAACACAAAATTGATACAATGTGCAAAACAATGGGCAAATCTAAAGGTCAAATGGGGGGGAAAAACCCCACCAAATCCTGTTTGCATTAATACTGATTTTAACACCACAGAGAACTATATTTGCTATTCCTCTAACTCAATTTCATTTAAGAACCTACTAAATATATTTGCTTTGATACATCTTTCAGCCAAAGGATTCCACTCTTCTTTTCTTTTACACGACAACCTGAAATACGCCATTTGTATTGTGTTTGGCAAAAGGTATTAGAAACATTAGAAAAGTTTATGTTATCCACAGTCACATTAGAATGAGACTTTATGCCAGCTGCTAACTACCTAGAATTGATGCAGAAGTTCTCCATTTAGCTTTCTATATATATATGTACACGTATGCGTACAAAAAAATAAGTATCACAGAATATGCTGAGCTGTAAGGGAGTCAGAAAGACCATAAAGTCCAACTCTTAGCCCTGCACAGGACCATCCCCAACAGTCATACCATGTGCCTGAGAGTGTCATCCAAATGCTTCTTGATTAACTATGCAGGTTACCTTGTCATAAAAGGGTTGATAACAGGACTTTCATCTCTTGAAGCCATGCTGGATGTGACCAATGACTGTGTTGTGTTTCAGGTGTTTTTCAATACTACCCAGAATAATCTTGTCCATAACCTTATCAGGCACTGAAGTGAGGCTAACTGGCCTGCAGTTTCCAGGGTCCTCCTTCTTGCTCTTCTTGACAAGCGGGACAATGTTCACCAGTTGGGACCTCTCCAGATTTCCAAGACCACTCAAAAATCATCAAGAGGTTTTGAAATTGCATCAGGAACTCTTTGAGGATTCTGGAATGAATCCTATCAGAACTCATAGATTTATAGGGATCCAGCTGGAGCAGCAGATCACACACAGTTTCAGAGTCAACTGGGAGTTGATCATTCTCATAGAGACAGTCCTCCAGCTCAGGGCACTGTGACCCCCTTGGTCCATCATCTGTGTTGAAGACAGAGGCAAGGAAAGCATTAAACACCTCTGCCTTGTCTCTGTCCCTCTTTGTGAGGTTATATATGTATATATATATATATATATGCATACATTCAGTATATATAAGTATACAAGGTCAGCTTCCAGGCAATTCCTCTAGAGCATTTGCTACAGAGGCTGACAGAAAAAAGACTACAGATCTACATAAACAAGTGGTAAATCTGTAGTGGCAACTTTCTCTTTCCAAAATGTGTTGGACAATTTCTCATGTAGAGGAGGGCGCTAAAGCAGTGACTTGAATGGTCTGAACCTTCACCTTGCTATGCAGCAAGAACTCCACCCCATTTTTAATCCTTTTCACCTCTCAGCGGAGAAAGACTCCTCAGAATAATGTTAGTGCTCTAAAAGATACACAAAGGTCTGAATGGAGATCAGCCCTCCTTGGATTTCTGGGCAATGGAGGCATTAATGGCACACTGTCTTTTCCTACTAGTGTTTGATGCTTTTTCATCTAGCACTATCAAAAGCCAAGTTATGATGCACAATTAAGAGAATTAAGTTCATGTGAAGTCTGACAATGGAGATGTGCTCAGCTTCTCAAACACAAACTTAAGAACCCCCTGGAAGTATGATCTGCAACAGTGCCATTTAATGTCTTCTAATTAACAGTCTTGTTTCCTTGATATCAAACATTTTAAAAGATTCATCTGTGCAGACTGGAATAAAAGCTGCTGTATCGATAGGAGAAATGTGTGCTCTACATGTGCAGAGTAATACAGTATGCACAGAGCACCAACCTACTGTCTGCTCTACCATGTTCAGTGAACATGTCTTGTCTACAACCACAGCTAACTGAGGCCAAGCAACCATTCACCTGCACCTTTGAAGCACATGGTCGACAACACGTGACTTTCAAAGTGTTAACAGTGTTAAGACATCTGCAGTCACAAAGCATTATTTTATTTCTTTCTAAGAAAGTGAGCAGGAAAGAAAAACCTAAATTGCTGAAAAATGTGAACTCATAGACTATAGAGATTAGACCAGAAGACAGAGTGCCATTTACATTAATAGGCTGTATCTACCACAAAAATCCACAGAAGAACTGAAAAAACTCCGAGCCTACAAAGTGATCAGGGCTAAACTTGAGGCATTAATTTGGTTGAAACATTTCCTGCTTTGTTTGATCTTTGTTGGTTGGGGTTTTTTTTGTTGTTTTCATGGTTTAGTTCACTTCAGTCAGTCAGTCCAGGCTAAGACTGTATTTTTTTGCAGCATGGACACAGCTCAAGTGTCAAGGCTAGTGGTGATTAACACACTCACATTTTTCCAAGTCTGGCTAAGCCTAGATGATCTTTCTTTTCTTTCTTTTTGACAGCCTCTCTCCTCTCTTCATTTAAAACATTCTCTAAAACATAAGTTAAATCCTGAAAAAGGGAATTTCATCATTGGACAGAGGTACACTGGATCTAAAATGCAAAAATGCCTAAATTTCATGTTAGCTGCAGTTGCTTACAAGCCACTGCCTCACTCATAGTTAAATACTGTTTACAAGAAAAGGAAAGGAATGGTCAGCATATGTTATGGAAAGAATGAGTGACCCTGGTGGAATGGGTATCAGAGACCATGGAGAGTGCTTACCGGCAAGACATCTGTTTTCAACTATGGGGCCTGTATTCAAGCACTGATGAATAAAGCCTCGTGACATCTAAAGACCATTTCCAACTCTGGTGACAGTCACAGAATTTCTCCGAATGTAAGTCTATCATCCTGCACTAGTGATGTTGCCCAAGGCTACCTATCTGCAAACTATACTGCAATCAGTATATGTACATGTTTGATTGACTTCTAACTTGGAGTTGCTACTACTAGAGTTCAGTCATCATGCCAGGCTAGGCCATCACAGACCTAAGTCCAATTAATTTGAATATTAAAATTAGAGTGGGACATATAAGCAGTATTACGTCTCTGAAAGAAATTAACCTGTAGAAATTTCCTCTGGATTTTGCTAAAAACTTGCCTTAAAAATAGTTACAAGTCTGAAATTTACCTGCACATTGCCACTGATCTGGCTTGCTTATATACAGGAACCATCACGACACAGAAAAATCAGTAAAATATGCATTGAAAGGACAGTCAGATAGATGCAATGAGGACAAAATGCAAATAAGCTCCAAGAGCCAGACTCTTTTAAACAATAATTCACTGTTATTGGGAGGTAGGAGATGTTTATGGTCGTCTTATCCCAAAGGCCACCACATACAATATTCCCACTGACTTTAATAGTTATAGTAGGTGCAGATTTATGGTTGGGTATAAGGATGTTTCAGTCTTCACCTCTTCACCTCTTATTAACACTTGTCTTCTGCTTCCTTGCCACAGTTTAAGCAGTCCCAGATGCTGTGCAGTTCCAAAGCTCCCCTCCAGCTTCTCTCCCATAAAACCAGAAAAAAAGGTATCTTGTGGAGTACATTGTGAGTGGTAGAGATGGGGCAGGAGGGCAAAGAGGAAGGATTCTCTGTAGAATATGACCTGAGGAGCAAAGGATGGTCTCTGCTGGGTGGAGTTAAATCTAACCTTGCCCTGAATATTGCAAAAATTTTCAAGCTTACTGCTTTTACTCCACTTTTGCTGAAGTAATTTCATGGAATTTCTTAGTAAGAAAACATAGCAGTGAGGGGTTTAATGCATACTAATAACCTAAATATCAAAAACATGAAAAATTAAATCTATATAAATTCAAAACAGTTATAAATGTTCCACTGCTTTCATGAATGAATCTGCTAAGGCATTTCAAAGTTACAGTAATTTGGCTAGTTACAATTTCATTATTAGGACAAATGAAACTATGAAATCTTTATAGAGAATAAAATAATTTTATTTGAATAAGAATGCATGGAACTGACTTTATCCTAAAGTTGCTATTTAAAAATATCAGTTACATTGCTCTATATCTGGAAGAGGTTCCTATAAAACATCTTGGGCTGTAAAATAATGTGGAGAAATGGATATAATTATCTCTGGAGAAGAATATATTCTTCTCAGAGTATTACAAGTCCTGCAGTTATGAATGATACTTTCTACAGTGCTGCAGTAAACAGGAATTTTTGCTTACCATGCCCTAGCTATAATTAAGAAAGATGGTTTAGTCGCTTTGTCTCTATCTCTGCCAGAAGGTCAAGAATCATATAAAGATACACAACCACCTCTCCAGTATTCTTTTTCTTAGTAGCCAAATGCCTCTCCCTTTTCTGGCAATCACATTCAGACCTCATTATTGCGTAGTCAGAGATTCTGCCTTTAATATTACTATAAAAATGGCATGCAGGGGGCAATTGGACAATAATACATACGCATCAAATGCCATCAGCAGTCTGCTTTGAAACCCCTTCCATTTTTTTCTAAGACATTTCTACATCAATAAATAAAAGCCACAACAACAAACAAAATACCTTTTTTCTTATTAGACTTCCAGAGCTCCCAAAATCTAGTTGATATCTGGTTCCAATTTGTCTTTGTGGAAAGGAAGCCAGAGACTTGCTTTTCTTCCTCCTTGCAGAATGCAGCCAAAATGTAGTCTAACCTGGGTGCACCCACCCACACTCACCAGTGTATGCATTCTAGTCGTGACTCGAGTTAATAAATTTGATTAGCTCGTACAGTACTCCAAGCCAGCAGCCCACAAGGCAGGTTCAACCAATACCTTTGCTTCACTCACTGCTCTCAGCAGACCACCAAGGCTCTAGTTTGTATTTTTAAACCTGGGTTAAATTGTGGCATAACCACAAACCATTGTATGCGATTAACAGTGGGGTTCCAATGACTGACTGACAAACAAAATCTTAGCACACTGAGTCTGCTTCTCCCAGTAGTAAACACATGTTATTAATGAAATGATTCTAACAGGCTACACAATTGGAAGCTTTTTTCTTGATTGACAGACTATGCCTTTCTTAACAGGCCAAATAAAGAGGGCATGAAGAGTACACTTGTATTTTTTACTTTGTGAAGTAAAGACATAAAACTATTGCAATATTTTCTCCATTCAGTCCCAGCCTAATGGGATGTTACTCTGGCCAGTCACTGAGTGATGCATTACCTTGATACACAAGCTGCTTCTACGAACAGAAGGGACTGGCATCTTAACAAAATCCTGCCCTCCGACCTCTATTGCTCCCTTTCCACTGTGGACCTGCTCCTCTGTCGTCACTGACACAGCTTAACAGCAGAACACCTGATTGAGGAAAACAAAAAGATGCCAACATGAGTGCAGCACGAAATCATAACACCATCACCCAAAACTACTGCAGACTGGTCCAGTTTAATTGTCAGCTGCCCAAAACAATGCTCACTAAGCTGGACTGGGTACTGAGCAGCAGGATGGAACAGATGGCCTTGCTCATTCATAGACACTGCAAGTTCATACTCTCCAGAAGAAAGAGCAATGGCCAAAAACCAGGATGAGAAGGATGAGATACACAAGGAGTGGATGAGATACTCATCCAGCACATCTTTATTGAACCAAGTTCATACCGGAATTGTCATCACAACTGTCAAAGCCCCTAAATTGGACCTACAATATTCAGGCATGGGATTCAGTCGGACATTCAGGAGTTGTGTTCTTCAGGCTATGAAACATCCCTACTTTAGTGTTTCCCTTGACCGTTCATATCTGCTACTACAGTGTCATTGGCCAGGCTGGAGGACAGAAAGAGGAAGCAGGGCTTTCTGTCAGTGCTACTGCCAAAAGATAAAAGGTGCAAGTTGAATTTTGCCTTACTCTGGTGAAATGGCTCCAACTTATGGGTAGTTCACCCATCTGAATTACCATTCCACCCAATAACACTACTAGCCAGTAAAGAGTAACACACATTATACTCTCATAGTAAACTTGTTCCTGCACTCAGACAGAAGGCTTGGAATGTGTGTCTTACACAGCCCATCATGCCAGTCTGTAGAGCAGAACTGTTATCCTTACACCACGTTCCTGGCCTTGAGAGCTGCAAAGAGAAGATGAGATGAAATACTTGACTTTCAGGGAAGATTCTTACCAGAGAACAGAAAAGCAGTATCTTATACTGAGAACATTCAGCACTCCACTATCATCACCCTCCAATTTTGTAATTTTTTTTAAAATATGAAATGCATGAAATGAAAAGAGCAAAATTAAAATTGCTATTTTGAGGGTATTACAAGAAATTGTTCTGTTGCATCACCTACATATGAATGGAAATTTTCTTGGAGTAAACAGTTGATTTTCATGGGATTCACTGTTTCATTTCAAAGAAACAAGCTGTGAATGCTGAAGGGAGATATCTTCCATGCAAAAGGTCAGAGTTCATGTTAGAGCAATCCGTCACAGTTGAGTTTTGGATATTTCCATGCTGCACTATTCTCCCTGTACACGGTATGCAGCATGCTGTACTGCCTGAATTGCTATGGTCAGGCTAGAAAAGGATTTGCTTGGTCACTTTTTATAATTTATTATTGACCTCTCTCTTGGAGACAGATCTCACGTCTCACAACTTTGCAGCCTTCTTGAGCAGAAGAGTTAATTTATGTATTGGAGGGAACAGAAACGCAGAAAAGGAAGACTGGAGGGGATGAAACACTGCTGGTGCAGTCAGGCAGGATTATCTGTCAGGCTGTGATGCTGCCTTCTTCTAAAGGGCCACGAGGGATGGTATGGATTTCCTCCAAACAACTGATTCAGATTCTCCAGGATGGTTCCTGTAGTCCGAACATCTTCTGGGTGTTAATGCACCCACTTTTGTCTTTTTTCTGCTCATGTGGGAATAAAATTCTTCTTCCTCTGCTGGAGAGACCCAAATCAGAAGGTCGCTTGTTACTATTATTCCTTTTTTGTGGCTACTATGTAGCCAGAGGCTTAACCTAGGAGTTCTCCTTAGATTCCACTCCTGAGGATCATCCTTCCCAAGAAGAGGATAATTTTTCTTCAAATGGAACTTCAAGGAAAGAGATAAATTGCATTTTGCCTGCTTAGTTAGTGTTGCATTATCTTCTGTTTCCTTCATTAATAACAGAGTGGCAAACAAGACTCCCCCGCCTTCCACAGAGCAGAGGAGGAATGGCAAAACAATAGAAAATGATTCAGCTATAAATTGCTTTAAACACTAGACTTAAGCAAGGATTTCAGTCAGGATTTCACTTTTGAATCACTCACAGCATGGAATATTTCAAAATAAGGTGACACCCTCACATTAAGCCTTAGGAATTAATAAGGGACTGTCTTCAACCTTAAACTTGCTGAAAATGGTTTCAATGGGATTAGTGACTTAAATGAGCCAGTATAAATGTCAATACTAATCTGCATTATTATACAATAGGAATCATGTTAAAGGCAATCTGAGATATGGATAACCAGGGATTCCCGCCTCTCCAGGACCAAGGAGTGAGAATATGAAGTCTGAGCTTTATTGCTCCAGTTTGGCTGGCTGTGATGAGGGCTTGCTTCTCCTGCCATAAAGCACAGGCACATCCTGTTGTCAATTAGACTCACCGGTATTCCCTGGCAGCAGCATTGGGCCCCTGGGATGGTATATAGTTTGTTTTGCTATGTAAACATCATGAAGTAATCCAGGCAGTGAAGGGCACAGATGAGCAGGCAATTTGCAGCATACTAAGTGAAAGAATAAAGGTCTGTGAGTGAGAGACAGAGAATAAATAGTAACAACATCCCTGGGATATAATATCCACTGGTCTGGAGTCATTAAAAACATATACAAAAGAAAGTTAAGGGACTAATTAAAATAAAATACATCTGTGTTTTGCTTCTGTGGATAGGCAAGAAAAGGACTTACAGCAGGGAGAAGAATTTGCTTTAGTTATTCCCTTTGATCATAGCACATATCAAATACAGCTTCCATGGGGAATATTTTTTGTACAGCACTTATGCCTGGACTTTTTAACCAGGCCTTGAATCTGGTTGTATAACAAAGCATTCATTCTGTACCTGTGTATTTGCCTATTTTGTGCAAGTACAATGTAAGATAATGTCCTTAGACACATCTCAATTATAGCAACTTTAGTCCCCTTGTTTGAAAATGCACTACCATATTGTACTTGAAAAGTGTCTCTGTGATTCTAGCATAAACTTGTACAAAAATGGGACTGCAACAGATTTAAGAATGTGCTCCTGAGTCTTTCTTCCTCTCCTTTTGGACACACAGAAATGAGATATGCAGCATGTTTAGAACCTATTGGAGTCCATTGATCAAAGAAAACATATTAATCCGTGTTTATTAACAATGGTTGTGTTTAAATAAAACTTACCACAACCCATCGATATCAAAACATTTCCCCCAGTCCCTTGGTGCTCCTTGTTTATGGCATTCAGCATGGAGAGCACCTTCCCGCCCTCTCATTTATAAATAGTGCTTCGCTGGTGGTATTCTTCTATTATCAGTTTTACAACAGCATGTCATTCTGTCTTTGAAATTTCTAGATAACACTGTGCAAAAATTGCATGGTCTACTGTTTTGAGCACAGGCTGAGAGCTAGCATTCCTGGTTTCTCTTCCTCTCCCTGTCAGCACTTTGCAGTCTGACTGTGGCCAAGTTCTCCTCTTCTTTACTGTTTGTTCTGCTACATCTGCCACTTTCCAGATCCTTCATCCATCTTCGTTTTGGATAGGTGCAAGCAGTTTTCTGGAGTTTTGTCTCACAACTTACAACAGAATAGAAACTACTGAAGGCAGGGATAGAAAAGATACTCTCAGTGCCAGTGGATTTTCTTTGCAGTGAGAAGACCACAGATTGCACAGGAAATAAAATTCCGGCAGCAGCGTAACCAGCCCCACAGACAGCATTAAAACTGCTTGCTAGGAATTAGCAGCAGTGCTAAAGTTTTCTCTCTCCCACTCAATCCTTCTGATGAGAAGGAGAATGTCAGCTCCCCATTTGCAAAGGGCTTTTTGTAGTCTTTGAGTAGGGAAACCTCCAAGGCCTCAGTAAGCAATAAATGTTGGAAAGAACTGGAATCTTCTTTTGCTAGAAGCATCCCACATTTTATAGAGAAATGGGAGTTCAGCCTGCTAGAAAAGACTGAAAGGCAGGTCGCTATTCTGGAGACAGTGAATTAATGGGGAGGTAGGGCACACTCAGATTCAAACTTAACATTTTTTTTTTTAGTTCACACAATGACAGCATAAAAATAGATTGCTTTATGACAGTGCGAGCAATGAATTTAAACTCAGCTCCATAATAGAATTATATCCCATCAAGTGGCATGACATGCAATATTTCATTTGCTGGCTCACTACTACACTGTGAGAAAACATAAAACCAGTATCTTTGCAGACTCTATTATTCATATATTCTGAAACTGTGTGGTATTAATTAATCAGAAAGGAAGGCAGAATTTTTATATGAAATACTTTTTTCCATTTCAATCCTAATTAAAACAAGCTAAGCCCAAAAATTGTAAGAACTGATCATGATCACTAATTGGAAAAGAGGAAATGGAAAATATACTTAGCCATATGATTTCAATTGATTCACCTTTATTATTGCTTCTTTTTTTCCTGAATGAATAATGGAAAGACAATTTGTTTTTCCAAATCATTCATCTACTGTTCATAAAATAGAATAATTATTTTTTTTACCCTCTCTATTTACTATTGCACTGGAGAATAAGTTTCAGAATATGACAGTTTATAGTTAATTATTGCATGACTTTAAAACTATCCAGAATCCCACCTTCCCATGCTGGCACTATACAGCTCTTTGAATTTCCAGAAGTAATGCTACCAAAGGTGTCCTTGTATGAGCATACACTCCATATTTCTCACTAATATATGTATATATTTATATTCCTCAGCTGGTCGAGTTTGATAAAGTATTGTTCAACTCTTTAAAAAGTTGATTTAAATCACAGAAACACAGAATCATAGAATGACTTGGGTTGGAAGGGACCTTAAAGATCATCAGTTCCAACCTCCTTGCCATAGGCAGGGAACCCTTTCATTAGACCAGGTTGCTCAGAGCTCCATCCAGCCTGACCTTTGAACACTTCCAGGGATGGGGCATCCACAACTTCTCTGAAATGAAAGATATATTGGAACAGAAAACAAGTGTGACATTCACAGTTTTGAGGGTGGCCAGTGTCGGATCTGAAATGGTTGCACAGTTTACTGTATTATATCAACATCCCAAACTGAAATGATGACTCAAGGATGAAAGAAGGATGAATCGATGATCAAGCAATGTATTTCTCAGGTACAAAATTACAAACTTTGTCAAAACTGTGTACTGAGCAAGATCGTGTTTGTGAAACTCGAGCCAACTAAAAGCATAGTAGCAGAGCACTACAGTGTCAGAGAAATATTATAGTTGGCTCCTATGATATGTACCTTCGTTTTTTTCATTAAAATGTTAGGGTTTTTTCTACTAGCCCAGGAAATAAAGACTGATGACAAATCTCTCAGCCAACTGACTGCTGTAAACAGTAAACAACAGTGCTCAGATCAGGGGAGGATGGCTTTCTTTAGAAACATTATGTCTATTTTAATTTCTATGTTAAATATCGAATAGACACATGCCATAATGGTTTGGGCCACAAAACTCTTGGCAAACCAGAGGAGATTTGCTTGGTGGTAGAGACAGAGATGAAGTGGTGTCTTCCCCAGTCTTGTGCTGCTGCTCTCCTGCACTCCTTCCCATCTCTAACTCTTCTGAAATAAGCAACCCAGCTCCCTGCTGAGGGCATTTCACATGACAGGCTCCCCCACTACATCTATACAACATTCCAGCCCTTCTTCCAGCTCTTTCTCAGAAGACACAGCAATTAGGACAGACAGAATAGCAAAGGAGAAACAATCCAGGAATATCTGGGGGAGGATACCGGAACAGGAGAAAAAACATGAGTCACTGCATTCCCTGTGCCATCTGGCAAAACTCCTCTGGGGGTGTTCCTCGGGTGGGACCCAGTGAAGACCTATTTGCAGATGAGTTCCGGGAAATAACAGCTTTTCCTTCATTTCCTTTCGGTGTTGAGTTTCTTCATTCCTTTGCAGGCTGTATTTTAGCCCACCACATGAAATAGTTCTGCCAGAGCTCCCTGTGTACCTCTTGGGCTCAGGGAATGCAGTCACAAGCTGTCTATCATTTACGACTTACTCCAGAGGAATCCAACTGGACAGAGAGATGTTTGGTTTGCTTTGCTTTCTCCAGAGCATTTCTCCAAGAATTAAAGCCTTAGGGGACTTCTGTTCATTTAAATAGGAAACCAGCGTTTCCAGATTTTCAGTGTTGCCTTCCTCCTTCATTTATTTAATAATATCATACTCAGACATTAACATACATTTGAGTTGCTGTGAGTACAGCATCATAGAACTCCTGAAAATACAATGATACACGTTTTTGGTTTTTTTTTTCAGACAAAATCTACAGCAATCAAGACTTTAAGAATGGCAATAAAGCCATTGAACTTAAAACACTGAGCACAGAGGAAGACTAAATCGAAAGGTGTTGAAAGACTTTTATTTTCCTTCTGAATCTATAAAAAAATTTGAATCTGTCAAAAAGCATGTTTCTAGTAAAAAGAGAGCACAGAAAACTGAAGGATACTGATATTAATAAGTTGTTTGAAGTCTTGAGAAAAACCCCAAAACCTTGCAGAAAGCATTTCTCATAATTTTCCACTTCAATACTATTCTAAAGAATATATTACAAGTTGCCACAGATACCATATTCTTCTTTGACCAAAATAAAGACGGAAAACCAGATATGTCTCCTGTAGAAACGTGCCCAAAACCTGAAAATAATTGTGGATCCTCTGTGGCCCACCCACAGACTCAAGAGTAGAGTCAGTAAAAATATTTCTTCCTGGACTACAGTAACTTTTGGATATCTTTGATGAAATCAAGATCAGTGGAGCATCCTGCTAATGTAATACAGGCTGTTCACAACAACAAATTGCTCTTAAAAGGGGAGAGAGTTCACTGAGCACTGGACTGGGTCTGGGGTGTTTCTGGTGCTGGGTGCTCTAATGGTCTACTATAATCTTATAAAATTACCCCACATCTTTGTGTCTCAGAGGAGAGTTGGCAATAATGCCTTCCTGCCTTTTCAGAGTACTGAGTGATCTACACATCAAAGTGCATTGTTCTTTCTATGTATTTCATAGTAGATGAATTTCATATACCACAAATTCTGGAATTCTGTGATTTTCATACAGTAATCTGCACCTCTTTCTCTGCCAATCTGACTATTGCAACACAAATATTTTTGTATTATTCCATTGTTATTCTCTGGTAGAGCTGCAGAGACACCTTGCCAAGAGCTTATCACTCAACACAGAAGTTTACGCAAATGGCACAGCCCACTGTGCTCTCTCCTACAGTAACTTTGTCCCAGAAACTACCCAAGTTTTCTGTATGTTTTCGAGACATCAGGCAAAACAGCAATCTCAGTCTTTTGGACACGTGGAATAGAATCTCCACAAGAAGAAAATGCCAGTATTTCCTATGAATTTAATGGGTTCCTAGTATCTACTAGGGATAAGATTTTCTTAAAATTTATTTTGGATACTAATGCTTTAAAAACATCCACTGGAAGCACATTAAACTAAAGCTTAATTATTAAAACTAGTGAAAGATTCAAGGAATGTCTTTTAACCCTACGGACTTTTAAAACAGAAAGTATCTTCCTATGTAAAACATCAAGAACCAGAGCTGTGATGAATTTTTGAAGTGCTGTGGTCATTTTGTTATTTGGAACCTGTGTTCCATAACAAGAACTACAGACTTGTAGAACTGAGGATGGAGACAAAGAACTGACTGCAAGGGGACACTGTAAAACTTCAGCTCTTCACACAGTTGAAATTGCATCAAACATCCCTTCCTTGGCCTTTTTTGTTTACTTTTAAATACCGGCTGGGTTTTGGCACTTTTGAAGGGAAGAGGTTGCGCTTGTCTCTGCAATTTTTCTGCACTAGTGTCTTGCTAGTTGTGCTCATTGTGCTCCATGGTGTAATAGAGAAAACAGAGTCAGTCCAGGCTGCTAAACTCATTTTCACTTTTCAGTGAAATGGGTTTTCACCAAATTTTTAAAAGGTGAAAATCCAGTGCATTAACACAGTAATACAGACTGAGAGGTTTGAAGTCTAGAATTTAAAGTCCTGCATTGTAAAACCAAGTAATGTATTAGATGCTGTACAGATTAAGCTGCTCCATAAGACATTTGTTCCAGAAACTGTTAACCTCCATGAAGTGGAATTCTCAAATCTCTGTGGAGAAAAGTTCTTTTTACAGAGGAAGAAAATATTTCCTAATGAGAGAATTTACTGGAAATCCTGTAAATTCATGCCACATAAAGATGACTGGTAACTTCTTCAGTACCATCAGGAAGGATAAACCCCAAATACAAAGGGGTGTCAAATTACTTCAAGGCTTTCCTTTGCCTGATCTGGATGAGAACTTGAAGTTTGGTCATAAAAGGAGGAAAAGTGGAACCTGAACTGACCAGCTTGCAATCCCTGAGAAAAGGCATCAACATCTGTTTCTGGTCTTCTGCTGTAGAATCCCTTCAGCTGATCATTTGGATTGAAAGCAAATTAGTTTGTTTTCACAGGCCCATTTCTTCCACGTTCAGATAAAACAAACCTCTCCTGTGGGCCTGAATGGTTTGTGTTCGGAATTCTTGGTTCACATGGCAGGGATTCTCTGTATTATATTGCTACCATATTATCCATCTTGAGGAACACAAAGCAAGTTAAGCCTTGGCATGTTTCTCTACATTTCCTTGTCTAGTTTTTAAAGATCGAGTGAAAGCATGAAAATGAGATCCTGAAAAATTCCCTATGGCCAAGCAAATATATATGTGCAAACATGCTTTTCTGTATACGTATGCATTTGTCATAGATTTGGGCTACAGCATTCTAGAAGGAAATCCTGTCATTCTTTACCAGCAAATTGTTTCCTAGATATGACAAATCCTGTATAGTTCACCTTACAGCCCTGTCTTAGGCATCAGTTCAAGGTTTGGCTATAAGACTCCTCAAAGTTAGTGCCTATGTGCAACTACAAGTGTGTTCAGGTCCCATCTTCAATGAACAGGAATTAAAATTAACTTGCAGTCTTATCCCCTTTACACAAGTGTTCTGAAACTTTTCTGAAAGCCTGAACAGGAGAATAGAAGACTCCTGGGCCCCTCACTTCAAGAAAGACATTGAGGTGCTGGAGTGAGTCCAGAGAAGGGCAGTGGAGCTGGGGAAGGGTCTGCAGAGTGAATCACCTGAGGAGCAGCTGAGGGAGCTGGGGCTGTTCATCCTGGAGAAAAGGAGGCTCAGAGATGATCTTACCACCCTCTACAGCTGCCTGAAAGGAGGTTGTGGCAAGGTGGGGCTTGGAGCCTCCATCTCCCAGGTGTTCAAGAAGTGACTAGCTGTGGCACTTATGCTATAGTTTAATTGGCATGGTGGGGTTTGGTCCAAGATTGGACTCAATGATTTTGAAGGCTTTTCCCAACTTTATTGACTCTATGAACAATTTTAAAAGTTTGTCCTCAAGAAGGGTTTCAATCTCTTGCCCCAAAGTAAAATGAAACCATAAAACATGAATTTTAGAGTGACATTCACATTCTCATGAGGTAAAATGTACTTTCTTAAGAGCAGAAAAATGTAAAATCATCATAAGTTTATTTGGGGATACAAAATTACAAATATACATCCCTTCTAAAGCTGTGATTTGTTGTGAAATATTTCAGTGTTGTAATTAATGAGAAGCAAATCAGCAAATACATTTGTTAGATTTGTTAGATAAATACAGCAACATTTGTGATTAAAAAAAATAAAAGCAGTTTCTGAAAATACTTTAGGTAAATGCAAGAATGCTGTTTGTAGCCCAGTTAATTCAGAAGTCCAGGTTTAAACATACGCAAAAAGCCCTGCTTTTGCAGAATCAACAGCATTTGGAAATGCAGCTAAAATCTGAGTGCTGTGAGCCATAGAGGTACAATAAAACACAAAAATTAAATAAAAACACTATCTCCTTCTTATTTAATTTCAGCTTTACATAGTCTTTTAAGTGCCAAGTGAAGAAGACTCAAAGCTTTAGTCTGATTTCTAGTCAAATCACAAATACAGACTTCTCTCTACATAATGATCACAGTTTTACTTCTGTTGAACAAAATAGTTTTGTTTGGAACCTAATCTGAGTTTCATTGCTCCAAACATTAAAAAAACAGTTACAACTTCCTGAGAGGTGGTCCCTTCCTTTGCCAGGGAGCAAAAGAAGAAGGGCTTCATTCGACAAGTTTAAATGTATAATTTAGAAATGCTAGGAAAACGCTTACAGACGTTTCCAAAGGCTCAGTGAAATCTGGTCTGAGACAAAAAAACCCTTAAACATAGGCTTCAAAAAGCTTAAAGAAACTTTTTGTATCTCACTGGAACCCCAAGTTTTACATTAGAAAATAATCATTCTCAAGAAATTCACTTAGTAAGAATCAGCAAGCATTCTGAGGACATTTCTCTCACTTAAGAGACATAGCAAACTAGCTACTCTACAGATACTACGTATGAAAATCTAAATTAAATTAATGTCATGTGCTTTTTTAAGTAGAAATCAGTTCTTTTGACAAAAGATGATTTACTGCTTTCTTCTAGTGATTGCAAATGACTTGTCCAGATTTCGATACATGGTCCATAATTTTCATTCAAGAAAATTTCATTTGCCTGGCAGTTTTTATGGGTAAATATCCTAGAATCATCCATGGGGGCTCTGAACAAACAGGAAATGGAAGTTTGTACTTTATGATTTTACCTCTTCTGTAAGACAGAAGTTACCTTTCACTATGAGCATTTGAAATGTGAAAATAATCTGAAAATGAGTAAAATGAAAATATGCTACAAATATGTTAGACCACTCAAGATGTGCAGTTAGAAATCTTCATTCGTGATCCCATTCTAGCTGCCTGAGGGTTAGGGTTCAAATCTTTCCTAAATACTACCACTATCAATATCTGATATAATAAAAATTTCCTTGCCTGTATCACCACAATAATGCTACTAATTTCAAGGCAAACTTGAGAGAAACTCAATTGTTGGGCTGCTAAACATGAGAGTATTGAAAGGCAGACGGAAGATGAGTGGGACCTACACTGTCACATCTGAGACACTTCAAGAGTCCCACTCAAGAAATGCCTAATTTTTTTTCACTGATTTTAGGAAGTTTAGTGACTAGTTCATATAGTGGTCCTATAGGACCTCTGGTATCTAGTTAAAACAAAGAGAATGCTCCCCATGATACCTGAACTGGAGCTTCTGGAGGACAGAAGGGAACATGATGATTTGAGCCTCTAACACTTGGCGAAGAAGCAGGAACAGAGCCTGGATCCGAGAAGTTTTATGAACATTCTTCAATTTCTTAGTGCTTAAATGAAGCAAACCACAGAAATCTGAGGTTTGCCCTTCACGAGCTGGCAGATTACTATTTTTGGCACTCCGTTTTTGTGATGATGTCAGAATGATTATTTTATTGTAATCAAAATTTGAATGTATATGACATTTTGTTTATGCCAGTCCTCTTTTTGTTCTCCGTGTATATAAACAGATATACCAGTGCTAAACAACTACAATTTTGTGTCACAGACACAGATGTGGAGCAGTATGGAGGCTTTCAAAAAGTTCAGAGTTGCCAAAAATAATCTTCCACCTACCATCTTGCACAACAGCATTTCAGAAGACTGTGTCCACAGACACAGCACCTATTACTTGTGTGATAAACTAGTATTCAGTGGGATTCGACTGCGCAGCAAAGATCAATAGGAATGAATATGCATCTAAACGTATCATAACAAAGTTTCAGGCTCATTCTAAATGTCTGAATTTTATCAGAATTTCATAATATCGAGGCACACCATTGGAGCAAGCCCAGTGCTGTTCACACTTCATGACCCAAGTGTATCCTAACGTGTCCAGCGCCCTTACAGTACCTCCACTTTGCCACAAAGCAGTTATTGGTGGTGTCTTCCCACAAGTACATGGGCTATTTAAAGCTACTTGTTTCATAAATAGCTTTAAAAAAAACCCCAACCAACCAACCTAGAGTTCAGTGCCTGAAAAGGTGAATCGAACAGGACAGTGGCTTCCTTGCCCAGGGGTTCTTTGGTGTGCCTTTAACACCAGCCAGAGCTGTGCCAGTGGTACCTGGGCCAGCCCTCGTCCTGCCAGTGGCACTGTAGATGTGGCAGCAGCGATTTCAAGAAGCTCTGCAGCGCCTGGAGACCATGGCTCTTGTGCCAGCTGCACTGAGGCTGCCTGGGGTCTGACTGTGCCCCAGGAACACTTCTCATTGCTCTGCAGACAGAAGTCACCCCGCTTGGTTTTGTGCATCTGTGACTGAGTCAAACTTTCCCCGTGCTACCAAGCCTGACGCTGGCAAGCTTTCTTTCTGTGTACTGTGAGTCAATATACTCTGACTCTGTTTTCAAGATTCTAGAAAGACAAGGCTGGAAAAGCAGTATAAATCATTCCATGTTGGAAATAATTACTTACATTTGAATTCTGTAATCCTTATTTGAACAAAACTCACATAGACCTTAGTGGGAGTTCAGCTCAGTTAATGACTGGAGTACTTGGCCCTTAATTCCTTTTTCTGCCCTGCTATCAGATGTATTATTATTATGAGAAACATCTGTAATAATACTTTACACTTCCATAGCCCCTGACATCTGGAGGCTTCAACAAACTCTCTCTGAAATTACTGTTAGGTATTCTTATGTTACTAAGGATGTCAAGTAATTTGCCCAAGCCAAAGATATTATGTTTATGGTTTACACAGCTCTTAAAAAATTAAATGAGGTTGCACTGATAAATACCATCCATTATACAACTCATGTATTTATTAACTAACTGGAGAGAAAGACGATGAAAAAAATGACTGATTCTGAAGATTAAAAGAACCGTAGACGCCTAATATCAAATAATGTCAAATTCAGCTATCTGTACTCGAAAGTTCTTGTTTTGCTTTACAGACTCTAGAGATCACTTAACAAACATGAGGCCAGAAGTCTGAGTGGGACAATAATGTGGTTTCTGTTTATGCTTCCTAGCTTGTCTGTCTGTGTTTATCTGTGGGCTGCAGCTAACTGATCACATACCATATCTGTTCCACTGTGGCAAACCAGCACTATTTGCTTTGTTTTCCTTCCTTGAGGTACTTTTTAAAATACTTCCAGATATCAATCAACTCATTATTTTAGGAGGTCCTGGACCTGATCATGTCCCATCATGCAAATAGTGGCATACGGTAAGCCAATGCTCAAAAATGCACCTGAAATGAGGTGTGTGATGTACACGTGGTCATTCTAAAAGAGAAAACAACAAATCTATATACTGTAAGGAAAGACATTACAAACTCATTATAAGAGAGCAAAAACCCAGGAAATATGTAATGACATGAAGAAACTGATCATAAACAGCAACATGTCCATGACAATGACAGGGAAGGGTCTATTTTCAGTTCACAGCTAGTTACAATTCATCCCTCATTGTAAGGCACTCAGTTATCAAGACTCAAAAATAATAGTTCATTGTTCTCTTAGCTCTTTCAGACACTCAGAACCACAGGATTGCAATTCTCCTCTCAATATCCCTGTCACCATAAAAATATAGGATGCTTTACAGCTCTGTATGTCAGCTGTTATATCCCCTTGTACCTTCTTTATGGGGGCTCTCAGTATGATAAGGCAATAGAGTACCTCACTTTCCAGACACTTCTAGCTGTAATTTGTCCTTTATCAGAAGAAGAAATACTGAATAAAGGCTAAGATAGCTGTTATACTGAAGCACGAATGGACCCAGAGCCAAAACAAGTAATTCTGCTGTAAAATATAATGCATGATTTACCTCTATTAACTTCATCACATAACAATCGACAGACAGAAACAGATTCCGTTTCAGCCTTAAAAATCTGCTGAATGTGGTGCCTTGCTGAAGCATTTGAATTGCTTAGAAGTGTAAAATGCATGGTTCACAACCCTAAGTCTTCACATGCATGTTCTTTTAAGGGTAGAGCTCTGACCGAAAGCATTGCCTTCGAGGAGGGGGAGTGAAAGAAAGTGAGACCAAGTGTTCTGCCTAGCTGCCTACAACTTTTGGCAGTGGATCAGACAAATAAGTTCAGCAGAAAGTCGATGTAATTTTATTGGACCACACTGTCTCAAGCAATTAGAAAAATATTTGTAAAACATCAGATGCGAAGGGGAAACGTGGAGCCCAATAATGCAAAACAATGTTTATAAGACAAAAATTGTGAAACTGGAAGAATAAACACAATTACTCTATCAGCACCTCCAGTTCTGCAGATTACTTAGTTTAAAAGCAAAATGTTTTCTTGTTTCATTGAAAAGAATTTATAGTTAAAAAAGCTTAACAAATGTACACGTATATTAAAAGAAAAAAGTTATATATGGATTTTTACTGTGAAATGGTCAGTGCTCATCAACAGAAAATTACATGCTACATGAATGCACTTTATGTGCTGACATTCACATGCATATTTGGGCAAGGAATTCAAATCCATGGTTGAGCAAGAAGGAGCATTTTTAGAACCACGGATTCTTTTTAGAAGAAACTACAGACTATCCAATGTATGTGTAAGCTGCTCAGATAAAATAATACTGTGTGAAGTAAATTTTTTCTTTGTAATTATTATTTCTTCCCCTTAAAATACTATGCTGAGCAAAACAGTTGTGGCAACTTGCACAGTGCGAGTGTAGACACACACAACTGTAAAGGTGACCATATGCATTCCTTTTTAAGTGGCTGGCAAGTCAGAAATTTGTCTGCATCTGAAGTTGGGACATTTGTTCTTTTCTACCAAGTAGAAATATTTCATTTTCTGCCCCAATTAACATCATAAGACTTGTCACATTAACTGTTCTGTTAAACCCCCAGCTACTTAGGCATTAGCGCATGGAGAAGATTTATCTGTTAATTCTAGGATAACACAGTACTGTCTGACCGCTGGCAGCTATCTGAGTAATAGGATTGGACAAAATGTAGGTATTACTGTGTCCATTAGAGGTTCTATCATTAATTAATGATGGTTGTTAAAGAATCAGAAGAAGATTCTGAGCTCCCTGGAATTCAGGTGTATTAGGCATATCAATTCAACCCTACCTTCAGCCAAGATGGAAACCTGCTGTCCATGTTTACCCTTTGTGTAAAACGGCAAAGAATTCCAGCTGCGGAAAAGACTGTTTTGACCTGAGTCTTGGTGAAAAACACCCCATGCCAAATAAGAGAGGTACTCAGGTGGTGGAAGGGCCTTCTGACCAAGGATTCATGATGCTGAGTGACAAAGACAGCACTTCTACAAACACAGGCTTCTTCGAGCTGACAACGTGGCAGTGCAGGCCCTCGGAAAGTGTTGCTGGTGCGACACTGGGAAGAATTTTAGAGTAGCAAATACAGGGATCCAGGAGCTGGAACTGTTAAAGGTTTCAATAGTTTATAGACAACCTCAGCAAAAGCAGGAGCAGGCCTTTATAACACCAGCCATCCAGTTTACCTTCCAGGCTCGAATCCAGTGCCAACATATTCCAATAAAATGCAGAGAGAAGAACCTGTGTTGCCCAAACAGCCTGCTCGTACCTGGCTATACAGCAATAATTTCTGGGCAGTGGTGAAAATTATCTCCAGCAGGACAGCCTTTTCCCACAAGCACATTCACAATGAAAACAAGCTGCGAATTTCAGGATAAACCGAAGTCTAGAGAAAGCATCTCTGTTTGAAGTCGTGTTTACAGTGAAACTTTGGCGGTTCCAAAACAGCTAAGCTCTGATTTCCGTACATCTATATACTCTGCAATATATCTTGTGTGGACTAGAAATGAATCCTTTGCATTCCAGCAGCATCAAAGAACGACTGCTAAAGAAGACTAAAACTTCTGTGAGCAATTGCTGGTGGGATGTGTGTGTGTGTGTGACATAGCTGTAGCCAGACAGGACATTCAATGTCCCAGCAGAGCTGTTGCTTACACACATCCTTTAGCATAGTGTCAACATTGAAAAAGAATCTGCGCTGGAAACTACTGAGAAAATACGTTTTTCAATACATGCTACACAGTCAGCTGAGCTAAGCAGCAGCTAAAGCACAGGAATTAGCTGATATCTGAGTTCAACCAGCAGCATGGAAAAACCCACAAAGACAAAAGTGGACAGAGAAAAGGGACTAGGCAGACGGAATAAGAGCATGGAAGACAGCAGAGAGTTGTATGAACCAATTACATATGGGGTTTGCATGATTTAAAGAAAAAAGGTTCAAACAAGCACATTTCATTCTGAGAGAAGTACTTCAGCAGATCAATTTTCTACTGAATGTCTTCATTGACCACACAAGATTTTTTTTTCAAGGATTAATGCTGAGCAAATACAGCGTAAAGAAACCCTTTACAAGAAGCATTTACAAACAGCCATTTGAATAAAACCACAAAGTGCTTTAGGCGGTATTTGGTTTACCTCACCATTCACACTCTAAATAATGAAAATTACTCGTATTTGCAGAGAGAGAAAAATTTATCCATTAATATTTTTGAGAGTATTAAATAGAAATAAACACACAATGATACCTTCAAAGTTCGTGTCTGGAAGTTACATTTGTAGAAAGGGTAAGATGCAGTGAGTATGTTTATAAAGCCTGTCAGGAAAGACTGTAAGATGATGAATATTGTTTACTTTCTCACCTTCCATGTATATATTCTTCACCTCTTCAGATAGCTTGCAAACATAACTACCTGTACGGAATACCAAAGTACAAATAACAAAGAGACATCATATATGTTACACTTGCTGGCTCCCACACTTGCAAGCTTACTGCCTCTTTGGAGAGCAAATTTGGCCTCGTTGAAGCATTCAAAGAACAGTTTAGTGAGTATCCGGTGCTTTATTGCCTTGGTAATTATTGCCTTGTTCCCCAAATCAAGGCCAAAGGCACTGACAAAGCTATCAAAATACACCTGACAAGGCATTCTCTGGGAGTGGGACCCTCACCCTTATTGGCCTGATTCCTTGAACTGTGTGCTCCATAAATGTATCCTTTCTCTACACACAATTAAGGATTCACAAATTTGGCATTTTTAACATTTCCTACGTTGATTATCTACTACTCTCTCTTTTAGAGATCTCCTCCCAACTTCAAAAGAAAAAGAGCTTTCTGGAGTTTTGCAAGACCTCCTCTTTACAAAGCAATGTTGCTTAATTAAAAATAACTGCATTCTCAGGGAATTCAGGAAAGAGAAAGATTAGACATATCTGTGGATAATGAAAATTTCAGAAGTTACATTGAATCTTTTTTAGTAGAACAGTATACACTCATGTGCTTTAGGAAATTTGCTAACACATAAATATTTGCTTCTCCAACACATGAGATCTGCTCTTGTGCACTGCTTTGTTGTGTCCATTCACTGGATCAAATTTACCAGTGCTTTAAACTGTACTTGCATGTATACCTTTCTCCCTATGTGGTCACCTAACCTAGCAGAGTATATACCATGACAAAACTAAACATATCCCAAAATGTACGTTATTCAAGTATGAGATAAAAATACCGTTTCTAAAAACATTTCATACAAATCCAGGACACATTTGTGAGAAAGTCTGTACTCTTTTCTTCCTTTCCCATCTTAATTACCTCCACGAAAATGTCAGCTACAATCGGCAATAGATGAAAAGCAGGAATCTGCAATACATCCAAAAATCTGAACTAGGAAAATGCTGTTTCAATGGACACTCATCCAAATCACTGTAAAGACTCGTATGTTCATTTCACCAAGAATAAGTTACTAATCCACGATGCCAGTTCATTCTAGCTGGTCAGGTATGAGGCAGTGAAACTAGCCATGAACAAGAAAAATACACGCAGTGGTTCTGCAGTATGCACTGCATAATCCGAAGCAGTGGGCAGCAATAGGAGTTTTATCTTGCAAATTCCCACAGTCATTCCTTAAAGACAGTAGGATAGAAAAGAAAATGGACAGATCATACTTTCACAGTGAAAAAAGTAAATGGAGGAGGTTTGCGGTTGGCCACATAGAGACACATTAGCTTGAACTTCCCAAAGGAAAAAAGAAAAGTGAACAAAGCCATCTTTGTCTTGCCTCCTTGCATCACTTGACAATCATGGTCCATCACAATCAGCTTACACTCAGGTATAATAAACAGTACTGAGGAGGTTATATTTTAATGTGAGAGATGTAATTTGCTGCTGGTGACAGGTTCAAACCATGCCTGTAAACCCATCATACAACACATCCTCTTTTAGTCCTACTTAGATTTAAAATAATAATACTGAAGGATAGGTTTTGGCTTCGGTACATTCTGCAGGCACTTCAAAAGGACAAACAGAGAAACGTGATGCATTTTGATTGACTCATCCAGCGGGCTTTCTGGCTGCATCCACAAAAACAACTTAAAGAAAGCTTGCACATGCTCCCATCACATAATGGTGCTCCATCACATCAGCGCATCTGTGGATATGCCTGGCTGTGTAGGAGAAAGAGAAAAAGACACAGGAGGACGAAACTTCTCACCCCATTAGGCACTGAGTGCTTCCAGAAGCTCTGCAAACCATAACAGCAATTTCCCTCTCTGCCCTGCCCCCAGGCTTCGTCTAGCCCTTGCACCATCGTAAAAGCAGGAAAGCTGTAGAATCACAAAACTCTTGCCCTATTTCTTACACTTAGCATCTTCCTGTTGACATCTTGGGTTAACCAGATCTCTGGAATACCCCAATGCAAGCATTGTTACAGTTTGATTTTATGTTCTTCTCTTTTTCTTGGTGGAGAAAAAAGACCTGTGGAGTCAAGCTGAAGGAATTCTCGCTTTGATGTATTCTCTTACAGTAAAGAGCATAGCATGAGAAATTAACTGTCCCAGAACAATAAGCTTGGCAGATTTAGTCAATCTGAGTAATAACTTATCTACTGTAAGTCTGAGGAGACCAGTTTACCTCCAAATATTTGCCCCAAAACTAAAACAAGTCAAGCCTTTGTAAAAATTTAGTTGGTTTCTTTAATTATTATTTTCTATTCTCCTACCCCTGCCAATAACCAGACCAGATCTGAAAGGCTGGAACTTTTGCGAGTTTGCCTTCTCAGATGATCTAATCCCCCTCCTCAGATGCTGATTGTCAGGGTACTTTAGATCCGTGATTTTAGGCACCTATCCAAGACTGTTGCTGCTTGTTTATTAGAATATAAGAAGGTAATTGGAAGGACACACTTTTCCTTAGTGGTAGAATCAACTGATTGATTACATTATGTGTAATCTCCTATTCATAGAAACAGCAGAACACAGCATTCTACAGACTGAGATAAAGAGTGTTTGTGTGTGTGTGGCTGAGGGGAAGGGGCACAGCAGGGGAGTAAAATACTAAGAATATCGGTGCACCAGATGAGATGTCAGTGGAATAGAAAGTCATCACAGGATAATGGTCTCCTGCTGCTAAATGAAGGCCAAGGCAAAACAGATGTTGACTCAGAGCAAAGAAGTTTATTTTTAAAGCACAAGACACTGATCCTGTCCTAGTAGTTACTCAGCTAAACTGCTGGTAAAGTATCACTCATTTCACTTGACAGACATTTTAAAGAAAAGGATTACTTAGTCCATGATACTATTGACTTGTTTTATTTTTCACTTAAAAATATCCCAACAAACTCCACCACCACCCCAGACCTACTATTTAAGTTCCATCAAGCAGAAATGAAACTAGCAGTGAAAGTATAACCTTTCTGGAAAATTGCACTGAACTTTCATGATTCTGCCACTTTCTGACTGAGGTTGGCTCACTCGTAGGCTTCAGGCCATTAAAAACTAACTTACCTACCAGTGCAAGTGCCTGTCTTCAGTTACCTCTACTGGAAAAATCAATCAGTTGTGTTAATGTGCAAATGCAGGAAGGAAAATAGAACATTTGAGGAAGGAACCACATCTTTTTGTTAAAGCAGACACTTCTATTTTTGAAGCTCGGACAAGGCTAACAATTGTAGATAGAAATCTTGGTTGTGCTCACATCAGTGGCAATGTACCCACTGATCCACAGGGACTAATGATTTCAGCACATGCTAGTCTGCAAAAGGGATGGAGATGAAAAATGGCCAGTGCTGGAAATTCTTCTGTCTGCTGCCCACTGACGCACTGAAACTTTGCTGTTGGAAAACCACCTCTTTGAGGGATATAATATCTTCTCTCACTTGTTTATGGCCTTCAGAAGATCCTTTAATCCCCAGTTTCTCCTTTGTACATTATATGATCCCTTCTCTCTCTTTCTTTTTTTTTTTTTTTTCTTTAGGGTAGGAACAGAAAATGCAAGGAGAGAGGGTAAAATTCTCAGACACTGATCTCAGCTATTGTCACTGAAACTACTATGCCAGAATATCATAAAGACTGCCTGACACCTCACCCAATGCACTTCTCTGTTCACTGGCTTTCTGTTGAATGCAAAGACAAATGAAAGGCCTTGACAGTCACACCCAAAATACTTTAGAGATTTGGGCATGCTTATTTGAAGAATTGTTTCAACTTGAGTTACGACATTTCGACAAAGCTAAATTTGGAAGAAGATAACTCCCAAACCAAGAGGACAAGATACTTTCCTAGCAAGTTCTGAACAGCTTAGTTTTGGAAGAATTCTATTCTGAAAAAAAACCCGTCACACCTACAACCTAGTGCCTTCTTCTGGGAGCCATTGTCAAATCCTTCTTTAGAGTCCACATTTTAAAAGAATCATGGACATTTAAGAGCAGAGGTCTCCCTAAAAAAACAACAAAACCCAAGCTCCCAAGTCCTTCTGTTCTAGAGAATCATTTTTAAGTAGCTCAGGTGCTTCAGAATTGTATAGCTGTTCATCTCTCAATAACCTCTCGGGGATAATAGATGGCATTCCTAAAAAATGACTGCATCTGTTAAGGTTCTCTAACAAGTGCAATAAAAGTATCATCCAAATCCATTTAATCTGGTTTTCTTGATGTATATTGACAACCTCTTTACTAAATTAAACATATTGTACTAAATTGAACAGCTGTACTATAATTTTCCTACTTTTTCTAGCATATTGCCATTGGTCAAAGGATAGTAGTTCAAATATAGACACAGAATATGTGCTCTTACAAAAATCAGTATTACATCTGACTAACAATACAGGCAATTATGTCAGTACTAGCTGGAAGCATACACATACTGCAGTGACAATAAATTTCTGCTCTAAGAAAATAAGAAGTCACCACTTTTCACAAAATAACAACTATATAATTGACCAGTAATTTTAAATTCTCATCTGTTTGTGCATTCTGGTCATCAAAAGCTGACTGAAACCAGATTTATTAAAATGTGCCAGCTAATGAACCTGCTAAACTCACTCCAGTTTCTCATTCTAGACAGACCTTTTAACATGTTTGAATTTAAGTTTGCCCAGCTGTAAAATGGGGATAATTATACTTTCTAACTTGTCTATATAGATTGGTAGCTACTGGGCAGGAGCAATCTCACTTGGCAGTTTACACCACACAGCAGGAATGAAAAAGTACTTTAAAATCCATCTTCTTCTTTTCAAAAACGTTAAACTAAATACTATTTAACACAAATGAAGAATACACATTGTAGACGTGTATTGCTGTTGGTAGTAGACTTCAGATGATATTTAAAACATACTATTTAAATGCTACTTAATTTAGTTTCTAGTTAAGCATCATTTTCTACTGTAATCAACTTTCAGAGCAGAGCAAAAAGCTGGCTGTTCTCTGGAACATCATTTTTAGAAGTGGTTCTGAATCCCCTTATCTTTATCCACTTGTGCCATATTTCCCTGCCCTTGTGGACTGTGTGGGGCTGTATCAAAGAACAGCAAATCCATAAACCACTGTTCATTGATTCCCTGGTTATTCCACATGTCATTCTGCAGATGCTTAAGAATTAATGACTGGGAGAACTAAGAGGGACAAAAAGATTTTTGGGGCTAAAAATGACTCCTGGAACTAGATGTCACTGCCCAGTGTTAGCTGGTTGAGTTATAATTCATCACAGGTAAACCATGACACAAGATGCTGGTCAATGGGTTCACATTTTGGGTAGAGCTGATTGCAAGTTCAGAACTTCTTTGAGCAGACACAGAAGTGAAGGGGGGGTGTGCACGAGCAGGGGAGCGATGAGCGAGCACACAGAGCCTCATTCAGGTGAATCCAAGTGGCTGGTGGAAAGCCTGGTGAAAGCAGATTGCACCATCTGGAAATGAAGCTGCTATGTGTTTACTAGAGTTCTCACAAAGAAGATTGATCATTTCCAGCTTTCCCATTTTGCTGGGCTGCATTAACATCTGGAGAAAAGAAAAGCTGCGTTTGCTCTTGCAGAAATTTCTACTACTTGTATGCTTTTATTGAAGCCTGCGAAGTCCTGGGATATCAGAGATTCCAACTGCTGACCAGATCTTTACACTTCCTAGCCAGTTGAATTTAGCTAAGAAGGCTTTTGCCTCTTCTTGGTAAAATAGTTGCTGCTGCTATATAGAATGACAGGATACAGCTCACTTGGAGAAGTGTCTGTTATATTCTTGCTCCAGAAAAAGTCTTGGAACATCAGGAATCTGTTCCGGTGAAAGAAACAGTGGGACACTTTTTTATAAGGGAGGCAGTCAAGTCTAACTGCTATCAGTCTGCCAGGTTCTGCGCTTATCTCTTCTGAGGAATTGTCCAGAGTCCTGCAGGACAACTACTCATGAAATATAAATATTTAAAGAATCAAGGATATACTTAATATCGTTGATACCATGGGTTAACGTTTCATGTATCAAAGTATTTATGGACAATAAAAATTATACATTTGCATTTTTATTTAACCATTAATAAATCTACTTATTTTGTATTTTATTTAAATGCCCATCACTTTGAGAATTAACTCCAATCTGACAGCTCTTTCATATATTTTTCTTAGTATAATCTGAAATACCTCCTTGCACACAAATGAGAATCTGTGATGGTTTTGGACAAGCTTTATTACTCACTCCATTTTTTTTTTTTAAAGATATTTATTTATCTTTTTTTAACAAGAGGGAAGACATTTCCTATGAGTAACATGGGCACTAAAGCTAATGTATTGATGGAAATAAATGAAAGCTCTTTTGAAAATAAAATGGAACATTACTTCTAGGAAAAAAGAGAGAGCTTCTTATCTGCAGTCTGATTAGGAATTGCCTCTATAGAATCCAAGGGAAAAAAGATAGCTTTTATAAGCTCTAAATCAGCAGTTTGTTTGTACTCAGAAAAGTGATTTAGTACAGGTTTAACTTTAGGCACATGGTTAAATTCCATTGATTCTTATGGAAATAAAGCAGATGTGCTTGGAGTTGATCACATGCTTAAACAGTGTTGAATTAGGGTCTTTATACTTTACAAGTTCAATATACCAAATGGTAATTAAAATTCTCACTGCACTTCTAAAGGAATGTCTCATTACTAAATGCAACTAGTGGGACTGGTGATTGCCTAATAACTCATGTAATAACTAATTAATTTGTGCTACAAAATGTAGCTGCAGACCTCCTAAACTGTCTCATTTTTCTTGCCCTGCAGAATTGTGGATAGGGAGGAGGCGCTAATGGTAAAAAAAAATAAAGAGTTTCCTGTCTTCAGTTAATGGCTGTGTGTTTGTGTGTGTATTCATGATAAGCAGCCTATATTTCAATCATTGATGGGGATATAGTGAGAATGAGAAAATAAATACATGCAGTATGTAGGCAGAATGTATTCTTAGTGGTCAAAACAATACAAATAGGAGGTGAGGAATAATGATAGGCAAGAGAAGCAAATTCCATAGCACACTAAAAATACTAAAGCCTCCTTCCTGTGGAAATGTCTAAACCAACTAGACCCTGGCAAGCAAAATCTTTCAAACCTTTTAAAGGCAATAATTATAAACAACAGATTGTGAAGCATTTAAATGAAACTTGCCATTACTTCACAAGCGTAGCAGGAGGGCACTTCCATCAGGTCAAACTGCCAATGTTTTTTAACATCAGAAAAGGCCAGAGCAAAAAGGAGGCTCTTTATATTTTAGGTAGCTTGTGGGAAGCATGGTTAAAAACTCCAAACCAAAGGCAACCAGGCCCTCACCAATCCCACAACAAGTTTTCAGGGATGACTTCACTGACAAATATGCATGTGCCTCCAACTAGATATTTCAGTTAGTGGACTTAATCAAGAACAGATTAAGCTTTGTAGTTGTAGTACAAGACATATCCAGACCTAAACCAATTCTGTAAGACCATTTTCTACAACATTTTAATAACACACCAGTTTATTACTAGATCTACATATTTTACCTTCATCTAATCTATCTCCATTACTTCAGAGTTTGCCAGTCATCAATATTGCCCCAGGTAACAGCCTTTCATTACTCATCAATACCAGATGGGACCCACATTCTCTTTGTACAGAGAAGAATTTGCCTGAAAATGCTGGGACTTCTGACTTCCCTCTCTCTCCCTAGTAATTTTAGGAACAGATTTGAAAGAAGTTAACAGAGAGTATTTTAAAATTAATAGCTCAGTTCCATTACAATTTTTCTTCCCACTCTCTCCCCCTCCAAACAGTCTTAATAGTCATGAGATTTCTGAAGAAAATACCAGCATCTAGCCTTATTTCCTTTGAAAAGCAAAAACCTGATGTGGAACAAAGCATTCATTAGAAACAGGATATCATGAGGAGCTCGACTGTTTTCACCTCATACTCCAGAAATTTCTTTAAAGATGTGCAGCCTAAATTCCTTTTTCCATAGTGACTCTGTGCTACATCCTTCTGACAAAACACCCTCCATGCTATCTCCCTTTAACAGGTAGCTCATGGTGAGGTGGGGAGGAAGCCTTCCCTAGGAATGCCCAGTGCCAATATTTGGAAAATATGACTATGGACAAGAAATCTGTTGTCTGACTTTTACGTTCTGGTGTAAACTGGGGTAAAAGCTTTCCCAATGCCAACGGGTTGGCTCATTGGAATAAACATAGTGGTCAGTGGCTTGAACCTCCTGTGGCCAAGTGTGTCATTAAAACCTGGTGGTCCGTGTGTAAGGTGAAACCACGGCCATATAAACACACACGCCATTTCCCACACGTCCAAAGGAATGCCAGAACCTCCTCTTTCCCCACTGAGGGATGCTGTTTTGTGGGCAATGGAACCTGGGAAGCGAAGGTAACAGGCTGCCTTTTGCTCCCCTCAGCTTGCGATTCAATGGCTCCCCAGAAATACTTCTGTGGTAGCACAGATGACCAAATAAAGCATCAAAGATGACCTCCACAACAAAAATGACTGATTTAACTGCATCATACTGAATAAAAAACTTCTCTCCGATCCGTGTTTCTGGATAAATGCTTTTCCATCAAAGAAACAGAACATTTAGCATGAGACTCATACCATTAACCCACAGAAACTCTTTATGTCCCTAATGTTAACTGTTACTTGGGATCAAGGCCAGAACACTGACCTTGTCATAGGACCAAGACCAGGTTTAATCTCAGAGTAGTACACATCCTTGTAAAACACTTTGTAAAGCACAGAAACAACAGTGTACTATGCAACAAAATAGAAAGCTGATGCAGCAGTAACTAATAATTTCAAAAGCAAACCTAAGATGAGGTTTTAACTCTCGAGGTGCTTGGTTATTACTCTTCTCAAATCTAGCACATCAGTCAATAGCTACTATCAAATCAAGTATCATAGTCAAGAACGCTTATGTGGTCGGGGCAGGGCTGAAGTCCAGAAAAAGGAGGTCAGTCTTGGTCTAGGTGTTACTGATTGTAAGAGCGGTTCCCTCTTACGTCAGGAATGGAGAGAATACTAAAAAAGGGAAGAAATGATCAAGAAAAAAAAATAAACCCAGAAGAAATCATGAAGAAAAAGAGCAACAGGGAAATAAATATAAAGCTACATTGGCAGAGGTGTAGGAAAAGAGTTCAGAGTGCACTTGTTATCAGTTCTTGGCCACACAGATTTGCTCCCAACAGATCGAAAGAAACCCATTTTCAGATTAGAGTGAAAAAAAAAAACCTGGGCAACATCTCCAATGGCAACTTTCAGGGGACTTTCCTAGTGCTTCTGAGGGCTGCCCTGGCTGGGAACCAGTGTTGCTCAGAAGGGCCTTTAATTCCACTCTGAATTCTGCCCCACAGTCCCTCAAACCTGAGCTGATATGCTGCCTGCAGGATTATCCAGGCAGTAGCCATGCAGCTTATTTAGGATAATCATTTTCTATGTGGCCCACTTAGAGGCATTAATTGCAGCAAAAGTGTGCTTTGCTTTGGCTCTCCAGCAAGCCCAAAAGAAACAACGTAGAGACAGAATTATCCAAGAAGTATTTACATGCTGATATATTTTAAGAATACTAATTATTTATTTTAGAATGGCTCTTTGTTCTGATTTTCCTAATTTGGAATGGTCTTTTTGTAATGCTTTAGAGCCATATGTTGTCGTAAGGCCCAAAATAATGTTTCATATGTATCTTAGAAGCTACAGTGAGTGGTGCAAAGTACACACTCATGTTTTGATTAGCTCCATTCCGTGCTATATGTCAGAACAAAAACTCTCACAAACATTGGTCTTACTGTATTGTAGGACCTATGCATAATTATTTCAAAACACACAGAAAGTGGCACACAGCAAAGCAATGAATAAAATGCAGGGTGGGGGGGAATCAAGAGAAGTTTTAGATACTACAAACAAAGCACTTTCTGTAGGACTCACTTCTTTTAAATCCAACATATTTATAAGGGTACCCTGCTCTAAAAGAAAAAGAAAAAAAAAAAAAAAGAAAAAAAAAGAAGCTGTATATAAACTAGATAGCATACATAGCTGCTCTGTTTAGAAAACAGCAAAGTACCATGTAAAAAAGTCTCTGTTTAGTCAGCCCACCCACTATGAAAGAAAAAAAAAAGAAAAAAGCTGACATTTAGAAAACAGGATATACTGAACAGTTTTCACAATTGTGCCCAGCAAATCTGATAGAGCTTTTTGTGTAAATTCTACAGCACGGGCCCAATCCTGCAAGTTACCAAGTCCTGGAAAATTAAAGCTGTTCAGGATAAAAGTTAAAACAGCATTATAAGTTCAACCTTCCTTTAGAGTATGGCATTTAAAGAAACCACTAGTTAGCAGGGAAACAGTAAGCGTGAGGCCAATATCAAAACAACCCCACCTTTTGTAAAAGCAATCTTTTCAGTCCTACTATGGATATGAGAAAGTATTGGTACTGACAGAGCAAACAGGAGGCTACAAAACCTGCAACCCCAAAATAAGTACATGCAAACATAAGAGATAAAATCCAAATACTGTTCAATAACATTTTCAGAGCACAGATTCTTCCTACATGTTTGGAAAATGCTAAGCACAATGAGGTCCAGATGCTAATTGGAGGCAAGAAGCTTAATGCAAAGCAAATACTGCAGAGAATTATTATGCAGGTCCCTTTGGACATGCCACTGGCTGCCTGGTGCAGGGGCAGCCTGGGTGTGACACTGCCTAGGACAGTCTTGGGCTGGCAGTGGCAGCAGCTGCCAAATGGTACAGTCAATTACCTTTGGTATGGTGTGGCAGGTACATGTGGGTGACACTCAACCTCTGAAACCACATCAGTAGTTTCAGGCCTTCAGGTTTTAGACTCCAAACAGCCATGAAGCCTGTATTTACACACACACACACACACATATATGTATGTGCATGCATTTTAGTTGAAAATACTGCATTAGGGGGCACATTTATTGTGGAAAAACAGAGCAATGAGGAAATGTCACTCGTTCTTAAGAACTATCTCTGTCTCTGCCCCTGGCCTGCCTGTCTCCCTCCCTTCACCCCTGCCCACAGTCCCTTGAACTCACAGTTTGAGCAGGAAGGCTGATAGAACTGTGTCTGTACATCTAATAATGCTGGCTTAGGGATGAAGAGCCCTTGCAAGTCTCCACTGAGCCAGCTGGGCAGATCTCAGCTCCTCAGCACTGCCTCCTGAAGAAGGCTAATTAGACCCTAAGATCAGCCAGCTGAGATGCTCATCTGAACCATCCAGCCTGTTCCCCTCCATGTGAGATGGGTTAATTTAAACAGCAGGTCTTTTCCATCTCCCTCAGACCCAGGAATGATAAAGAGCATAGGCAACAGATAAGGAACAACTTTAAACACTGGAGAAACATAAACAGAACTTTAATTGCAAGTCGAGTGATTTTTTAAAAAAGTGCAAAGAGTCCAACAGAGCCATCCTATACTAAAAATTCCAACACAGAATTCCTGCAAAAAGCAAAATCCATTGCCAAGGAGTGTCCCCTTGAGTATTCAGTGAACCTTTCTAACTAGACAGCGGTTGAAGGGGATTCCATTGGGGCACTCACAAAATCAGCCCTTGTACAGATTTGTGTCAGCCTTGCGTCCCAGACACAGAGCAGTCTCAGAAACAGCACCACACTGTCAAGCCGATGGCACGCCAAGCAATTCAGCTCCTGACAGGTTAAAACAGTGCTCATTGTCTGAGCAGCAAGTCAAGACAAGCCAGGAAAAACTTTCAGAGATTAGACCAGTGGCTAAACTTCAAGGCACAGAGGAAGTTATGCTGAGGAACCCACTGCTTTTTTTCTTCTTCTTCTTTTCTCCTTCCTTTCAGGGAAAAGAAGGTTGGAGCTGGTGTGCAGGCTGGCAGGGAAAGCAAGAAGATGAAGGGATCCTCCCTTTAACTCCTTTTGATCCAAAATTATATGTTCTCTCACCCAGTTTCCTTGAATATGGCTTAAAGATAAGGAATTACTCTAAAAGCAAATGTTTTCCCTTTGTCTTCTGAACAGAGCTAAAGGGTTTAACTCTTTCAAGAACCACTAACTGCAGGATCATCCCTAGGAATTAGTCCTGAAGGATACTTTCAGAAAGAATGTGTTTGCTAACAGATCTTAATTTCAAATGATAACTACAATAAAGATAAAAGAACTACACCACAATTTTCATTAGTGTGTCTCCAAGCTGAAAAAAGTATTTCATGTTCCTCTTGTTCCTTGAATGGACACTGAGATCCTGTATGGCTCACCAAGCAGACACACACCAGTGAGATGCATTACAAGTGACTGACTTCCATTAAAAGGCCTTAAGCTGTAAAATGCTGTTAAATTATATAAGCATTTGAGATGCATAGGCTATTGTTTACACAACAAAATGTTACAGACTTTTTTTAGAACCAGATATCCAAGAGTTAAAAGCTGGAATTCCTTAATACAGGGTTCAGGCAACAAGTCTGACCATCACTTTTTGCATCCACTTGCCCTGGAAGAAGCAAGAGTACTTCCATTAAAAATTGTTATTGAAAATGCTCAGAACTTTCACTACTCACTTCATGCTTCTTCAACTGAATTTTTATCATACTTGAAGACATGCACATTTGGAGTTGGTCTAAATGTGGCAGAACTGAGAGCAAACAAAACTAATCCATGTGTCATTGAATAATGATATACAGGAAGCGAAGATAAGCAGATAAATAAATCCTTGTTTTTATCCTGGAGTCTCAAAGACTGCACACTCTAGGAAAACTTCTGTGGTGTTTTGGTTTTTGGATGACCCCAGGTATGGAAAAGTGCTAGATTCATGTCCCTGTCCAGATCATCCACATCTTTTTAGACTCATGAACAGTTTTTGACAACACCAGAAGGGAGAGGTAAGTTCTGTTCTTTGCCTGTACCATATTTAGGACCACTATAGAAAGTACTAAAACAAAAGAATTACATGTTTCTCTTGCCTGCTCTCCCAAATGTTATGGCTGTTCCTCTGAGCTCCATTGGGGCATTGCTATCTGCTGCCATAGGTTTACCAAACTGAAAGGAATATACAACTCTACTTGTATACATTAAATTAAACAACTGGCATAGCAAAGAACTTGCAGTTTGGCAATTGGACCAAAGAGGGTGGCTAATAGCAGGGGATATATGTCAGAAACCCTATATTAACCTAAAATGGTGCCTCCAGAATGCCTTGCATAAAACCAGGTAAAGGTGTAATACCATTATCAATAAAAAGTGAAGTAGAATCTATGCACTCTGAGACCTGATAAAGTCCCAGTAAATGTAAGGACTATCATTCGGTATCTTTTTTAAATGTGGTCTTAAAAATATTTACTAAATGGCTAACCACGAGACTAAACAAAAGCATTACCACCATTGTAAATCAAGATCAAGGCAGTTTCATGCCAGGCAGGGAGGCAGCTGATAATTTAAGAAGAGTGCTACAGATATTATGAGAGGTGAGAGATGATGACGATCCCATTGCTGCTTTTTCTTGAGATGCGGAAAATGTATTTAATAGGCTAGGATCAAATGCTGATATCTACAATATGCCTCTTGCAAGTTTTGTTTTGGATTAAAACTCAGAAACCTAATTAAAACAATTTACTTTCACCCATTAGCCTTAATCCTTATGAATGGCTTACTGTCTTCTCTTGTTATTTTACCAAGAGGCACTTGAAAATGATGTCCTCCCTCTCCTGTCCTACTTTGCACTTGACCTTGAACCTTTGGCCATCTCCAGCATTTTTATTCTCAATAAGTATTTGGCATCCAGAAACTATTGGTATGAGTAGGTGAAATCCACACAGTTATTAAAAGGCACTTTCAAAGAATAACAAAGACTTTCAATGCACTGGTGTACCAGAGGCACAATATCTAAAATACCATAATATCTAAAATTGTGTCTACTGCCTTATTCCCATGAAACCAACTAGTGTTACGAACTATGCTTGCTTAGGGTTTTTTATTAAAAAGCAATAGATTCCCCAAAATTTAAAAACTTGGGTTAATTCTCTAAGTAAGGATCAGGCCTATTATAATTTAATAGTTCAAAGAAACAAAGCTCTGCCAACTGGAGAATGAAGTTCCTAATTCTACGTACTTATTTTTTAATCTTGGATAATTTTTCCAAAGTGTAAAATGCTCTACAAAAAGTAAGAGAGACCTACAGTGAAAGACTGAAGAAGAGAAAATAATTTAATAGGTTTCAAAACTGAGATCCCCCGAACTGTAGCCTTTCAGAAAGACTGGTAACTTCAGCAAGCTTATACAGAGACAGTGAAAATTCCTCTCCATTTGCAAGCAATACGAAGTTCCAACAAAATATGCTAAGATATAAAATATTCTAATAGGAGAAGAAATTCACACTCCTGGGAAATATACAAACTGTTGTTTCTGTAACTGACTTACCCAAGTTTCTACTCTACCATGAAAGAAAACACCCACCTTTAAAACCAGACACCTTTATGTTTCCAACTAAACCCCTAATAGTACAGTTACAGGCAAAAAAAGAAGAGAAAGAGAAGAGGACTCAGGTTGTGGGACGTACCTCCATCTAGGGTGACCCACAGAGCTCTCAAGGGAGGGTTGTAAATCTTCCCCCAATGCAAATTTGACTCATTCTAAAGAACAAAAAACAAAGGCTTTGTCACATCACTGCAATGTTATTTCAAAAGGCAATCTTCTATTCGTTACAAATCTCACCATATACTGGTGAAAGGGCTTTCCTGACAACATCATTTCACCTCCTTGCAGCAAAAAATTTTAGAGCATAAAGTGGTTTTCAATGTGGCTTTATTTTTAGTATTTTAGCAGCAGAATTCAGATTGTTTTTTGTCAAAGCTCTTGGCCAGCTTTCAAAGGCTGCAGAGCGAGTACATACTAAATCTCACCTACAAACAAGCACAAGATACAGCTGACTGGGCTTTATGACTCACTCGACAGATCTGTGCGTGTCAGAGGCTGTCAGCAGCTTTGGAAATATCAGTAATCCATGTACAGTAAGTAGCATTTCCAAGCTTTGAAGAAAAACAAGGCTCACTCGTTGGTAAAACAGAGAAAACTAGATGTTGTTGAAAGAAACGTCCTTGAAAAATCTTAAAACACAGAGAGAGCTAAATGAAAACTAACCAAAAATATTACTGCTTCATACTTTCTTCATTATGAGTAGCTTTCAGACCTCTCCACCACAGTGGAAAGACCAGCTTTGCCAGGGTGTGCTTTTGCCCTTCCAAACTCTTACTGCTCCTCTGCCCATCAACCCTCAGCTTAGCACAATGCACATTGTTCACCTGCATTTCTTTCTGCCATTTTTCAATTTTTAAGCCTCTTTCAGTTTTTAGAACTTTACCTTGCTTTACTTATTTGTCTCTCTGTGCTAGAAAAAACATCCAGCTAAAAAAAACCCAAATAAGTCGCCAGCTAAAAGCCACAGAATTCCTGAGGTTGGAAGGGATCTCCAGAGGACTTCCTGCTCAAGCAGGATCACCTAGAGCAGGTTGCCCAGGACTTCGTCTAGAGGGGTTTTTAAGCATCTCCTAGGGCAGAGACTCCACAAACTCTCTGGGCAACCTGTGCCAGTGTTTGAGCACCCCTCAGTAAAAAAATAAAGCAAACAGAAGGACAACTCCCCCAAATCCCAAACAAATAAATTCCCCCAAAAGAAGAAACAAAAAAACACACCGCTATTTCAAAAGCAGATGATATATTATAATCTTTCTTCCACTCAAAAAAAAAAGAAAAAAGGATTAATTTACAAACTCTGAGTGGCTAGGCCTATGCAAATCCGAGTACCTAGGCACCGGCTTGCATTTAAGTCTCTTCTATGTTTATTTAAGTACTTCAATAGGAAATGGTGCATTCAGACAAACTCATTTATCCCCAGTGCTGTCCTAGGGCTGGACAAAAACAAGACAGGAATATGTATCAGTATACATTTCAACACAGAAGGCACGTCAAAAACAGCTGCACACCGTATTTTCTTGAGAACAGAAATTGTACATTTTGCCCAGATGAAATATATTTAGTTTAATAACTTTGTCTAGTCAATATATGAACTTGTATTACCATACACCTTAATTTTCAAATATTTCTATTATGATTGGGAACAGAGACTGTGTGATAACATATCAAGTGCAATACTGTGTCTAGAAACTGAATCCATACATTACATTTTGAAGAAAAGGATGGGCAGAACCACAGTTTATGCAGCATAGGAAAAGAACAGATTTCAACAAAGAAAAACTGGTGAAATCCTGCTCTTAGAAAACATGCCCTTGTTTTCTTCAGTTTTTAGACAGAGTAAGAGAAAATGCCATTTTAAAGTCTCAGCTGACAGTTCTCCATCAATGTTGTAAATCCAAAGTTCATGTTTATTTGGCACAACCACAATTTCTCTCTTCCTTAAAATCTTTACTTCTTTGGTAGTTGTCCTCTCTTAAGGCCCTGAAATACGTGGCTTCTCTGCTCTTTGAACAGGTTTGTATTTAGAAGATCTGAGACACATCACATTTCCTCAGTAGTGCCACCTCAGGGAGCTTGGCTGGAGGCTTCTCCAAAGAGTTACGATGGCACCCGATTCCCACTGAATTTCTGTGACACATATTCTTAGGAAAACCTCACTTCTTCCCTGTACTTTCTAGCAATGACTATTTTATATACTCTGACTCTCTCCTTTACCCATCACTGCAGATAGCCCTCATTATTTGAACACCCACACTGATTTTCTGTGACTATTTGTGTTTAAAGGTTATAATAAATTTCACCTGCTCAAATCCGATTCTCTGACATTTGTTGTTGCCAAAACGTTCCAATCTCTTTTCAGCCAGTAATAATACTGGTGTCAGCTGCCAGGTCCTTTCCTTTGTGAACTTTTGCCCATTTAAACTAATGGTGTCTTGCTTGGTTTATGACTGGTTTTTTTCTAGTAGCTGCTCCTCTGAGAAGCCTTCTCTTGGCTATGTAAGTCATACACCAATCTGGAGGACACCTGCTTTTTAGTACTTGCTGCCAGACCTATTTGAAAAGTCAAATCTCCACTAAGCACATCAAACACTCTGGTCTCACTAGATCAGAAACACTGTGAGTTGTTTAAGAATGTGGCTTGACATTATACATAATCTGGTCTAGCTGCAGGTGGCTGCCTAAGGGGGAAATCCTGCTCCCCCTATCCCCCAGCCCATGAGCTGAATGTTCCCTCTCCCTCTCCTCACTTCCATTTGGATGCAGAGTTCCAGAGGTCCCTGGCTGGATCAATTCAGTGAGCTGTTCCAGAGGAAAAATCCTGTATTCCACCACAGAGAAATGAGTGGTGTTTGCTCAACTGACACCCTGGCAGCTGCATGACATGCTGGACATGCAATGTAAGGGAGAACAAACCCCAGGACAGGAGGGAAAGGAAGATGCAGGAAAAACCAGAGATGATGGGAGATAAAACCACAAGCAGCAAGTACAAGGGCCACAGGTGAGACAAGACTCAAGATACAGAACTGCAGACAAATACAAGAATCAGCTGATATGTAGCATCATGCAATGCCTCGTGAAATACTTCGGCAAAGAAAGATGGTATTGATTAGAAAGGTTAATGCATTAGACAACATTCTGAGCTTTGAATCTTCATCCCAACCGCAGTTTTCTTGAAGACAAATTTTAGAACACTTTTTCACAAGACTATTTATAACCTACTTTTCACAGACAGAGTTTTACTCTTATGTACTGCAGAACAGAGTCTCAAAAGGGCAGATAGGGGAAATGAAATGATCATCCTATTCCGAGACTGCAGCACACACTTGGCAAATTGCCAGAGGGAAGATAAATGTCTATATATAAAAAAAAAATAAAAAAATTAAGGCAGTGAATAGAAAAGATTAAAAAAAAGCAATAAGCTAAGTGTGGAAATTATAGTGTCAAGGTCAGCATCTAGCATTTGCCAATGTTAACAATTGATTGTAAATTTGAAAACAACTAATTCTAAATTAGGTGAAAAATCCATAGAATAGCTTTCCTAGTGACTTTCATTTGAGGATCTGGAATTGTCTGGCAAGTAGTACTGAATTAAGGTGCACAGACCACTTGTCTGTTTAGGGAATATTCATACACACATTTCAATGAGAAGAAATTAAATAACAACCAGGATCTGACATGCCCAAGAATATTCTATTAGAGAAGCAAAAATAACACCCAAACCACTTGCCTGCTGAAGACCTATAAAAATTCAATCAATTATAGGATACACAATAACATCCACATGGTTAAATATGTCAGCATATGGATTGGTAAAGGGCAAAATTCCCAGTTGTTTTGAAGACATTCTCCTGGACATCTATGTGATGTGACATATATGTTACTTATTATTACCTAAAGTTTGGTCCAAGAAGATACATATAATAATCTGTGCTGCACCAAAGCTGTTCACCAAACTACTGCATGATATTAATAGAGCAGCTCTGTTGACAAGGAAAGTAAGCCTCAAGGATGAAGAAACAGGCTAGAGCCTGACTTGGCTCTGTTACTACAATAATTTAACCATAATAGCCACTCTAATACTGTATCAGAAATTCCAACAAGCAAAGGCATCTTAGCTTAGCTTTCAGTGACATGGAAGTCCAAGACAATGTTCCCATAAACTATTAGATCAAAATCTTTCAGACCTTATGACTAGCTAACAGACAATCATGAGAAAACTCTGCCCTTTGACTCAGGAGCAAAACCAAGCTGTATGGGAAATGATGCTGATAGAATGGGAACCAAAGGGGAACAAACTGAGGAAGCATGTTATGATTTTCTTTATTCTAAGTGAGAGATATCACTGTGCAAACAGTAAGAGCAAGCTGAGCATTTTGTAAGACCAGCGGGAAGGGCTGGCAGGTAGTTAGATGAACCACCAAGCTACAGATTACATGAAGTGACACAAAAGAGCCACTATTTGATTAAATGGACCAGATCTCTTTGTCTTACTCTCTAAACTCTGTATGCCATGAACATGCACACCAGTCCTAAAGCCTCCATGAGTGAGCACTGGGGGATTGTGGTTCCAACACAGCCCTGACAAAACCAAAAAAGGATTGATGAGACTGGTATAATGCGTATCCCAAATGAGGATAGATGCAACCTCTATGTGGCAGCTGGTAGCAATACTGTACTATGGCAAATAGAATAACAGCAATAATAATTTACATCAGTATGTACTCCCCTTTAAGGCATCTGAAACTGGCTACTGTCAGAGAACAGATGTAGGACTAAGTGGCATGTGTCCAATATAGATGAAAAACCTGATTCCTGACTGCTACATTTACATGAGGAGAAAGAAAAAAGACCCAAAAAACAACAAACAAATAACAAAGAAAAGGAGAAATTAGGAAAACCAGCTTTTAACTGTAATATTTATGTGGGTACAGGCAGACCCTAGTAATTTATACAAGGACTTCACTATCAAAAGCCTAAATTGCACAGAGCAGTGAAGCTATGCCCACAGAACACAACTGCCTACAGCTTTGCTGAGCTGGTTTTTATCCTGACTTAGGTGAGAATAGCCCAAGACCTACTCTAGCTTTTACCAGCTACTTTATTCACAGAAGGCAGGTGCTGTCATGATAATCTGGAAAATACTATCTTCAGAAAAAGATGCTCCCAAGGAGGGATCTAAGCCTACTGAATGTGTGTAGCCACTTTGTGTCCCTGAAGCCATGCTTAGTGACAGAAGTCATTATGTGACTTGCCAGGAAAAAAGAAACCTACTGAAGAGAAAGTTGAGGTTTTCAGTCAAGAAAGCCCAGAGTCAAATTTACAACTTGTAATGCAGAACTCCTGGAGCACTAACACAATCCTCATAAGTCAAAAAAACGAAGAGGCTGTCTTCACAGGAGAGAGGAAAACATCCCAAGTCTGTACCATTTGATTTATACTTGCAAAGGAAAGTTGAGCCAGTTATATGTGTAAACAGGGCTTGAGCTGATGTGTTGCTTTTCTCCTCTTCCATTCTGGGAAATGACTGTGGGTGATCCCTCTTCTTTCTTTACCTCCCACTGTCTCTTCCTCCTCCACCAGAAAAAGAAATTAAAAAAAATACAAAAAATCTGTTTGCCAGCAGACAGTGTGAATACCAGCTGAAACACCTGCACGCCAGACACATCCAGCTGTCCTCTCCTTCGCCTCGTGCTGACAAGGCATCTGTGCTGCACACCACACACACCACTCTGCTTGCTGTAGGTAAGGAGACTTTGAATATTATTATTCCCACTGCTCTTGTACAGTTCTCTTTACCATCCCCCATAGCCTGCAGAGGGGAACTTCTCCACGATGTGTAGCAGCCCAGCAAATATGCTCTGTATAACCCAAAGCTGTGGCTCTCCAAATTCTCTTATGGTACAATCACCACATCATTCTAGTGTTGGGTTACAGGGCAGCATGAAGTCAGAGCCCTCCTCTAAGCAGGAAATACAAACGTTTATAAGGTTAAAATCAGGCCTAATCCTCTAGTGCAGAACCCCCTCACTCCATTTGCACAAATTGCTGGGCTTAGATAACAGCATCCCTGCTCATTTCTGCACATTTTCCCTTCCTGGTTGTGCAAGAATCAGGAATAAGTCAAGCACAGCAGGAAGTCTTCCACCTTGAAAATTCTAACCTTATTTCAGACATCCCAGAAAACTGGACAGGAAGGATAAACTTCAAACCAGAGTCAAGCAAAAAATTCAAACCTTAAGATTTTGAAATATTACTGTATGAATAACCGTATGAATAACTTCTTTCAGTTCCTGTCGAAAGGGAAAAAGGCTTTTTGAAAACTCTTTCAGTGTAACAGCTTATTTTCAGGGGTTTCATTTGACAAGATACAAATGACGTTTTGGAATTCACCATAACAAAAGAAGTGCTACACATAAGCAAGACTGTCTCAAAATGCAAAATGGAAATATATTCTTTTTAAAATGTAAAAATATCTGGCCTTTCCCAACTAAGTATTTTTCACCAAATAATTCACCATATTTTACTGTGTATATAATCTTTCAAGTGATGCCCACATTTTACTTTCGGTGAAACCAAAAGTTGTATGACTTTTTCTCCCAATACTATTTATAAGTAAAAATGGCCTGAATTTCAAAGCGCTTTCAGTATTCTTTCACTGCAGTGACTTCTGTTTTGTGGGTTCTCAGCATTTATAGAAACTGATGACTGTGTGCAGTAAAATTTAGGATCTTACCATTTGTCATCTAGATTTTAAAACTTTGGCTACAAGACAAATACCTACAAGACTGCAAGGCAAAATGCAAAGACATGCACATAAAGAGTATTGTTATTTACATATTATCTGTGAAATTTTAATTTTTCTCATCTTTGAAAATTTAAGTGATAAAAAATGCCCACGTTTACCTTGTCAGATATTTGATTCTAAAAGGACATCATACATTTTATACTTGACTTATTTTTTTTCTTTTTCTACATGTTTTCAATACCTAAGCTAAACGCTAATAACAAATCCTGCTTTTAGATATACTGGATTGCCTTACAGTTGCTGGAGCTGACCAAGATCTAACTGTGGAAGAACAGAAGGAATCTGGAATGTCAGTTCCTGGAGCTCTGTATCTTTTTTCACCCTCATTCTCTTGTATGTTTGTTTCTAAAATGTGTGCTCACCATTTTCAGATAGCAAAGAACATTTTTCAGAAGACAAACAAACAAAACCACCGGCAAAGTGTTTGTGATTAATTTTTAATGCTCCACTGGGTTCCATACATAGCATGAAGGAAGATATTAGTGCTGGGAAAAGAGAATTTCTAAACGCTTTTTAAAGACTACAAAACACTTCCCTTTTTTTTCCTTCTCAGTGGTGGTTTTGTTTTTAATATATCCATATGAAGATGGGAAGTTACCAGTACGAAAAATAGACATAGAGAACACTAACCTGCTCTTAAAAGTCAACAGATTCAAGTAAAACTAGTGGCAGTGTGGCCATAACAAAACAGATGATTTCAATTTCCCCCAATGAAGAATATGAGGTTTGCCAATCTCTTGTGCAAGGACAGGGACAGACTCCTAAATCTAGCCCAGAGTTCCATTCCTTTAATCAGAGATAGCACTGTAACTAGTCTCAAGCACTGATGCTTAAATGTGGTCCAAACCTCTTTTCCTTTGCAGTTCTAAGCAATATATGAAGAAAAATATGGTTAGAAAGTCATGTTAACATGAAGAAAAGTAGGAGATGGGAAAATGTAAACAATGAGCCCCATAAAACACATGAACAAACCGGGACATTTTGAATTGCTCTTTGGTAACTGATGAAAAAAAGTGTTATGAGGCAAATCCTTCACTGGGTCACTCACTGGGGAGACTGGTAAAAATAAATTGCACAGCTCTAATTTTCCTAGCAGCTTCCATGCGATTCTTTGAAACTGAGTAAGAAACCCTTGGCCTAATCCCAAGAGCCAATCTATAGTAAATAGTGCACACTTAATGCCTAAGTTCCTTTTTAGCACCATTCAGACAGTGACTTCAGCCACACAGCTTAGTCATAGCAGACATTTTTGTGGTGAAAGCATTAAACCCACATGCAGCTCTCTTTCTGTGGCCACTGGGGGTCATGCTCCTTTCCCATTAGCTGAATAAATCATAAAGTCTGCACAGACCACACAAGAAGCAAGGCTAGCAAGCCACAGGCAGTGCCTACAGCCTGCTATTTCTTTTCAGAATTAAAAAAAAAAAGAAAAGAAAAACAGGAGAGAAACACAGCAAAACAGCCTAGCTTTAAGAAATAATTTGCCTTTTTTTTTTTTTAATTTGATCTCTTTGAAGTCCACAGAAATTTGTTTGTTTGTTTGTCTTTTAACCCAAGCAGCTACAGTGAGGAAGAAAAGCAGAGGAAAATAAAAAGAGCGGCATGCAATTCCTTTGTCCTATGCTGCAACAGCAGAAGGTAAAAAGTCCTGCTAGGCTGCTAAATAATAGAGGCTGTCATACAATACAGAGCCTTATCAGATACCCACAGAAAACAAAATTGATATTGATAAATAATATACAATATATGAGTGAACAAGGAATTGAAATAATGCACAGTACTTTTCACATTGAATGATTTATTCTGCCAACGCAAACGACAGTAACTGAGCAAGGTCTAGAAGTCTAGAGGTTGGTTCAAGTTCCCATCAATCAGGAAACAAGATAAGAAGGAATTTCAAACATAACCATTAGCATGCAACTAATGAACATGGAGAAGATATGTACAGCTCATTATGCTAAGGAGCGTTTCTTTAAAATGTCCCAAACCCTGAAATACTTTAAAAAGTGCACTGAACTTCAGCAAGACTTTTCCATAACAGCTTGATTGGCAACTAGAACAGGCCCCGCTTCTCAAAGCACCCCGATGCGGGGAGCAGGGGGGACAGCAGCTTTTCGAACCATGTTCTCTTCCATGATCCCACCTACATCATTTGGCCATGCAGTGTTTTGAAAATAACATTTACGTGCTTCACTGTCTACATGCTGAAAAACTGTTTGGAGCAGGGAGGACAGCTGAAGCAAAAATTGCGGGGTCTATTTACGCACTGTCAGCTGAACCTTTGTTTCCTAACCTATTTTGGGTTGGCATTTTTGGTGCAATCTATGGTATTTTTTAGCACAACAACAACAGCAACAACAAAAAACACCAGGAAAGGAAAATGTAAAAACAAACCAAAAAAGCCCAACCAATAGAAAAAAAAAAAAGGAAATAAAAGAAAGCAAGTTAGGGACAGATAGGCTTAGACCAGAGTTGAGAAAGCTCTTTCAATCAGCTCTACCAGTAATCCTATATCCTTACCTGCAATATAACTTACTCTTTAGCTATTATGGTCCTCCTGAGCAAAGACAGATAATCATGTTGAATTGTGACAAATTACACGGTGGTTTTGAGATGTGAGCAAGCACTCACAAGGGAGTAGGGCAAGACCACTTAAATCCATTTCATTTGTGACTTAATATTGTGGGTTAAAACTTATGTGACCTTTGCCAAAGACGTCTCATATATGTGCAGGAGAAAAATCAAATCCCAAGTCTCAAAAGATTCCCAGCAATAAGATATACAGTTTCTGACAGGTCACCCAAGGCACAGCCTGAATTTTATCATGGAATTCTTACTGATGGATTAAGTACCACTTTAACCAGAAAAACAATAAATAAAAATCCCCCAGTGGAAAAGTGTAGGACTGTGTAAAATGTAAGATTTCCCTCATTCCAGTGGAACAGCTAACTTTTAACATCTTCATACGTGTGTTTTCCCCACCAGAAAAAAACATTCTGAGACAGCTCACATGGACTATTCTTCCTGAAACGGGAGCACTCAAAAGACCCCTAATACTTGAGATTTCAAACTGATGCAGTTAAAAGAAGCTGTGTGAAGCACAGCTCCTTTCTGGCAATTATCAGCCAGATTTTTAATCTTTTCCTTAGGCAGAATTTTGCTGATCTCACCAGGAGATTTGCTCAAGTGAGGACAGCAATATTAAACTCCACTAGCAGCAAGAACCAAGGATACCACTTCAATGACTCTAAGATTAAAACCACGTAAGTGTAGTTGTTTTGTCCAAATATATATGAACATTAGCAACATGGAACATTTCATAAGCCTGTGTAATACAAGGGTAGCTACAGATTCAAACGAGGCTACTTTCAAAGCACCCTTACTTGTAGTGACCAAACACAATGCAAACATTGTGAGGCCAAACTCTCTCTCCAGAACCTGGCAGGAATACATGCTCTCCAGAACCTGGCAGGAGCCCAGGGGAGGGTAATGGAGTATGTGTAAGGGAAGGGAAGAAAGGCTTTCTCAAGTCAAGCAGAAGGCAACCTAAAAGGTTCAGGTGAGGGAAGAAAGGCCAACCTTCCCCTCTCACTTTCACCCACTGCCTGCTGCTCTAAGGAAAGAGTAGGCATAGCTCAACCACAGCTTGCAATGGAGTTTAGCTCTGCCATTCCCAGAATACAAAAATTGTCACGTGTTTTTCCCCTTCTGGAGGAGAGGGAAGAGATGGGGAAATGGTTTAATCCTTAAATAATGTGCGCTATCACCAACATAGTATCAGGCCTCTGTCCTCAGATGTACTGATGAGAAAGTATGAGATAGGTTACAGCATACACCAACCAGACAACCACATTGATTGTCGTTGTATACCATTATTTCTACATTTGCAAATGAACTTCTGATTCAGGATATTTCAATGAAAGAGTAGTATCTGACAACTTATTCGGATGATTATTATGATCAGACATAACATCAACAGCAAAACACAAATCATAGACATCTTAAGAGAAAGAAGCTTTCCTGAGTAAATATAGAGTTTTCCCATCTTCACTGGTGTCGTGAACAGCATAAAAGCATAAGTCGCTCCTTTGTGCAGTGCAAACCAACCACCACAACACAGTCTATGAAAGAATACAAGCATCTCCCCTGCCAGTAAAGGCTGAGAGAGCTGGGGCTGCACAGCTTAGAGAACGGTCCAGCCGTGCGTGCGTGTGTTATATCAATGTATATAAATACCTGGCCAGCGGGTGCAGAGAAGATGAAGCAAGGCTCTTTATATTAGTGCCCAGTGAAAGGACAATGCGAGAAGTTCCCTCTGAACATCAGGAACATCAGTTCCCTCTGAACATCAGGTTTTACTGTGAGGGTGAGCGAGCTTGGGCACAGGTTGAGAGGCTGTGGAGTCTCCATGCTTGGGGATATTCAGAAGTTGTGTCAACAGGGTCCTGGCCAACTGCCTCCAAGTGCCCCTGCTGGGTCCCTGCATTGGACTAGGTGCCCTGCAGAGATCCCTTCCAGCCTCAGCCATTCTGTGATTATGTTGATATTAAAAATCTAAAAGCATCCAATTTCAAGATTGAATTTGTGATATTAAATACCCTTCCACCTTCAGGCCACACATTCTAGACAAAACCATAGTATTAATAACTGTACTGAAGAAATATGGAAGAGTGCACTTCTACATGTTGAATGAATTGGGTAAGTCAGTCATTAAAGGTTCATGTTTTCTGTATTCCTAAATAAAAGATTAACAGAGTGAGTATTTATTACAATACATTATGAAAAACAGTTGACTCTGCAACAACATTCCAATATAAGAAAAATGTCGCTTGCTCTATTATTCTGTATTAAGTGTGACTAGGTGTACACTAAATTTCAGGTACTCTGGACTGCTATCCTATCACTGTTTTCCAACACCCACAAGCACATGCACGTAAAATATGGCCTCACTTTTCAGAAGGGATCTTACAAAAACACAAGGGTTAAACCAGGAGTGTGGTTGTGATGAGATAGTACCAGCCAGCCTTTTTTTTAAAGATACCTATTCCACGTTGGACTTGTGATACCCAAGATAACGAGTTATCTCATGCTAACCAGCCTCTCTGTTGTGCTTAATTGTGTAATTACTCTTTTGCTACCTTCCTCTGCATCTTCACTGCCCCTTAACATTACAACATTCATCTTATTCTTGTTGATCTCAGAATTTTACTAACTGGTGAGCTGATAAATGTAGGAAAACTGTTAGAAGTATGCTGCTCATGATGGTACGGGTAGGTATGTTCAAAAATTATAGGTGTATTCTTTCTGTTTAGAACTGATGAGCAATATCCACAGATGATGTGCATAGTGCATCCATTAATTTAATAGGAAATTATTGAGGATATAAGGAGCACATAGAGCTGTGAAGTGCCATTTGCCTACACCCCCTCAGGTAAGATTAAACCCTAAAATTTATCATCATGAGTGCTTATTTTATATTCCTGAATGCAAATGCTACTGAAGTTATAAAAATTTCTCATGCCTTGGTATGCAACAGTAGGTTAAGACTTGTTAAAATGAGACTAAATTTGGTTACACCAGATACTTTTTGAAGGGTAGAAAGTGTTAAGTTTTTAAAAAATGTTTCTCAAAAAATGCATTACAACTAGGATTATTCTGTTTCTAAGAAAACTGCTGTAGACCAGATTCAGACACTGTTGTTCACAAGTAAAGGGTATTTATACAAATATTCCCAGTTTGGAAAATGCTGATAGAAGAACTGCTTATTGAAAGAACAACAGATTGTTCTTTTAAAATGCCCAAATTAAAATACTTTACCGTTTGGTAAAATATTTTGCTATGGAAAAAATACATTTAATAAGCCATCTTACTGAGATCATAAGAAATCCTCTAGGTGTAAAACATACTTATCTAACACTTTATTTATCAATTCCACAAACTTAAGAGAATGTGTCTGCTTTGTCTTATTACGAATTGCTGCTGCTGCATCCTCTCTCCCATTTAAAATCACTTTGCTTAGAATGATATACATTTTGAGCCTTGGAATATATTGTAAAACTAGTAGTTGCGGTAACAAGATGAGGTTTATATGTCTGTCCACATCAGCACCATGTACTCAAGATGAATTTCAGCTGCCAAAAAGGTCAATCCAAACTGCTTGCACAAACCTGTCTTTATGCTCCTGTTTATTATGCTCCCATGTAGTAGATGTCTCGTGCACTAAAACAGTGCAGCCATATGTCAACATCTCTCTGGTGGTTCCCAATGTTCTAAACAAGAGCAAGGGTGCACTGAACCTCCCATGTAAACTTTATACAACAGATTCAGCAGAACTGTAATTATTTACAAAATGATGGCATGAGAAATCTCTGGATTTATATCTCACTTAAAAGTAACAGGGATTGTGTCCACATAATTCTTGAGTTCACGGTAGGTTTCTAATTTGCTTTCTTATTTTTGGTATGATAAGATACATCTCAGCACTCTTTCAAGATCAATGTCATTACTTTTTTAAGTTATTAATATCTTTCTAAAAAGCACTTCTCCCTCTCTCTGTGTTTCCTCTGTATTTTTTATTTTAATAAAGACACAGTACTTAATTGCAGATGAACCTGTACATTCAGTTATTGGTGCTACATGACACTTGTGTCTCAGATTCCAGTTATTCCCTGGACAGAAAGGAGCAAGTCAACAAGGAGAGGACAAAATTCATGCAGCTGCAGGGGATAACTACAAAGCCTGGTTGGTAAGTAAATTCCCCTGAACTCCATTTCCAAGCTTCTCTTGAAGCCTGATCTATTTGTCATCCTGTCAGGTCCTCACCTGGCAACAGGTGACTGCTCCTTTCCCCTGTTCCTTGCAGACAAATGAACAGGACAGCAGATGGAGCCAGGCCTACCTGAAACAAGGTGCACTCAGGGCTTCTGACTCCCACTGACACCAGCCTTACAGGACTAGACTTCACCAGTCCTCCCATGCTCTGAACTTAAAATGTGTCCCTCGCTCAGTCTTCTTCCTTCTTACTTCTACCATCTTCTTTTAAATATTTTTCTCTCCCCCCAAACAGTACGTGTACGATGAATTAAGATCAAACCAAGTGACTGAGTAAATACAACACCATATTTTTTAACTTAATAGACACAATGTTTATGAACCTTTGCATTGACTGCTTTCCAGTTGCTTTAACATTTTCATATGCAATTAATACACATCAAGGTATTCCTACATAATGCATATTGAATTACCTTAACTCCATGTACAAAAGCATTTGGTTGTTTTTGTTGCAAAGCTAATATATAATGAAATAATAATGATTATTTGTAATACAGTGCTGCTTGTCTTAGGATCTCCAATGATTGAGTATAATGAAGTATTTATTATTTCTAGTTCAGGACAAGCAAACAGTGTTAAATGGCTTCTCCAGAATCCAGGGCTTATGGTCCTCTGCTCCAGCCACTCTTACTACAGTTTGTTATTCCTCTATGCTGGTGGGCCTCTTGCCTGACTTTAGGACAGTTAAATAATGTAATTAAACAATTAAGATGATTGTCCTTAAATGATCAATTAAGACAGAATTCTAAACATGCTTCCTCATTTGGAATTTAGCCTCCTTTCTATCTCCTTCTGTGTATCAAATACAAGGCAGCGAGGCTAAATTCTGAAATCACTGCACTTCTTATGTTATATGATTTATCCTAAGCTTGTATGAGTGCCATGCGGTGAATGCTTTTTCAGGGAAAACATACATCTACCCAGCCAATTAATGCAGCCAACAGCTGCATGGATTTATCATGAAGAAAAGACAATTTTTACTCCTTGCTGAACCACGTATATAAGTTGCTTTCTTTGCTATCTGGCAGATCTACCAAGGAAGTTCTAGAGTTGCAATGAATGTGCACATTAAGCACCTGAAGTTGGCTGAACTAGCCTTCCCGTGCTTACGTAGAACACTCTCAGTTAATTACACTGGGGCTGGGGCAATGAAAACCAAAGCCAGCAACAGCACACTTACCATACCCCTTCTTAAATAATTACCAGGCAGGACCGAGCTGATAGAAATGGAGAGGCTACAGGGATTCGGTGATCTGTAAATAAAACTGGCATGCCTAAAACATGCTTCATCTCTAATTGCAGATATTGTAATTTAATTTAAAAGGAATAATATTTAAATAAAGGATTACCCACTTAAACAAGTTTTCTCTGCAAGCCTCCCTCTCTCAGTTTTAAGTCACTCTGTTTAGATCCTTTGCAGAACTGGTGTCTTTCTTTACTACTTTCATTCTGTATCATAAACATTCAGTGTTATTACAGACATCATGGTATCAAACTCCAGATAGTCTAATGTTTTAGAGGAAAAAATTAGACTATTTAAAGTGATTATAACTTTCCACTTGATAGTTTAACATTCTGCAATCATTACTGAGTCTGCAGGCACTGTTAACCTGTTATGGTGAGACAAACATGTCTTTTCTAATGTTTACTGAGATATTGTAAATTACTTAACATACAGCAGAGTACGTTTTTCTCAGTTAATCTAGATCTGATCCCTGAGGGGCTATTTATTACATATGTATACAACCTGTCTGTAGAAGTGAAGTTAATGTAATATGACACAAGTAGCACACATTGTTTAAATGTGTTCCAGAAAGTTAGCAAATTTAGTTAAAAGAATACTTACATGCTCTTCTGCCTGGAAAACAATGAGGAAAAGGGTTCTAAATATTAAACACTGCTGTTCACTGTAGGTGGCCAATTAATACACTGTATCCAAGCTGGAACAAATCCTTCAAATATATACATAAAGCATATAATCTCTTATCTGCTTAGGCATTATCAAATTTTTAACAAATCCTAGTAACTTCAAACACAGCTTTAATGGGATGTAGTACTAAAACATGCAAAGTAAAGAAAAGAGTTTTTAAGAACATAATCTGTTTTAGAATGTTTCAAGAGAACTGCTTTGAAATGCAATTATAATCTTAACCCATGAGTAAATGTGTGCCATCTTGCAGAATTAAGTTACACGAATTAATACATATAGAAAGAGATAGCCTCTTGTTCCTAATACCTATCACAAATTGAAAAGGAGGGTTTATGTCTCAAGATACAGAAATATCTTGAGATGGTTCTAAAGGGTAGCTGTGTTTGAACACAGGGGCACATTTATGGCTACAGGCTTGGTCCCTATAAACGTTTTATTTGATGATGAGAGAGAAAGTTTACTTGAGAGAGAATTCTGGCAGGATTTTACAACTGTTCTATGCCCTGACAAATAGTCAGAACATATTTTAATAGAATCTATCTGACTTTTGCATCTTTATCTCACTAACCTAAAATTAACACAATGCATCTTTTTCTCAGGGTGCAAAGAGCTCAGTGTGTGAGTTGCTGGTCCCCAGACTGTCTCAGCTTTCCCTTACGCATATAGTGAAAACACTTATTCCAAGGGTTATGGTTCCAGTTTCCTTCTTGTATGTAGAAAATGAGTTTTTCACACTGGTTTGGTCTCAATTTGTTCTGGTTTACAGTTCACTTGTCTGCATGACTGACAAATGAGGTGCATTTTGAAAACAACAATATGGGTTTAAAATTGGTTCTATTACTTGGAAGACAAAGTGCAAACTGTTTCAGGTCATAGAATCATTTAAGTTGGAAGAAGGTCACTATATTCTGCATGTATAGGCACAGTTCAGATCACTGCTTTTTATTCTGAGACAAAAATTATCACCTAGCAATTGAAATTTCCCTTCTTTTCCCAAAATAGGTTGCAATTCTCAATTAAGAAAACAAATGGACTGTGTGCATGTCATGCAAGCCTTGTACTTTAATACAGTAAGCAAACCTTTAGACTATTTACAGACCACCCTGTTAAAGAACGTCAGTGAACTCTGTGAAGATGCTCTTTCTAGTGCTTTGATGTTAAAAGGAAAAGCAAAAGCAGGGGATTTTTGCCATATATGGTAACTGTGCAAGGTGTCATTTTGATCTGTATTCAATGAACAGTCATAATCAGATACAAGAAAAAAAGATGCAGAAATGTAACTGAAATTCAGGTAGAATTGAGGCAATCATGAAAAGGCTATTTGGCTGCCACCAAATAGAATCAAACTCTAAAACCACCTCGGTTCTAATTTTTAAAAGTCCTGAGTGCCTTCATTGCTGCTGACAAGGCAGCTTGTATCTACATCAGTTTCCAAAATTGATGCACTAGTAACTACAGCTTCTGGTTTTTTAAGATATGGCAAAGAGTTAGACTTCCACTGCTTTTTATTAATAGTTCAGCACTTGCAGAATCCTCTATCCTCTGCCTAAAAAGGATTCAAATCCTTTGCAAAGGAAGTTATTATTGCAGGAAGGAAAAGAAATGGATGTGTATGTATGGAGAGCAGCAAGAATCATTGTGCTGGAGCTGTTTTGGAAAAAAATCAAGCCTTGGTTTCTGTTCTAAGACTAGAACACGACAGAAAGAGGTGTGGAACTGGAGTTTTGCCTCATGCGTCAAGAACTGTATATATAATTTACAGGTAAAAGCATCAATAAGTTCATAAACAGATGATTCCAACACTGGTAAGCTCCTAGGTCTCTTGCTGCCAGAGTGAAGGCTTCATCACCAAATGCTCACATTTGCTTCAAGGAGTTCATCCATAGTAGCCAAAATTCAAAGGAAGAGTCAGTGTCCCTTTATCCCCCTGAGACAAGTATGATCTATACTAATCGTAGCTCTGAGTTCCCTAAAGTGGAAGAAGGACTCTGTATGTGAGCACTAATAATAGACTTCTCATTGTTTTGGAGGTTGTCATGGCCACTGGGAGATTTTTAAAAAACAATAACAAAAAATCCCAAACAAAAAAAACTCAACAAAACCACAGCAAACCAAACACAAAAAAAACCCCTACCGAAACTGACTTTATTCTTGAAGACTCGGGAAGCTACGCTGGGAGAGGGACTTCTGCTGCTGCAACAGAACCACGTGCTTACCTCTCAAACATCTCATGGCAGGATTAAACATTCACCTCTGCCTTCACCCCCCTCTGCCGAATAACTAGGTGTTCAGGGAGTCTGGTGCCTTCCAAGGCCTTTCTCCCCCTATAAGTAGTATTACTGGTTTATGTCTGCTGTCCTGGCCACAGGTAGAACATCAGATCAGCAGTATGGATGGAGCGGGGAGTGCTGGCTCCTTTTGGGATCTTTTTAGTGTGGAATTGCTTGTACCTCAGTCTGCGTGTGTCTTCAAAACATGTTTAGGTTTGCAAGTGCCAGGCTAGCATTCATTATATATTTCCTGGGTTTAGCACTACTTGAAGGTCTTTCCTAATGAATAGAATCCTGAGTAGAAGAGGAATAAGAATTCAAATTGGAACTTTCCTCTTCAAATTAATAAGTGAGCTGTTTTCATTTTTTTTTCATTTGTTTTTGCTAGCAAGATTATACTATTTCTTCCATATTTTACTACACGACATGCTGCTTTAAACTACTTTTGTTACAAACCTGGTTTATGTAGCTTTCTATATCTATAATAGCCCTTGTTCTAAAGGGAATAATGGGGATGTCAAGTATCCAAACAGAATTAATTCCTTTTGTAGTCAGTATAAAGCCGGGAAAACAAAGAACCCTGCTGTAATCTGTACTAGTTTGGAAGTGCCTCTAACATGCATATAGAAGCACAGATTCCAAAAGAGGATCCTGAACCAAATCCCAGGGAGTTTGACTGCAAGATCCCCCCACCAAACAGGGCAAATTCCGTAGGCTTTGAATCAAGTCCTAATATCTTTACAGGAACGTTCTTTTCCATGTTAACAGAAGATGGCAACTATATTCAGGTACAATATTATAAACATTTATTCTGGTCCCAGTACAGTCACTGAAAATTCTACTAACCTGAAGAATATATTTGTTTGAAAACCTTTCTCCACAGCTTCAGCACTATAATCACTGAAGCTTATGAGTTTTCTTAGCACTGTTTGACTAATGGCTAAATCTTTGTATCAATCACATATACAACAAAGGCACTTTTATCAAAATATTCCTGAATTATATGCCTGGGTCCCTTTGAAGAATTCCAAATAAAATACAAGTCTCTATATGATCTATCTTTAAGAAAAGGAGACACTAAAGAATAGTGAGAAAGCAATTTTCTCACTATTGCACAACAAGCTCGGAGCAGGTTATTGGGCCACAACAAACCACTGCAATCATCCTGTCTGATCTCAGGAATAGCACTGGTCAAGGACTCTCCAGAGTTTAAAATAAATAAATCTTGTTTAAAGTAAAGCATATCTTCCAGACACAAATGGATAGAAGTAAGAAATAAAGTGCAATTCTAAACCATTCTGACTTATCCCAACTGCTCTGTTCTTGCACTGTTCCAAAGGATATTTACTTTGTCTCCCCAATATAACACTTCAGTTGAAGTCAGAATTTTTCCAACCAAGCTATCTATTGTGTTGACTTCTAACTTTGCCTGCTAGAATGAAGAGCTCTTTATTGAGAGCTGCCTGTTCCAGATATACAGACTTATATGGATGAAAAAGCAAGAAGAGAATTTTAGTTTTCCATCTAATTGGCAGGAAGCCAGTCACTGTAGTCCCCCAGGACACCCTCCCACAGCTAGAGCTTTACAAAAGTATAGTTTTACATCCACTTTTGAAAATAAAGCATCATACCTATTACTCTGATATAAAATTAATGACTTATGGAAAGAACAACATATCCCTAAACAAATTAATTTGGATTTTATTGTAGTTGCAAGGGAATTAAAAAAAATAAAAATAAAGCATGTTACCTCAAATCCTCTGTGGACCTTTATCTTCATTAATTTGTTTTCCTCACATTGATGCCAAACTCTTCAGAATCACCTATACAGAGATTTTTATTTGTAAATTAGCTATTTGTTTTCAACAGTATGGCCTATGCAAACCTACCTTTCAATAAAATAAGAAAAAAAATCTTCCAGCATTCAGCTGTGCTAGATCCTATCTCCACAAAAAATCTGAGAATTGTACAGCGAGTGTCTGGACTATATAAATTAATAAATTAAGTTTGCATTTTATGTTAACATTTTAGGTTAACTTAATGAAAACGTATCACTGTGGTATATATATCTATGGTTTGTATGTTTTCTGAAAAAGAAGTTTTATGGATCTCCTAAAGGCTGCAAAGCAGAGGTTATGCTGCTTCATATTAGAGAAGAGAATAAATATCTAGTTGAAGAACAAACACTTCTTTTTTTTTTTTTTTAATTTTCTGAAGTGCTCTCCAGCACAGGAAAATACAGAGGACACAACAGACATCCATGAACTTAGCCTACAATTTATCCCAAGAAATCCAATATATTCTCTAAATTATAATTTTTCATTAACTTTTCACATTTACAGCTATTTTTTCTTATAAATGGTCCATTGCTTCCAAAATTAGGAAAGGAAGGGTTTAAATATAATAGTAACAGTGTCTAAGGCTGATTGGTGTTCTGCCAGCACTTATTCTAAACTCTTAGCACAATATAGACTATTTAAAGATACTTATTTAAAGTGCACACTCACTCAACTTAAATCACATTAAAATTGAACCTAAGTTGCATTCCATCCTGAGAAAAAGATTAATATAGGTGAACATATTTCTCCAGTTTGCCTCTGTAGGTCTAGATGGTCCCAAGGTGCTTTAGAGAGAACCAAATAACCGCAAAGGTATTTGTTTTATCAAAATCTGCATGCACAAAATTATTTGGAACGTCACCACCCAGAACAAATACCTATGTCCTTATGGGTTTTTTTTTCTTCGTTTTCATTTTCTACGAGCAATAAAGATCTTGGGGCAGGGCATTTCCTTTGGATTAATGACTGGCTGGGGTTAATGGCCAGGATGTTCCTTGGGCCATCAGCTCCTCTCAGACAGTCATTAATCCCCAGGAAATGCTCTGTGCCTCAATCATTATTGCTTAATTTCAGTGCAAACAAACTACTGTGGCAGACAGCGTGCTGTATGCTATCCCTCAAACACGAGCAACACAGATTCAGTTCATTTTATCAATTGTTTACTGTACGGTCTATTTTCTGTGGCAAGAGGAAATCACAGATCTTTTGACTGCTCTAGGAAATCTGGTGGTTGGCCTCATGATCGCTTGATAGGCTGGACTATTCCTGCATGAGTTATTCTGTTTGTCACTTACACTGTCATTGCTATTAGCCATACGCCAGATGGCCATTGCTCACTTTATTTCCTGGCAAAATTCAAATAAATGCTCTAAATATTACTTGTAAAACATATTTCCCAATGACAGTGTTACCTACCCCTGCATGCACCTTATCTTAAGTATGACTTTATTAAATTTTACAAGATACCTCATTTGACACATCCTGACATTTACGGTACAGTTTCAGGCGTGCCACAGAGTTATTAAATTATCAACAGTCAAATATAACATGGACTTTCTCCAGGCTTGTGCTATACAAATATTTACTAGAGCACAGAACTTTGTTATATTTCTCTAGTCTACTTGATAATCCCCTGATTAGACATCCACATGCTTGGTGGAGCCAAAGGAAAACTGTAAATGGTCAAAGGCGATGCAGCATATTTGTTTTTAAAGGCTAACTTTACAATAGTTTGACTTAAGAAAACTATTTAATCAAACTGGGCAACCTCATTGATTTCTCAGCTTTGGGATTAAAGCAAAAGGATTCAAAGAAGCTATTAGTGGTAACTGAAAGCCACTTTTACTACAGCTTTAAAAGCTGAAAACTTTAGGAATTTACATATTGCTAACTAATTGGGGCACTTATCCTCTGCTTTTCGTGTGAAAAGCAGAGTTAAAACTTCAAAATATAGACAATAGGGAGGTGCTTATGGTCAAAAGCATTTATTCTTTTCCAAACCTTTATTCTTAATTCAAATATCAGTATAAGGACAATACTATGCTAGAATAAGTGGAATGGAGTAAATGGAATTTAAATTACCATTTTCAAGAACTTGGTGTATTCTTCACAGTTAAATGCATTTACCATGCATTAAACTTCTCTGTGATATAAAAAGTATCCACTACGTCTTTCCTGTGATTATTCACAGCCTTAAATTGTTCTGATAGGGACCTCTATGACTCTGAATCTGAGAAAGAGAGGATTAAGCTGTGAAGACTGCGGCAGAGAAATGGGGGGGTTATAAAAATTCTTCATCATCACCATTGTGTTGACTGGGCAGAACTCAAAAGCACAAAACCTAAACACATATTTAGGCTGCATTTCCAAACATGTTGACCCACCTCACAGAAGCGGGTGAGTTCCCAGAAAAGATGCAGGAAGCTGTATTAGTACATTTGATTCCTACTCCTCTGCTAGAAGGCATTCAAACCCTTATGGCATGCAGCCTGTCCATGAAGAATCTGTTTTCTCAATGCCCTGACAATTTCCCCCAAAAAAAATTGGCTTTTGTATGGGCCTGCAGTTCAGGAAGTTGTTTTAGGCAATTCTGTTCTTTCAGATGTTAATACATATCGAGAAAAATATCTCCACAAAGCGTTGCCTTGTTTGTTTAGACTACAATGCTACAATGTAGTAACAGGAACATACACTTCTAAATGAAAATAGTTTGATATATACTATATGGAAGAGGGTCAACAAGTTGAAAAGGTATGATAGAGCTCAAAGCAATGAGCCTTGATAAGATTGTAGATGTGGAAAGAAGTACACAACAGGCTGGGAAAAAAATAAAAACCACCAAATATATTTCAGATCTAAATATGGCATTTTAATCTAAAAAATATGAACAATTGGTTGAGTGAAGTCACCCAGGTCATTCTAAGCATACAGATGTCAGGTATTGAAAAACACTATTGCACTTTGATTCTCTGAACAAGAATTTCCAGTCTTTTCCTGCATGGTTTTGCTTTCATGTGTAAGCAGACTATGTTCATTAAAACCAGATGCTACTGTCTCTTTGCTCTATTTCAGTTATCAATATCATGTTTGAAAGATGCAAAACATTTTAATAAAAATTTAACTGTTTTTGTGATCACATCAGGCAAGGCTGGGTTAAGATGCCAAATTCCATAGGGTTTCTTGCAAAGAGAAAAGAAAAATCCAGATAATTCAAACTGTACTCCCCTTTCTTCTTTAAAACAGTTTAAAAATTACTTGTGCATTCCAGAACAAAAAGCAAACAAATAAAAATATCATCCAGCCCAACCAAAAGCTAAAACCCTAGGTAATAAGAAAACATATGTCATCCGACGGCACGCCCTGGGGACTTTCTGTCAGCTGGGTGGAGAACCAGCCATGCTTCTGCCCTGTGTTCTTCTATTGTGGGAGGCCTTAGAGGAGGAAAATGCAGAATACATCTTCTTGGACCTTGCTTTTGCTCCAGAGGTGAATGTTATTCTAAGGGGATCTATTCTCTGCTTCCCGCATGTTACTCCAATAGCTGAAATGGAGGTGGTCCAGAAAAATCACATCCTCAAAGGCTGGATGCTCAGTCTGCAGCTGAAGCCCATTCCCATAGTCTGAGATCTACTAGGCTCAAGGGTTTATGCCAAAGTTCAGAAAGCATTGCTCTAATTTAGGTTATTATCATTATGGGAGCTTTTAATGGATTAGTGTTCACATTTTCCTTGTTTAGGCAGATACACACAGTATGTGCTTGGCTTTGCTCTGGGCTGCTACATTTCGACCTCTGCTTTTCTCAGATTTCTTACAATTTACCAGGTAACAGCTAGAATATTATTCTCAAGCATTCCATTGCTAGCAGCTGTTAGATATGGCTCCATTCAGATCCCATTACCTTTTGATTTATTGATTTTCCCTCTCTTTTTTTTGCTGGTTCAGATTTTCTTCCTTCTAATTATGTTACAGATTCCCATAACGAGAATGGCTCCTTCGTTTCTTTCACACAAAGCATTTCTCTTTATTAAGATATCTATTTGCCAGAAGCTACTGTCCTACATCAGACCCTTGTAATGAATCTGTCCTACATCCTCGTAAACACTCGCTTCCATCACCAAACAGCTCTAGAGGAAGACAGTCTTGGTACAAGGTGAGCCTTGACACCAGTGAATTGAGCAGCAGAAATACTTGGTTTAGCCAGGCCAGGATTTAATTTCAGAACTGGAATAAAAACAGGGTGAGGATGGCATTGAGGTATATTTATGTGAGTCAACTTGCAAATATGTCCTAAAAGTTCTAATTTGTTCCAATGGAATGTCTACTTCACTTCCCACTCCTAAAATAATACATAATGGATCTTCCAGTGAGATTACGAGTAGCTGGATATTTCAATAACAGAACCTGTTGTCCTTTTTATTATATTTTTTGTCTCTTTTTAAAACAAAGCAATTTGATTAGCACAAGAATAAATGGGCTGTGATGTGAGAAAGACATAATTGCCCCAAAAATACCTCTCTTTTTAAAGGTACATTTTGAAAGCCTAAGTTAGGAAACCTCCCTTTGAATGATCCAAAGATGCTTTATATATTCATATGCTTCAGGTTTCAAGATACTTAAATGTACATACATCAAAATGAGTGGGAATACAACACATCTCTAAAATAAGTAATACCTTCTCCAGGCCTCATTTTAGACAATTTGTTTTGAAATCGCCAAGTGTCCTGCTGTTCTCAAAAAGGGACTGTGACAAGTCTAACCCTGATAAATTCCAAAACTTGGCTCTTGAACACCGTAAATTCACAGGTCACAAAAATTCTGCTTAGTAATGCACTTCTGCTCCCTCATCATTTCTATGCACCAAACCACAGCTAAATGCTGTTAAACCAAATTGCAGAGCCCCTCTGTAACCGTGAATCAGATTAAACACACCTTGTGTGACTGCAGAAACCTAAAGATGGACTGTGTAGCACCATCTCTATATTTCAATCTGATCCACACCAAAAATGACTGGGAACCTCGAGGTAGGAGATGGTGCCATGAATTTTAAGCACTTTCAGGAAGGCTGAATTATATCTTGTAAAGAGAGACAGTTCAAAAGGAACAGACCTTTCCAAAATAAAAACTGAACGGCTTCCTATTCATTAGGTGCTGTGTTATACAGTGGACACTCTAGTGTCCACAAAAAATTGGAGTTGATTTCTGCTTCATTTTCCTACACTGAAACTAACTCCTAGACACTGCACATTTTAGTTGTCCCAGCCAAGACATCCTTTGAGTTATGCTCAGTCAGCCCAAGCGAGCTCTGATGATATATCGGAGATTTACAGCCAGCCAGAAGAGGAAGGCAGCCTTATCTTCTGTGGGCCTGGTCTGCAGCTGCACAGACTGTCTGGGCAGTGCACACGTGGCTGATCCAACACAAACTGGCCTTGTTGGCCCTCCACACATGCACTACCCAATACTTGTGCAAGGATTTCTCTTCAGAAAGAGTCAGACAGATGTATTAGTAATCCTGGTAATCTTCTTTAGCAAAACCCCAATGATCCTAAAGAAAGTGTTCCCCGAGTGGGAATTTTAACCTTAGTTTACTATAGTGCTCCCTTTTTTTTCCCGTGAGAGGTTTCCATTCTCTCGCACTGTAAAAATAAATAAATACTGCTAAACATATTCAAATGGATTAAACTCATTCAAATGGAGCAAATAAGAAATAAGGCAGAGATGTTCCCCTTTGAATAAAGGCTTCTCCTCAGATCACATGCAATGTGTATTTCAAACACAAGGAATTGCAAAAGAGGACTACAACTGCTAAGGAACATTCTTTGTATCCTGTATCCTCCTATTCCTGAGATGCCATGCAAGACCTCTCTCTTTGAGGAAGTCCTAAATCTGCAAGTAGGTCACATATGATCCTTGTGGTTCATAACACGTTAGTAACTGTAGTTCTTAAAGGAAGCTGATAATCATGCTGCTCCTTCAAATTCTTGGGTATTTAGAAAAATAAATGGCTGGCTGGTTTGTCTGTACTGACAATTATCAACCCAAATGGAATTTTAAAAGCTCAAGGAATTTACATTTCTGGGTTTACTTCTTGTCTAAGGACCAATTTCCTATACCTAGAGGATGAATTACTAAAAGCAGAAGTAAAATATGCAATGTCACCAGCAGTGCTTCTTTAATTTCCCCCTACTGTCATCACTGGCACATATAAGTAAAAGCTCAACTATCAATAAAATGGCAATTCATTGCCAGACAGCAACCGATTAGTAAAAAAATGAAGTGATGAGGCCGGGATTTCTTGACACAACATTAAAGCCTTTCCTTGTCACATGTCATGAAGCATCTGCTACACTGCATGGTGCTAAGTGGAGGCTAATGACCCTTTAGGTCCCCTGGCAGGTTCTCCTTGACAACAAAGTGTAAATGGCTCTTTAATACAGCCAACCCCTATTGAAATGAACCTTGTAAGGCCACAAGTAGTACTGGGGTCTTCTTTGGCATGGCATCTTCTCTCTTTGGGGCTGCATGGAAGGAGAGGACCTAAGTTAGTAAAAAAATGGTTTGTGAAGGCTTTACAGGTGAGCAGTAACTTATATTCTTCTATTTCCCGGAGTTCTGTGGGTCGCTGTAAGACTGCCTATGGGTGCAGCACATCTTGAATGCTGCACACAGGAAAGTGAATCAGAAGGAGAAAATTTTTACAAATTAAAAAGCAGAGAAGGTATAACTAAAAGAAAACAATCTGAATGCTATCAAAGAAAGTAAAAGTTAGCCTCTTTTCTGTTGTACTAAGAGAAGTCAAATGCCAAAATAGAAAATAAGAGATAAAAAAACCTAGAATCTATACAGATGTGTTTGAATTTCCTTGACTAGAAATATAAGGTCCCTGAGACAGTTTTTCAGGGACCAAAAAATAAAATAAATTATTAATCATTAGATGGAAAAATAAGCAAAAGGACTTCTGACAATTTCAGATCTGCCATTATTCTGATCAGCAACCTTACTTGCTAATAACCTAGTTATTTGCTTAAACAGAAATTAAAAAAATAAACTCATAGAAGAAATTTTACAACTTCTCTTTTGTACAGTGAATTAAAGATGAAAAGTCCTACTTTAAAGGCTATTAATGCAGAATGTCTTTTCTTTTACTGAACAGTTTCCAGAGGCCTCACACAGTCCATGGCCCCCAGAAACAGTGAGAGTGACAGGCTGGAGTGCAGAGGAGCACCACTGAACTGGTCTGGAGCACATGACACAAGGAGAGGCTGAGAGCTGGATCTGTGAAGACAAGTCAAAGGGTTCCTATTGCTCAGTTCCACATAGGCACCTGGCTAAAAGATAGTCAGGGGCTTTGCAGAAATGTAGAGCAAAAGAAAAGATAATGAAATTCGAGTTGCATATAAGTCAAAAAACCACTGAGAAGAAGGTGGTTATGCAGAGAACAAGCTGCTTGGAGAGGCTCTGAAATGTCCATCCATGGATGTATTCAAAGATTTACTAGGCAAGGCATGGAGCAACCTGATACAACATAGAAGCTGGTCCTTCTTAGAGAAGGGGACTGGACCAGACATATCTAAAATATTGTACGATTCTATACACATACACATTGATATTAAATTATGATGAATGTGTTTCAACAAAATGTTATTGGTCAAAAACCCCCTCGACCACCAAACAAACCCCATTTTAAGTGATTTTGCATAATATACATTACTGTCATGATCAGTGATGAAAGTGTTCCATTGTTGTTACCTACCATGAAAGACAAGCCAGCAATTATTACTTTGTTCTCTTTCCTAATGCCCCTAAAGTGTCCTTTAAGGTATTACAGTTATTACCATATACAGTTAAATTATAAGCTAGCGTATTACAGTTATTACCACATACAGTTAAATTATAAGCAGACATGACCTTAAATCAGAATTTCAGAGACCTGTCTGGACTTGTGAAAAAGCAGGATCCAGAGCCAAACTTTGAAACCCTGAGCTTTTAACCCTTTTTTTTTGGAGGGTCCCAGTCTGACACTGTCCTAAAAGAAATGGTTTGTCCAGCTTCTCTAGGAAGCATAAAAAAATGAAATCTCAGCAGCACCAAAATGATTGGAATCCTGTTGTAATGAAATTAGGATTTCCTCAGTTTGTAAATTTTATAGCCTCGGAGTTTGTTCCCTTCATTCCATCATCTTTTTGATGCGAATGAGCAAAGCACTCAGAAGTCGGAGCTATTTTTGGAAAATGTCCCATGGGCTCTTTAAGAACTTTCAAAAAAGATTCTGCTTTAAATCTCTGTGTATATATATAAAATGGGTTTATAAAAATACGTATGTAATCACAAATTATTTTAGTCTTGACAAGATATATGAATTTAAGGAACATGAGTATAAAGACAAAACTTCAATCAGATAGAAGAATCCAATTTAGGAATGCCATTAGCCTGCATGTTACTCTATTTCACTTTCTTGGGCAGTACATTCCAAAGCAGTATTTCCATCAGAACAACAGTAAACATTAATAGAAAAGGGTTCTCTTCTCCACGTTAAAGTAACATTCAATAGAATGCTGAGGATCCCTTAAAGTGAAAAGGATTGCGGCTCATTGTTCAACCAAACTTCAGTGTGTAGGCAAAGCTTCTGGAAAGTGTTTATACCAAGCAGACATAAGAGAATAAGTACAAGGAAAAAGATGGATTACCTGTTGATAAATTTCTACTTCTTCAACAAAAAATTGATGCCAAGGAGGATATTGCATAGCTTCAGATCAGTGGTTTGTTGTAATGATTCAGTGCCCAAAAGACTGTAAAAAAATGCAAATAAGAGGATCTATCTCCTGAGCACGATTTGTATTATCTCTGTGACATTCATGCAATTACTGAAAAACATAAAGATGTGTGTGTTTGGGTATCAAGGTCACCACATACATCTGTATTTACCGATTCTTTGGCTCGAATTTAATGTGGAATCTTACACTAGTCCAGAAAGTGTCCTACCTACCCCAGCAGCTTGCTTAGTATTCCTGTGAAAGGGGCTCTAAACAGAAGGGCATGATACTGATATTATAGTCTCACTACTTTCCAGAGCTCTATAGGTCTTAGAGATGTATGCAGCCATGCCACATATCTCCTGAAAACCCATCTAAAGGAAATACTTTCAAAGCTGGGAAGGTCACTCCTGCATGTACTTGTGCAAGAAAGGTAGAGTGGGAGTCTGCTCCACTGCTAACGTTTCCAATGAACCTAAAAAGACTAATAGCTTTGTTGCACCAGGAACGGGAGACACTCAAATATTTTAACAGTTTACACCTCAACTATGTCATTTGAGTCATTCAAGGAAAACCAGACTGAGGCTAAAGACAAATCTCTATGCCAAGAATGCCTCTTGGCAGGGTAAGATCCGTTTGCTAGGAGTGAAAGGCAACTTCTCAAGTATACTCCAAAGAATTACAGGAACTCGGATTTTGTCAGATAGTGGCCATTCTAAGACCTGTGTAGAGCTGCTGCATATGCTGTACCATGTGTTTTTTTCACTATCCTGTTCTGTGCACGAGGCAGTGTAAAGCAAGAGACCTCACACTTATTTAAACTGATATTAGCACTACTTGTTTTTTTCTGAATAAGATGGCAAGGTAGGTGAACCTAATCTCTTTTAAAAAGTTGCATAAATATTTAGGATTTATTCCTTTATTACAGCCTGCAACCTGAATTCCTTGGTTTCCACATCCTTGATTAGGAAATAATTGAAAGTGGCTTGAAAGTGGCAGGTTTCTGCACCTGTTCCTAAAATTGTTTACAATGAGTTCATACTTTTGAATCTGCCAACAACAGACAGGATTGAAAACGATCCAATTCTCTGTTCCTTGAAGATGAGACACTGGGGAACAGCTTAAGATTTGTTACTTTATCACTATAAATTACCCTCACAATTTATATGGAAAACATTTTCTCTGAAATTAAAGACCAGGAAGAAACAAAAAAAAAAAACCAAACAAAACCAAAATCCAGAAAAATGCCCATTATGAGATCATTAACATTCAAAAAGATGAAATGCATACTGAATGTTTGCATCAAACAATTATGTGCCAACATTCCCCTTGGATCACAGCTGATCCACAGTAAATGGCAGGGCAGACTGGTGGATGTTCAGCACGTGAGAAGACAAATCACTCTGAATCAGAATCAGCAGTTAGCCTTCTAAAGGATTGCTGATGACTCTCAGGTCCCTTCCCCCAAATGACAGCCTTGTTCATATTCCTGAAGCCAGAATCTTAGTGCTATTTACACAGTCCTATTGACTTCAGCACTGTTTGAGTTAAGGAGTCAAAACAAACCACAGATTTAGACACAAATATGAGCCATAGCGAATGAGATACATGGCATGACAGTGGTGACTCCTGTTGCTGTGGATCTTTTTCTTTCCTGTTGAAGCTGTTGAATCAATATTACTTTGTTAATTAAAAAAAACCCAAACCTGCAATATAGGTGTGGGTTTGTGTACTTGTCTCTTAACTGTAGGAATTTTCAGTATATTCTCTTTTAACTGAATGACTCCATGCTCACAATGGAACCTTCAATCTGGCATTACAGAACCTTTTAGAAACAATGGCCAAAGTAGAAATGGCCTATTTAAATCCACAGGATCTCTCATACCTGGTCTGCAGATTCCTAAGGGTATTGTACATAGTTACCTTGGACTGTTCCCTGGGGATGTGAGAGGAACTAAAGTGCTTACATCAAAAAGAATTCAGCACTGCTGTGGCTTTTCCAGAGTTTTTTTGTGTACTGTTTAAAAAAGTTTAAATACCTTTTAGATCTGGTTAATATGCTCAGGACACAATGTATGAAGCTGGACCACACTCCTAAATGCAAAGCAAAAGTATTTATTGGCAAGATTAATGTAACAGCTATCTCTGTGTCGTGTTTGCTAAGAAAGCACATCCCTTTGCTTTCTAATATTTTGGGGCTTTTTTTTTTTTCTTTAAAGTTTTCATTGCTCAAAGTTTTACAATTGGGGTATTTCCTTGAGTTCCTTGATATCTGGTATTGAGACAAGGAGAAAAACTGAGGCAGTCCACTCAGTGAAGTTAAGCTACAATAACTGGCAGCAGCAGAAGGTACACAGACCCCTAATTTATCTCTGTGTTGCTCAACACAAACTGTGATCTGCCTTCAACATGGCAAAAGAAGAAAGGTGAGTTAGCTGAGTTTTCAGCTGCTGCTTCTCTGGGGTCTCTCTTGGAGTACTGCATGAAAAATGCCTATGACATTTTTAACCTCTCATGGTATTAGCAATTTTCATGGGTTTTAACACTAAAGACTTCAGTGGAAACCACTACGGTGGCTTTGAACAGTAATAAATTCTGATGAAATATCTCCCACCCCTGCAGACTACCTTAATCTCTTTCAGGCATGTACTGGAGGATCAGCACTCTGCTGGAGTACTGGAAAAGGGGGAGGAAACCCCTGGGTGAAAGTCCAGCTGAGAGATAAAACTCAACAACCTTCTTTGAAAATGATCTTAGTATACAAATCAAATAAAAATATTTTAAACACTGTCTCATACTATGAAAAAGAAATTTCCACTTTCTGTGCCAGAGCATGAAAAGGTTGTAATCAAGAATTACCCCTCATTTGAATGGGCAACTTAATGCCATGCTCCATCAGAAGAAGGAAATTACAATTTCTTATAATTGGGGGGAAAAGGGAAATAGCTTTTTTTAGCAGGAAATAAAAGAATCATATGGCTTCTCATTATTTTAATGCTACTAAATAACTACTCTTCTTTGAATGCTTTCAAATTATTTCTTCCCACAAAAGCCCCAACATTTTTTTTAATTAGTACAGTAGCAAAGCTGATTCGTTTCTTGTTGGGAACTACTTCTCTAGAAGAAACCTCAAACAGAAAATTTAGATACAGAAAGGCACTAACTTAGAAACTTTTTCCTCGTACACAGTGAAGAGAGATCCTACAGTAATTTATAAAATCTGCAGAGCCAGCAACTAAGCTGACAGAAATGGCTCTTCACTTCCTACTGTTCATCTTGTTCCCTTTGCACCTCATGAATAAACACCTCAATAAATTAGAAAACAGGGAGATGAGGCTCAACATTAAAAAATACATTCTTTCTAGCAATTAAGTCCAATCAGGTATTCACACATCATTGTCAGAGAATAGCAGCAGTACTATTGGGCAAGCAGTGCCATAAGGCAATGTGCAAGATGATCAATGGCAGTATTCAATGTCATTACATTCTTTTTAAAATTATATTCACACCACTGTGCATACTTTTTTAGAAAGATATTCAGAAGATACTGGGCAATAATGATTGGAGAATATCAGAATATCCATATTCTACCATCCCCAAACTCTGACTGTGATATTTGGTTCATAAGCTTTCTACGGAATGCTTACAATTAAAGTAACCTAGTCTTTATCAATCAAAGATTCCATGCTGGCAATTAATGGCTGAATTGTAAAAATATCTTCCAAATGATTCCCTTCTAGAAATTCCACAAACCATTTACAAATACAGAAGTATATCACACGAGGCTATTGCAGGTCTCTATTACTACAGACTAACAAGTTAGTTTGTCTAAAAGGAAAATGCTAAAATTCTAGCAATACCTGGACTGAGACTTTAAAACATGTACAATATCGATCATTCTTTCCCCAGAAAGCTGAGTGAAAACAGGTTTTGTTTCCAAACTTTCAAAGAGTTTGGTTAGCTGAAACAAACAAGCGAAAAATCACGTTTCTCCACACTTCCTGATCTCAGCTGGAAGTGGAAGTATCAAATCTCTGCAAAAGAGACTATCACAGTGATATTTCTGACATGTCTGAAGGCAGAACACTGAGGAAACACTCTGATGCAAGAATTCCAGAGCAAAAGGTTAGGAGTTCAAATAAGCAAACTTTTTTCCTCTCCAACTCTGGAATTAAAAGAACAGCCAAAACTAGTCTGTTATTTTGAGAGCATTTTTTTTCTCTGTACTTGAGAGTAATATAACCACAATAATAAAAAGGGAGTTAAAAGTGGCACATGGATGAAATGGGAGTGACTTATTGGCTGCAAAACCCAAGTGTTGTATAGCAAATAAAATATCAATAATCAACAGTTATTTGATATATAGGGAGCATTCTGGTTAGGAATCTAACTTCTTTGTTAAAATAATTTGGGAAATATGTCATTTAACCCCAGTTAGTGCCTACAGCTTGTAATGCCTGGTTGAAACTTTGCCATCATTGCTTACTAACACTTATATTTACAACTAAAAGCATGTGGTGAGTGTCATACTAGGCCAGACCTATAACCATCCTATGACCTATGTCCACCTTAGCCTGGGCTTCTGAACAACAGCAAAAGGAGGTGCTAACTAGAGAGAATACACAAGCCTGGTCTTTACCCAGAGGATTCCCCTGTTCTCCAACACCCAAAATCTCCAGATTAGGGATGTTAAAGAGTACCTCCCTGTCTATTTTATTTGGTGTTTTGTTTACAGACCAGTTTTCCATGGATTCTTTTAAACTCTTTCGAACGCACTGATAGTCTTCACCATCTGCTGGTGAAAATGCACCCAAAAATTAGCTATCTGCTTTGTAAAAAAAGGTTTTCCATTTTAAATGGACCTCCTGGTAGTTTCAACAAGAGACTTCCAATTCTAACAGTGCCATGTTAGGAGCTAATGAACATTTTGCATTCACCTTAGCTACCACCTTCATGTCTTTGCAAACCTTTAGGATAATACCCTCCGGCTATCTCTGTTTCAAACTGAACAGTTTCAGCTGCTCTTCATGAGGCAGATGTTCCATCTGCATCGTCATTTCAGTTGCCCTCTCATGAACCTTTCTCTGCCTCCACTATCTCCTCTTGAAATGCAGGAATCAGAAGTACACACAGTGGGCACATCAGGGTTTTACATAATTAGGTTCTCTGTCCTGTTCTCGGTACCCTTCCTGATAATGCCAGCAATAATTAATTGGCTTTTTTTGGCTGCTGCTGCACTCTGTGATGGTAATTTCAGAGAACTCTCAATTATGACCGTGGGTTCCCTTTCTTTAGATACAACTGCCCATTCTGATGAAGCTTCATGTAAGCAGTATTGAATGACCTTCAATTTACCCTATTGCATTTTAAATGGTACAGTTACCCAGGACTCAGAATTCCCCTGACTAATATCCATGAACACACTAGGAAAGCCTCTGCCCACCTTCAAGAGTGACCTCTGTAGAACCTTGCAAACATCAATGCCACAAAGCACACATTTTTAGAACAATTTTCAACGTCTGCCCCGGGTTTGAACTCCACACTGCAGCAGAAGTGGTCCCTTCTGTGCCCCCTTGGCAAGACAGGTAGGTCACAGTCAGCTGCTTCTGTTTGTTCTGTCATTGTCACGGGCTGCTTGAGCCAGAGATAGGAGTGCAGCCTGGCACAAAGCAGGAATAATGGAGCGGTTTGCGCCAAAAGGAAATGTGGGATCAGAACTATAAAAAGACTGAAAGGCTGAGTGAAGAGTTTAGAGCTTAAAGCAGTGCAGTGTGTCAGAGAGAGAACAGTATTCTTGCTGGCACCGTCACTGGCCAAAGCCTTAATCTGTAAATCGCTGTGCAGCCAACACACCAAAAAAGTTTGGCCACCCCAGTGTACAGGGATGAGGCACAAAAATAACCTACTGTGCCCAACCTCCAGCACACAACCCGTGCAAGTGTGCAAAACAGCCAGCAGCCCAAGGAAGAGGAAATGCTACACTGCCAAGAGGCCACAGGTGAAGAGAGCCTGGTCTAAAACCTTAAATGAGAAAAAAGTCTCAAGAACAGTAGTCTGCAAATTTCCTCATCTCCATTTGGGAAAGCATTCTAGAATTTTTGGCACTAAGATGAAACATCAGTAGCAACTTAACTGAAAGGTCAAATGTTACTGCCAAGGGTTGGTAGCTGTGTCAAGGTATAAATCCAGGTTGCACTGAGAGCCTAAATTGCTACCTTCGACCCCACAATCATCACTAGTTTTTTATGGAAATCATTTAATCATACCAAAGATGTTCAGATTTTTAAACAAAATTAGGAGTTCTTTGCCCCACTCCTGTGGGTGTAGTCAGGCTAAGTTATGTCCTCTGAGTCACCACACCTGGAAGCAGCACACAGGGTGGGGTGCAGTCTCCTACAAGGACTAGTGAGTTGCTGTGGTAAAGAACTCAGCACCTCTCACTAGGGCAAATGCCCCACAGAATCACAGAGAGATAAATACTGCATAGAACCAGTCAAGATTCCTTTTTTCCTCCTCTTCCTGAGTGAATTTTGGTTTTCCAATTCAGAATGTCCATGTGCCTAAACAACACTTGCTCATGGAACAGTACTGAGCTTTCACCAGGACGCTGAATCCTGGCCAGGCAGAATTTTCCAGCCAAATCTAAGGTCAGAAACAGTGAATTTTCACCTATCCTGGGGGTTATGGCACTAAGACAGGATACGGGACACAAACTGCTGCTTTCTTTAACTCGAACTAAGAACTTAACTTAGATTTCCCAGAAGAAAACAATCTTTGCAATTGGTTCACCATGAAGGAAACAGAAAAAACAAAGTGGAGAAATAGTGACACAAAACACTGATCGATTTCCCACTTGCTTCTCATGGGTTATCTTTCTGAAACTTGAGTTTAGTTCTGACAGTCTCTTCTCTGATATATATTTGCTAATCTTTATTAATGTACCTCCACTAATCTCAAGAGACAATAAATTTAAGAAATGTTATTACCTGATTTGCAAACAAAAAATTTACATCTACTATGACTTAGGCAGAGTTGTGATTTTTGCTTCCAGACATGTATTGGTTTAATTTGTGTCATTTACAGAAGTAAATGCAAACCTTCAAGAGTAAAGGTTCAAAAACAACTCTTTAATTATTGAGGTTGCAGTAGTGCTGATTTGATTGTTGCTCTTAAAATAACCACTTAGTGGCACTTATTGAGAGCCTGTTCTCTGGGTATTTCCAAGTAAATCCTTCAACTGGCTGCTGAAGTAAAAATTTTAAAATTTGACTTTTTTGACATAACGGGCATCTAGTGCTAATTTGTAAATGAGATGAGAACCTCAGACACTCACTAAAAACCAGATGCTCAGGTAGCATTATTTTAATAGTGAGATTTTAGGCTTTCTAAAATGTGTATGTCATCGAGGTCACAGCAAGCACACACCTGCCTCACAGTGCCAGCATCCCAATAAAAATTTTAGAACTTTCTTTAAAAACAGGTGAAGAGCTCTGCTGTTCAAAGCTAGGACACGTGAATAATACTGAGCGGATGTAATCGACAGAACAGACTTTTTCCATGCCAGCTGACAAACATATATTAGGTTGGGTTCATACTGGCATAAAAATTGCTCTAAAAATATAAAATAACTAATATTCTTTGAAAACTTTGTAACACCCCAACATTTTGGCCAGCATGCAGGTACAAATAAATGAGTCAGACCGTTTTCTCCCTTAGGAGATGCTGATTTAACTTAATTGAAAACTGTAGCAGAAATTCCAGAGAGACATGTCATTTTGCTCAATTTCAGTTTTAAGAAAGTGATATTTTAAATTAAGGAGCTGACTTTTCAAATAATTTGTCATATAGTGTTTTTATAAACACTGAAATTTCATAGAGGTCTTCTCACTAAGAACTCTTAGTTCTTTGTAGTTACACACAGAACCAAAAATGTATTACTGATGCTTCCTTTTTTTTTCTATCAAATTTGGAACAAAGAGGTTGAAAAATTCAAATTTCCTCTGGAACAAAGCTCCTTTCTCGGTCACCTCTAAATGAATCTAAAATTAAAACACTGTCAGGCAGAAACTACCAGTGACAATTATTTATCAGGGCATGGTTTGAACCATAAATTTTAAGCTAGACAGCTACCAACATAAGGCACCAATTCCGCAAAACTTCTATTTGAATACTTTCAGAGACAACTAAGAAGAAAAAAAGCTAGGGAATTGTTTTGTGTCTGAAGTTTAGGACTGAGTCTAAAGGGAGTAGCTAAAGGGTCTTTTGTTCACCTCATTTTCCCTACCTTGAACCAACAGTTTCCATTGTCACTAGGCTTTATTTGTCTATAGTATCAGCCACATCCACTTGGAGAAGGCTCCATTTGGCTTTACTCCCTGTCTCTGACACCTCTGTGTCTGTACACCTACTATTTCCCACAGGACTTTGGGGATATTAATGGTATTAACGAAAGGAACTCTACTACATCATAATAAAGGTTCTAGTAGACAAGTGGGACATTGTGTGGATGTACAATGGGGCATATAAAAGATTACCTTGCAATGAGAATTTGGGCCTCTTCATTCTTAGCCAGAATGCCACCGACAGCAACATTAGTGGGCAGCAATTTGCCCTGGACTCAATAGACACATCCTCCTCCTGGAAACTGTGACACACAACACACTTTGTGGCTAGCCAAGAGTAACTCTATGGTCTCTCTCAGTTTTTGGTTCCTACAAAGTGGTCATATGGCTTTGAATTGCTACAGGAAAAGCGGAAAACAACAACAGTTGCACCGCTGGGCACTGTTATGTCAAATACTGTACACATTCTAACAGCCTGATTCACGCTCCACTGGCACACCAGGCCACATCACCAAAACATGTTGCTCTCTGCCCCTCAGTCATTCACCTCTGACACTCCTTCCTTCTCTCCCACATGCCGTAAGCAGTAGACTTTGTTCCTCTACTTTCCCCTGCAAAAATTGTTGCTTCCACCAAAGCTGAAGAACACAACTGCCTCCTGGTCACCTGGGAAGGCCAGGCTGTACCTACAACATCTTAGTGGGTGTCCATGGTAGCATGAGCAAAGACCAACTTTTTGCTTCAGAGCTGTTGATCTTGCTAAATAATCTTTGGAAAATAAGGCATGAACTTCAAGTTCACAGGACTTCCACTATCTATTGCAGTTTGACATGTTGTGGGTTTTTTTATGAGCTTCCAGGTTAAAACTTTCCCTTGAATACTTACTGCTTGAAAAGGCAAAAATTGTATGCCATCTTACAAAAAGGTTATTGACTGCACTGCAGATATTATAAGCTTACCTTAAAACAAGCTGGTGTGAGAGCAGATAGCACTCTAAAATTGGCAGTAAAGGAACCATTGCAGTTTAATTTAGACATAAGTCCAAGTATAGCATCACATTCAAGTTTGTCAAACATTCTATTCAGAAGAGCCATGTGAACGTTCATAGTGTAAGAAGCTGTTATTAGCACATAATTATTATAAAATACACAAGCTTTGAAAATAACGTTTTGATCAAAATGAATGTCTTGCTGGCTCTCAAGTCAGATGGCTGCCTGAAAAATGGTATATTTGGGGGCTACATTAGTTGCATGGAAGCTTAGCTAAGAGACTGCAACTCATTTCTATCCTGCTTTAATAATGTTTTAACAAAAGAAGTGCTTAGTTCCCACACTGCTTCTACCGTGAATATAGTCCAAACATTTCCCTCCCTGGGCCCTCTCTTTTTTTAGCAAACACACAGCAGTGGCTACAAAGCATAAATCAAAGTGTAACTTCTCTTTTGAGTTTGGCTGCTCGATGTGTTCATTGCTAGACCAGCCACTTTTGTCCTTTCTCCCCTTATTTAGGGCTTTGCCTACCTACCTTGACAAGATATAAACACAGAAGTTCTTTCATACTCCTGTATTAAAACAGTAGTCCTCGTTGATCTAATGGCAGCATGAGTTCACAAAACCACTTTCATCTCTGTGTAGGCTCCTAGGAACACTTCGTATTCCTCAAATAATAATCTCTTTGTATTATTAAGCCAGTTTGATTGATTGCCCAGTGTTGATACTCAGTATTTTATGGTATATTGTGTGGCCTGTCACAAATTCTGTTACTTGTCAACAAGTAGGCCACCAGCAGCAGCATGCCAAATGTTGTGGAATGACAAACATAATTATGCATGGTATTCTGAAAAGCATCTCACAGTTCCAACGTGGAGCAGGATTACCAGCTTATTCAGTATTCTTGGAAAAGTCTAGCAGTAGAAAAGCAAGGAAGGAATCTGGGAACATCGCAGTTCAACTCAGAATGTGAAAGGGAAGCCCATTACAGTTTATAACACTTAGAGTCACACTGAGATAATTCCAGAATCAGCTGGCACCCGTGTGGGAAGGCATTTAATATAAAAGCACTGCATAGCTATCCATTAACATACAAACATGCTGGAATTCTGCAGAGGGACCAGCAGAGACCAAGGGGATAGGACGATTGGTATATGAACAGTGGATGGAAAGCACATTGCTTTCAACTAGTAGAAAGATGAAGCACATTACAGAAACAAATTGTGTGGGCAGACAAAGACATAATGAAGAGAAGGAACATCAAAAGCACAAAAGGAGGGGCAATAAGAGGTCATAAAACCAAGCAAGTCAGATGCAGAGGTTCAAGCTATTGGGGAAACCCAGAGGAGCGAGTGGAATGTGCTTAATATATTCCATGTGAATATATGTCTGCCAGCTCCCTTTCACCATCCTCTGTTTCCCACAGCCCACCACACTTCTCCTGCGAAGAACCTGCTTTGAAAGGCCTCAGATGGAGGACTTCCCACACACCCTATAAGGCTCTTCCAACATACCCTACGCATAACTCACTTCACATATCTAGGGCCTCCTTACAGAATCTGGGATGAAGAACCAAAAATCCTTATTAAAAAAGAGGGAAAGTTGAACATATGTTTCAGTGAAGTCCAATAACTCCTGTAAACAAGTACTGTGTGTACTATTCCAAAACCATTGTCCTATGAAAACCCTTAAATTAGAAATATCTGGAACGCAACAGTAATGGGATCTGTTCCCTCTGGCCTGTATAATCCTTCCTAGCTTACACCACCCACTCAATTTAACGTTGCTCTGTCATAAAATTGGCAAAAGCATATGCAGAGATCAAGATAATATATTGCTAGAAGACTGTTTGAATCACATTTCTTATTCAAGAGCCTCATTTCCTAATAAATATCCTAGTGATCTGTGGTTTTGACTCTTGCATGTGGTTCTATGAACACTAAAAAGAAATTGTCAAGTGCACAGTGAAGGCTGGGTGGGCAGTAATGAGTGATAATAGATCTAATGGCAATCGGGAACTAGCTGGAACACTCTCTTCATTCCTACCCTTTCCCCATACTTGAGGTTTTAGAAGTGTAGATATTTTCCGTACATACAATGCTCTGGGTTGTTGGTAGGGGTCCCTAACAAAACTTTTTGAGTTTTGCTGTTCTCAGTGTTCTGCTCGCTGAGAGATGTGGTGCCAATAGCGGGGAAGAGCACAGCACTCCGGGGGTGGTCAGTCACAGAAGGCACTCCCAGAACAGCAGAGGCACATCATTTGGGATTGTTTCTATCATTAACCTCTTCTTTTTTCCCTTTCAGTTGTTTCATTGCATCTAACTTGGTTTTCACAGTTCCTGTGCAATGCTTGGTGGCAGTCACTCTTACTTCATAGGCATGAAACTAACCTGTGTGCCATCAATATCTGCCATCCACAATGAAGAAATAAGATGTCATGGTACACCATGGCTTTTCGACTGCATGACCTGGGACAGCATCCAGGCAGCACAGAACCAATGCTTAGCAGGTACACTGGTGCAATTAGGAAGGCATCACCATAGCGCTGCTTGAAAGCAAAACCAACTAATCAATCTCTTGTTAATGGATAATTTAATCCCTTGTCTCCAGCCAAATTTATGAGCAATGATTGCGGGCAACCTCGTGATATTTCTTTTCTCACACAGAAACAGTGCAGGTATATAACCCATTATTTCTGGTAAACAGTACCTTATTGATGCGTTATTTCATTTTCATTGCCCTTTCAATCATAGCTAACTTGCTATCTTTCTTAAGTGCTGCTTTTGACCAGACCCTTCTTCAAAATGATGCAAAAAAATTTTCAAAGTTCTTGTTCAAGTCCTTGTTGCAGATTGAGTGCGAAAGATTGATAAACAGTGATGGTGTGAAATAATTCTTTTAGATTGCTGAGGCATAGATCCAGACATCTCCTTTTTTTTTTTTTCTCAGTAGATAAAGATAGAAGTTTACAGAATACTTTCCTCAAAATTTAATAAACACAGTATCAATTACACAAGTAGACTTAAAGTAGACGATTGGAGGAAATCAGCATGTTCCTAAGAAAAAACAAGGAAGATTGTAATTTGAATATTTTTCCTGTTACATCACAGCTCTTGCATCACAAACCTACTGGAATTAGTTGCCATGAACTGAACAAACATATAGAGTATATGCAAGGGCATAGGCAGGATTTTGAAGAAAGCGTTCTGGCAAGTTTTCAGCCCTTCCTTCTGAAAATCTCACCACTGCAAGGCATTTCTCTTTTTGTGCATTTTTTGGCAACCCGGACCCAGCGTGTTGTAAAACTGCTGTCAGCTCCCTGATTTTAAATTGTTGGGTCAGCTCTATTTTTTTGCATTCTTGTAAATAATCTCTCAAAATAAGCACAAGTGACATGCAAGATATGTTGTCCTAGAACTTGAAGAATTATGAGCACATGGCAAATAAGCATAGAATCCCTCATATCAGTATTTTTCATTGTAATATTATTTACACTACATGGCAATTCTGCGGAGACAATAGTGGGAGGCAGCGGTTTCATTTCAGTTATCTCTAAACCAGGGATTTCAGGGCGAGCTATTTGTGCATGCTGCACTCTTTAAACAGCTGTATGAAACAGGCTGTTCCACAGTATCCCAGCACAAATACCTCCAAACCAGACTCCATCTACATTGTCCGAATTCCAAATCTAAGTACATCAGCACTGCCTAAGGAGCATGTTCTCTCAAGCAAGTAAACACAGGCTGGGTTGTAGTGACAGCAGTGGAGCTACTCCCATCCCTACGCACGTGCCTCACCACATGGCCTTGGCCAGTGCTGGAAAGAGAACCTCAGTGCTTTCTACAGGAAGGATTAGAGCAGCAGGAAGAAGCAGTTTTAATTCTGAACTTTGATCCCTTGGGTTGAAATACAGCTACACTGCAAAGAAGAGGAGGTACTCCTGTAGTTCTTCAATCCTCCCACTGTTGAAATCCATATAGGCCAGTGTCTGATGGACAAAATAGTATCATGGGATTTGTAAGTCATGCGTTTCTTTCCTATTTCATTCACCACAACAGGCATCCCTGTTTTATATTTGATTGTAAATATTTCAGGTAAAGAATATGTCTAGTAGTTTGAAAAAAATTAGCATTAGCATCCTGCACAAAGAAGCATAACATAAGTGCATGCTACAATTCTTTCAAATAATAATTGGAAATCTTATTATTAAGTATTCAGTGATGCAAAACTCATAGTTCTTAGCATGAATTTTGCTAAAGTTGATAATTTGAAAAAATAAAAAAACTGAGAAGCACATCAAGATCTAGTTTAAAAGTAATCATTGATGAATCAGTAAAGTCTAAATCCTATAAAACCAAGCAAAATTTGCATTACACTCATTAGTGGCACAAAAAATTAGATTAATAGGCTTTACTAATACCTTCAAAAATGGTATTTTAATATATATTTTCTTAGAGAAACATTATAGGCTACTGGAGCAATACAGGAACTTTTAATTTATGAGAGTATTTTTGCTTTACCTCTCAATTGGCCTGGATATAGAATGGCATCAATGCTACACTGCTGTTCTGTAAATGTATTATAGCCTTTTTTTCATAGAATTGTTTTATATTAACAGAATATTGCCTGAGGACTGACAGTTAGGAAAGCCCACTAGAGCACCTTACACTATGCCTGTCATATCCTATTCTCCTTTCCCCCCCCCCAAAAAAAATTACTTTCCATGTGCTCAATGTATGTTTAAATGGGTTTTTGGAGTATGACCTGGAAATTAGTAAAACCAAACTCCATCTGGGCAAACTCCAGAACCAGAACTCTTCAAGATCCTAACTGTTTCTACTTCATTGAAGTCTGGATCCTGCTTTTTTTAAACTTATTTGATAAAAAACCAATGGACATTGACATTCTTCTGTCTCACATGCTCCTATTATTTGGAGAAAGTCAGCAAAGGATAAGAGGTGCTGGAACAGCAAACATGGTCTTTATAAATCAAACCCAGTATACTATCTGAATATTTCTTATTTGAAACCCAGTGGTGTATTGCTTCCTTTGTTCTTAAATTAAATAGATGTACGGGCAATAGTTTGAGTGAAAGTATTCCCCAGTAGAAGATAAATTTGCATCATCCAGACACATGACATGATCTACATGATGGCTATAGAATGGCATTCTGCTTTTCTCTTTTATACTTCAAATCAGTGGTAGAGCTACAGGCAAAGGAAAAGGTGATCACTGGATTCAGTAGCTGTGATTTAGGCAAAACTATCATTTTGTTCCATATCTGCCTTCTGAGACGGAAAAGAAACAAGATGGAAATGAGAAAGAAGACCAATATGGCTATGACTTCCTACAGGATAAGATAGTACAAAGGCTGGAAAAGGGGCATAGCCACATGGGTGAAGACTGCAGATCCAAGAATATGACGATGGGAGTTTGAGAAAAACATGCTTATTTTCCTGAGAAAGTATAATCAAACAATGTTTGGACAAATATTCGTTCTCCAACTAAGTCAGGCTGAGCAAAATTAAATTCTGACCCTGATTCAGCAAAATTGTTAGCTTTGAACATGCAAGCAAGTTATTCAGCAAAATTTCCTAAATATGTAATTAACCTAATATGAAAAGATTAGAACTAAACCTCATGCAAGTTAATGGGGGACACTACAGTTCTTGACTAAAGCTAACTGATTAAATTGGCAACACACCAATATGCAGAAATAAAAACAAAAGCCCCACCACTGATTATGTCACACACAGAAAATGCTGCCCAGCAATGACACCTTAATTAGTACCACTGTCAGCTGCAAAAGGTCACCTATTCTCAACTGCAAGAGCAGCATTGTACAAATTATGGTTGGCAGACTGGTATCTCCTCAATCAAAATAAAACATAAAGTGATCCTTAGTGGACCAACTGCAGCTGTCCAATCATAATAAACAAAATTCCTTAGTTGATTTCTTTTTCTCAATCTATGTTTTCTTCACCTTTCCAAAAAATTAAATGGATATAACGGAGATGAAGGAAAAGACATTTTAGGCTGATTTGTGTATGTGTTGGATTATCTCAGATACACAGCTAAATCTGGGTGTTAGCCTGAAAATTGTGCAGTGTCAATTTCAAAATAAATAGTGGTAATGGTATTTTCAGGATCAGCTTTTTGATTTCTTTCATGTTCATTGCCAAAGCATTTGGAGTACCCTGTTGTACTTATAAGGTGGGCAGTGAAAAGAGTTACCTCTACACATCTGTTGTTTCTAGAGAACCTCCTGCATCTTCATGTAGAGCACTGAAGGCAAAAATTAACATAATTAACCTTGATGCTGCTATGATGTGAAAAAGCACATTAAGCAAAGCTTTTACAGTAATGGAATTAGTAATTAAATACTGAGTTTGATATGTTTACAGTAATTTGCCCTAGGAAATGCTGTAGAAAGAGCAAATAAAGCATGTGGTTTTTTCCAATCCAAAGTTGTTTGGACTAAAATCTGAAGGCCTTAGTAACACAGTAGCATTTTACACAATGTGAGGTATCAGACTCAGACAGTATTTACTAAATACCAAGTATATAACAAAACACAAAAAATCCTGCCTCTGAGGCCTGAGATCAGTAGAACATGATCTGGTCCACCGTAATCCAGTAAGTGGTAACAATAAATCTTTGATAGCCATTAAAAATCTGTTATTCCATGATGGATGGCATTCATCTCACCTAACTCTAGTAACTGCATCTAGACTAAATTTACAAGCAAAGCTCCATTTCTACCAGATTCAGAGAGACAGGCACTTACACATCATGATTTATCCTGCCTCCAACTGAAATCCTAGATAAGACTATGATTAAACTTAAAACAGGTCAAATTTTGCTTCAATCAGACCACAACTTAAGCAGAATTAAATCAGTGTAACTAAGACTAGAAAGAACACCTATGGAATATTTGCTGGGTTTAAGACTTTTTATTTTGTACCTTATTTTAAGACAGTCTCCAGCCACAGTTTGTCACTTGATTCAATAAACTTTGAATTATTACAGTTATTATTCAGAGCTAAGAAGCAACGTCTAAATTAATGGCATAGTAGATCTCCCTTTAAACCTCTCAGGCAGAGAAAAGTTTCATTGCAGACCTCAGTTTAATCCTCCTTCTCAGAAGTTACTGAACTTTAGGCTCTTTGATCTTTTCCTCAGCATCATCCTCTCAGTAGTCCTGTGTCTAGCATCCTTCATGGATGAGCCTCAAGCGTTTGTAAAGTCCTTTCCTGCAGCCTCCAAGACAGAGCAGTAACACTTACATTCTAAATCTAGCTCTACACCTGCTTTGCTAGATGGCCCTTGTTTCTTGGCTCACTCTTCCTAGAGCATAAGTTCTATGCCATGCCTGAAACAAAGAACACTGACTTAACCGGCTCTTCCGCTGTCCTACCCTTTTCAAGGTTGCATCCAAAGTGGCACAATGTAAACAGGTCACAAAAATGAGTGGTACAAGCTATAAAATGAGGCAGCAGTCATTGGAAGAGACTGGTACTGTCACAATTGATCTACAGCCTGAAAGCAAGAAAATTTCTCAAAGGGAAGCTGCTCGAGGAAGAACCATCACAGTGAGGTAATTCCACAGGACTGATTTAGCCAGTGGAAAGAGTGCTGCATTAAATGTATTTCTCCATATATTCATCAAATTCCACAAACACAGACTTCTCAGGTTTAGGTAATATCTGTTTAAGCCAATGGTTCTCAGTTATTTTAGATGTGCAACACACTTCCAATAAGCTTCTGAAGGCATCATTTTCCTGATTTAATATTCTTCTATCACAAAGAATCTAATTTAAAAGCAAATGTCTTCTCTAGTTTTCATAAAGGCTGTAGGAAAAGCTACAAAACTACATATGAAGTTAATGGGTTTATGTGTCAGTCTGATATGTCTGAGGAACTTCTCCATATAAAAGTCTCTCTTCATAGTAGTGACTCAGAAAATGTCCCCCAAAAATCCACAATTTCTTCTACATGGAGATCTCCCAGAAACATCTGCTATTTGCTTTTAGTAACTTATTTTCTTGATTATATTTTTCCAATTAAAATTTTTATTTACATTTAAAGTGTGAACACAAACATTTTTATTTGTTTTCAGAGACAATCTCTTCATTAAGTATTATTTAATTTTCCTCTTAAGTATACTCCTCAAAAAATGATCTAAATTTGAAGACAGCTAGTGATCTATTGATGAAAGTGCACCAAGAAAGACAAAGAATCTTATATTTCAATTGCTGTTGTCCTCATGAAGGGGAAAATACTGGTGATACAATCCCTTTGGTGGTTTCAGAACAGCTAAATCTTAGGAGGCCTTTAATGGTATTTCTGAATTCCACCAAGAAAAAATAAACAATTTTTAAAATGTGTGAGGAGCTTTAGGAGAAAAACAAGATAAATTCCACAATGACCTCTACATCCTTCTCCTGTAAATGCTTCTAGTTTTAATATAGTTCAATCTATCAAGATTTTCTTTATACCAACCACATTAAGAGTACTTGTGAAATGCCTCCACTGGCCTCACAGAAGCTGAAGTCACGGAGGAGGTGATGCTAGACATTTGGGAGGGAAAAACAAGATTCCATTGCACTTGAGCATGACCTAGTGGCTGGTTCATTGAGTGGCATTTATGGTAGAAACAGAAAAGACTACTTGTCTGCTCTCCAAGCATCAGGGCAGTTAATGTATGTGCAGCAGCTCACTGAGCATTGGATAAAGGATAAAAAAATAGTGGCCAGGAACAAGGTGTGCAATGACAGACCCACACAAGTGAAAACTCTACTAGTAAAATAAATGTTGAAAGAATATATAATCTCTATTGTTTACATGTTCAAATCATATCTATAGTTTCTCCAGGAATAAAGTATACTTGTTATTTATACCTATGAAATAGTGTTCTCAAAGTTAGACAGATTGTTTTTTGAGTACCCTGGATAAACTATCTGGTATGTGAAGCACCTGACATCTGTGCCTATTCAAGAGTTATTGATGCTAATTACATCATAAAAATTTAATGTGACTGCCCTCAATTTGAAAAACATTAGTTTGTCTTAACCATGAAGTATCTCACCATAGTATACTCTAGAAGGCAATAAAATACAAAGCTGTTTGACCTGTACCAGTCAAGCCAAAATGGTAAATGGAAATATGCATCATGTTTTCATTACCAATTTTTAGCTAAATCCCTTGAAATGTAAAACAAACTCATGTTACTGAAGCTGAAACAACTTTAATACTGCTGTGTCAACAGAATCTCAATACATGTTGATGATGACTGACAGATAAAGATAAATATATATTAAATGTTTTAAGAACCCCATCCTCTTTATCCATGTCCTGTGACATCAAGCAGGCTTCTTCACCTCTCCATGTTAGTGGTCAAAACACTTAAGATTTCCATTTATTAAAAAAATTACTTACATGTGCAATACATCAAGCTACTTAATCACCCTAGCTACTCCTTGCCAGCCATTCAACCACAAAACATTCACCTTGCTACCCAGGTCTGATCCACACTGAAGATCAAAGTCTGGCCTCTGATCTACACTTTCATTCATTGTGCTGTCTTCTCTATCAATAAATCAAGAGGATTCAAAAAAACCCCCCAAAATAAAGGTATAAATGTAATGGTTCAGTCTCACACTTGTCTATGTTCCAGTGAGATATAGCTTGGCCTCATGTTGACCCTTAGTTTGAAAACTCACCAGCAAAGGGAGTAGGTGTATAATTCTGCTTGTAAATCATTAAAGCCAGGACCTACAACCTGGACTGGGAGACCAGATTTTAGTAGGTAGCAAAATTTTCTTTCAGGCTGCTAAAAAAGCAGTTCACATAAAAGCAGAAAATATACAATTATAGTGGTTGGTATGCTCCTTTCTGAGTAAACGTGTCACTTTAAGAAGGGCAGAACACACTGGGAGTGAGTAAATATATTCCAAAAAGAACTAAAATAACATTGTCTTTGGTCCTGATTCCTGAATGGGACATATTGTAAAAAAGTGTAGGGGAAAAAAATCAGGGACTATGTCATCTCCTGTTTAACTAATGAAAAATTATTCTTAGTTGAGATAATTCTTCATAACACCACCCTGCAGAGTTCATAAGTCAAATTTATATGCAGCCTTTTTGGATGAGCAAACTGCACAAGGCTACTTACTGTACACAGGCTGCAAATACGTCAACCAAGGGAAAGGCAAGCCTTCTGCACAAAGCCACATATGAAAGAGGAGAAACCTCCACAACAGGAAGCTGTGGAGCTGCCTGTGGAGTGGAAAGCACATGGAACTAAGCTCCTTGCCACCCACACACTCAAATTTTACTGGAGCCAGGTACAATATCTAGCATGATTTCCTCCTGTGTCAGTGCTTCAGGAACTTTCCTGCACAGGCCTGCGTGCATAATGGACCTAAAGGACATAAAAGACCTCTGTTACTTTTCTTAGGGGATGAAGAAAAAGAGAGGAACATTCTGTGGTAAGGAATAATGCCTTCCTTTCCCTTACCTCCCTCCCTCCTTCCCCAACTATCATTTTGTTTTAGTTGGATTTGCTATAATGAAACGGCCAATATTCTCCTGCAGGGAACATCCACAGCTATGTAATTGTGAGGTGTCTCCAGGCTTCAGATGAACAGAATTAGGTTGCATCAGTAAATCCAACTCAGAAAAGGAAGCCCCGGGTGCCTGTAGTGACAGAGCAATATTTTCATAATTCAAATGACATTTAATCATTACATAACAGTTCCTAAGAGAGACACACCTACATCTGTGTTACCCATATTGCCCTCCATATTTTTGCCCAGGACCTCCAGATTTTAAAAAACACATTCACGTCTTCTTTGATCCCACAGGTAATTTGCAGTTGGTGGCATTAAAGAGGAATTAAAGCCCACACTGTGCTTTTCCTTGTGCTGGACCGCCCACATCTGCAGCAAGGGCCAGCCTTTCAACACCTTCTTCTCACTTCTCACCAGGAGACATACAAGCTCTTCTGCAGTAGAACGAAGTAATTGTGTCCACAAAATCGAAGACTTGTGTGGACTACACGAATTAGAAGAGCACATCAGTGTTTTTGTGTACACCAGCGAGGCCCAGGAAACTTGTTCTACAGACCCCTCACTACTGATACTTGAGCAAGTGCTTAGCTAGGCAACTGTGGATGGCTTTTTGATGCAAAAAGACAGTAGGAAAAGAAAGAGGATGAGAAGAAAGTAACCACAAATGAGCAAAGAACTCTGATTCATGAATGAGAAAACACTGATCTTGGCCGTGTTACAAAAGTAATATTTTCACTAGAATGAACTGTTCTCAAACAATTTCTCCAATATGTTAGATACAAACAAGCTCTACTTCAGTATTAGACATGCATGTCTTCTCTTTCCACCTCCTTTTCTTGAGTACCAACCCCAAATTTATTGTGGCCAAAAGTTCTCAAAAAATTCCAGCCTTGGTTTGCATTTTAGCTGTGTTTCTCTCTCACGGTATACCAGAGCAGTGATGCAGTATGGGATCTTGTTCCAGAATATTTCTTTTTCTCTGTCCTTCTCCTTTAATAGTCCCTTGCCATACAGAACCTACGAGCATTTAGTGAGTTACTATGCCAGTAGCACTCAGTTTTGGAAAGGTATGAGATTTTCTTTGTCTGTCAATGATATTAAGAAGTCAAATACTAATGCTTTGACAAACTCATGGTAACCAATACCATTTTATGGATTACTTAAACCACAAGTGAAACATAACTGCCTGTGGCAGGAAATGTGGCAATTGTTAAACAGTGGTTAGCTTCAGAACACTTGGACAAGCAGCAAAGTAAAGACCCAAACCTAACTGGAACTTGAAAGGGGATGCAGGCAGGAAAATCTAACCTGGAGCTTGGCCACAATTAATCCCCCTGCTTTTGTAGATAATTAGATTAATTGCACATGATGAAGACCACCAGTTAGCAGGTCTGATGAAAAGCAAACCAGCAGTTATCTAAAGGGATGTAGTTCAGACATTTTCAGGGGAAAATTGAATATGGCCTTCTAATTCCAAAAGCACTGCATTAGGGGATTTCCTTTGCTATTGATTCAGATAAGAGACCTGAAATTAGCACTGCTGCCCATGAGGGCAGCCTGGAGAGAGAGATTTTGTGTGTGAAAATTCCATACTGTTCCTTCATTACCTTGGAAAGACAGTGGCATAGCAGCAAACAGCTTCCTGTTGGATATCATGAGTGTGGATTCTGATAACATCTTGGGGTAGGGGCAGGACTTCTGCTTTGGCTACACCTGGAAACTGAACTGGAGTTGCATTAAGGTCTGGAACTGCAAACACGGTTCAAAATTTGTTATAAGGGAAAGCAATAGCTTTATTCTCCCTCCCCAGAATGAGAGCTCTTTAACTGAGCTTTCTGTTAGAATAGAAAGTACAAAATTCAGAAAGCTATGAATAAATAAACCAAATAATTTAATTTTACATGCTCAAAAGAGCTGAACTGACACCCCTGGTGTGACACTGTTTTGTGTTATGCCACCTTACTTTAATACTAAGATTTTTGTTAGTTGAAACTATTAAAAAAAAAAAAATCAATGCACTATTTCTTTTTAAATAACAGTCCTGTTAGCATTCTTTACTATGGGTGCTCTTTCTACAATGTTTAAAAAATTGTTTAAGCCCTCACACTGAAAAAATTCTCAGTGTCAGAATTGTGACACTGAAAACTTTCACTCTTCTGAGATCACACAGAATCATCTGAAATCAATGTGATTTCAAGATTTCTGAGATTCTTAGACATTCCCTTAGTAACTTTTCCTGAAAATGAATCTGAAAATGTCCTAAAAAGTATGACAAGAAATTAACTATGTCCCATTATATTAAACTGACTGCCAAAGTCTCTTTTCAGTGGATATCATTCCTATTTATTACTTGAAAATGGTAGAAACCAAAGAAAAGCCTTAAAACATCTGTTGAAACACAGTATTTCTAGAAATATTTCAGAATAGTGTTGTGAATATTTGGTTTTCATTGTAACTTCAGTTCATCTCCCTTCCTATCTTTGTCCATATCAATGTTGTCTTTAACATGGAAAAAAAACTGCCGTGTGATGCTTTTGCAAGAAAAGGACACACTTCAGCTGTGGAAAGTTCACGGATTTAAGCCCCAGTCATATAAATGATTTGGATCAAGAAAATTTACTCCAAAACATTCTGTGAAGTAACAGTGAGACTTTGTGTTTAAATGACGGTCTGTCACATCACTGGCCTAAGATTTTCAAAGAGATTTGAAGAAGACAGGGTATGGGTACGGAAAGATATGGCCTTTAGGTCTAGATGGAAACAGCCTCTGAGACAGCAGAGCCATATAACTACCTACCAGCTGAGATGATGAGCTCTCTACATGGACTAATGAGCAAATGACTGTTCTAATCCTTATTGTCAGATCCACAAAGTATGGGTTCTCACAATCTGGGCTGGAGTCCCACAGTGCTGGACAACAGCAATTCACCACATATTTTCCAGGCTGGGTAATAGCAAAACAAATGGTAATGCTTCACATCACAGAAATGTAGCATTTTGCAAGTACAATACACATAGGATGGAAAGGATGTCACGAGTTCAGAAAGGAGTTTTGTTGTCTGGATCTCATGGTATGTTTAAGACAGGAATCTCACTGGAAATTTCTGAAGAGTAATAGAGTTAGTACCACTATGTATAAGAAGAGCATGTGAAGTGCATGAGTAAATTTAATGAAGTAGAAAAATGAACACAAAAACACCTGCAGACTCAAGAAAAAGTCTTATTTTTCATGTAAAGCTAATTAATCACTTCCTGATATTTCATATGCAAACTTCTCTGATATTCCAAGTCCACTCAAGCAGCATCTTCAATTCAAATTAATTTTCCTATGTATGAAGTAAGATACCCTGCCCAGTGTATTTGTAAGAACAAAAGTGAGCGGTGACACCATAAGACCATAAGAAAATGATCCTTGCTGGGTCAGAGAATGGTCCATCTAGCCCCCTCTTATGTTTTCAACAGTGGCAGCAGCTGATGGGCTCTGGGGAGAGTTGTCAAGCCTGGCCCTTGTCTACGGGTACCTTTTTTTAAGGCCTTATTTGAATGACATTGTCAATATTGCATTGCTACACATGCTAATTTATCAGCTATCAAGAAGTTTGAAAGGAACCACACAGGATGATAAAACACAGGTTGGTTTGCAATACAAAGCAAAAGGATTTCAATTTCCATTGAAAATTAGTGTGAGTAAAAATTAGCCTTATAAAAATAAAAATATACACCTAAAGATTGATCTGATAACACATATCTGAAAAACAACTATGTTAAAATGCCAGGAATAGTTTAATAAATTCTGAGTCATAAAGATACATTTAACTTCTCAGCAAATAAAACAAAGCATTGATTTAGATCAGTATTTGAACACTGCTCACCAGCATTTTTATATGTTCTTTGCGTTTTACAAATGCTGCTAAAATACAATGGAATTTCAGATGCTCTCTACGTCGACTTAACTCATCTGTTATGGAAATCAACTGGGAATTCTTCTGAATGTCCCACTTAAAAGAGAACAATTTCACCAGCTCATCCTTGTCTCCAAAAGCCAGAGTTCCAGTGCAGTAGCTTGCTGTTGTGATTTAAATATTTCCATAAAACCAAATGTCATGATTTTCTGACAGTAGAATATGCAGTGAAAATTGAAAACATGTTATAAACAGACTGAGTTACTGTATAATTAAGATTTCCAAGAGAGCAGTTTGCAGGCTAGTGAGCATTTTAAAGAGGCAGAAATAATAAATAACGGGATTGTTCACATAATCGTTTCCCAATTAATACAAGTCTGGTAACACAGATTCAACTGACATGGATCCAACATTTAATGACTTTGTTAAATCAATATTTCTTAGTCTGTGATTTCATTTGCTTTATCAAAAAACCCCAGTAGAATATGAAAAATATGAAAATATGAAAATTTTGGATATGTACTGTCCTCATGCCTTTGCTGGGTTTGTCTGGACAGCAGCTGTCAGTTAATGCAGTGCAACTATATAGGAACTTAACTTATTGCTGATATAAACTATCAAATGATGCTTTGTCACTACAATAAAAAGTGATATATGCAGGGTACTCCAGGGATGAACTGACTGCAAATTCTAAAAACTAATGACTTCCTTGATAATGCTCCTGTAACTTCAGTGAACATAAACCTTGGAACAACTCTGAAGTCACTGTACTATAATTATAACTCTTTTTTTCCCAAACATAAGGATAAATAATTACCACTTCTCATGTTCTTACACATTAAAAATAGACAAGACTTATGGCTGTTATTTCATTGCACAGAATTTTAACTGACAGGACTGATGTTGTTCATACAAGTAATTTGAGCATATTACTATGTGTATCACTTTGCTTTTAAAATACAGAAGGAAATGAAAAGCATGGTTAAGAGCTTAATCCTGCCATTTCACTAAGGCCATGCAATGTCACAAAAATTATGACTGCAAGCTGTTGTACGAGAAGCTGTAAAATGCCTGTCACCTCACCACACTACTCACCCTGCATCTCAGGAGATGCATTATTCTCACAATAACCTCTCCCCAGCAGCACAGCCCCCTTATATCACATCTTCCTACAGAGCACTATCTGATCAGGAGTAATTGTGCTTCCTTTCTGCGAGGTGACTTGGAATGAGATAGTCCTGTACTTATATGTGAAGCCACTGGAGCAAGAAGGAGTGTTTGCACCAAAGAGTTCCTGTACTGACTGTATTACTCACAGAATTCAAGGAAGTTTTGTAATTCAAACTCCTAAACCATGCCATGTCTGTCTCTTAGGGACGTTGTAAAGCCGGTCACCATTGTCCATCTCTCTGTCTCTGACAAGAAAGCTGCAACTTGTCCCTTTGTAGGCCTAGAACCTTATCTATTAGCATTTTTTACACTCAAGGACCATTATCATATTGGCCATGACTGCATCTGTTGAAGCAGCCTCTTCTATGACCATTCATACTGTGTTTGGCACTTCAGAAGGTATTTCATCAAACAGCATTTATAATGCAGTTATTTCAAATATGTACGTGGCAACATGTAAATACAACTAATTGTCTTTGTTTCTTCCAACTTCAGTTCTTTTTACTTCTTGAGCTACTAAATCCCTTTAACAGTTAATACGAGTCATCATATACAGATCTTTTTTTTACTTGGTAAAAACTGTAAGCAAAACTTGCAGTTTGCAAATATGCAGGTACATATTGCAATTAAAAATAGATTTGTTCAAGATATGAGTATACTTAACTAAGCACACAGTAGAAAAACACAGCGTTCAGAGACAAGAAACACTGAAAGTGCTCTGAAACACTTGCCTTAAGTACTTCTCCATGGAACATCCATTTAAATATTTCATACATTTCTGGAAAAGGGTTGGTGGACAATCAAAGGGAAATGATTCTAACTATGAACTGTCACATAACAGGAAAGAATGCTGTCATGAACAGTGATACACTTTTGAAAGATGATGAAAGAGAGGAAGAAGGTACCACAGAAAGTCCAAACTACAAGCTGAAAGCTACTCAGCAATGAAGAAGAAGAAATTCTGTACGTTCTGGACCTCTCAGGATCAGACAAGATCCTTGACCTCGGTGCTTTTCCTCATTTGCATGCGTTCTGTCAAGTTACCTGTTACATTGTTGCTTTGTGAACAGTAAAGACAAGGGAAAACCTTGTTTCATCTCCTTGACACGACAAAAAATAAATACAAAATGTTGGTACAAATATAAAAATGCATACATCATCAGAGCAATATATTCAGATCTACCAAACTGTGCTGACACAAGGAAACAAAACCTACAGTCTAATTTTTAAAAATACTTCCCTATTAACATTCAATGCTTTCCCAGTTTGCTCCCAGGAACAACAGCCTGCATCAGCAACAGCAGAACCTTTTATCGACAGCGGTCATGCATTAGACAAGCTGATACAAAAGCTGGAACAATTTATTACCAGCATCGTCATGATATTTAGACAGAGTGATATCATATTTTTAATAATGTTTTTCCAAACCCCAATTATTCATTATAAAGGCATTCCAACAGAGATCAACATCACACTCTGTAATCAATTGCTGATCTGAAGACCGCCTGATGGTGATTGGCTCAGCATTTCAAAATTCTTCTTAAATAAGAGGATACTAAACATACTGAGCTAATTAATCATAGAGTATCTCCTTTGTCAACACAAGGAAACAAATGAAGAGTGTCATGCATGTTGGGAAATATAAATGGCTTTATTCTACTAACTGTATTTGTCTGTCCAGAAGTGTTCCATTATGAAAAACTGACTAAAATCTGGTGTAGGAAAACACTGCATCTCCTAGTACTGTGTGTCCTGGTTGAGACTGGCAATTTTTCAGAACTATTTTAAAATAATTTTCTGTCTCCACAAAGAATCAGCTGTTATTGACGAATTCAATACCCCAAATTAAGTGTTTGTTTTAATGTAAAATTTATTTCACCTCCAATCTGCATATTTTGTTACATCTTTTTAGCTGCCAAATTTATTACAAAGTGACAAATAGAGCCTCCTAAGGGATTTATTTCTGTTAAGCTTGGCTTCAGGGTGGTCCTTATTTCAGTCAAAACTAGAAAATTGATGTGTGATTTCCAAAGCAAAAGCCACACCAAGCTGCACAAAAATAATTAATTCTAACATTTTACAGGGTTTCACTGATGTGCATTCATGGTATGTCCCACCCTAACCCTAAACAATTTTATTGATTGTTTATGTATTTTAGTACTGTAAAGCCTATAAAAAAATCTTTAAATGTGGCTGTAAGAAATAGCACAGCTGATATATCCTTTAATATTTTTTGTAAAACAAATTCTTTCAGTGATACTTCTAAGCAAATACTACTTAACAAAACAAAACAAACAACAGTTCTTACAGAATGCTGTAAAACATTGAAACTATTAATGTATTAAATAGAATGAGAATAAACCATCAAAAGATTTCTTAGTTAAGCATCACCAGAAAAAGAACAAGCATAAGGAATCAAGCTAGAAAAATTAAGACATCAGAATACAGGAAATAAGTTTAGTGTTTAAATTCAAATGAAAACTACAAGACTTTCCCTACTTACCTCAAAATGAAATATTACATTTCATTAAAATGTTTTTGAGCAAACATAAGGGGTTTCACATGAGTTGTCATGTTTCTAAACACCTTATTTGCTTCCTGTCTGTCATAGAGGCAGATACCAAAAGTTACCCTCTGCCCACTTCCTTCCACGACAATACTTATGCATTTGCTGGATGTTTTTCTGTCACCAGGAAATATCAATACAACAAAAAATACATTTGATTGGCCTCTCCTTTCACAACTGCATTGCAAATATATTGAGACATACTAATACTTCTTATGTCAAGTACAAATATTTAATAATCCCAGTCATTAAATTTGCAAATGAGAGTCACTTGTCACCTGAAAACATTTGGTGTGATAAATCCATCCTATAACATAAATTTGTCCTTCTTCAGGGACTAGTTAAGCGACCTTTTTCCAAAACAAAGAACACTAACTTGCCACTGGATCTCTTCCATCTTTTGATACACACAGTATGTGTTGCTTAAGTCTACCCTTCATCTACTCTGGTAGGTCTGTATACATATTTTATTCCAATGTTTAAAGTGTGTATACTTCTCTTTGAGCTCAGAGGTTGCACATACTTTGGGGCCAGCTTTTCTAATGTGAATTAAAGACGTTCAGCACCTTCACTACATTATTCCTAGCTTCCTCATAGACAGCTCCAAAACACTAGCAGATAGGAAGAGGCTAAGACAATGTCGTAAAAAATTTAATTCCCACAAAGAGACATTCCTGTGGCTATAGATTGCTGGTTAATAGACAAGAATACTCAGCAGAATTGCAGAAATGTCTTTCTTTTCTCTCTCTCTCTCTCTCTGGTTTTTGGGGGTTTTGTTTGGGCTTTTTTAAGTGTTTTTAGATTAAATGTGTTGAAGTTAGCACCATATTGCATAGTGGAAACACAGGGGTACAAATGCTCCTATTTGGACTAAAGACTAAAACTGTATGAGCACAATCATCTAGATAATTCACAGAAACAATTGATTTTAATTTCAACTTGCTTCCCACAAAAGTACATGCTGTATTTCAAAGAAATCATGTCCTTCGTGTTTAAATGCTAATGTTCTAGAAAGTCATGGTAAGTTTTCAGGGAGAGGACTAAAATAGAACTGGAGCATTCACTGATGTCAAAGACATGGTATGGTCAGTTTATGTCTTGCCACAGTTTGTAGAGGAATAAGCCCGTTTGTTTATAATGTAGCCAAATAAACATTTATCTTAATTTTTGTCAATTGAAATAGTGTCTCAAACTATCTTAAATAGTTTGGCTTATCATATAATACTCTTTCTGGAAGCAAGTATTAAAAACTTTAGCATTCACCCTAAAAGAGCATTCTTACTGAAATGAAGGAAACAGAAATTGTAAGTCACTTTCTGTTACTCCAATTTACTTAAAAATCATAACATGGAGATTTAGAATAAAATATTAAAAATTCCCAGATGCTGCAATTCTATTTCTTTAGCAAGTGCCTTACTGAAAATAATCAAGCCTGCTAGTCATGAGCAGAGCAACAGGCTTCATGATTTACTACTTACTGTTTGACATGACTCTACATCAAGCTCCTGCACACTGGAGAAATGTTGCCCCATCATCTACACCAGTAATTATTACTTACATGACATTACAAGCAGCAATTCCCATCAGTTCAATTTCAGTCAAAAGAAACCAGAATTACTTTTCCACATTAAAATTAAAGCAGCACCAATGTATCCTATGACATAAACAGAGAAGCTCCAGGCAAATGACAAAGAATGGAAGACGTTACATTCATGTCTCCAAACTAATTCTGAACAAAGTAAGCCCTTTACAGTTCTGAGCTCCCATCCTGGAGCACAGCCATATAGGACTAAAATCAGTTTTGCCAGCCTAACTGGGAGAAGAATCATGCCTAAAATACAACTTAAAATATTTTTCGTACCTTAGTTTCAAATAAGTCATATGAGATGTTCAGTATATCAGAGGCAGAAAACCCCCTAAATGTACTAAAAATAGCTGCAATGAATGAGAGCAACATTTTTTTGGTACTTTCAGTGAGTATGCCAGAAATATTGATCAAGCACATTAGCTTTTACTCTACAAGTGTTTTTGTTCCAACATTTAACAGGGATGAGTCAGTCATGAAGAGCTGTAGTGAGTTTTCTTCTGACTTCAGTTCCTTCAGTTCTCCACTGCACTGTGTGTTCTGAGACATGAACAGCTGGCAGAGTTATAAGGTCACCTCATCCAGCCCTGGTCCATTCAGAACTGTTTTTCCCCTTTCACTTATTCTCAGTCTTGAGCAGATTGAAGGAATAGGATTTCTCCTAATTAAGAAGGAAATTTATTCTATAGTTTCCTTGGAAGCATTTTATTTTCTTCTTGATATTTTCACCTTTCATGTACTCTTATCTATCAGACATTGTCACATTAACTTTCTGTTCATTCCTCTTTAGATCCTGCTCACCACTGAGGCATTGTGTGTTATGGTTAACTTCTATGTTTAATTGTTAATCTTGATCAAATTGTTACAAACCATTTTCTCCAAGTATGTGCTCATGTTTTAAGAGAGTTACTTGGCATGACATGCAAAATCTACCAAATGCAAACACATCAGGGTTCCCTCTCTTGATGCTCAGGTGTTAGGGAAGCAGTAAGGCATGACTCTCTAGAAACCTCTCTCACTCTACAGGGACAGCCTAGAACAAGCGTGTTCAACTTGACAGGGCTTGACAGACTTTCAAGACAAGACAGTAGGCAATTTCTTAACTGTGCTGTTTTCTCCACTCACAGTTTATTTCCACCAGGTAATTCCTGTTCCAAGATGAATCACCACCAGACTGATTCCCAGGCTGTTTCAGAGAATCATAGCCTAACTCTACTTCTGAGCAGAGCCGTCAACACACATTTTTCTCCCTAGCCTTTCTTTACATCTGTACAATGTACAGTTCCTTTATACATCCTCATCTTCCTTTGCTTCCTGCTGTTCATTCCCTGTGGTAATTCTCTGTGAACTGGGTGCATTAGACAGTGAGCTCCGAGAGGAAACAACCAGATCTCTGGTGTATGTGGCATTATTCCCCTAAGAGGTTTCTTTAAATAAACTCCTAACAAACTCCTAAGAACATCCACCACAAAAAGCAGAGATAAGATGACCAAAATACAGATCTATAAAGGAGTCTGTTGAACAACGACAGCAAACTGAGGTTGGTCATAGCCAAATACACCACTTTTCTGATTACTCCAGATCACAGAAATCATGTGGGAGAGCCAAATATTTAAGGCCAAGTGGTCCAGTTAATTCCACACTTTATGGCAATCATTAGAAAGGTTAAGGACTTCAAAAGGTGTCACAGGAACTTGCGCTACTTGGCCAGATGCCATAGGGCACAATACTCTAGAAAGGAGTAAATAGCACAGCCTGATTGGAATGAGGTAACTGCCTTTGAACCAGAAATTCACAGCGCTGTGTAAAGCCCCCTGTGATGGCCAGACTTCAGAAATGAGACTCTTCATACCATGGAATTGAAGCCTGCATAAGAAAATGATTGAGGATATAGATCTGAGTGTTTCCCATAATTTATATGCCTTCCCTCAGGTAAGAACAGAAATATCTGCAAAACAACATAGGTGTAGGTAGCTATAGTCTGGCCTATGTTATGTAATCTAAAGACATTTAAGTTAACAAACTTTGACAGCTCCTTCAGCATGACCATTGCCTCTTCCCATTCATTTCCAGAAAATGAGGTGTTGCAGCTTACTGTAAATCATAGAATCATAGAATGGTTTGGGCTGGAAGGGAACCCAAAGATCATCAAGTTCCAACTCCCCTGCCATGGGCAGGGTACCCTCCCACCAGACCAGGTTGCTCAGAGCCCCATCCAGCCTGGCCTTGAACATCTCCTGTGCCTAAGAAATTATGCCACTATGCATAACACATTTTTTTTTTGTCACCTGAAAGCAGCTAAATATGGTAGCAGAACAGTTAGAAATGTCTGCTGCCTGGAGAGCACTAAAAAAGATGTCAGATATTAGAAAACTGTCCTTGTCTCAAGCATATCTCAAGGCCAGGCTGGAACCAGATTGTACACAGATCCCAGAAATTTGACACAGGTATGTAAAATACAGGTTGATATTAAAGATGGTAATTATATTCATACCATCTGTCCACTGATGTTTGGTGAAGGCACAGCTGGAACTAATGGAGTTTTCTAATATTTATTCAAGTCCTGCTACATGTCCATACCATCCAAAATGTCGTCTTTCCTGAGAATTTTTGTGCAGTCAGTTTTCCAAATCCCCAAGGAACTTGATTTGTTTCTCTTATTATTTGCTAGCCTTTTTAATTCTCCAAGTCTCCTACAGGCCCTGTGTTAGTCAATGGCTGTGCAGTTAAATAATCCAGTGGACCAAGAGCAACACTCATCAAAGTGTTGGATGGAGGTGGCCAAAGGCATCACAGAACTGAGGGTGGGCCTGTTCCACAACTAAGCCCTGCATAGCCTCAGTCTGCTCAGTAATTCTTTTCAGTTCATGCCTCCCCCATGGGGTGAGAAAGCTGGAGTAGGTGGCCTGCTGGTTCTCTGCCAAGCTTGTTTCCCCAGCTCCTCCAAGTGTTCAAACCTAACTAAGGGAAAACATACTGGCTAACTTACCAAGCTTTCTTTCCCCTGCACTGCTCACCCACAGACCCTTCCTGCCCCACACCTCTAACATCAGTTTAGCTGCTCTTGTACAGAGTCCCACAGTCAGTCCTACCACCCCACTTGCCCCTTGCATTGTCCCCCTCATGTCCCTGATCAATCCATTGCTATTTCCCAGTCTATCCCACGTCTCCTAACACATGCCTTCTGTGCCTCTGCTCAAACTGCCTGCTAACCCAAAGGCCTGGATGAGCATGAGGGGATAATGGCTTTTATACTATAAAGTGGGCAAGCCTTGTTCCCAGTTTCAGAGCGTTGGTTCTGATCTTCCTGGGTGGGCTAGTCATGACCCTGTCTTGACAAGAATTAAGGACTTTCCACATGGGTTGGGCAATATTTAGGCACGCGGCATGAGGGAAATGAATCAAAACAGGGATGGGTGGAGGACAGAAGGCTAAGTTGGCAGGGGAGAATCATATGAATGTGAGAAAAGCAACTTAGAAGGCCAGAGGACCTTATAAATCTATCTGGATGGCTATCTGAATTTGATGAGTACTGCATCCTTGGGAGGTTGGGTTAAGGAGGAGAAAAAAAAGGCTGGTGACTTGGACAGCAAGACTCAGCTACTGACCTTCACTTAACTAGCTAAATGAAAGGGAGAATCCTAATCAATTTCAAGACTCTTTTCCAGGAAAACAAACTGTTAACACATCTATATTGAAAATATATAATCTTATCTTGTAAAACAGTTTTCTAGCCAAGTCTCTTTACTGCACTCTCCAAGGTTTCCGGAAATTTGGTGTTTAGAAGTAAGCTGCAGTTTTCTGGGATAAATAAATACTATAATCTCTTTACATCCATGTAGATACATTCAGTGTAGAAATTAACTATTGGTGATACCATTTATGTGGCATTCATCTCAGCAAGTACTTCCATTATGACAAAGAAACTAATTTTAAAGTAAGTATCAATGAAAAACAAAATGAAGCATTTGCATCAAAAAATGGAGTTTAAGAGAATTACAGCATGTATTGACCAGGACACAGCAGTAATAGTGTACAACTTTTATAGCCACTAGTAACCAAAGAAAATAAACTTCTAAATTTTTTTTTTTTTCAAACAGCAAGCCATACTACGTTCCAAATTCATGATTTTTTTTTAATACATTCAGTTTCAAATAACTATATTTAATCATTTCACTGGTTTATGGATATTCAGGAAAGATTTTTCTCCTCAGCAAACTTGTCACTACTATTTTTGTTCCAGCCATTCAGTTTGACTCACATTAGCATCAAACAGGAATTGACCCATCTTCTATTTGAAAACATGATAGTTTTCCCATGGACTCTTAAAACAACTGGATTAGGCCTACAGAGAAGGAATATCCCCCCTTCACTCCACGATACAGTGTATAAAGCTCAAAATTGAATACCCTGTTTCCTACAAGGACGTCCACTGATTATATTGTACCCATTTACAACTTGATAGTTTGGGGTTCATTTCTCCATCCTCTCTAGACCTTGCTGTTCATCACAATTCAGGCACAGTTTCACAAGTAGTTTCTTTCACAATTCACATCCACGTTGCCACCAAAAGGGAAAGTTCTGCCTATTTCATTTAAGCCCTTGGCCCCTCCTTTGTGCCGGCACTGGATTGCTGGGATCAGATGGATTGACTCTATTCAGCTGAAAACTACCAAAATTAATTAGTTTTCAGGCAGATCAGTTCCCTGATCCAGCCACTTACACAGCTGCATGCATGTTGGTGCCAGCAGAAGAAAGGCATCATAACCCATTGCCTGGAGTGGAAAAGTGGTGGGATGGCAGCAGAATAGCCTGAAACTGGTGTACACCAATTGTGAAACTGCAGCCCTGAAATCACATGTGACTTTGCTGAACATACTGATCACCATCTTCTTCAGCAAAGGGGACAATAAAGAAAAAGGGAGTGAACAGTGACCCAAACAAAACAGGACTCGGACTACTAGATGTCAATTAAATTGTTGTTAATGTAACATGGCAAACATGATAAAATAGAAACTAACCTATGACAGTATGAAACACTGTATCACTGGTTTATTAAAATGCATACTATTCTATGTTGTTCCTAACCTTATGATCTTACTGAAAAATGGACCTTTTATCTAAATGTTAACATTTTCACCTTGCTGTTAAACTTTACCTAATTTCTGAAGAGACCTCTAAATCCTGCACTGATATCAGCATATTGCAATCAGGAATTAAAAAGCCAAGAAAAAAAGAGGGGGAAAAAAATCCAAACCAGAAAAGAGTCAGGTATTCTGGCTGTAGTCTTTCCATTTCACCTTCAAATGCCAGAAGTCATTTGTCACTCTTACTGAATTACCTCATAGGCGCTCAAAGTCCGCCAAGTCCTTCTCACTATTATTTCCATCAACCTTTCAGTGTGATGACTAATCTGCTGCAGAACTACATGATGTAACACAATGGTTAAAAATAGTAAGGAGTATCTTTTGTTTTCTTTCATTGCCAGTCATTTCTAGAGTTCTTCATGCCCTCACATAACTTTCTGTCCTTATAAGACAGAATTTTAAGCAGCTTTATGTCCTTCAGTTACACTTACACATCAGTCTGTTTGCTCACACTATATTATACATACATATATATATATGAATGTATGTATGCAATTATACACATGAAAAATGTATGTATTGAGACTACAACTTTAAGCACTGAAAATTTAGGAAACATGGGAATAAGTGTTGTTAGTATAACCCCACTGTTGGTACAACCCTACTTAAAGAGTGACAGAGGCCTCACAAAAAATTCAGAAAAAAAAAAGAATAATTCTATATTTGAACAAGTATTTGAAATGTCTGCAATAGGTAGGGCTTGGGGCCATGCATGATAAGGGCAAAGAAATGTATTTAATAGCTGCTCATTAAGTGCATCATTAAGCGAGGTAGGAATTCTGTGGAAAAATAATATAATCTTGTAATTAAATCCAAACATATGAGGGACCAAGTTTAGTCCATCAAAACCTCCCAGGCTTTTTCTCATTCATTCTCCCTTATTGCAGCAATGTTACTCCCCTGTCTACCCATCTCTTGTTCTTGTCCTAATTCCTTCATTTTATTCATATATATTTGCCTTGTCCTCATATACATTCCACCAAGGCATCTCCTCCTGCTTCCATGGGGATAACAAACAGTATGCGCAAAATAGATTCCCTGATCTGCTCCAATGGCTGCACTTAGATCCAATCCAGTTTGAAACAGCGCAGGAACACGTGTACAAAGCAGGAGTTCAGGTCAAGGTTGCTATGTTTAAAGAAGAACATAACCGAAATCTTGATTTTGTCACACATGGAACTTCAGTACCATGAAATCCTACGAGCCTGCCTATGGCAGCAGAAGTCATGCCTTGGGATGTGTTTGTCTGTTCCCAGCACCGTTAACAACATGTTGGAGGTCAGGTAATTAAATAAGGTGCAGTGACAAAAGCTCAAATCCAGCTGCACAGGCCATGCTAATGTATTAAGTTGTATTAGCTGACTTCTGAACTTGACAACACTAACAGTGTTGCTTTAATACAGCTTGTGTGTGTATGTGCCCGTGTTTGTATGCAATTTATTTTACAACAAAACTGAATTTGATCCATGCTCCTGATATAGAGGAGGTGTCATTCACCTCTCACATTGCTTTACGCTACTCTGGTTTCAGTGTCGTTATTTCTGAAGCATATTAATTTGCCAGTAAATTATTGCTTTCTTTTCATACACATAAACACCCACACACACATATAAGTTTTTATACATGCAGTTTATATGTACAGCTACCTGCACATTCAAACATTATAACAAAGAGAGGGTACAAAGCAATTTATGTCTACTACATTTTGTGCATGGCCATGTTTGTTCTACTGTGTTTTCTGGAAGATTATCTTACTAAGGTCCTATTCAAGCTTGCTGCCAGCAAATTTCAGTTTAGCACTATACTGAAAGCTAAACTAAGGCAATAAACTAAACTTACCCCTTACCCCCAGAGGGAGTCCAGCAAAAAAAAGAACATAAAAGCTGCTTGTTCAGCTGTGACACTCCTCTTTTAAAGGCATTGTATGACTGCCTTTATTTCAATGACACATGCTGCCTGTCAGAAGGTGATAGTCTCTGTCATATTTATTAAAAGGCATTTTGGTACTAAGCAGCCTTAAGTAGCTAACTAAAGACTGTGACATAAATCACATATGACATCATAAGACATGAAAAACGGTTCTCAAAGTAGTCAGCAACCAGTGACCCTACCACACAATATTTTTAGCAACACAAAATGAGCAGAAAAATACTGGCTTACAGAGCAGAAGCTTCAAAACTTTTGAATGTCAAGAGCCATCATTCCCAGGAGCTGAATTGGATTTTGCCTCTCTTTGATAACTGAAAAGGTATAGAATCTTGCAAGCTAGAAGCTTTCTGCTAGCTATGCCTTTTGAGGGACTCATGAGAATTGTTTTATCTAACTGTTTCTGCATCTGATTAACTCTGTTTTTTAAAGTGTTCCTGATTGCTGATCAAAACATGCAATAAATTATGCTTTGGTTTAGAAGTACTTATTTACTATACCCTTTCTGAAGGTGATCTTCTAATGCTTTATTTTTTACACAGCAATAAAGTAACATTTAAGACTGGTATGCCACCACTAATTTACATCACCAAAAGGTCTGTACAAAAGACTGGAGTGCAGAGATGTCCAAGCTCACTTTAAGCCACCTACAAGAAAACATCCTGCCCCACTGCCATGGAGGAACATACCAGCTTATTTACTTTGGAAAACTCACATGTTTCCCCAGCAAGACTTCTGCCAGTGGTTAAACTTTCTTGTTTATACAGGTATTGGGTACTCCTACACTGTGCTGGACGTGCAGGTAGTATTTATACACCTCTGCTCCTGCCTGAATTCAACAAGACTTCTTGATTTGGCAGCACTTGCCATGTTGCTGCTACTATGAACGTGAGAGGTGGATTTCTTTTTCCCTTGGAGAGACCTAGTATGCAATCCTGATATCATGCTAGTATGTAGTCCTGACTACATAGGCAATTAAGGTTTATAAACACACTAAGCATTACTTTTACCTTACTGCACCTAACAGCAGTGCATTATTGAGTTATCATCATCAACACCAGGTCAGTTATCTCAAATCTTTTCCTTTGACCAGTAAAATACAAGGAAATAGAAAACTTCAAAGAATAAAATACAATTTTATTTTGTAGTGTCCCTCTATAAATACTAGCTGTGACTGTGTTCCTAAGAAAGGTGAACAATTGCTTTGCAAAGAAAGGAAAAGTTGGCTTTGTGAAGAAAGACAAGGAGGCTGATAGGGCTAATGCAAAGATTGAAGGCTTAAAACAAGCTACTGCAGGACTCAAAATGAATATAAACTACCAGAATCAAGTGCCTGGGAGATACAGAGCTGCTTATTTCTTTCTGCAAGGAGGTAGATAGCAATGTTTGGTACATCTCTGAAGTACAGAGATATTAGGTCTTCAAATTGCACAAAGAAAATAGCTGGGTCTAAGGAAGAAAAGATGAAAGCTTAATGTACTGTCTGTACCACCTAAGAGTTTTCATGTTAAATTCACTTTCTTATTCCTACAGACCCCATTACCATTAGACTAAATAGCTCCATTTCTCTAAGGCAATCAGAAACACCATCCTACCAAAAACCTAGTTTGTGAGTAAGAACTTGGAATATCAAACCTGGACAAGAAATTACTTTGAATGATTGCTGCTGACAATGACTTTCCTTCATGCTATTTCTTGACATTGTAGCTGGGTGGTAAACAGTTCCTTTCCTGTGAAATTTTGAAATCTCAAAAATATTTCTTCCCCACATTAGAATTAACCCCAGAAGTATCAAAGTTTTCCCACATGAAAGCAAGGAAGACAGAGTCCAGAACAGCCAAAAGGCATTGCTGACAGTGTCTTTATTTTAATGTCAGAGAAGGGATTTGAAACTCAGCCTTCTGCAACCCAATCCCAGTGTTCCCTTTATTTTTCATATTTTTCATTCATTTTTTTTTTTCTTTCCTCTTCATTCCTAGTAGAAGTGTTCATGAATTAGCATTTTCAGGGGAAAAAAATTATCCTTCCTTAACAGCTATTATAGAAACAAAAAGGAAAAATAACCAGGCATTTTGCTTGCTCCTACTTCACCAAGCAAAATCAGGTATGTGTAGAAACATAATCATTTGCTTGACAAAAGTACTTTTTAAAGCAACTTGAGAATATTAATCTGGTCAGTTCTAAGGTGTGAGTGTAAGGATGCAAACCATTCTGTTGAGTAAGATATTCCCATAAATCAACATCCTATTAAGAACTATTCCAAATATTCTAGATTAAATTGGAAGTAAAGAGATCAGGCTAACATTATTAGCCAAAGAATTTTCACCACTTGTATGAATTTAAATTATTAAGCCAGTTTCAACATTTGAAGAACTTTCCTACTCTCAAGGGAGATATTAAATGTATACGTCAGTAATTCACAGATTGCTGCTGCTGCTAGTCATCAGAATCTGGCTTTAATTCCACCCAGTTAAAATTTCTCTTCAAATCAGGAGTGTTTAATTCACTAAAAACATACCAAAACCAAACAGAAACTAAACAAACTCACTAATGATGGACAATTTAAAATGATAGCTTTCTTTTAGGAACTGAGAAAGGGAGGTACCCGATTATCTGAATTATCTGGAGAGCGAGCTGTGAGCTAATTTACATGGTAGTAATGAGCACATAGCTTTCAAATGACTTCCTGAACCATTTGCACACTGAGCTGACTGAACCTGGAGTCCAGAGAGCAAAGAATATGACACTATGGGGAAAAGGAATAGGAGGTTATAATCAACATTTGGATGCAATTTGCATGGGCGTGAGGAAAAAAACCTGGAGACTACTGTGGCAAAGAGTTCAGTAGCCTTCATTTCCCACCCTTCATCCATTTTAGGGCTACTGTAACGCTGCTCTGTTCCCGGAAGAAACAGAAGATGAGGTAGTGGGCTTGACATTTCAGCCTGCCTTAGGCAGGGCTCTTGTTTGTTGTCTCTTCTTGAATGACAGCATGGTTTCAGAAGGGCCAGCAGAAGATGTTAGATTGTTAATTTGCCCATTCATTCTCCCCAGCTATTAATCAGATAGGCAGGGGCTTGCACTTGTGTTCTCTCTGAAATTCTCTTGTGCCATTCCTCAATAAACCTGGCTATAAACAATGGCTTTCACAGCAGTTGCCAACCATGGAAGGGATTAACAAATCATTTAAGTGCTACATGGCTACTTGAGGAAAGAGGGGCTTTATACTCAAGATCTAACATATTCTCTGCAGATATTGAAGCTGACCACACTATGAATTGCCAAAGACTTTTCAAGGAATGCAAAGTGGTCCCATTGCTATGTAAGAATTCATTTACAGTTGTATTTATTGAACAGCAGGCTAAGTCATTCCTTTTCGATTTCTTTCCTGAAATGAGACTAAGTGTCAGCTAGACTTTAGCAGAACTATGTTACTTTTACACCAGAGGGAGAGCTGGCCTGACAACCTTTATTTCATATAGCCTGTCAGATACACATGCTAGAAAATCCCTGTGATTACTTTGTTCCCCCAGAAGAGTGTTTTTTTCCAGAAACTCCTGTTCTTCAGATGAACCTGGAACTTTCTGTGATATTAGGCAAATAATGCTGTATCTAGGAGGCTTCTAAACCTGTGTGCGGTTGCACACTTTGATTTAATAGATTTCTGTAAAAGAACCAAAAAAGTAGCTTACTTATTCACTTCTGCTTGCACCAAAAAATTCTTATAGCTGTTTCACTGAGAGGGTCTTCAAACTTCCTTCTTCGAAGAAAGGACTTCAATTTGGCAGGATCCTTTTCACTGTCATTATGCATTCTCACCCTGGGGTGGACAAGCTCTAAAGTTCTGAGAAAAATCAGGAGTTTGCACGTGCTCGGTGAAAGTTTGTTAGGCCGTATCAAACAACATTCTTTACAGAGCCTGTTTTCACATTTTGTCTTCCAGACTGAACAGAGCTTTTCCTTGCAACAGCTCCTCATGGCTGCCAGAAACAATTATGGCACTGGGCACTGGAACAGAAAAGAGGCAAACAGTCTTCCTGTGTTCTCAATGTTCTTCTTGTTATACACACAGCTCAGAGAAAGAATCACTTGAGCTGGAAGACACAGCATTCATAAAAAAATGAGTGAAAAGTGTACAGGAAGATTTGACAGGAGCAAAGCAGAAGGGGCAAACTGTAGGGGAAAGTGTGAAAAAAATTAATTAGTACTACAAATGCCAACTTAGTACTACTAAGTACAACTACTTCCCACAAGAACCTGGAAGAGGTCACAGAGTTCTCAGTTTTTAAGATTCCTCTGCTGTAGGCATACTGTTGGGAAAGTCACTGCCACACTGCATGAGTCTTCTCCATGCTGTGGTCTACCCAAAAAGCAGATGATAGCTTACAGCTGTTGCCAAGTACTTCATTTGGAGACACAGAAAAGTCTGTGCTACAGGTCAGTAAAATCTCTAATATCAAGATTGTGTAGCTCCACCTAAGAACAAATTCTGTTTTTCAGGAAGGTCTTATTTCTTTTACTGTATTCTACCTTGTCAGCTAGGATGGTACATTAAAAATCTGGATAAAATATGGCACACGCTGCGAAGCCTTATTCAAAGTTTAAAATGTGTCAGCATTATGTTCACCTGTGCCATTTTTAATTGCTTCCTGTGTACATAATGATTCTTTTTTTTTTTTTTTTTAAACATGAATCTGGGATCCCTGTTTTATTCAATAGTCAGGAAGTGTAGTCTTTAGGCAACAATTAAAACTTAGGCTTTCAAGGAGGACATTGTCATTAGACTTCTTCCTCATTTGTTCCAGAAGGCAGACAATACCCTGGAATGAAGCAAAATCAAAGATTGGTCTTCTCTTCTGAATGTGAATGTAAAAGTCTCTGTTGAGCTGATAGGAGGAGATCCTGAGGGAAGGAACAGCACTGTAGCTCTTGAGGGAGTAGACTTTGTCAAGACAAAGGTGAGGGAAAAGAAAGCAAGTGCTCACTCATGCAATGGAAGACTGCTCTATTGGAACTCTGTTCTGCCTCTGCAGTCTGCCAGAAGACCCGAATTCTTACAACAGTGACATAAGTCAAGAAGATCTATGGTTTTCACACTTCAGGCTCTATAAGCACCTCAAAACCATCTGAGAAATCAGGCCTAAAGTCTCCTGCATTTCTGAGGACAAAAGAGGATTTGCTTTCTCAGTGTTTCAAGTACACAGGTATTTCTGTGGGGACATAGAAAGGAACTCATTTCACAAAATACGTTATTTCTTGCTTGCAGGAAACTCATTTAATATAGCAGTAATTGCATAGAAAATCCCACATGGAAATTAGTTGCTCAAAGCAGGGCTTGGCTAGAGGTCACAAACAAAGCAAAAGGGGAAAACATTGATTATGCAACCACAAAGCTATGCTGTGTTGTCAGCTCAACGGAGGTATATTTAACTGGAGCAACACAGCACCATATACGGCTAGACAAGCTTGCCTGAATGACAGACACTGTGCCCTCTGGGAAAAAACACCCTACTGCTAGGGCTAGTAAGATAAAAGATTCCAGAATTAATTAAAATAAACTTATTGCCCAGAATTTGTTGGTATTTCTGTAATTAATAGGTCCATGCTAGGAACTAGGATACAGGGCAACAGGGACACAAAAGGACTAAAACATCCCCAGCTTCCATGTTCAGAAGTAGCCAAGAGAAGAGTGTCTGCTTTTTGGCACATTTAGTTGGGAAGCAGATGAATCTTTAACTCTTTGCTCTCCACTATGATCTGTTGCACCAGAACATAAAACTACAACATGTCTTACTTGCACCTTGAGTAACTTTGGACACACAATATGGAATAAAATTCTGTCTCTTTTTGGAGATCTGCAATTACATTCATTTCCTCACAGGACTTCACTTGAAAAGCACGACTGGCAACATGTGACTCTGACAGGAGAAAATATTGCAAAAAGTCCTGAATTCACAGAATATCAAACTTCTGAAGGACGGTCTTCGTGTCTGAGGATCAGATTCTTGAAGTCTAGTCTGCATAAATGTTGCTTACATGGCTCTTGGCTCAACGGAGGGACCACAAACATTGTATACTGTGGAGCCACTCAACATAATCTGAAGAGAATATTTCCTTCAGTGCAGCTGCAAAATACCATAAATAGGCATTCCCTCTGCTTCCTTACAAAGATCTCAGACTTGGCTCAGTAAGACATCTGCTTCACTTGGGGGAGAGAATCCTCTTAATTTCTTTCCTACAATTATGATTATGTAATAGAATCAGTATTTTTAAAAAAATGACAAGTCTACATTGTGCTCATCTTCTCTGTCTTCATTATCTGTAAAAAAAGTAAGATTACAACACTAATCTGGAGTAAATTTCACTCCCTATATGCTCTCAAAGAAAAATGAATGCATAACAAGGAAAGGGACAGAATAGTGTAGAAATCAAAGGCCTGTTCTAACCACTCTCTGTCCCACTTGCCCAAAACCTATGACTTGGAAGCTAAGAAAAGGTTTTTCCTTTTCTGTCAAGTGGCTATTGACTTGAACAGATTAACTTGCCATGAAAATTGTTTAGGTATATGCATTAGCAATAGGGAATATACGTGCACGGTTCACTCTGATACTGAGACCATTTATGCCTACTACAACTGACAAGGCTAGAGATTGAGTGCCCGTGGCCATTCAGAGTACAGTCTTGCCTGTTCTTTCTCCCTTATTGTCACTACATTGCTGTAAAAATTACTAATTCCCATGTCAAAATAACACGACTGTAATGAACCTCTAACATGCAATCTAGTCTCAAATAAAAGGCTCCTTTGTTTTTAATAAAGAAAACATTATTATCTACTTTGGTTTTCTCTTCCTTGAGACAACAGTTGAAACCAATTAGCACGCAGAATACTTTTTACACTTCATTCTTTATGTGCATTCCCCATGGACACAGTGAGCATAGGCTACAGCATTTTGTCTTGTCCTCCCTTCTATCTGTCTTTCTAAGTCGAGTATTCACAGAACCACAGAACAGTTTAGCTTTGAAGGGACCCTTAAAGAACATCTAGTTCCAACCTCCCTGCCACGGGCACAGTTATCTTTCAGTGGATCATAGAATCATGGAATGGTTTGGGTTGAAAGAGACCTTAAAGATCACCCAGTTCCAAAGCCCCTGTCATGGGCAGGGACACTTTCCACTAGACCAGGTTGCTCAGAGCCCCATCCAATCCAGCCTTGAACACTCCTGGGGATGAGGCATCCACCACTTCTCTGGGCAACCTGTTTCAGTGTCTCTCTACCTTCATGGCAAGTAATTTCTTCCTTAGGTCAAATTTAACCTAGCCTCTTTAAGTTTAAAACCATTACCCTTTGCCCTGTCACTATGTGTTCTTGTAAAAAGTCTCTCTGTCTTCCTTATAAGCCCTTAAAGTATTGAAAGGCCACAGTAGGAGTTCCCTGGAGCCTTCTCCATGCTGAATAGCCTCAACTCTCTCAGCCTGTCTTCACTGGGGAGGGGTTCCAGCCCTTCACTAATTTTTGCAGCCCTCCTTTGGACCTGTTTGAATATGCCCGTGTCCTTCTTGTACTGCGTACCCCAGAACTGGGGGCAGTACTCCAGGTGGGGTCTCACAAAAGTGGAGTAGAGGGAGAGAGTTGCTGACCAGCTTCTCTTTGAACAGCCCAGGGCAGGACACAGTCAGCTTTCTGGGCTACGAGCACACACTGATGGCTCATATATCACTCTTCATCCACCAGCATCCCCAAGCCCTTCTGTGCAGGGCTGCTCCCAAGTGGTTCATCACACAGTGTGTAGTGATACCAGAGACTGCCCCACCCCAGGGTCAAGACCTTGCCCTTGGTTTTGCTGAACTTCATGAGGTTCATACGTGACCAACCCTCAAGTATGACAAGGTCCCTCTGGAGGACATGCTTTCCTGTAACATATCAACTGCACCACTCATCATGGTGTTGTCCACAAATGCGCTGAGGTTGCACTCAGTCCCCCTCTGTCCTTAATGAAGATCTTAAACAGTACTGGTCCCAGTATGGACTCTTGAGGGACACCACTCATTGCTGGTTTCCTAGTGAGCCACTGACAGTAACTCTTATCCTTCCAGCAGTCCTTCCACTGAATCAGTGTCTCGCCCAATAAGAGGCAAGAATGTTATGGGGGAGAACATCAAATGCCTTACAAAAGTCCAGGTAGATGACACTGATAGCTCTTCCCTTGTTCACTGATGCAATTATTCCTCCACTGAAGGCAGAAAGATCAGTCATGCACAATGGGTCCTTGGTGAATATTTGCCCTCAGTGAAGCCATGTTGGTCCCCCCTAATCTAATTTCTGTAAAATATTGCATACCTTGTTGCTGATTTAGTTAAGGATATACCTCTGTCACCTTAATTTAACAAAACTCATGGTACTCAGGTGTGGGATACAATTTGCTAGACTAATATTTCCAGGAAATGTGGCTTTTAAGCTGAAAAATGTTCCAGTCACAAAGGTTATGGTATGAGATTATTCAGTGTGTAGGGAAATTACAAAGGATTCACTGGCTTTCAGCAAGGAGTATCCTGTTACAACACACAGCACCTGGTCAAATCTTCGATAGCCAAGGAGGGGTGACCAGTATTTTAGAAATGCTGATGAGGCTACTAAAAGGATCTTTTATTTTGGCAATGGAGTCCTTGCACATATTGCAATAGGAAAGCTTGTGAAGTTTTTATAGGACTGTTACTCCACCTATGCCAGTGGCTGACTAGATTCTGCCTGAGGCTGTGATTTCACTAAATCAGGCTAACAACTCAGAGAATAAATCTAGGTACAAACTTTGGATACCATCACCAGTAAGATGCAAAAACTTTGACAAACCACTGCTCAGTGGCTGACTAAGACCTAAATTTCTCTAGCTGGGCACTTTCTGCCATCTAAACAAGGAAGAACTTAAGCAGTATGAACTATACAGTTTTTCAAACCCTTTAGCTTCCTAGCACTTCATTGTCTTATCAAAAAAATTCAAGTGTGTGTCTGGTACCCTCAGTAAGCTGGTCCTGCTGCCATTTCCGCTGGTCCTGTTTTTTCCATGGTGTGTAACAGAATAGTCACTGCTTGTTCTCAGTTCTGTGCTACTTTTTCTGTTTTCAACCTGGTCCAAATACTTGCTGCAGGTCTTTATTGCCTCTGATTCATGTCTTCTCATACTTCATGTATGGCTATGCAGTTTCCTCATCTTACTTATATATCTATTTCTCTCACTAATCTCTCCTTATCCTCCAGTTTCTCCATGAACACTTCCAGAGACATGTACCATACAACTGTTTGTTAAATATATTTAATAATTGTAACTATGCTTTGCCTCTACTTAATCTCTTTTAAAATAAGCTGTCACATAATCCTTCTACAACATGGCTGACTGTAATTTTCAAGTAAAATTCAGTTTCACTAATGAATAATTACCCATAATCAGGGTATTTTGTTGCTGTTCCTGTTAGATGCTTCAATTCAATTATTTATTCCCAAACAAAAGTTTTCTCTGAAAGTTAGCATATGTCTTAATTACTTCATCTGTTGTCTTCCCTTCCTCTTTTCTGTCATCATCAGTCATCACCCAGATGCAAGACAACATTAGGGAAGACAAAGGAAAACAAAGAGGGGTGTAGGATAGTGCAGTAAAGTGAACAGAGCAGAAGGAGAAGGGAAATGACAGGCTGAAGGATATGGGAAGAAAATTGCTGAGGGGAGGAACACCAAAGGAAGACAGGGATGAATCAGTGTGAAAAAAGGAGCTGAGCATGAAGGGAGAGAAGAAGGAAAAGGAAAGAAAGACTTGGGGGAAACACTATAGCTATAGATAGCATAAAGAGTAGACAATAAGAAAGAACAGGCAAAGAGGAGACAGAAAACCAGATTAATCAAGACCAAAAAAAAAAAAAAAAAAGCCCTGGGGAGATGATCTGTATCAGAAATAGGAGGCGTTTTTCACCAAAGTTGGAGATGCATGGTATAATGGGGAACACTACAGACCAGAGTAGGACAATAAACAGAATACATATTTTAAAATAAATGAATATGGAGTGACTAGAGCAGCTGTGCTGCTGTACACTCTAAACAGGCAAGTTATGAACATTAATCTGGTGTTTCTCTACAGTTTATAAGGAAAGCGGGATGTTAAGAGGCATTAGTAAAAAATGAAGATGTGACATTATGGTGAGGTTTTTCTGCTATATTATCCTTGATAGCCTCTCTGTGCCACAGTATGTTGAATAAGGATAATAAAACTTGCAGGGCTCTGCTGTCATCACACAATGCTATATGGTAACAGTAAATGTCCATTTTACATTTGGGTATATTGCTCCTGATTACTTATTTCAGACTTTTGCCAAGCTGTAGTCTGTCCCATTCTTGCTCAATGTTATAAATATTTTTAATGGAAATGGAATACACATCAAAAGATGTGATATTATTGTTTTATGAGGCACTGGTTAGACCTCATACTTAGTTGGGCTCATTTTGCTACAAAAAGGCTATTATTGTACAACATAATGGAGTACATGGGACAAGTTCAGCTTTTGAGATGATTTCTTATGAGAAATTACATGTTGGCAGATGCACTGATCCCAAGCGAGGCACCCATGTGCAACTGAAGGTAGAATATTCTCCAACAAAAAGAAAAGTGAAGAGTAGCCAAATGAAATCCTTTGAAATTATATTGTCAATTTGACAAAATATACTTGGGTTTTTAAGGTGCTCTCACTGCACGTCACTCAGTTATTGCCATCATGCTCCTCCTGCCTCAGGAAAAAAGACAGAGTGTCTTGACAGAGGGCACTTGGCAGATGCAAAGCCCAAAATAATACCATGAATTAATAACATCAGCTTTGTAGAAGTTGATATTAAACTTCTAACTAGTTCCTACTGTCTCTGGGCTCAAGCACGGTTTTCCTCTCAGTTTGTCTCTTAATTTATCAATCTAACCAGGAAAAATGACAGTGGCCTAGTTCTTTTAGGGACAGGTGCTAGGTTCCACTTGTAGCATCCTCTTTGAAGATTGCTTTGAAAGGACAACCAGCCCCTGTAGACACCTGGCCGTGCTCAGGAAAATGGATGTCTAGTGCCAGTCTCCTTTCCTGGGTGGACATGGCACAACAGTGGAGCTTTAAGCATGGTTCTGTATCTGAGCACTAGATAACTTTTGCTTGGGAGGGCAGTGCGTGCCCTTACAGGCATTTCCTAGCTCCTCCTTGGCAAATGCAGTAGGCCAGATGGAACTGTTCCTTGGGCTGCCAGTTGGACCACCCTGGTTTGTACCAAACAGGATTTTAAAAAACCCAAGGGGATGGAAAAAGTCTGAAAATTAGCAACTAAAAATAAACAGGAAATGAAGGCAGAACTGTTTCACATGAAGAGCCATAAGTAAATGAAACACAATCGTCCAGTGAGAATTATCAAAATTATGAATTTAAGTAAAAACACTGAATAAGGAAAATAACACCAGGGCAGAAGGGAAAGGAAGAGCTACATTTAAACAAAAAAAAACTAAACAACCACAGCTACAACAATGCTATCACTAGAACCACACCTGGATATCTTCAGTGTGAGGTGAAGGAATGTGTGCAGAAGTATGGGATTTAAAAGGTCTGAAACACGTTAACTTTAAGAAGGTTCCTGTAACCTCCTTTGGAATTCCTTATTTGTTGCAGCAGCGATGGTCTGTTGCTTGAATTTTTTTTCCTTTAAGTAATAGCTTTGAGATATTAAGGCTCAGGCCAAGTACATGATGGAAGTTTGTATTCTGTGATTTGTACTGCGTGAGTAACTAGATAGGAGAAAGTGTCTGCATAATAACAAGAATATTTTAGTAGTTATCCAGGATCAGCTAAAATTTAACACAGATTTTTTTTTTCCAGATGGATATAAGACACTGTCAGTCTGTGAGGACACATTATTTTCTAAAGACATTATTCAATGGAAATATAATGCCAAAGAGAAATAGCACCACCTAAAATTTGATAGCACTCTTTAAAGCTGAACGAGTCAGAAGAATTTCTAAAAAATTACAAGGAACAGTCCTCTATTGCCAAGACAAAAACTAGATGGTCTACACATGACCTTTTCCTGCTGTAGGTGCTATGAAATTGCTTCCTGACTATTCAACACTCACACCGACAAGAAAAAAGGTAACACAGAAAGTAAAGCATAAACAATACTATTTACACAATATATCTTGTATGCTAATATTGAGATATTGAGTCAAATACTTCAATATGCAATTCCTTTGGGTATTTCACTCATCTGAGACCTTGAGACACTAAAGGCTGTGTTTTACAATTTTGGAGTTTTACACAAATGCGGGTACTGGAGCACTTTCATCATCTAAACAGTTCCCCAAGAAATTTAAACACAGTGAAGCACAATCAAGCATTATCAGATAGCTTATTAAGTAGGACTTGCTGGGATACTTGAACTGTTAACCAAAACAACATACGCAGCCCGTGTTTGTGCAGCAGAGCAGGAGCCTTGGAAAGCCTTGCCCTGCTGCAAGGTGAATTGCACCAAGCAACACTTGATTCTGGGGGGAGAAGGGGGCTCAGGAGCGAAATCCTTTCCTGCAGGGCACATGCAGTGCAAAGCATACAGGGCAGCAAAGTGAGGAAGTATCACTCCGGAGCTCTTTGGATTTAGTGAACTCTGCCTGCAGCTAAGGCCAGCAGCACAGTCAGAATCTTAGGTGGTTCCATACCATCTCTAAGCAGCACTTTTTGAGGTGGCTGTCTCTGAAGTGGCATCACAGAAAGGATCCCTCAGTGATTGTGCTTGTCTACCAAATCTATGAAGTTAAGAGGTGAAACAGCACTGGGTTTTTTTATTTTATTTTTTTTTGTCCCATTGCTAAAAGTATGATCTGAAAATTATACTATATTTTTCTGGATCACTCTGCCTTGTGAGTACTAACAATATTTCTATAGTTGGAATTTAAAGTAATGGGGAGTAGACTAATTCAATGCAAGAGAGGCTGGCTAACAAGAGGACCTCATAAGACCATTTAAGAGGGTGAAATGAAACTGCATCCTGCTTTAGTTGGCAGGCCACCTTCCTTTCTTTCGCTACTGAAGTGCCACTACCTTCCAATATTCTAAAGCAATAATGCACACGATGAAGCAAAAGGCATTTCCTTGCTGTTTTGTGGGTATGTCTTTTTGCCTTTCAACGAAAATAACACAGAAGGGTCTTTATAGAAAGACTTTGGGGCAGATTTGTAGTCAGAAATTATCCTAACTGAAGTCAACGTGGATGTGACAGTTTCAAACAGCTCTTGTCGTTTAAGGCTGGGACTCAAACGTGGCCATAAAAGGATCACAGAAAGTCCCATCACAGAACTTCTATGCCTCAGACACCAAGGGCAAAAATCTGCCTCCACTACAGGTTTGAATGAAGCTTAGCTAATTTTATTTCTTTAATTGTGAGAGAATGGACACTCCAAAAGCTTAGAATGTTTCAAATTTTCTGTAGCTTAGAAATTTTCAATCTCTTAGAGAGTAATAGCCTATGTTTTCCTTTCCCAAATTTAAAATTGACATTAAGACCTAAACAATCAATAAGCAAACGAAATGACTTATTAATTTAACATATTCCTTTCTTTTTAAATAAGATGCAATCTTTACTCATTTAATTAGAATTATTCATAAGACAAAACCAGGAAATCACCATTCTGATTATTATCAATAGCTCAGTGTTCACACCGGCATTCAACAAGTCTCAATTACTGCCCAGAGATGTTCAATTTAATAACAGAAGGAAGCATGAATTTTCTCCATATACAAGAGTATCCTAAAAAATGTTCCTCCTACAATCTCCATATTTCTTTAGTTTATTTAAAATTTACTCCGATATTACTCTGTAGACTACTGTAATATGAATTAGATGACAAAATCAAATGCAGATTGCCTCTGTGTTGGGTACATTTAAAATACACCTGGAAAATTAATTTTCAAGGGGCTTAAAACAAAAGGATACAGTTATAGTAAACTAGCTTACATAAAAAAGATTCTTAACTAATTGTATTCAGCTTCCTACTTCATTATGTGCTCCATTCCACTACCATCACTGTAGCAAGCAAATTTCTAAAAGTCAGGTGATTCAAACACTGTTTTAACCATGACACCATGTGAAAATAAAATTAATTTTTATGCACATTGTATCAAAAACTCAATATTCTCAATATAGCTCCTGCAAATAGTGTTCTGTAGGAACACTCATCTTTTTTAGAGTCAACTAAAGTATTTAGTGAAAACTAATTACCCATTCTCAGTATGACACATCAACGGAGCTGGCAGTAGAATCACACTTGGGTTGCAACACTGCTCGCCATCTCGGCCAAAATTCAGCCAGCCAAGGGGGTTGGCTACCTGTAAAACAGTGATATCATCATTTCCAATTGTCTCCTTTCTACAGACATGTAAACAAATCATAGCATCAACCCACAGGGCTCTTTGCAAAGCTGTATAGCCACAAACAAAGCAAATTAAGAAACTGCAACTCCAGGGCATTTTACATGTTTTGAAAATGGAAAACTGTAACTACGAAAAAGAAGGAATCTTTATCATTCCTTTGAACAGGAATAGATGAGCATTCACATGCTTCTGACATATATTGATGCAACAGACACTCAGTTCTTTTCCATCAGGACAACAAAAAATACTCCAAAATGTTTATAAATATGCAGACTCATAAAGCACTAAACCTGTATGACAAAGCACAAGATCTCTCAGTTTTTCTTACTTTATGTTAAAATGGTTATTCAGACCACTTGATATCCCTGAAAAATGGATGTTTATCACATATAATAATTTCATAATATAAACTGCAGTGATTGAGTTCTTTTGTATTTTGTGGATTGCCATACGCAGTGACTATATCTTACATGCCAAATGAAGCAATGAAACATTATTCCCATTTAAACACTACCAAAAGTTACAGCACAGCCTGCTTAAATAAATTACTGGGAAGATCATAGGTTTGGGAGTGCAAGAAAAATTTCCTATTATAAACAGTACTTAGCACTTAAGAAGCACTTTGCATTCCCAAAATCCTCCTCAAACAAGCATGTAAGGATTGTGACCATTGTACACGTAATGGCCATCTCTCTCGAAGATTTAAAAATACATGTTTTCTCAAATAAGAATCAGAATACATTGCACTGGTTTCTGTTTCAGAGCTAACCAGAAACCATGGCTTCCTTGATCGCTCAAAATTTTGTTGTCCTATCAACACACAGCTGAAAATATTCCATATTAATATGATATTAATGAGTATAAAGATAAACAGAATTATCTAAGCAAACAAATACTGTATATATAGCCAGCTAACATCTTTGCACTCATAAGAAATAAAGTATCAACTGAAGTTCGGGTCCAGGAGAAAAAGATCTACGTAGTAAAAGGAGGATCAAGATGGAACAAGGGGTAATGAATTTACACTGAGAAAGGACAGGTTTAGATTGGATAGTAGGAAGACGTTCTTGCCACAAGGGTGGTGAGGCACTGGCACAGGTTGCCTAGAGAAGTTTCGGATGCCCCATCTCTGGAAGTGTTCAAGGTCAGGTTGGATGGGGCCCTGAGCAACCTGGTCTAGTGAAAGGTGTCCCCTCCCATGGCAGCGGGGAGGAACAAGATGATCTTTAAGATCCCTTCCAACCCAAACCATTCTATGATTTTATGAACATGTAATTCAGGGGAACCTGTTGAATGGGCTCTGGACCAAGCCAAAATGGAGAGGACAAAGCATATCTGAAAAAAACCTGATTTCATTACTCACTTTTCCTTGTCTATTTTACCATTAATTGTTGTTCTTTTCTTTCCTTTAGTATTTTTTCAATTTTTGTGTAATTTTTTTTTTATCCATAAATTTCTATTTCTTCAAATAAAAGGATCTTTATTTAGCTCTTCCCATCAGTGAGTGAATTGCTGCCTGCTTTGTGAAAGGATGTAAAAAATCACAATTGACCTATTTAAATGTTACATCTTTTCAGAACTCCACCTCATCCTAACAGCTGTAGGTAGGTGGCCCACAGGATACAGTGTGGAATCCTATTCAAGAAATGTCTGACTTAAGGATCAGTAAGAAAGAAGCACAGGACTGTTTCCCCTTCAAATTCTTTTTCTAGAGGTGCCCTATTTATGTCCTAGATTACTCCCTCCCTGTAGGAAAGCAGAAAGTTAAATAACTTACAATTACTATGCTATCTGCTTGAAATTACATTTTAACATCATGTGAAAAAACAGTATTAAAACTTTAAAACTTTGTCTCCTATCCAAAAATACTGGAAAATTTCAAATGATTACCTGTCCACTCAGCTCTGTCAAAGCCATTTCATTCTGCAGACTTCCAGCCTAGTTCATTGATTTCCTGGTACAACAGCACTCTCAGGGAACATACAGCTGTCACTTAGAAGTGTTTCCCAAAGTTTTGTCTGCACAGATTACCTACTCCTGAGACATGCGAGTGCCCTTGATGTTAAAGTTCAAACCCTTTGGAAAGCCATGCTTGGTGGAGCGATACACAAGCCTCCCATAAGAACTGAATGTTTGGAGTGAGGCTCTATAAAAAAATCCCTAAATCCAGAGAGAACAACCCACACAGTCCCTCTGCCCCTTCAAGCTGCCACAGGCACAAGATTCAAATGTCCTCAGAGCCTTCCTTCCTTACATATATTCAGATAAGTTTACAATAAACAGTTCCACCAAAGTACAGTGCTAGCACCTCAGACTTCACGTTAGAAATAAAGGACTGCTGGAGCAAAGAATTCCCAACTGACCCTTGAGTTTCCAAAAACTGTAGAGTGGTGTTAGAAACTCATTTGACTTCCACTCATACTTGACTGATTTGCTACCAAACTTCAACAACTAATCCATGGCACACACATTGTGCTACCAACAATGTATTTTCATATTAAAAATCATTGAGTATCATTATTCCACTGGATGGGTCTTGAAAAATTGATTCTGATTATCACCCTTTACGGAAGTAAACACTTAATATCTCAGTGTTGACTTATACTTACTAGTCTTGTCCCAAACATAGAAAGTAGTCTGCAATTTTATATTGTCCCTGGAATGCTATGATTCTGTTTTAAATAATCATTTAGGCCCTACCTAAAAAAACTATATGGGGAGTAGGAAATATTAAAAAGCTGGAATAGTGACCACTTTAAATCATGTTTTTGCCAGAATTAGAACTGAATCTCTGCAGTAAGGGTTAAGTGCAGACTGTTTACCTCATTCAGACAACATCTAGTCTGCAGTGACCATTCCTTGGGAAATTAGGGATTCCCTCACATCTGTAACAAATTACATGAAGCAGTACAGCTCATCTTTAAAAGTTCATTTGATAGTGATTGTAATACATGCCTTAAGGTTAGGATGGAGTGCCTAACTCAAACACTTGATTATATGCAGAATTTCAAATGCTGCAGGAGCCAGGCTGCATAAAAAAAGCTCTGGAATTGAGGACAACTCACCTGGAGATCAAGGCTGTTATTGTTCATATCCTACCACAGGCAGACCACATTCACAGGGAAAACACTCTACCATCTAACAGGGAAACATGCAATAGACTAGAAGAAGTTTTCTATTAGAGCTGTCCAGGAACAGATGGTTCCAGCATCTGCTATTGTGTCTCCTTATCCCGGGTAATTTATTTATTTTTTAAAATAAGGTTCGGCCTTAAGTTCAGTCAAAGTTCATCTGGCATCCACATCAGTTTACATCTTTATCCAAGGATCTTCTTTGTTCATACATCTTACAGTCAAATGAAAGAAATTATTCACACATTGCCACCTGTGTGTGAATCTACCACCTACTGAGATTTATTTCTCACCGAGGTTAATGGACTCTCCATCTTAAGGTTTAGAAGAACTTACACAGTCCAATCTGTCTTTGAAGACCACATTCCTGGCAGAATTGTATGAGCCTGCAGAACCAAGGAGTCCCAAAGCCTGATGGTTCAACAGTGCTCTGTGCAGATAAAACAGCTTTACGACCACATCCTAAACTACTAGCCAAACTAGTGCCTACATTCCATTTTAATTACTGTGAAGTTGAGCACTTTTTTTTAGTTAAAGGTTCACTATTGTAAATAACTTAAGATTCATGTGCATGAAATTTGCTGTGCATCACATGAATAGGGTGGGGGGCAAGCAGGCCAAACTCAGTGACTTCAATGATGAGGTCCTGAAGAACACTCTCTATAAGAATTAGCTTTTTAAAAAACCACCTGCTTCCTCCAGCTTTTTCTTTACATAACTGGGACTCAGACTGTAGCTTTAATCCTCTCCAGACTGATCTCATCCAGTCAGGATTTAGGCTGCTAAAACAATGTCCCAAAAACCCTTCAGGGAAACAAGATAGAAAAAGTCAAGAAAAGAGAGGGTAAGATTTGTAGCCACAGGTCAGTGGAGGCTACATGGGCACTTGGAAAGGATGGCCCCATGTATGTGTTCCACTGCACAGAGTGGACATGAACCTGCAAAGGCAAGTGTGATGCCAGAAATGTGAGGCAGCATTTGGCAGAATTTTGAACAGTCTAACATGGCAAAAAGGTTGATTTTGAGCATGCTGTTAGCACATGTCTGAGAAGGGTATCAGGTACACAGATACTTTTCCCTATATGCCAGGGCACTGAGGAGTTGTGTGAACAATGCACCGGGGAGCAAATAAAACTGAGATGAACCCTCTACTTCCTGAAAGAGAAATTATGGTACTGAATTAGATGCACCTTCCTGAAGGCTGTGTTACACACATGAATCAGACACGAAGTGCTCCAGAAGAATATGTAACAATGGTTGATGACTTCATTGTTACGTTCCACCTGTGTGAGAAAAGCTTTTTTACTGTTTGGAAAATGGCCTTATATAGCACAATTAATGTAGCATAAATGCCCTATACGCAGCAACGCTGTGCATGGTGCCTCAGCATGTACTATATGAAAGCTACTATAAAGAATTTCCCCAAGTTTTCATATCAAATAGGAATCGACTCACACTGATGTGAAATGCACGTGCGCTGCATCAACACGGGGAAAACTTGTGGAATCCTGACATCCAGTTATTGAGCAGCTCAGAGCAGAGCTTCATGACTGCTTAGTTTGAACACTGCTGGGCTACAATTTCCATCCCCACACTCAGCAGGCAACAAAGAATACTAGGCACAGATCTTTCAGGCCATTGTTTAGGTCTGGCATGCACAATATCACTTATTCAGAAAGACCTTTATTCCTTTGATAACTGTTACAAGCATTTCAGAATCTCCTTGATGATATCTTACACAAATTGTTCCTACAGCAAGTTATGGATACTTCAAACACTGGAGCAAGGGAGAGCATTCTCGTGGCTGGTAAACTGCAGTACAGAGTGGGATTACTACAGTCCCTGGGAGGAAAGAGAGGTTTTTCCCACAGCAGCTTCCTTTGTCTCTTTGTAGCACACATAAATAGAGACCCCCAGTTGAGGTGAATTACAGCAGGTAGTGAAAGTATGCAGACTATAGGCAGGAGGGCCTCTTGAGTCTTCATTCCCTCACAAAATGGTTTGCTTTATCTGCCTTCCAGTTAGACCAGCCTACACTGCAGAAATGAACACATGTAATTGAAGGTTTGTGTTAGCAACTGCCGTGATGTGCTAAAACAATCCGCAGTTCTTACTCCCTGATGGGCCAATCAAGCGGAGTTAAAATCAGCCCAATACTGCTTTTGTATGGGCAGCAGGTTTTTTTGAAGTCACGTTTAGAGAGTAGACGCATTAGTTTACAGACACAAATAGTGCAGGAGGCTTCAGCTGAGCTCTGGTTTAGAAGATGTCTAAGAGCCGTGGGGAACTCTGTGGTAAAGACATACCCTAAAAACCTGTCTGTGACTGTCTGGGCACCTATTTTCCCATTAAAAAATATCCTAACAAGTCCTGTTCATTCATGTTATACCAGCTTTCACACCTTGTATTTGTGGTATGCAAAGACAAGCAACATGTTATTCTCAACTCCATGAAAAGATGTGGGCTATAGTATATGGTGGATAGAACCAACCAGAAGTGTTTTGACCTACTGAAAAAATTCTGTTATATCACAAACAGAAATACAAGAAAAATATAATGGTTTTATAAACTCCTGACTAACCACAAGGCGCTTTAATGAAACCATTCCAACACTTTTCCTTCTTCATTACCAGAGGAGCTGCTACAGGGAACGGACTCACAGAGTTCACAGCTGTGGGGAACTCCTGCCATGAAGACTGTCCCAGAGTCAGAGTTTCCTGAGATTTCAGTTCTCTGCCTGAAGCCACAGGAACCCCAGCCCCAGTGAGGCAGCTGAGAGCCAGAAAAAACTCTCAGTTTCACTTCTAATGGGACTCTCAGGACACTTGGGCTTTCACCCAAAAAAAGCCAGAAGCACAGGAGCCCAGACTGCCAAACCTTGAGATTCCTGCCCAAGTCCTCATTCCAAATTACCAGATTCCTGTGTCTCTGTCCATCTAGCTGACAGAAAACAGGGAGATGGGAACTTTGAGTTTAAGGAGCCACACCTGAAGCAGAAGCCTCAGAGCTTGGACTCTCAGGCTTGGTGCTGTTTCAAAATAATTTAAATTAACTCTGTGACAATGGGATATTTAGAAAGATTTTTCTGTTTCCTTTTCTAAATGAAAAAAAAAAAAGAAAAATACAAAATTCAAAATTAAAGGGTTTTGGGTTGTTTTCAGAATTGAATCTGGAATTGGGACTCTAATTTTGAGCATGTACAGCAGAGAATCCATGATCAAATGTTTCTCACTGGTCTGTGATACAGAGTGACCCCAACGAGAACACAGAATTTTAGAATATCTCCAGCTGGAAAGGACCCATAAGGACCATTGAGCTCAAATCCCTGTTCCTCATAGAACTATCTAAAACTAAGAAATAAAGTCAAATCTTTGACTTCACAACACATCCCACAGTTTACAGAGAGGGCTCAAAATAACAGTACAATGTTACAATGGACTCAGTGAAAAGCCTAATGGTGATGAGATATAGAGAGATTCCACCTTCATTTCATCTGATAAGGAAAGGGTTCTGAAATAAAAGAAAAAAGCTTTTTTTCTCTTTACAAAATAAATGGCAAGAGAAAAGTGTGTTTGAGAAGTTCAACTCAAATACCAGCTAAAACAAGAGCAAAGTCACTCTCCCAAGAGCTGAAGTCCACCTATTTCATCTAGTTGAGTGTCCTTGGTACAGAGGGGTGATGTTGCTCTATTAGTATCTTAAATGCCATGATTTCTCAGATGCAGACTGAGGTGAGTGATGGTTTGTCTCCTAGCCCGTTCCAACACTGCAATATTCCTCCTCATGGCTTGTCAGGCAGTTGCCACCAGTGTGGAAGGCTGGAATTTAGCCCTGATACCACTACTGAAAAGATGCATCTCATACTACATGGGCTTAGCTGTGAAAGGGAGGTGATCCCATGTAAAGTTCTCCTGTAAATCACAAGAATATGGAAAGCTGTGTCATCAGAAAACATTTGTTGGGGTATTTAGTTGTTGCGAACCAGCATTGGGCCACTTTTCCAACCACTGTGCCCCCGTAGCACTGCATGGTGCTGTTGAGACCCAAGTGCAGGACCTGGCACGTGGCCTTCTGAACTTCATACAGTTGGTCTCAGCCCATCGATCCAGCCTGTCCAGATCCCTCTGCAGAGCCTTCCTGCCCTCCAGCAGATCAACACTCCCACCCAGCTTGGTGTCATCTGCACATTACTGGGAGTGCACTCGATCCATCCCCTCCTCTAGATCATAGATAAAGATACCTTAAAGCAGGTTCCTTGGTGCAATTAAATTCCCTTGTAAAATATGTATGACTTAAAATAATATGAGAAATAGTAAGTTGAAGTGCATGCCACAATCAGCTTTACACTCTTGGAAGGGCATTCTGCCCCATTTAATGCACATTTAATCCACACAACACAGGGATCCATGATATAAATAATAATACACATCATTAAAGTAAGGGCATCAATAAGCACAGTCTGCTAATCTCCCAGGCAAAACTAGAAGAAAATCTAGCTACATTCAAACACTATGGCAGCAACAGCTTCCTTTTTCAAAACTTTGTAACCCTTTCACTTAAGTGCATAACGGTGCACTTAAGTGCATTGTAACCCAAAGATTCTCATCCACATCTGAACAAATAACAGAATTTATTCAGCTCACTTATGGCATCACTATGTTTAATCATTTCTAGTAACAAGCTTCATATGACAAAACCCAGGTTGCCTTAAAACAACGGATGTGTTTATTATCCATATTTCCTATGTATATGTTTTTACTTCATAAGTATTCCCTTATCTCTCTTTATCAAAAACTGGAAGTCACCTAAAGTTGACACTCTGAACTGGCATATACTAATACTGACCTTAACTTCAACATTATTAAAAAGGTTTATAAATAAAATCCTGTATCAACCAGCTTGAGAAAAATACTTTGTTAGAAAAGAAGCCAACATGTACTTTTAAAGTGTGGAAAGGAAATAAGATTAAATGAGGTCTTCTTGCACAAAACCCCCCAAAAAAGCAACTTCTATTCAGAAATTTTAAAGAAGGTTCAACCTTCTTCGAGCCTTGCTTATACATCTTTACATCACTATCACTACAGACCTTGAACTTTTGAGCACTTTATATTATACAAGGTCAACAGTACATTCCACAGAATTTCTGGGAAATCTCTCCATCATAGATCCACGTAAAATTTCTATGTAGAAACGGACCTTCACAAACTGCCAGCTCTTCCTTAGTTTGGCAGCTTGATCTAAACCCCATTTCGGGAAATCATCTAACACACCTCAAACTCAGCTCCTCTGAGAACTGGTACATAGAAACAGATATTTATGCAGGCAGCACTTGAAGAAGAAAGGTTATTTACTAATAGCTGTATTACTTTGATTGTGCAGATTTATATTCCTCACTTCCTCTCCCCTTCAGAGAGATGGGAACTGCAAGGACCAGGCCACGACTACTCAACAGACATTTTCACTTTTGTGAACATTTGTTTGTTTACAAGAGGGCATCTGCCCCACACTCGTTTCTTTCCATCAAGTTCTAGTTTCCCACTCCAGTAAGGGAGATGCAGGGCAGAAGTCCACAACCTACTTGAAAAAGTATGAGCACCTGCCTATGCAGGGAAAGAGTCATACAGACCTCCAGCTGTGTCCTTAGGCCACTACAGTTCTGCCATTGTAACCCTCTCTAAGGAGTCTGCATGGGAATAAAAGTGGCTCTTTTCTGATGCAGTTATTTTGCTATATACCAGAATCACTTTTATTTCAAAATAGTCTACGTAATAATCCAGAGTAACGAAAAGGGCATAGCTGTTGCAGCAGAACTACATTCTACCACTGCTCATGAAGAAAGTTCATGTATTGCAAAGCAGTACTCTTCTCTAAATCTACAAAGCAAGGATGCTGTATCCCCAGAATACACCTTTATTTCACTCATCAACATCAGTGCTGGGGCCCAAGATGCACCACTGGCCACCCTCACTCATGTGGATGTGGCTCAAGCCTTGGTTGGGAAAACTGCCTTGGCTGGGACCACTGTCAGTCAAAGGAGAGTTAAGACAAGGGGTAGTCGTGAAGAACCACTAACATTCAAAAATGCACTTAAAGGGACAGAAAAGAGTCTTTATGTCTACTCAATAATTTATCTATTCCAATCTCCTATGTGTGGACTGTTTAAGAGTTCAAATGTAAATATGAAGAGACTCATTTTTTTTTGGTGAAGAACAAATGGGGGGGCCAACATGACCAAGGCCTAGCTGGTTTAGAGGCACCAGTGCATGTCAGAAACTCCATGCAATATTTCTTTCCCTTTCTCCCTCCTAAGGGGTTCTTTGGGTCCAAGCCAATTTTTCCTCTATTTCAGGAATAAGCAGGGCTAAATACACTTCTGACTCTATTTATCCATCTCCTCTTTACCTTCAAGTCAGTGGCAGGAGCTGCACCTGCACTTCAGCTGCCTCTGAGGGCTCCCCTTCCGTCCTCTCCTCCAGCTCCCTCTTCCCACCTGTGGGTCTCTGCAGCGCCTCCTCGGCCTCTGCCCTGGGCTGGGGTTCTGTGGGCTTCCATATTTCCCTTTCCATTTCATCCCTGCTCTCACTGGGTTGCCCTCCCCCTTTCTGGCTGGCCTCTGGTCTGACAGGTGCTTTCTTGCCACCAAGCCAAGTGCTGGGCTCATCCCGCTCTCCCCACACGCAGGTCTCCAGTTAGCGCACTTTTGGGAAGGGCCGCCATTACCGACAGTGTGTACTTTGGGCATCTCCCTCAGAACGAAGGCACGAGTGTCACCGTGCCCACGGGCACCGAGGTGTCTCAGAGCCCACGGCAACTTCGGTGGCAGCAACGATGCGGGAGCTCCGCTGGGAAAAGCACCGGGAGCGGAGGGCACCTCCCGCCGTCGATGCCCGCCCCGCGCCTCTGGAACCTTCCGTGGCGCTCGGGGATGAGTTATGGGGGCGATGGGCGGGCACGGGCGAGCGCACCCAGAGCCGAACGCCGAGGGAGCCTCGGCCGTCGGGGGCGCAGGACCCACCTACGGCGCTCTCCTTCCAGTGGGCACACGGACGCGGCGGAGCACCGCTCTCCGCCGAGACCGGGCAGCGGGAGGGTGCCCGCCCCCTCGCTCCCTCCTTCCCTCTGTCCGCCGGCCCTCCGGGAGGCCCGGCTCCCGTTCCCCCGGGTGGGGTGGGACGGGGGGGCAGCGGCGCGTTGGAGGGGGGGAGATATCCCTGCGGGGTATCCCTGCGGGGCGGGAGGGGGATATAACTGCGGGGCTGAGGGGGGGTATCCCTGCAGGGATGGGGGGGATATCCCTGCGGGGCAGGGGGCGTATCCCTGCGGGATATCCCTGTGGGGCTGCGGTTGGGAGGTATCTCTGCGGGGTATCCCTGCGGGGGCGGGGGGTCTCCCTGCGGGGTATCCCTGCGGGGCTGGGAGGGGGTATCCCTGAGGAGTATCCCTGCGGGGGCGGTGGGTATCCCTGCGGGGTATCCCTGCGGGGCAGGGAGGGGGGTATCCCAGCGGGGTATCCCAGCGGGGTATCCCTGCGGGGCGGGGCGCGCCGCCCGCTCCGCGCCGCTCCCGGTTCCCGGCGGGGCCCCGCGGGCGGCACGCGCGGCCGGTGGATGCCGCGGGTGACGTGCAGGGCGCGCGGTGGCAGCACCTCCCCGCGCGCCGCTTAAAAAGAAGAAGAAAAGAGGGAGCGAAACATGAGAGCCCGGCCGAGCCGCAGCCGCCGCCGGCAGCAGCAGCAGCAGCGGCAGAGGCAGGGGCAGGGGCAGAGGCAGCGGCAGCAGCAGCGGAGGGGGCATCGCCCGGCCCGGCCGCCGCCGCAGTCCCGCCGCGGGGACACCCTTCCTATGGGACGACAAGTGAAGGGCTGCTGCTGCCGCCGCCGCCGCCCGCTGCCCGGCCCGCCCCGAGCCCCGGCGCCTCGGCGCGGCAGCGGCAGCTGCTGAAACCTGTGCCGCTCGCACAACTTCGCCGGCTGCGAGCATCCTCCCATCCGCCGGGGGCTCGGGGGCTCGGCGCCCCGCTCCTGCCTCCTCTCGTCCGCCTTTTTGGAAGAAGCGGAGAAGGGAGGGGGTGGCCGAGGTGGTGTTCCTCCGTCGGCTTTTTAACCGCTACTGTTATTATTCTCCTCCAGACTTTCCCCTTCTGGGGGAGGGAGGTGGTTTCCTGATCTGAAGTGCAAAGAAAAGTCAGTGGGATTCCCCTCCTTCCTTCTCCCCCCACCCACCCCCCCACCCCCGGTTTGGGTGCATTCACACGCTCCCTCAGGCATGATGCTCAAGATGCTGCCGTTTAAGCTGCTGCTGGTGGCCGTGGTGCTGTGCTTCTTCGAGGGGGATGCCAAGTTTGGGGAGAGCGGCGCCCGGAGGAGAAGGTGCCTCAACGGGACCCCGCCGCGGCGGCTGAAGAAGCGGGACCGGCGGGTGCTGTCCCCGGAGGCGCCGGGCGGCGGGGAGGCGATGTGCCGCGGCCTCTACCCCCGCCTGTCCTGCTGCCCCCGCTCCGAGCCGCAGGGGCTGCCGCACGCCGAGGCCAAGGTAAGGCACCACCTGGGGCCGCGCCGCGCTTTGCCGGGGGAGGTTTCTCGGTGCCGCTCCTTTATCCGAGCGCGGGGGCGGCCACCGCGCCGGCCGCGGACCTGCCGCGCTGCCCACGCCGGCGGAGACGATGCCGCCACCCGCGGGGCGCGACCCTTCCTGCCCCGGGGGGCGAGGGCGCGGCAGGAACGGGACCCTGGGAGCCTGGGGCGGCTGTGCCGCCTCGGGAGGCGCGGGGAGCCCGGCAGGTCCGCGCCCTGGAGGGCAAAGAAGCGCCGTGCTCGCCGGCGGCTCTGCCCGGGAGTTACTTCTGGTGGGCAGCGCCGGAGCGCCCGGTGCGGTCCCCGTGCTGCGGGGCAGGGCCGCCCGCAGGTACCGCTGCCGGAGGGAGGGCGGAGGAGTCGGGCGGGCTCCGGGCAGCGCCTTCGCCGGGCAGTGCCCTCCGGCTCGGGTGTGCCCTGGGGTCAAAATTCGCGTCCAGTTTGCTCCCCGGCACCGAAGTCAGGAGGGGGTTCGGTCAGTGCACGGGGCCACAAGTGCGGCTACACTCGGTGATCTCCAGGCGCCTCGGGGCCCGGGTGCTACTCACAGGTACAGGTAGCAGCGGGGAAAGACCCCCGGAGTCTCCGCTGCAGGACCCCCGTCTCACGGCTCTCGCTCAGGACCGGTGCCTCGCACCAGGTGCCGTGAGAATGCCTTTTCACATTACCTGGCAGCCTCTCTGCCCCGTTGCAAGCTGCGGTCATGTGAAGGGAAGCACCTCCTCTGCTCACCGATTTCTTAAAATTGTCGAGTTCTCTGCATCCTTTAGCAAGTTAAATTCTCCTCATCAGCCTGTTGCTTAGATTTTCAAACGCGTGGCTACCTAACCCGGCAGGACCGTGTTCGATAAGCCCTGCTGGGATGGCCAGTGCTGCATTCAGGGCTACGCACAGGGAGGGAAGTTGCTGTATAATGTCATTAAGAGTCACTGCACGTGAAATAAACAATCAGGTGTCTTTTTTTTTTTTTAATTATGATTATGATTCTTTTTCTTATTTTCTGTTTTGTTTTGTTGGTTTGGGGTTTGTTTTGGTTTTTTGGTTTGTTTTTTCCCATTTCATCCTGGTTTAGGTTTAATTAAGAATTCCTCAGTTACAACTCTGTAGTTGTCAAGGTCTGAGAGACTCTTGGAAAACTTGTGTTTCAGTCTTGCTGGCCCAAGCATAATAAAAAAAATACCCAGCCTGAATCGAATTTTTATGCTCAGTTCACGGTAGATTTCACTCCATTCTCATGTAAACAGCTTCTACGAATCAACATATGTGTCTGGGTGGTATCTCTCACTTTGTTTTGTAACAAAAAGCCATATTGCATCATTTAATTTGCTCAAGTCATGCAAATAGGAAAAAATCAATAGGACAAAAAGGGGTCGACTTATCCTCCTCCCCACTAAACTGCTGCCCACACACAGAGTCCTGTTGCTTATGGCAAAAGAATAACAACAACACCATTGTGTTTGTTAGTTGGTTCACTAATGGGTGAAACTGGAGAACATCATTCTCCTTCAGTCCCCAGCTCTGTCCAAATGTTCATGCCTTTTGAGGGAGCATTTGTCCTACCCCCTCTATTCCCAGATGAGTGAGAACTGTCTTACTGCAGGTTTTCAGCTGCAGATCTCTCTTTATTCATACCATATGCAGCAGCAGTTTGGGATTCAAGGCAGATATATTTCTTCATGTTGTCTAGAGACAGTGCCATTAAGCTCCTGTGTGATAATTGAATTAAACTACAAACTAACCACACACAGATAACCTGAAAGATCCAGCTGAGAGAAAGGAAAAAAAAATAAGAAAAAAAAAAAAAAGGACTGGAAAATATGTCCTTAATTCACCCTGTGTGCAGTGTCTCAGCGGCATATATGCTACTGAGATTATTCAATGCTTGGAGACCCTTGTGGTAATTGGCTGAATGCAGTAAACTGGAAGTTCGATTTTGGTTAGTTTTCCATCTCCAGGCAGTTGAAGGGTTTATTCTCTTCTCGTTATTCCTCTAAAAGATCTTTTAATTCCTTTTGAGTGTAGTTGTGTTTTTTTGGGTTTTTTTTTACTACTGGTACTAAAAACCTGACATAAATGTGAGGAAGCAACTGTATATGCCACTGTACCTATTTCTGAGCTGTGAAACCTGTTTGTTTGGGATTTTTTGTTGTTGTTGATTTTTTTTTTAATATAAAGTACACTTTTAAAGGAATAATATTTTACAGGGTTGTAAAGTCAGACTTTTTTCACCAAAGGTTAATGTTTATGACACTCACAAATCTGCTTTATTCTATCAATATATGTTTAGAAAAAATGCCAAAATATATGTCATTTATACTTAACAGAATGAGGTGGTCATTCTGTAAAAGACATGCAAATCATTATGGAATACATTTGACTGTAACTTTTCTAAAAGCACATTTTTAAACTGTGTTCTAGTGCAGTTCCAAAACCAACTTTTTTAAGGTCCATCACATACCTACATGATGGAGTGGCTATGTCATTAACAGAAACCTGAATGCTACCATCTTTAAAAATATGATTAATTGAGCACGTTCAGTAGACACTCTTATAACATCTTATTGGTTAAGATGCTGGGTCTTTGAGAATTTTTGACCAAATTATTGACCTTTGCTTATAATGAAAAGACGACCATTGCCTGCAGCTTTGGGAACAAAAATGGAACTCCCATAATACGCAGATACAACATTGCACTGGCTCAAGTGAAATATTTGCATCTTGTTGTTGACATTTAACTCTTTGTCTTCTATTTATCTGCAATATCCCCTTGTTTATGAAAAGCTACTATATCCCAGTCACACATTGTAATATCAGTTTTTCTAAAAGTTTGCTTACAGCCTGACAGGCAAAGAAGTCCTCTCTACCTTGGATGGTTTCACAGCCAAGGCTGTCAAGGAATGGGTGAAAAGTAATTGTTTTCAAGTGTGCCCTTTTACAATCATTTGTTTGCTCTGGCTCTTTCATGAACAAAGGCTATTGTTGAACACATCCAACTAAACAAATAACTCATCTTGGGGTCCCTTTAACAGCTGCCTTAGTACAATGATCTATTTAAATATTACCCTAAAATTGAAACCGAACTCTTTAATGACATAATCCAGCAGTATAATACAGAAGAGGCATATGTTCAACTCAACAGCTGAACAATCTCGTCAGCACATGATTTTTAGACATAAATGCTTGTATATCAAATATGGCTTAGTGCAATGACTTATTTCACTGCGTTTTTTTCCTCTGTTAGTGTCAAAATTATACTGCCTTTCTCAAACTAGATATGACAAAGTACACAAAACAGATGACAGTATTAATAATAAAGATTTTCTCTCTATTGTGTCATCTTATGTTTCTTCTTTGCACTCTTCCTTTTGCTGATAAACCAATTTAGCATGCTCTGCTTTCCCGTGCATTCCAGGATTTATCTTACCTTTAGTCTACCCGTTTTACTTTCATGTGGCTAGAGATTAAAGGATGATCTTACAGATGTTGTAAATTAGTCAGCAGCAGGCATAATCATTATTAGGCATGTTGCAATAAATGTTTGGAAGTTTTACATATTTTCCAGAGCACGGTTAGTTTAAACCACTGCAGTTTGATGGTTTCACATATGACTTTAAAAACTGAAGAAGGAAATTAGTTTACATTTCTTCAAAAGACCAAAGCTATTGTCAACTTTAAGGTCACTTTCAAAGTAGACGTCCGATAGAAAAAAACTTAATTCAAATAAGAATTCGCTTAAAACTGGTTTTATATACTCCAGGATAAATACATTATTGATTTACTGAAACTCAGAATAGAGACGTTGTCCTATCTCCAAGCCAGGACAGAGTTACACATCAGACCTCACACAGAGCAAGTGTTACCACCCTATTTTGCTTGAGCATTCTAAAAGTTAAGTAACATTGTACTTGATTTTCAGATAATTGATTGACTCTCATTCCTTAATCTTCCGATTAGCTATTATATGACCAAGATTCATTCCAGAAACGACATGAGGGGGTGAATTCCTGTGGTTAATTCCTGGATAGCAGCTGCTCAGGGGGATTAGGATCCTTTTGTCTTAACTTTGAGGACTGAAATGTTGGCAAGCCTGTATCACCAGGCAACGTCAATTACGTTTTCCACAAGAAACAGTAAATTAGCTTTGCTATCCTGTAATTTATTTCCACACTCCCCCTGCCCCCCACCCCGTTCCCAATGTGTTCTGGAGTCTTCCAGTGGAAGTTCAGCTTTCTATCTGCATCACTGTGGAGTTAATTCAATAAGCACACTGAGTAATTTGCCTAGTAATACCTTGTGTTTACTTGTACTTCTAAACACACCATTGCACTGCTACCACAAGAAAGCTTACTGCCTGAGATGAACTCCCTGATGAAAACATCTGAGACTTTTGCAAACCAGGTGATACTACTGAATGTAGGCAAGTGCTGTGAAGGGTCTGCACTCACAGTACAGTTTCCTTTCGTGGAAACACCAAAAGGGGTCATTTCATCCTTACTTCAGGAGAGAAGTGACATAACGTTCTTAAAAAGTAGCACATATGGATAGTGCTTTTGGTCATCCCCTATTGGCTTCAGACTTCATACTATTTGGCAGAGAATGACCTGACTGAATTACACAGGCCCCTTCCCATCAGAATCACAGCATCCTTTAAGAAAGTCCAGCCAATGCAGCTTACCTCAGCAGCACAGATTACTGCAACCATGTCGAGTCTGTTCTTTACTACCTGGACTGCAGTCCTAGGCAGAATTAAGTCTCGCTCAAACTTTTAGTTGTTACGTATTTTGGTTATAGTTTATTGGACTTATCATTATGTTTTTAGTTCTTGTCTTCAAGGCATTTCCTTCCACATTTCCCACATCTAGAATAACATCTGAAGCCCAAGAATACTAAGGTTCACTGTTGTAATGTTATGGCCCAAATGAGCCATCTAGCAAAAAGAATCTAAACTTGTTCAGAAGAGAAGAACCTGTGGCCATGGAAAGAATTCCCCAAAGAATTCAGGACCAATGCAAACCTTTTGCCATGCATTCAACATGCAATTAATTGATTACTGTCTTAAAGCTTTAAAAAAAAAAAAAAAAGACAAACCATTTCCAAAATATACGAGACAGTTATATCCTCAAGAAGGATCTGAAGAGAGATAATAAACTATATGTGGCAGATGTTAATCACATTACTGAATTGCAGGAGCTGTGAAGCTGAGGATAGTCTGAAAACAGATAGTCTAAGGAACAGAATGTTTAATGTGTTCAATAATTCTGGCAAATCTGGAGGAGTTCTTTCTGAAGCCAGTGGCAGCATATCCAGAATAAGGACAGAAGCCAAATGGTGTTCTTCTAATCAGTGGCCCAATTTACAACACTAATCTTTAGTACACATTTCAGATGGCCTCTTGACGATATATGCATGGTAAGACTAAATTTTCCTGGAAAGAGTTTGTCTTCTAAATTAAGGTTGCATTAAATAAGATTTTGGTTAAATGTACTGGCCATATATTGTGTAATAGTTTGAATACATATTTGTTGAAAACAATGGAAAGTGAATTTCTCTCAAGCATTTGAGATTTATGTAATTATGATCCGTAAATTAAAAGCTGAGTTCAGAACTGTGTTATCAAAGCACAGCATACCAGAAGAGAGCAGATGTATGAGACAGCACACTCAAACATATCAGGACTCTTCCTGAGTCAATAACTTATTTTTTCAAAAGTAACTTCGATAATTCCCTTGAATGTTACATTGCAAGGGAATGACACTGCAAAGTCCTGCAAATCAACTCAGAGATATGAGCTATAGCAAAACTAGCAATGCTTTCAGATGTGTTAGTTACAAATATTTACAAATTTTACAGAATACAAATATTTACCACATTTATATTTCTTAATGTGCCTTACAGTCTTTGTTTATAGAAAGAACCTGAGTTTTGGTTTTGCACTGGATCAGATTCAGTCACTCTCAACAGAGAGAACATATTTCCCACTACCCACCATTGGGATGAATGATCAAAAAACAATCCATGTGGTTAACAATAGATTAACAGAGTGCACTGCATGTAGAAGCTAATAAAGACAACTATGCTGGTTTCCATTATTTTTCACGATTTGATGACATTGCGCTCCTTAGGCTCCTGTGTTTACTTAAACACATCATCAGTCGTGGTTTCATGCTTCTTTGAGTGCTATGCATACATTATATATGCTCTTTTTTTCAGGACAAAGTCACGGTTTCAATATTGACACAAACAAGATGTTACAAATTCTACTTTTTCACTTTTGGAAAGCCAGGTCTGCAAACACGCAGGTTTTCCCGCCTCCAAGTAGCTTGCACCGGAGAGAGCAAAAGGCAGAGCAGCATTTAAAGCATGAAAAATCCATGGCACCTGCTGAATTCCACAGCACTCATTCCAGGGGCCAGGCTGTGGTGTCCTTCAAGATATACCTATTTTGCAAATACCTAGACATGCTTTCCCTGATATGTTTTGATGGTAGAATTTTAATTTTTAGCCTCTGGACACTCGAGTAGGCCACCTTATAAGTTAGGGGTTTAGGTATTTCTCCTAAGGGAAATGGATAGAAGGCCTGCTGGTGCAACTCCTCCATATATAAATGATCCCTCCAGTTCAGACATTGCCTATGCAATTAAGAGATGGCAGGCATGAGTCTTTAATTTACTTGAGTACTGTCATTCTTACTGGAGAAGCAAGCTCAGATAAGAAATCTTAGAGAATCTTCTGTAAGATTCTCAGAGAACCTTCTATAAGAAATCAGAGAAATGAAAATCTCCCTGTACTAATGGCATATTGAACATTTCATAGCAGTAACTTTTGTACTTGAAGCACGATGCATTGCTACTCGCTGTATTTGTCCCACTAGCGTTGTTTATCACATTGGGTCAGGCAATCTTTCTTTGTGTAAGATGGGGAAACAGGTCCTATGTTTATTTGTCTCTGGTTTGTGGCTTGCAGATACTTTCTGTTACCAACAACACAGAATGTGTGAAGCTACTGGAGGAAATCAAGTGTGCACACTGCTCACCTCACGCTCAGAACCTGTTCCACTCACCTGAGAAAGGGGAAGCACCTGAAAGGGAACTAACTCTTCCCTACCTGTGCAAAGACTATTGTAAAGAATTCTATTATACGTGCAGAGGTCACATACCAGGTAAAACCTATTAAAAAATATGGGGCTAAAAGATGTCTGGTTTGATATGTTGGTATTGCCTGGGTGGTTGTAGATCCAGCTTTTAACTGGGAAAAATCTCCATTTATATTCAGGGGATTTTGCCCAAGCAAAGACAGAATATCTCAGTCTTCATAGCAGATCTTATGTAGGGAGAGAAATGTTTTGAGTGCTTTCTTGTCACCCTCGTATTAAACTCTCCATGAAACAAACGTGGTTTGATTGTTGTCACAGGCACCTGAAACTTTTACCTGTGCTGAAATATTAGTCTGTTAATTCAAATCATGCAAACAAACTATTGGCCATCCCAAAGGCTGTTCTAAACAATAGATTGCTTTAAAATGCAAGAAATAAAAAGTCCTGGCTGTTTTCTGGAGACTAAAAGCTGATGAGTAAAGTGTTTTTTCTGGTTTTGTTACCCTAGAAACTGATGTTTTTTCCACAGGGTTTAAAGCCCATTGAAATCAAAAGGCGATGTTTGATAGACTTCTGTGATCTTTGAATCACTTCCAAGGTGCTGTTAATAACCAAATTCTTTACTAACCTAACACTTCCTCAGTGTGGTCAGTAGAGCTGGCTGGCCATACCCAAGAGCAGCATTTGCCCTGCGCTGTCTGAGGCAGTCACCAAATGTGTGCTATCACTTGTGACTGTATCAACAGAATAACCGCAGAGGATGGGTCTTTTAGAAACACTGTCTTAAGCCGCTATGATGTTAAATAACATCTTTGGTATTCCCAATAGTAAATTATTTATATGTTTAAGACTGTCATTTTTAAACTATGCTTTTTTCCCTGTCCAAACATTACTTATAAACAATGCCACACAGGAGAAAATAATTAAATTGATTGAGATTTCTTTTTTTTTTTCCTTTTTTTTTTTTTCTTTTTTTTGTTTTTCACTAGTAACACAGACTGGAAAAAAGAGTTGATAATGAGATGAAAAATGAATTTGTGAATAGTCCTTTTTTACATATGAACACAGCTTTGTAATATAATATAAACATATTTGAGTAAAGGGGATAGTTTAAGTAGATGGGATTTGGAGGAGGGTTTTTTAATTGCATGTGTACAGTGTGTACTTGTTTTCTCTGAAATCCCAAGAGTGCAGGGTTTTCTTTGCAGTGCTCTTTTATTGACTTGAGAAAACATTTTGAATTGACTTACATTTTCCCTTTACTGTGGTTTAACATGTATCTCAAGCCATTCAAATATGAAAATATTATTATTGTCTTTATAAACTAAGAGATGTTTCTAAGGCTTTCTTAAACCAGCTGTTTCTTGCTCTTTATCACATTCCCCAAAGCAAAGCAGAATAGATCATAGTTGCCAAGACTGCCTGCTGAACAGCGATAACAGATTAGATATTCTAAACGTTTGGCCCATATAAGAAGTCAGCACAAAGACATTTTTGACATGAGTTTGTAGCTAGCGCAAATGACTATCATATTCTGCAGAGCAAGACCCTCACAGTTGTTTTGTGAAATTCTGTGTTTAGGAGGAAACAATTTGTTTAATTGAAAAAAAGTGAAAGAGGGAGAAAAGGGAGAAAGAAGGAGGAGGTGGAGGGAGGGAGAGAGACTGAGCAAGGGCTGAGCAGCACAGGAGCTACAGCCACAGGAACCTCGCTCCTCAGATCAACATATGTGGTGACGAATGACAAATTTATTTTTCTACAAAGTTTGTGTATATGTAAAACTGCTGAAGTGCATCAAGATGTCAAGTGCTTTTTGTGACCACCCAGGTTGCCTTGAAAGATAACCAGATGAAAGCATAACTTTAGCACGGGGCAGAGCACTGTGCTTTGCAGGAAAAGAGCTTACATACTTCAGCATCAGTTAAAATAGGATTTTTCCTACATCAATCAGATGCTAATAATCGTTCTAAATACTCGTTCTGAAAGTAGGGTGTGCTAACAAAAAGCTGTTGCATACTTACATCCACCAACTGGGTTAATTTGGTGGCTTGACTGGTACATACCGTTGCTGATACCTATTCTAGGTTTTCCCAAAGGTATTAATTAAGATTCAGGTCCCTCTTTTTGAGAAGATGGCCTACAGGATTTTAATACAGTTTAATAGTCATATACATTCTGACATACAAATAATTACAATAACAGCTTATTTGGGGTTTCTATTTTTCTTGTGAGACTCATATATCCATAATAATATTTATTGCAAAAGAAAGAAAAAAAATAGAAAATGTGGAAGCTATGTTTTCAGCTTAGCCTGGAGGATTAAACAAAGAGTTGAAAATTAACAGGCCACCAAACCCAAGGTCTCTGGCAATGATTCACTGTGCATTTGTTAAAAAGTCAAATAATTGCTCTTCCTCCATTAGGGAGTGCTAATTGTTTCTGAACACCAATACAACGGAGTTTAAGGAAATTGCTGACTACAAAAATAATTTTATCCCTTACATCCTGCACAAATGAGAAATATTATTAACATTTTAAGATAGCAAGTGTCTTTTCGGGGATTGAAATTTTAGCAGTACATATTAACCAGGAAGTCTAAGAAATTATACATCAGTTTTTTTCACAAGTTAGCTTCATAAATTCATTTATTGTTCTGCCTCTTTTTGCAAAGAGGAAAACTCCAGCTTGGTTAACTCTTTTGAAGACAGCAGTCTGGTCACCAGTTATGACTGTATCGGAAATCCTATTGACTTCTTTAGGAATATTCAGAGAAAAAGAGGACCTTATTCTTTGTTCAAACAGAATAATAACAATAGCTGTTAGGATTGTATGGATACGCAGGAGAGTGCAATGTTTCACAAAGACCATGGGATTAGAAGTTCCCTGCCTCATTCCAGGTAACTGTTGTGATTATTTCTCACCTAATCTTTACTGCAAGCCTCAGTTTAAGTGATTGGTGATGGAGACACCAGAGCTAAACGGTTTAATGAAGTATCTGCCATCAATATGAGTTTTAAGTTTTCCAGGTCATAAGGGAAGACTGTCTAATATTTGTTATTAATAGAGCTAGTAAAGAAAGGCATGGCTGATTCTCCCTTTAGACATAAGCAGAGACTTGGTCCCTGCCAGTGAAGTGGTTCATTCGAAGGAACAAACCTGCCCCACAGCCACAGCGCCATTCAAGGACATGGGAGAGATTTTGAACTATCTGTTCTCCATTATTTTCATTTGAAGGAATAGGTTCCAGATGATTGCGGGTGAATTCAGATCCAGGCCCAGATCTGAATCCAGGCGTTACAACAACAGATGCTTGAAAGGATTTTTTAACACCAAACAGGGGCACCCCAGCCCAAAACGTTGGAATTCTATGAAATCCTACAACTCACACAGCACTTCCAGAAGTTCTAACAGAAACAATTAACAGTCACAGTCAATAGGGTCAACTTGCAGAAAAATAGTAGTGGCTCATAATTTTGCTACTGGGAACAAGAGCATCAAGGGGATTGACCCTGGCACTGCCTGTGTGCAGGTAGGTGCAAAGTCTGAGTATGAGAAAAGGGCCACTAGTCACTTGAACTCCAGTAAGAAATGATGTGGGCTGCCAGTGGACTCAGTCCATTTTGAAACAATTAGTCTGGAGTCATGTCTTTGATTTGGTTTTCACTGGCAGTTTGGAAGAGAGAGGTGAATGTGGGTTCTTTGTGAGCAAATTCACATCTGGCTGTCAAAAGGGCAAATCAGAAAAAAAAAAAAAAAACCACCAAAAAAAAAAAAAAAAACCCTAAGAGGAAAATGCTTCTTTTTCCACAATACTGAACTGTGTGCTCAAGGCCACAGCAGAAATGAAGCAGGTGAGCCTGATTTGCTGGTGCCCTAAAAGCCAGGGTTGGTCTACTCAGATGAGGAGATGATAGTCAGTCCTGTGTGCAGGGCAAACAGGGAAGGGAGTGAATAGGAACTTGAGTTGTTGTAACAACTGGGACAGGGGCTAGCACGACACTGGGACTCTGTATCAAAGAGAAGAGGCAAGGGAATGGGTGAGCACAGAATGCAGCAAAGTGGAATTTGGTGGAGTTAGGATAGGAAGGGAGATACAGTGTGAGGAACAACTGAATGCATATACAAGTGGAGAGAGGAGGTGGAGATCAGCTAAGAGCAGAAGTTTTCCTTTGAAAAGGCTTGTAATCGTTCAACTTATTCCCACAGTGTTTTATAAAGGCGAGCACAGAAAGCCTTCACTGTAACTGCCTTAACTGAAAAGCCTGCCGTTTGATTCTTGTTTGCAAGACAGAAAGTTTCAAAAGCATAGAAATGCAAGCCTGTGCAAAATCTGACACTTAAACATGATGTTTAATCTCCCTTTGTGATTTCAATTTGCTTTGTTAGCACAGGCACTGCTCTGTCAACACGTACACAGCTGGTAGGAAATTTGTAATCATATGTATGGGACTTTTAAAATAAAGTAGTAAGTACAGAAATTCACACAGGATCGAGGGTTGCAGTCCTTACTAGGCACAGTTCTCAGAGAGGACAGTGACGGAGCTGCATTTGAATAAATTCAGACTGGGCAAAATGATTTTTTTTTCTTTCTTTTTTTCCCTCCAAGCAGTTCTACTGCTTAGGGGCACTTGTCAGGGACCATTCTTCGGGACACTGTACAAATGCTGAACAAAATGGCAAGCTGCACTAAAGAGCTTGCAATCTAAGCACAAGAAAGAAGACATTAAATGGCTATGACCAGATAGGGAGTAGAAGCAAACGTTTCTCTAACTGTTTCTGGTGAAGCTGTTAGTATGTTAAATTCAGCATCTATAACACATGAAGTTTTTTGTTTGTTTGTTTTTGTATGTTACTGTGGTTTTTATAGAACAAAATAACAAAATTCCACCCTTAATACACAGGTGAAACTGTATTTCCAGAGGTTACATTCCTTTCAGTAATGCAACATTTTTCACAGTTTAATTCTAAGCCCATTTTTTTTACAAGCATTTCTAATGAAACTGGACCATAAACCTTATCCTTTCTTGGAACCTGCTGGTGGGTTTGCTAAGGAGCAAAAGGCAACTGCAGTGCAACATATACTTAAGTGCATGATAAAATATTTCATAAGGAAATGGGATTGGTCTGACATATAAGAAAAGGCATTGCACTAGTGGAGTGAGTTTGCATCTGATTGTTGTTTGACATGGACGTGCACGGAGTGAACAACCCGATCACAACTTGCTCTCAGCTCTTCTGACTGAGGAAAACATTCAAGTCAGGAGTCGTTTATCTTTAGTAAATAGTAGATGGTATACTTGGAAAATTCTAGAAATTCTTAGTAATTGTACACCTCCACTTTGATATTGCATTTTTTTTGATTGACCCACTGTGCCCAGAGAAATAAATTATTAAGGACAAATCCCTGTATTCTGAAGTCAAATAATTCAACGGCAAGATTTTAGATTACCTTTGATTTTGGCTTTATATCTCCAAGCCTTGGAATACTACTCCGTGATTATATCAGAGTTCCTCTTCAGTTGTTCCACTTGAAATTATATCTTCCATTTTCTCCAAATAACTACTATAAATTAAAACCAGCTCCTCAGAGATGAAATTTACTGAAGCTCCAAATCATCATAATTAAACTTTTACACCACGGCACACTACCATGTGTTTCCAGATATTCTTTTATAGAAGCCAAAGGCAAGGCTTTGTCATGTTATTTTTCCAATATTTTTAAAGGAAGATGTATATGAAAAGAAGTATAGTTGGGTGGGAAAGGTTTTCCACTCCACAAAAATTCTGGGATCTAAAAAATTTTCCTATTCCACATAAGGAAGAAATTGAACTCTTTCGAAATTTTCCATGAAGAAAGCCACAGAGAGACCACCCCAGGATAGCTAATAAAGCCGTTCTTAGGACATTTACTTGGGAAATGGGAGACTTAGGGTCAAACTCTTGCCTGACAGATGAGGGGCATTGACCTGAGTAGTCCTCTTCCTAATGAAACACCCTAATTACAAGACATTGCAATATAGTGATACGAGGCTTGCCGTCTGTTTCTGCCTTTTTCATTTAGACCAGAAGTTTGAGTTTGGACCAGAAACATCATGTTAACTAAAATTTTGTCAAAACTGATAATGTTTCTGAAAAAGCTTTGCTTAAAAGGAACCGGCATTTTCCAATGAAACACAGCTGTCCCTGATCAGCTCTTACTGTACTTTATAAGCCAGGGGGTTTATGGCCAAGACCTATGGATTACTGCATTATTCACAAGTGGGAAAGCCATGCATAAATTAGGCCTCTAATTCCAATTAAGTGCTAATTCCGTGTATCCTATGAGTTATGTCCTGGACCATAGTACATCCTAAGACTGTTGCCAATAATACAAAAAGGAATGAAGGCAACTTAAGACATATTATCTTCACATTCCAGTAAAATACTACATGTATAACTAGCCAGACTTTGTCTTCTTAGATTTAATACTTGTGATTAAAAACTGGATAGCAATGACTAGAAATAGGTTTGTGGACAGAAACAGATACTTTTGATGTCATTAAACATAGTGAAATAGCAGTAGTGGCAGGGTTTTTCCTCAATTCTGAGCTTTATCTCTTAATTTTTTAGTGAGTGAACTGCTGTGTCATTGTGAATGAATTGGTATTTTTACTAAAGCACACTGAAAATAAGGTTTAATACAAATACAGATGAATAAACTATAAAAGTTAATACTCAGTTTGTGTTTATTCTGAACAGGCGTTTTCTTGATGCTTTGTTTAAAATGACCTCTTTTCCCACTAGAATCTATTTAAAGATGAGTTTGATGACACTAAACTTCAGACATGACAACACACTAAATCTTTGTATGCTCTTTTGCATTTTTAAGGTTTTCTCCAAACTACAGCTGATGAGTTTTGCTATTACTATGCAAGAAAGGATGGTGGTGTGTGCTTTCCAGATTTCCCAAGAAAACAAGTGCGAGGGCCAGCCTCTAACTCCCTGGACCACATGGAAGAATATGACAAAGAGGAAGAGATCAGCAGGTTCATAAAGATAAATGCTGTTTAATCTGACAAAAAAAAAAACACACCCTAGAAAAGCCTGTGGTTTTCACAGTGAAACAGCTCAGTATGTCCTTCTGCTGAGCAGCTGTGTTTCCCAGATGTTACTTTCTTTTGCTGCTGCTAATGTACGTCAAAAGAGAAAGTTACATTCACTCCAGCATTTCAGGGCCATTTGATATTTGCGTTGCTGAAAAGGTGTTAGAATCCTGGTTTGATCCACCCTGTGGATCTTGGTTATCGTCCAGCCTGTGGATTGTACGTAGTTCTGGGAAGTCATTTCAACCTGAATTTAATATTACTAAACAACTACAATAAGTTTATGAGTCAAATATTTCTTTCATGATCGTCAACATATTTAATTCATGAAAATAATTAAATTAGATTATCCCATTATAAGTCATTATTTCTAAATTGGTTTAAGAAGCCAAGTTTTGTCAAAGTGATGAAATTTACTGTGTTTATTTTATGGTAGAAATTCTGTATTTCTAAATTATTCTCTTCTTTCACCAATTCTTTTCTCTCCCATTCCTCTTCATTTTGGATCAAAGTTTATTTAATTTTCTCTTCCTTATATACAGACCAAATTTTGCTCAAGTGGAGTTCAAACTGGTTTTGAGTAGTATTATCTGCTTCCATACATTCAAGAAAATAATTTATTCTGGATATATGATTTTATATATATATACAATTTTAATATAAAGTGGTTTTACTATCACTGCAGAACAAGCATTTTATCTTTTAGGGGCATTGTTGTGTCACGTTTATGAGAAAGCAGAAGTGTCTCACTATTTCTTTACATTTCTTTAGAAAACACAAGCACAACTGCTTCTGTATCCAGGAGGTTGTGAGTGGACTAAGGCAGCCCGTTGGAGCAGTACATTGTGGGGATGGATCCCACCGCCTCTTTATTCTCGAGAAAGAAGGATATGTGAAGATTTTCACTCCCGAAGGAGACATACTCAAGGAACCTTTTTTGGATATACACAAGCTTGTTCAAAGTGGAATAAAGGTTGGATTTTATACTTCTCCCTACATTTTTAGATTTTAGCATGCGTATGTGGGAAAAGCGAAGAAATGCTTTTCAGAGATTAAATAATAAAAGAGATTAATGACAAGAGACACTGCAGTTCTTTCTGGCAGAGAAGTGAAAACTTCCCTGTATCGGGAATGGCAAACATAGCATCTCATAATTCTTATCAAACTTCTTTCCTTTCCCCTCATTTTTTCCTGACTTTAAATTCAAACAGTACTGGTGCCCAGGGATCCCAGGGAGAGGGGCAGGGGTGCTCGCCCTCTCTTGGCTCAGCCTCAAGCGGAGAACAAGCTGCCCTTGATGGGAAGCTGCTTTAAAGCTTCATGTATTTGAGGTGCACAGAAAAAGGGACTGACCCTCTACATTCAGGCATGAGGGAGGGTTGGGGCAACAGCTTTCATCTGTTTAATGGGAAGACTTTCATGGTCAGGGGAGTGAGAGGTAAATGGGCACCGATGGGAATATGTTGGAGGGTGGAGGTAAGAAATTGCATCTAGTTACGGGGTAAGTACCGGTGGAAAACTCCTAAGTCAATTGAGGCATGTTTTACTTTGGAAATGTCACTGAACTGTTGTTCCATGTTGATTTCTTGTCACAGTTTAGAGTGGTGATGCAAGTAAAATCCAGATATATCAAGAAAATTTAAATTGTAATCAGGTTATGCTTAGAGCAGTCAGGACTATATATCAAAAAGCCTTCATGGGTGAAAGATATACTGACAGACTCTTGACAGAGTAATCTTCAATAATAATTGTGACAAACTATATCAATTTAAAATGCAGAGCACATGCTAACTGATAATTTTGTGTTTCAGCTATAAGGGCAACAAGCCAATTTAGTCTTTTCTGCAAGGAAAGCTCAGAGGTTTTTGGTTTGTGTTGAAAGAGTGAGAAATGAAACATATTGCACCTTTTTCAGGAAAGGAACCAATTGATATGATTTTGTGATTTGCTGAGTGCTTCCCTTTCTGCCCCCGTAGGTAACCCTTACGTTCAAGATATCAAAACAGAAGGGATGTATCAGGGGTGTTTTTGACCATCCATCTAAAGCTGTTTCATATTTCTTAACCAAAGGTTCTGATCACTTGTACTTGTGAAAAACTGACAGTGAAATTCCCATAGAATTGCTATGGGTCCAAAACAAACCTTTATTGAGGAACCTTTTACAGCTGCAGCTTAGAGACAAGGCTAAATGGAAAACTGACTTTCCATGCTTCTGAATAGGAAATAACGTGCTTGATATGACTCTCAACAGGTATCCTCAGGATCAAATTCAACTTATAGTTCTGTTTTAAATCAGTGACCTGATGTTTTTAGCCCTTACTACCCTAACCATCATATAATGCTCTAGATTGGATCTGTTTCAACGATAACATTTTGTGTAAATAATTTGCTGTTTCTAAGCTAGAAAGTCTAATTCAATTCCCTGAGATAACAGTGCAGTGACTGGGGATAATTGTATTGCAGTGTTTAATGCAGGCTGGCAAGAACAGAGTCTTTATATGCTTTGCAGGTAAGGAGGAAGGGAATGTGCCTAGAAGCAAGACTCCAGCTCTTACACACAAAGAGGAAAGAATTTGAGGAATGAGTACATTATATAAAATAATAAATAAATAGATTAAAACAGGGGTTCTTGAACAGTTTTATGTTTGCCCCTTGCAGTTTGATTCCTACAATCATTGTCCGTGGTCCTTTACCTACAAAGGTGGGAGATCACTGTGACAATGGTAGCAATTGTCACTACTTGACAGACCATTTGAAGGATGTTTGGTCTTACTTACCTGTGATACACTTTAGAAAGCAGTAATGGAGAATATTATGTGGATAGATGGTTTTCCAGCAGACAGTGCAGAAAGTGTCCAGTCAGCAATGAAAAAAACCCCAACACACCACTATTCAAAACACCTCATCCCCACGCAAAGTGGGAGCATCACTGAATGTGTCCTCTGTGCTTCCTTGAGAAAAGTGTGTAGTGCCAGAATGTGGACATATATATTTGGCTCATTGTGCCTGATTCTTCTCATCTAGTGGTTGAAAATGTAGAATGGAGCCAATGAAGTTTTAGTTGTCCCTGATCAAACTTAGGCCAATGTATTCCAGTGAAGAGTTCTGCCGAGGTAACTTGTTGCCTTCTTCTAGTCCTCTCTTCATTTACACATATTCATAGATGTTAACCCAAATATCTGGTCTATTCCATGCCATGGGAAGGGCCCTGGGGGTCCTGGTGGATGGCAAGTTGGACATGAGTCAGCACTGCCCTGGCAGCCAGGAGGGACAACCCTGTCCTGGGGGGCATCAGGCACAGCATCGCCAGCCGGGTGAGGGAGGGGATGGTCCTGCTCTGCTCTGCACTGGGGTGAGCTCACCTTGGATATTGTGTGTGGTTTGGGGCACTGCAATATAGGAAAGATATTAAGCTGTTGGAGAGTGGCCAAAGGAGGGCAATGAGGATGGTGAAGGGCCTTGATGGGAAGCCGTGTAAGGAGCAGCTGAGGGCACTGGGTCTGTTCAGCCTGGAGGAGACCGAGGGGACACCTCATTGCAGTTACAGCTTCCTTGTGAGGGGAGGAGGAGGGGCAGGCACTGGTCTCTTCTCTGTGGTGACCAGTGACAGGACCCGAGAGAATGGCCTGAAGTTGTGTCAGGGCAGGTTTAGGATGGGTATCAGGAAAAGGTTCTTCACCCAGAGGATGGCTGGGCACTGGAACAGGCTCCCCAGGGCAGTGGTCACAGCACCAAGCCAGGCAGAGTTTGGACAATGCTCTCAGGCACATGGTGTGGCTCTTCGGGCTGTCCTGGGCACAGCCAGGAGTTGGACTTTGATGATCCTTGTGGGTCCCTTCCAACTCAGCATATTCTACAGTTCTGCAATTTCAGTATAATAGTATCCATTTGATATTATTCTTTAATTAACTTAGAGACTCTTCATTGAAACAAACAAAAAAACATTCACCCTTTTCCAGCCTTTAAGCAATGATAGCAAAAAAAAAGGCAAACAATTCTTTTTCCCTAAAAAGAAATGCAAAAATTTTGTCTCCTATACACAAGTGTCTGAAAATAGCAGTTTCTGTTATTTTTTTTCTGTATCTGAAATACAAACATTTAAATCTAGTGACAGCAAAACCATTACAATTATTTAAAATATTTTTTCAAACATTAGAGATACATGTTGTATCCAGTGATGATGGATGATGACGATGATGATAGATGATGATGATGATGATGATGATGATGATGATGCATCTGTGGTTGAAGGAAAGGTAATTTAAATTGATGGCTCTGAAAAGCATTTTGAACAGCTATCCCAATAAGATATTTTTTGTGCTCATAGGTGGAATAAAATAGTGGTAGTTGATTTTCTTTTCTTTTTCTTTCATGAAGAGGAAACTTAGCAGTGATAAAATCGTTGGTCCTGCTAACCAAAGCACATAAATAGGATTGTCTGGAGCTGCTTCTTGTCAGTCACTCCTGTGAAGGTCTGAAAAAGAAGAGTGATGCAACCTGATGCATTAGTTTTATTGGTCCATTGGCTTTTAAAGTTCATTGAAGTCATTGAGGTCTCTGCTTGAAAATTGTTACTGCAGTAAAATTACTGACAGCTTCTTGATTTAATTTTAAGGAGCTCAAATGAAAGAGAAGTGACAATTTTATCCGCTGCCAGTATCTCAGGAGGAATTAGCACAAGCATGTAGAAGTATTTCATAACAGAGAGAGATTCTATGAAGGGATGATGGTAACTTGTGCTTCTTGGTAGCTCCACTCAAGAGAAAATTAGATGCCGGATTACCGAACACTTAAAAAAAGAAAAAGCAGCTTAAGAAACAATTTTTCTTTGCACATCTCCCAAAATCTAAAACTCTTTGAGAGCACAGTTAGCAGGAACACTTTTTCAATCTTCTGTTTTTCAATTTAGTTATTGAGAGCCACAAAAGGATCTTACTCAAGAAATTGTTAATTCAACAGCACTGGCCTTCTCCAATGCATTTGCCGTGTGGATGGATTGGGCACTCGACCAGCTCTCTCCTCTTACCCTGAGCCTTTACTTCCCTACGTCAAGAATGTGGTGGCAAGAAGCTGTGTACCTCAGTCTTGCCTCCAAGCTGAGTAAGGACATGCACCTGTAACTCAAATTTGGGACATGCACCGGGGCCTCAGCTAGGTAGCAATACATAGGCTAGGGTAGTGAAGAAAATGCAGACTCCATCCCCCAGTATAATATCAATGTGTTCGTCAATATTACAAACTGCCCTGAGTACGTGGCATGTAATCAGAAGAAAATAATAAACAGATTACAAAAACAAACAAACAAACAAAAACAAAACAAAAACCAAACCAAACCACAAAAAAAAAAAAAAACCAAACCTGAAAGTTTGCTTCTGGTGTCCCATTATGTTGCGGTGAAGAGAGTTGTTAGTTACACAGCAACATTTTACGCTTCTTCCTTCAAAGTCATGTGGCAAGGACAATTTCTTAATTAAAATATTAGTATGCACTTTTTCTTTCAGACTGATTTTCACTACTGTTGTGTTCTTTTTGTTTTAAATGATTGCCAAGTAGAAGAGAGGCAGACAGTTTGAATGAGAAGCACTTTGATCTCAGTGATGTTTGGGAAGACCTCAGCCAACTATCTAGAAAAAATAGACGTGATATGCCTGAATCTATTGTCAAAATTCAGGCATAATAATGAAATGCTCTAAAAGTATCATGCAAATATGATTTTATCCCATGATTCATTTTGCAGGGGGAAAAAAAGGATCAAAACATTCTACAAAGTTGGATTTAATGATTTCTTGAGATGCAGCAGTGCTGAATATGTTATTATTACAGGATTAGTCACCTTGTACTCAAGATTGTATCTACCTTAAAGACAAATGCTGAATGCTGCAGCAGTTTTTCAAATTTTCTTATTCTTGTGGCTGTCTTTTATCTTATTAACTGTATTATTTCCTAAGATTTGGAAACCTTTAGATTAGTAGCAGCCACCATAAAATGTCGCACAACCTATTACATCAATTTTCACTCACTTTCTTGTCTCCTGAGCCCAAAACCATGTATTGCTTTAATATATATTGGCTTAAAACAGATTGTTCAGAAGGGAAGGCATCAAGGTATGGTTTGGCAACAACAAAAAATTAAGAGCCTACCACTTCTCTCGGGAGTTCAATGCTATAATCACCTTTCCAAACACACTCTGAAAAGTTAAGTAGCTCTAGGGCTGCAACTGTTAGGCCTTAAATCATTTTTGTGGTCCTTCCCTATAATCATCCAACTTCCCAAAATCCTTTTAAAATGAAGGACATCTGAACGGTACAAAGTAGCCAAGTTACTGCTGCCAGTGATAAAATCAAGTCCCTGTAGTTAGATGGTAGTTTTCTACTTATAAATGCAGCAGCTGAATTAGCTCTTTAGGTACAGAATCGCAGTAGGACTTTATGTTCAGTTGCTTGTCATCTCTGGTCCTTAAGTAATTTTCAGTTTATTGCCTTTTTTTTCTCCCTGTTCTTGATTGTGACTAAGCTGTGGTGTAGCTCTGGTGTGTATCTGCTGCCTACAGGGTCATAAATCATGCAGCCAGCAAGGAGGGTTGCATTCTGTTGCACTTTGCCAAGAAACCCCTATAAAATGGGTGTCCTTAAAATTGCCATTATGGAATTACCACTTGCACTTGTGTAGTGATATTATTATTTATTTTTTTTAGCTGGTAATAAAATATCCCTAGTATATGTCATGGGAATACTGTGATAAAGGGCAAAGTCTCTGAGGAAGGAAAAGGCAGGGCAGAGGAGGGAAGGGAAAAGGGACAGAAAATCTCAATTAAATTATATCAGAGATCACTGTTAAGAATACACGAGTTAGACTCCTTCATGTCTGTCACCTTCTTCCCTACTCTAAGACTGTGGTTTTCCCTGTCAGAAACACTTACACTTTAACAGAAACTTCCCTTAGATCCTAAGCTATAGTCACCTTTTTATTACATCTTGCTTTCAAACTAATCAGTAAGACTAGTTTTATATGAGTTTTTTAATTTCCAAAGTATTTTAAATGCTCTATTCCTATATAATTCCTTATAAATACATTAACAGCCAGTTTTCCTTGCAATGAAAAAAAAAACCATAGAAATACCTGCTCAGCAGATTTCCAAGTAATAGTCTTAAGATGAGTTAAAAGTTAGATATATCTCTGACTGTGTTTTGGAGGTTTTTATGTCAGAGCACAAGTACTTTCAATCCTGTGAAGTCTTATTAATGAGTGATCCAGTGACTGAGGTAGGGATTTTCTGTGATGCCACGAGGAATGCTGTGGAACACACCAATTCATATGTTCAGTATAACACCATGAAAGTCATAGTCAGGCATTAAATGTGTTAACTGTGCTCCTACAAGCCAGTTATTCCAGAGCTACTCAGGGGCAAAGGAGCATCTTGTTGCCATAGGCATCTTTTTGCAGGAATGCATGGTTAGTAGTGAAACATCTCCTAAGCCTTCATGTTTGTGTCAAGGCATTGGAATGGACTGCCCAGAAAAGTGGTGTTCAAAAGGCATGTTTCAAGGGGCTTATAGTAGGTTGTACTGTCTTTGCAGTGAGGAGCTGCTACAGAAAACTGTAATAAGCCAGGGCAAAGATCTATTTAAAACTTAGTGAGTGAATAGGATCAGATTGTTTGCACTATTTGCTAATTGCTCAGTTCTATCACCAGTAAAACTTCTCACATATTCCTCTCAACCGTGCATATGTATATTTGTTTTTGCTTCATGTTGATATACAGACAGACCTAGGTTAACATATACACTGTCCATCCATACCCATGGGATTTATGGTAATGCCAGAAGACCCACAATTCACACAGTTCATGATAATCCTTCCATCCAAGTCCAGTTATTTAAAATTGTTTTCCTCTGAGCACTTAGATGGATGAGGGTGAAATCAATGAACCTTTCCTGAACTGCTTTGCCTTGACATCACAGCAACATGGGCTTCATCCACTTAGCACTAGTTTATATACTCAGCAAAAGTCACCTTCTGCTTTCTGCTCTCTAGAAAGGCAAACTTACAGTGGCTACTAACTGTGTGACCAATTAGTCCCAAAAGGGATTGTTTTGATGCATGGAGAGAAAGGGGACCAGTGGAAGGATGTCCTTCTCTCCACGCTTTAGGACTGGAAGAACAAAGGAGAGATCCTATCTGAATTTCTTCCTTAGTCAACCCAATGGACCTGCAATTACGTGCAAAGGCCCAGGCAGAGTGGCAAGGGAAATAAAATCTTTGGCATGGAATAGTGATACTGTAGGGTTATTCTTTGGTGTCCTGGAACTCTCTTTCAGAATATGAAAAGGGAAATTCTAGGACGCCTTTGGTGAGAAGCTGAAATGCTAGATTGTCTGTGTTGTTGGAAAAATGACACAATATAGAACTTGGCTTTCCACTGGTGAGCATGGAGGGAAGTGAGGAAGACTATTTTTCAGCACATGACTTGCACATGAAGTGATGTGAGGTCATAGGACATGGGGGTTTCTCACTCATTCTGGAGGTCAGAGGAGCAGCAGTCAGACCTGTGGCACAACACACATCATTTTTGAGGCTGCACCTCACCCGTGACCTGCCCACTAGGCACCACAATTAATTGGTTTTAAATGTCTCGACACTACTGGAGCAGAAAAGTAGGAAAGAAATAATGGTTGAGGTGTGCAAATGGCCAGCTGTGAACAAATCCGGGACATTTTAAAGATAAACCAAGTAGGGCATCCTTGTTTATATGCCCTTAAACATTAATGAAATGAATGACACAATGCACAACAGCCTGCATGAGAACTCAGCTTTCTTCAGGAGAAGGAAGATTTTTTTTCTTTATTAGTGAGAAGGTCTTGGTAATTTTTGAGAGGGCAATAATACTTTTGTGAGGACTTAATATACTTCAACTGTATCCAGAAACGGCAAAATACTACATTTTAACCAACTGCATCATGACAGTGAAATGTGTCTGGATTTCTCATTAACGATTTGCAGATTTTGGTTCTAAACCTAACAGGGGCACCCCAGGCCTTTGCAAGAGGCTGTATCTCAGCACCATACAGCTCTGTTGCTTGCACAGAAAATACAGTTTCTTACAACTCTGAAAAGTGTGTGCCAAAAGCTCTGGAGACCACCATTTTTGTGGGAGAGACTGCTCTAGATAACCATAGCCATGCTAGCAATTGTGGAGCAGTGCAGTGACTCTCAGGTTGTAAGCTGACCAGATGAAGAATTGCCAGTTTATTCTAAGGAAATTTAAATCAGCAAAACAGTTGTTTCTGTTGATTTTGGGTAGCCTGTCTTAGATTTGAGGAGCTGAGAGGGGAAAGAAGATAATACTTTATCATTTTACATGCACATGTGTAGATTTTAATGTTCTGTGTTTCCTTGAGAGGAATCCCACGGTGCCAATTAACCTAACTTATTCCAAAACAATTCTCTGTTTGGAAAGAAGAATTTTCATTGTGGGTGTTCCATGAAATTGTATGCCTCATACCCTGTTATTACTGAGATGTGTGCAGTGCAATTGAGAATGCCAGTTTCTTTTCCATGCACTGTATAGATTATAGCTGTATCCCACACACAGTGCTAGATAATCCCTACTTTAATTTTGTTATGTGTACAAATCCTTTCTGAACATTTAGTGGTTTGAAAGATGTAAAAATCCATCATCTTCTGAAACTGCATTTGTTAAAACCAAAAGCCGAATTTAGAAGTGATCAAACCCAATGAATAACATGGCAATTATCTAATTAAAAGGAAATTATTGCGTTTGCTGAAATATAACAGGCAGATCATGATAGCCAACACAAAATGGCACAGAAGGAATACAGTTACGCAGAAAATTCCATGGTTTTTCGCCAACACAGTTTCAACCACATGTTTTTCTTTAATGGGAGGAGGTTTAACAGTCCACTAAAGCTCCAGGATTCATCCTCCCTTTAAGCTCTTGGACACCCCAAAATCTGTAATGAGGCCCTAAGAACACTTCAGGGAACCCATAAAGTACTGGAGCTCTCAATAACAGTCCTGTGTCCTTGAGACTCCTCCAGGTACTTTCCTGTCCATCATAACTGCATGATTTCCTCTGGTGTTCCACCCCTTGGACTGTGACACACAGAACATGGCTCATGTCTTTGTCTTAAAAGAGAAGAAGAATTGAGTAACACATATCCTTTCATGGTTAATACAGCCCAACTGCTATTCCTATATATCCTTCCCCAAAGTGCCATGGAACAATTTTCCTTTATATCCCCTTACACACATTTTCTCACAAGCTCTTAAGTCCTATTCCTTAGACAGGATCAGCAAGTTGGATTGAGGGAGGAACACTTCCCCCAGTGGAGCAATGGTATATTATCATGTTTTCCACCCATTTCATCCCCACTGCAGCAAAAGCTGGACAAATGATCTGCCCCTAATTAATGGTTTATATATACTTTTAGCTTTAAAAAGCAGTCAGAACTAATTTTTCCCATTACCAGAAACAAAAAAAGCCCTAAAAGATGAAACCACTTAGTAGCTGACACTTATTTTTCTTCAGTGTCAGTGTCTGCCTACATTCTCATATTGCTGGAATTTTTAAAGAAATTATTCCATAAATCTCAATAAAGTAATATTCTCTCTTAGATTTAATTTGGAAAATGGAATATACAATCTGTGGGAGAGAGGTCTGCAAAATACTTTCAACCATTTGCTTTTAATTTACAGCAGATACTTTCTAAAACCTTGGTCTATCTTCACTGGCATTGGATTGCAATCCCTACAGCTGAATTGCAACAACTATAATTTATGTAATAATCGTTATTTTTATGTTAACTGAATGCCTTGAAAAGAAATAAAAGAGGTGGTAAATCACCAAAAACTTTTATATTTCTGACATTCCTTAAAATTTGGTGACTCTCTATCAGCTGGACTCTCAATGCCCGCAGTCACCATCCAGTCACAGCACACCACCAGTGTAGAAGATGAATGGATCTGAGTCACACTGGAGTGTGAATGAGAATAGATCCTTTTAATATCAAGCTACCTAAGAAAAGTACTTGCTTAAGCTCTTCCTGAAAGAAAACACAAACCTCTCCCTAACAAACTGAGTGTTAATTGTTAGCAATGAAAGTAAAATGATATTGTCCACCTCCTAGAAGCCTAGCTGAAGATGTGACTAAGCACTATTGACTCTGCTTATTGCCTGTTAATGCAGCCCTGCCAAATACAGTGTAGTTCCAAATGCCATGTCAAAAGGTTTGAAGCACCACACAAATCCGAAAGTGGAGAATATTAGGGAATTACCCAGCAGAAACCAGAGGCTGTGAGTTTCCCCTCGCTGTGACAAATCAGAACTATTTCAAGGACAGTATCCATGTTTTATTACAAAAGCTTGGTAAAAAAATGTGTAATGGATTACTTCATTTAAAAGCAGTGTCAGGTCTTGAAGCAGAAGCATTAAAAACTGTGGGGTTGCTGTAAATTAATGTCTGCATTTTGCAACTTGCAACATTTTGCACTTCTTGTAGAGATACGTTCTCTTTGCAAATTATATGGTCCTTTAAAAATATTGCTTTTGAAATAGTATGCTAAATATATAGGGCACAAATAAAAGAACAAAAGGAACACAGTTCTATAGATCCCATGCAATCCCCTATTTTATATTAAATGTATATACATTAACTCAATGTGTATAAATGTTATTATTACTTTACTATCTGCATAACTATTTCAACTTCCAGGAGTAATAATTTTTAAGGAAAAACAGTAGCAAATGACTAAGGGAAATGAATTTAATTAGCTCTTTACTAACCCAGTAAGTTCTGAAATCCCTTTATATGAATGGTAAAAAAAAATAAATCCCAAACAAAATGCATGAAAGAAACTATTACACTACTTTCAATCCGAGCAGAGCTAAAATTGTATTTTAATAAGGCCTGAGAAATCCCTTGTTCCATAAAACAAGAATGCACCTTCAACGATGGGTGAATGATTTAGGTGAATTGAACCACAACGAAATAGAACCCTTAGTACTGACTTTGATTCATTTGAGTTTCTTAGGTGCTGTAGTTCATCAAAATAGAAATTACAGCTGTTTTCATGGAAAGTGAAGAGTGTATCTTATGCATGTGTTAGATGTACCAGACATGCAGTGAAGGAGAGCTTTTTGGAGAACAACAGCTTCCAAAGCATTCACTGCAGCTCCCGAGCGAGGCAGGACTGCAGAAAGCCTGCACTTCTTCCATTATGTCTCCTGCTTTTCTGTGGGAATCCTGCCCCTTTGCAAAAAGGTACAATAGGGTTGCCTTTATGCTGTCCCCAACTACACAATTCCTCATCTGATCAAAAACTAGGGGAGTTAGGATTTGTGTTTAACTGATTAAAGGCCTGGGTCCATGATACTCTGTTTTAGTTCTAGCTGTTTGAAACTTTATCGTCTTAATTTTGAGACTGAACATACACTGTGTTGTTCTAATTGCACTGGCTTTTTGCAAAGAACTTTGTACCGTATTCAGCCAAGTTACAGGGTTTCCAAGATCATGGTCTTGGCTCAGGATAAATGGAGCCAATGAGCTAAACAAATTCCTGCTTTCTTGGTTCTTATAGTATGAGAAAAATGGAAAGAGCAGAATACTTTTACTGCTTTGTACAAGTGAAACAATCCTGGAAATTGAAAAAAAAAATATAAGTTAACTGTGTTTATGTCAGCAAGACACACTATTTTAGAAATGATTTTTAGCTTTCTTTTGAAATGTGAACAACAAATTATAATATTAATGAAGCAAACATTTCTCTCTTGGCACATTTAAGAAAAGTTCGATTTAAGAGTGACCAGTTTGGGATTTAAAAGAGTCAAGAAATTCAGCCTAGTAGAGGCAAATATTAGTGTCCTCATATCATCTAATAGCTCTCTTGCACTGTGCTGAACCAGGATACACATGGCTATATTTGTTTCAACTTTGTTACTGAGAATGCTTTTCTAATGAGCTGCATTTTAAAACTGGGATTGAAATAAATGAGCAATGGAAAAAAAAAAAAAAAGAGAAGGGACTTCTAATCAGAAAAACAGTGTACATTCTTTCAAAGTCATGTTTATAAGTTCAGAGAAGCAGTGGATTTAGTTCAAAGACAAACCATATTTCAATGTGCTTTTCAGAACTACCATATAGTTAGTTAGCAAAGTTTGTTTTCAGATGAATCTTATCCTCACAACAACAGATTACTTGAGATACATCCCTGTCCTTCATAATGGGCTTTCACTTGTGAGGTATCACAATTTCTATTTACTACAGTTCACCAAATCCTCAGTTTACAGTTTGGGTTTCAGGTGGGGGGTTTTTAAAGAACCAGCTGCTGTTTCGGTGGGCTTAGGCTCTCACGCTGTGGGAGAAGCAGTGGTTTCCATTTGCTGATTTGCAATAGGCTATTTAACCTGCAAGGTTTCATGTCTCACAAACAGGAGTTTCAACATATGCAGAGTTAGGTGTGTAACTGACCTCCCAAACATATAGTTTGATTCATGCACAGAGAAGGAATATTCGAATTTTAAAAACCCTCCATGTGCTTCCACTGACAATTAAGCCCTTTAGACTTCAGGCACACTTAAAAGTGCACTGGATAAACAAGTATTTCCTGATGACTTTTTCATGTATATCACGGGCACATATTTTTAAGCCCTCTCACTACAGTACTGGAATAGTATGGACACCAAAGACAATCATTTGTTACCAGAATTTTGGAATACTGAAAGGACGAATCTAGGCTTGAAGCAGGTCTTGAGCAAAATATATGAGTTGATTCAGGAAGTTAACGTGGTTGAGCCACTAAATAAAAGTGACCATAATATAATTAAGCTCAACATCCTCCCATGGGAACATACCATAAGGTAATAATATTACAGTACTTTTCAAAAAAGGAAGATTTTTATATTGAGGAAGTTCGAAATAGCCTGAAGGGGAAAGTTAGGAAATTAAAATCCATAGAAGCAGCATGGAGGTTCTTTAAAAGGACCTTATTAGATTCAGAGAAAGTACATATGTACTGAAACAATTAGGAATCAAGAAGGTGAGAAATATAGCAAGGTACGAGGGAGTGCTCAGGCCCCCAAAAATAATAATCCTATAATAAAATGGAAATCCAACTCAAGTGACACTAATAGAGCAGAATATAAATTCAGAACACCAGAGTAAGGGTTATATCCTGCCATTGTTTCACTGGCAGAGTAAGTAGGAGTTTCCCATAAATATTTATGGTAGAACAATATTCTGAGGTTTGAGAGGAAATTTTTAAGGACAAGTAGGGAGAAATACAGAGAGGTTTTAAAAGCACTGTGATAAAAGAACTTCCTCAAGCTAGGTGATGTTCTTTGGCAGAGGCCACTTAGCTAGACCCATGGATTATAAAAGCAAAAGCTACAGCTTGATTTCTTTCCTTTAGAGAGACTGGGAAAGACACATCCTACAGCTGCTGTTTAACATTTGCCACTTCTCCACCTGTAGGATGAGAAAGGGGGGGAAAAAAAGAAAAAAGGGGGAGAAGAAAAATCAGGGAAAGCACCAGCATAAATTATCCTAAAAATAAATGCTCTAAAAGAACTGAAAATGTGAGTAGTTAAGATAATGAAGTTATACTATCTCTTTTTACAAACTGTCACTATTATCTGTGAGTCTGACTGTAAAAGGGCTCTGAAGGTCACCTTCCAAAGAACAGAGAAGGAAGAACCCAGAAAAGTCCTCCCTGAAAAATTAAGAGAATTGTAATATTAGATCAAAAAAGAATCTTGTTCATATGCTGGTTTGTTGCCACGAGCAGAATGCTGTCAAAGAATTAGTAAGAGAGTTTATATTTCCAGAAGTTTTTATACAGTGTTTCTGAAGAAAGTGGTATGAGAAGTTGCTAGTCATATAATAAAAAAAGTCCTGTTCTGACTGCTTTCAGAGAAGAGCTGCTCTATACCAGTGCCTCTGGACATATATCCAGAACCCTGCAAAAGCAGGAGCAAAAAAACAAATAGGAGACATAACTGATACCTTTAAAATAATTTAAAAATGTGTAATCTAGTACTGCTTCCAGAAAATCAGCTGTTACTTTGAGAAGTTCATGATAGCTGGCAGAATTTGGTGGTGATACAAGATCAGAGTGCATTGGTAGGAAGTCCAGAGAAATTTTCCATATCTAAATAATGAAATGGCCCACTGAATTCAATATAACATATAAAATCTTTAAACACACAGAGAGCTCTTATCTTATTCTTCTCTGTCCTGAAAAATATGTAAGAAGCATCAGTGCCAAGTCGGAGTAGCCATCCAACTATAAAATAACAGGTATTAAGCAATATCTGAAAAAGTGCTTTAGATAATGACCACTGTCACTATTTAACTCAGCAGCATTCTCAAGAGTTCAGCAAGAGACAACTGGATAAAACAGTGTTGAAAATGGGTTTCCTTTGATGGCATCTAAAAATATATTTCATTTGGAAAAAATAAGACCCAGCAGAAATAGGTGAAGCAATAAATTTCAGAGAAGGCAATGTCGCCTTTTCATTCTTTTTTCTTTTTCTTTTTGATGAAAAAGTTTAACAAATTGAATTGTCACACTTAAAAGGAATGCCACTTGAGCAACATAATCACTTGTCTGTTACATGCTGCTGCTTTGATAGTTTTGATTCAACACCAATTAATGAAGTATTCGCCTGTAGCTTTTCTACTACTATAATTTATTATCCAATTGTTTACAAAAACTACAGCAGCCATGTAGCTTTCCTGATAGGGAATTGGGTCATCTGTCAATAAAAGTGGGTTTAGGTAGGTCCTATCCCTGCTGGTGTAGTAGCCTATACCAGTATCACATTTAATCTTTGCGTCAGAGTCCTTGTCCAGAAATAACATAGTGTCAATATTTGTTTTCTGTGTGGAACAGAACCAAGCATCTCAAAAATAATCTTTTATGTGGAACTCGAGGTATGCTGCAAAGCTCAGTGACTTGATAACTCATTTGGGCTATCAGACTCGCATGTGAAGTCTGGTTTATATCAGGGCTGGATGCTCCAGCAAGCTTTTCCAACAGTAACTAAGAGTTGTCAAGTTATACTTCTGGAGACACTTATAAAATTGCAAAATACTGGACACAATATACAGACAGACAGATGAAGTTCAGAGAAGAAGCTCCAAAGGCACATGTAAAAAAACTCAATGGTCCTTGCTCATTGAGATCTGCTGTGCTACTGCCTGACATTAAATAGTGTTTGGTAAAAGGGACTCATTGCTTTGTACAGATCAAGGATGTTATCAGGATATGCAAGTTACAGATTGTAGTGCCTGTCGTGAGTCAAGCGCAGAATTCCTCTTCCAATTTTAAGGAAACTGTTGTTTGGAAACCTTCTGAGGTCAAGACTAGAAATTCTAGTCAAAACAGAAAGAGAAAATGAGAGATAGTCCATAACAACAAAATCAATAGTGTGATGGGTTGGATTTTCAGATGGGTTGTGTGAACTGATTTTTTTTTTTTTCCACTGATTAGGATTTTCCAACAACACCTGCCACAGAAATGTTTTGCCAAAAATCCTTGACTAGCATGAGTCCTAGACCCTCCCAGGAAATGGCTGCATTAGTGATATCATTCTCTGCAGTGTTCTATAGGCAGCCTTGTGAGTGCAGGGCAAGGGGAGGATGATGGGGGTCTGTGCTGCCTGCACCCCTGTTACACAGCCCACTATGCAGCTGGTTTGCTCTGCTGCCAGGGCACACACTGCTGCCTCCTGGTCACTTTGCTGTCTGCCGAGACCCCAAAGCCCCTTCAGCAGAGCTATCCCCTGCCTGTTTTGTTGCAAGGGTAATGGGATTTGAAAAGGACAAGGTCTGCAGGGATCTGTATCTGTAGTTCTGATTCAGTACTTGGGACTGGGCTAACCAGTCAGAAGTTCAACTTCATGAAGATCAAGTTTTCTTTTTAAAAGCTTAATGTAGAGATAGACTCCCCTGAGATATCTTTCTTATCCTTCTGTCCCTCTTCCCATTATAAAACCCATCCAGGTGCTTTAACCACTGTTTAGAACTTGCTATCAGGCTGGCTCCTCTCTGTCTTCAGATTTGCTTCAGGAATAACAGATGCTGTCACGCTGGTGACTTAGTGGCTGTGACCTGCACACGTGCATAGAAGGGTGGGAAAGAAGCCTCGCCACTCACACTATTTCCACTGAAGACCATCTTCTAAGGGGTTGATTTTCAGAACTCTTAATCACTGCTGTAACCAGATACTTAGACTTGAATATTTATTATATACATAAGGCATTAAATACTTATTGTGATTTATAGCTTGGGTTAGGATGTTATTTTTAAATAAGCCATATAAAGTACCTTCAATCCTGTCCATTCACACACTCATGAGGCAGACTCCAAAAATCACGAAATTGGCTTGAAAAGCCACGTGCTTAAAAAATCCATTTGGAAACAGGCAGTGGAAATTCACTACCTCCTTACTTTTCAGCTTGATTTGTGTTCTCAGACTTCTTCCTGCAATCAAGAAGTTTAAAGGGTTCAAATTAAAAAGCTGAAAACCTCCTTGCAATGTTTTATTCTGCTAATTTCAGCTTTCAATACACCTCTTATACTTTGCAAGGCTTGTGATTTTAATTGCAAGCATTGGCTACACTGCATACTAAGATGTGTACACACATCTCTGTAGCCGTAAATTCCACAACATAATGAAATATTAGTTGTAATTAACGAGAGACTGGATTGCTGAAGTTCTGTGGCATGCCTTCAGATGTATGAGCCCACATTCCTTCCATACAGTCAGCTCTGACCAAGTTCCTAAGTCGCTCCTGCAGTGAGACTGGGGGCAGAGCCCATGTGGGCAGGGAGCAGGGGAACCTGCTGGGGTTCTGGAGAATATCTGCTTTGTTTCAAGCTTCATAGGAGAAAGGGCAATTTTCATATTACACTTATTACATTTCATGTGTCCCTGGGAGATTTTTCTCTATTAGTTCCAAGAACAATTGCAAGGAAACAATTCTGAGTTTATGAATTTGTAGAGGAAGTGATTTTACCACTTTTAAATATGTTTAAGTAGTTATATTTGTATTCCTCAGATACACTAAATTGTGTATAGCCTGTCATTTTTTTCAGAAGTTATTGTTCTTTTTCTCCTAAGGGAATATGGTTTCTGTAGCTTTAGTGAGACTCTCCTAATTATTACATACCTCATGTTTCTAAAGAAGAAATTATGTTCATGTTAGCTATTTTTCTTTCAGAAAATGTTCCATTCAGTACTTAAGTATAGAGTGCAAATGTGTGAATTCCTTATTCGTTTTTGGGGAGGGAAGGTAATAAAAAATGTTGGCATTTATCAAGGAGTAGTGAATCAGTGTATCACAATATTCTGACAACTCTAGTAGTTTTTTCTGCTTTGAGTAGCTGTCACATTTAGCTAATGTCCATTCAAATGCAAAAGTCACCATGTGTAAATAATGACATCATTTAAAACAGATGCCCAAGTCTTACTAGAACAACAACAACAACAACAAAATCAGGAATAATGAATAAAATTTACTTACATTTAAGTTTACATTAAGTAATGCAATGAGTTATCTTAAAAAGTGGTCAGCGGCCTTTGGATTAAAATCCAAATCATCTGTGTACTGCATATCTTTGAAAGATGATTTGAAATGAAAGACATGATCCCAGTTGATAATTTAATTACAAATTAACTCACCCGGTACATATTTGCCCAGATCAAAAGTACGTTAAGGACAAAGATGCTGATGAGCCGGTCCTGTTGTGGAGCAGATGGTTTGGGGAAGGCAATGGGGGTCATGTCTCAGCCCCATCTCTCCTGCTCTTTGCTCCTTTCTGGAAGTGGAGAGATGGCTCAGACACCCTTGGCCTGATGTGGGAAAGGACACAGTGGGCAAGAGACAATAAAAGCAAGACTATATTCCACATGTGGAACCAGACTTGCTGCATGTGAAATACCACTTTCTCATCTCCTACTTACGTTACTAGCATATGCTATTGCATGGAATTGTTACACTGTGGTGTTGACATGTCTCCTGTCACTAACAGAGAGTGACAACCAGATGAAATTGCCATGCCAAACAATGTAGAAAACTCTAGAGTTAAAAGGAAACGGAAGATGAAAGACATTGGCTGGCCATTCTATCAGCATAAATTATCACTTAATAGACAGTATTCTAATTAATGGAAGTGTAAGACTAAGATTTTCAAGTGTGAGTTATTGCTTGTGGTCAATATGAGACTAGTTTTGAGGAAATACTGACTGTTCTTTATGTGATTACTCTACACTTTTTAGTTGCTTTAAGTTAAACCTTAAAAACAAATGTCCTTAAATGCTTAACATCTCAAAAGGGAGGCATCAAAAAAATGAGTTCACGGCTCTTCTGAAACATTTTTAGAAGTCATTTTGCAAGTCATCTGTGATAAATGGGCATATATCACCCGGTAGGGAATACTGTTTCCTACATAAAACAACTATGATGATGCTTATTTCTTGTTAAAGAGACCAACACTGAAAAGCATCATTCCTCCTTTCCTGTGAGCACTCAGACTCAGGATTGAAACTTTGGTTCTTAGAGATGATCACATTTTTGACAAATTGCTACTGCTGTACTCCTATTATTCCTGGCCTGTTTGGGTTTTTGTTTTGTTTTGTTTCAAACAAGTTACAAAGATGGCTTAACTTCAGAGAGATTTTCTTAATGAAACCCATTCCACCCAGAAGGTGTTCTCTCTAAAAAATGGGAAACATCACTAAATTTAACCCAAAGTCTGAGCATATGGAAAGCTACATAGATGATGTCAGACATTACAAATATTATTTGTACTTGCGAGTTTACTTCAAGGGAAATTATGAGAATGACATCATAATGATGACTGACTAATTTTTATTAGTGTTTTCTTTCAGAAACTCTAGACTTACAGTTAAAAAGAAAAACAGCTTTTAAAATGCCGTATCTGTTATTCTTTTCTAACACTTTGTGATTTTCTTATTTATAAAAGATATTCGTATTTTAAAATACCATAGATACTATCAGCTCTTAGCCTACTCCTTTGACATGTCAAATATTTTTTGTCCAAAAGTAAAAAAGAAAAAAAAAAAGCATTATTTAATGCTCATAAAAGATAGGAAATGATCACATCTTCTTTTAAATTAATTGCTGCTTGGGTTGGCCTACGAACCTATAAACTCTGCTGGAGCAGTTGTAGCAAATTTCTTTACAAGTGTTTCTTACTATGGAAATGAATTATGCTGATGAAGGGGTGATGACCAGCTTAGGCATAGAGATATGTTTCTCCAGTCAGCAAAGACAAATCACAGGGTGCCACAACTTTAGAAACATCCAAAATCCACAGAACCAGCGTAACTCTATTTTACAGCAAGAAACGCGGCCATCCAGAGTTGTGCAAGTCCTTTTTACAAAGGCTAATTTTGCTGAGGACCTCTTCCCAAGGAGTACCATATCGGTTCCAGCCCTGCAGGGCTGCTCAGGCATTGTGTGCTCTCTCCAGAGTTGGAGGCAGCAGCAGCCAAGGAGATCAGTAGAACAGGATCTTCCACAGCAAGGCCAGAAATGTATTTCAAGCCCAGACACAGGGCATCCCTCCAGGAATACTGTGAGAGTCATCAAGGGACTAGATATGATGATTCAAGTCACTAGGGACTCTCTAACTAAAACACATCGGGTGGCACAGCAAGCCAAAGGCTGTCCCTTGTGTAGAATTCCCTTCTCAATTTTTAGGAACTTATCACCACCAGACTGCATTCTTAGGCTCTTTACTGAGGGTGACATTAGGCCACAATACCACGAATCCCCATGACCATAATAGTATCTTTCTCCAAATGCTATTGTCCCATTCAGCACCATGTTTGTGTTGAACCTCAAAGGCAATGGAATTATCCATGTGTTTATGGTTGAGCATGTTCACAGGGGTTTCATGTAATAGGATCTTTGTTTATCTATGAAGACTTGTTTTCATGAGAAGTCAGTATTTATGGTGTCAAAGTGCTTACACGCATTAGGGTACTTAAACGCTGTGCTCTGATGGAGCCTTCATATTCTTGAATTAATTTAACATGCAAAACTCAGGGATGAATTTAACATCAACAATCCCCACCAGACCTGCATGTATGGCTCTGACTCCTGGTCATCAAGTAATGCAGTTGCAATCTCAACTCCCACGTAAATATACACGAGTTAAGTGTGCAAAGGCAAGACTGGTAACGTGACTCCAAAGGCTGAGTTCAAACCCTGCTGGTAAAGCAGCTCTAGTGATGGGAAAAATTGCCCCCTCGCAGTCTTCTCTGTCATGCTCGTGCTGAGTAGCTGTTTAGCTGCTCCCATTTCATTCCAGGGTAAAGCTAATAAAGTTCAGCAAAGAACTAAGGGGTGGCACCTTCATGCAGTGTTACAAATTTTTACTTCCAGAAAATCCAACAACATCTTCAGTCAATGATGTGTATTTGTGCCCTAAGATTCCCCGAAACAAAAGGTCTAGATAGGCATCAATGGCATCATCCATTTCAACACTGGGAGAAAGTTCTGAGACTGATGTGCAGAGCTCTTCTGAGGAGAGTTATGACACCATGTAACAGGCCCAGGTGACAAAGAATGCTCCCCCAACCAACCCCATTTGCAAACGATTGTCAGGATAAAATGAACAAATGATCTGTAACAGATAATAAACAGCTAATCATTACATCACACATACCACATCAATTAACATAGATACAGTTATTAAACCTCTTTCATATACGACTTACATTAAAGCATTCTATTTTATCAAGGATTCAAAGGGATTAGATTTTAATTTGTTATTCTAGTATACTATACCTTTAAATTGTTGACATATAAGTTGTATAAATAGAAACACCATAAATCTCTTAAAAAATGTACCATAAATTTTTTATGTATGACCTTTAAGTAACAGCAGTCTGTTGCATAACTCTGCAGGGGAAGTCACATGGTGGAAACCTCATATTTCCTTAAATTTATGGTTGTTTCTTGGTGGTCTAAAAGACCTTTCTTTCTTTTTTTTTTTTTTTTTTTTTGTTTCCTTTCAAAGTTGTAATCTTAGTAAATTGTTTAATGTTTGGTCTAATGCAGGTCAATGTAAGTTCTTATTTAGATTTATAATAGGAAATATATAATGTCAGATACCAATGAAGCCTGGCTAATAAAGTCAAGGATCCCAGTGTTATGTTTCATTATAATGATGTGAAGACAATGCCTTTAGCTGCATAACCACCACGTTAGCTACAGACCATAAAAAAATCTTTATGAAATCTTGGGGTAAGATTCATTAAGGAAAAAAAATCCTTTTTTTCCAGTAATTATTTTCCTCCTCAGTCAGAAGCATTTGTGATTGATAAATCGCTTTATGACCATTGTATCAGATCTCATTAATTGACACCAAAAGTCAATTAAACTCTGCAATGGAGAGAATTGGCTGCCTCATGTTATTCTGTTTTGCACTAGAAAAAAAATCAGTGAAGTTTGGGCATGTGCCTAAATACTTGCTGAATTAGGGCCTTATGAAACAAAATTTTATATGAAGGTAATTATCATTGCCTTTACTTAGAGGAAATTTTCCTCTTTCCTACCCCAAAGGAGTTTGGTTTACACTCAGAACACTGTTATCAGCATCAATGGAAAAGGTCTGCCTCAAGTTAAAACGCGGAAGTGAATATAAGTTGCGTGAACAAGAAGAACTTATTAGTGGGTTTCCACCTCCACTGAAATCCTCAGAATCCAAAACAGGAATTTACAACACTTGGCAGAATAAAAATTAAACCCCACTCAGAAATGTCAATATTTAATATACGTAGTACAACCATAATTTAATGAGTTCTTTAAAAAACACAGGCACATACATGAAGTGCCCAGTTTTCAAAACCCTTTTCCCCCAACATTAGAATTGAATTTTGTAGGCATGACAATATTAGCTTATTCGATACTATAAAATAAATTCTCCTAGGTAGTTCAAAGACCATTTATTTAAGACTTAAGATATGCAAATCAAGCACTGTTTATATCCACTCATGTTCTACTTTTGGGACTACAGAGAAGAATTAAATTTGAGTAGGATTTAATCTCTGGGGACAAGGAAAACTGTGTTTGTCTAAATGCTGGATGCTGGATGTAGGGAGTATATACATAATACATAGGCATGAACAGCCTGGGGATTTCAAGCCTTGCACAGTCACAGATTCTCACCTGAAAGGCAGATGGGCATCTTGCACAGGGGATGCAAACGAAGGCAGTGCTTTGTGTGTCCAGCCTAGCAAAGGATGAGGGTGGCTTTAGATTAGATATTAGGAATAAATTTTTTACTGTGAGGGTCAGGAGGCACTGGAACAGGTTGCCCAGAGGATGCCCCATCCCTGGAAGTGTTCAAGGTCAGGTTGGATGTGGCTTTGAGCAACTTGGTCTAGTGGAAGGTGTCCCTGCCCATGCAGGGGTGTTGGAACCGGATGATCCATTCTGTAATGAAGCTGAAACAGGTACCGATAAATGATTTTCAGAGAATAAGGAGTCAAATCATACATTCATGGTCTATCAGGTAGCAAGTGGAGAACTCAACCCTGATGATCAGCTCAAACTTCCAGCTGCAGTGGACTCTGTAATGGGCTGCTGTTCCCACCTCAGCCTGGCTGATTCTTCAGATAGCCTCTGTCAACCTGAATGCAATCCATCAGTCAAAGATGCACTACAGTGTGCCTTTAGTGTCTTAACACCATTTGGTTCAAAGGTTTCAGGTGTTATGCAGGTCCAATGCATACTAAAAAAAAGAATGGAAACTAAAAGAATCAAAATGACTATTTTAATTTTCCATCTTTTTGATTTTTTGCATTCTGCCTTCTGCTAAGCACTAGAACAATTGACAGATGTTAACTAAATACCTCCAGGAGTGTTTAACAGTGATAAAAACAAGCCTGTCAGGTATGTCAAAAATCTGTTGAAAACCAATTCAAGACCAAGATACGATAACAGAGAGTTTACTGTCATCATATGCACATTGCTCAGTTTAGGAACATGTCATTTGTATAAGGAGTGTCTTTGAACCTGCAACAGGGTTAGTTGAGAATCTTGACAGACACAAAAGACTAGGAAATCTTTATTTTCTCAATACTTTTCTTCAAAAAGAGCATTTAAAGCCTGAACTTAGAGAAAGTATGATAGTACTAAAGGCTAGTCTGGAGAAGAAGGCAAATGTGTACCAAAAAGAGAGCCTGGAACTTTTTCCTATCCATGCAAGGCATTCATTATCCTCACAAATAACAGAAAAATCAGCACTGCTGGGGCTTTCACAAGCAGATGAGGGTGTCAAGGGAGAGGCAAAAATCCATCCCGCAGGCAGCGAGTCTAAGGAACCTCAGAAGGCTGGCAATGGCTTCGTTAGAAACCAGAGAGCCTTCTTATGCCAAGAACAGACACTAAAATCTCAGACAGTCAATGCAAGAACAGAAGAGAGAGGAGGGAGAATATTCTGAGATTTTGAAAACATTCTCTCATCAAGTGTGGACTGAAAGATTCTCAGAAAGGGCCAAATGAAATATTTCATTGCACTGTTGACATTCTTTTAACTAAAACTAATTTCTAAACTGAAAACAACTCATTGAAAGAATCGAAACTCCCAGTTTTACAAATATTAGAACTGGATGTTTCAGGAATTTCAAACCTATTTTACTTTTTGCCCTACAAATACAACATGTGTCACAAGGAAACCTCCCTTTCCATCAGGGAAAGCAGGGGCTTGGGCAAATCAGCATTTTCAAATGCTGTCTTTACTCAGAGAGCTTCTGGCCAATTATACTGAAGACATTTTTCATAGTAATTTACTGGTTGTCTTAGGACAAATGAATTCTGAAGTTCTATGTCTGCATCAGCGATTGACACACACAAACACGTTCCTCCAATTATTCCATATGCATGCAGTGCCTCACCCTATTTCATTTTTATAACTGTGCATGCTTAACGCATTCCTTCTTTGCAATGTCCAAAACTATCTTTGCATTCTCAACAAGAAACATATTTCTCATTCACACATCTTGGGCCAAACCCAGATGGTATTAGTTTCCTACAAGGGTATTTCCTGTATGTCTGAATTGTCAACACGGCTGTGGATTGCCATCATTCTCCTCTTATATACAGATTCTAGTCATGGAGAGCAAACCGTATATCCTCCACCACCCTGGTTTTTCCACTTGGCACATTTCGTAAAAATATTCATGTCTCTCTTCAAAATATTAATATTTTTCTCACTATTTTAGTTGAGATGTAAAGACAAGATCTGTATGAGTGATCGTCAGAAAAGTGATTTTTTAGCTTCCTCTGGTGTTCGTAAAATGGCTGTGGAAAAATCTGTATTTCTGGATTTATTTAGCCCTTGTTTTCAGGTAGCTGACAAATTAGGTTGTTTTTTTGGTTTTTTTAAGACTTACTGAAAGAACTAAAATAAGTTGCACGCTGGCCTTTCTGCCCTCAGCCTGCACAGCTCCTGGGGATGATGGGACTGGCAAAGTACCAGTGAGAAAAATACTTGGGCAGTATCAGGAAACTCAAATGCATTTTTTCTCCCCAGCTCCCATTCAGTGTCTTTTCAGAAATGTGAAGGCTTGATGCTTCAATGTGTTTCTGACCCAGGTACAGACATGATGCACATGGCAGGATTTTTGTTGAAAAAAATGTAAGAACAGCATTTTCTGGTTTTTTACAGCTGTGTTTGTATCAGAACTCCAACAAGTGCAGTCCTTGTATTTCAAACACTTTGATTTGGGGTAATAAATACAGTTCCAATGCTCACGCTCACATGTGGAAGCTTAAAACTCAGTAGCAGATGCTGGACCTCTAAATGGGTTTTCCCTTTGCATCTGTGCCAATAAGACAAGACTGTTTACTTTTTGGAGGAGTTGAATGGACAAAGAACATAGGTATAAACAACTTCAATATTGGACTAAAGACACATAGCAGAGTTGCCCAGCCTTCATCCAGTAGGTCTGCTGTATGTCTGCTGGAAAAGGTTGGAGAATACTTACTGAGCTTCTAGGAATGCAAAGTCTGACTTGGCCTATTACGTGTAGCATAATAATTACTGAGAAAACCAGCAACATGTGCAACCAGCATTTGCTTTGAAGATAGGACACATTATTATCAAAACTATGCTGAATGCTGGTGCTAAGTATAGGCTGAAATATGCCTCTCCATGCATCCAGATCTCAGAGTCCAAAAGTTCTTTGGATATTAGAGAACAGAGCAGCATTTTCTTTATCTCTAGAATTTGCACATGCATTCTTTGGCAAGAGAAAAATGGTGACACGTTCCCATCTTTCAGTGCCTGCAGACAAGACTCACATTCTCCTTGGTGTCAGCCTTCAGGACAGAATCTCAGACAAGATGATAGGTGGAACATAAGCATCAATTGCAGTGAACCCTACTAAAATCCATTCAGATAATGCAATTTTCCAGTTTCTTACAGTAAGAGGAAAAGGAGACTTGAAATATCTTGCAGAACTCACTTTAGAAGCTTTGCTTAGTACCCTTAGTGACTACAGCCAGAAATCTGCTAAAGGAATAACTCTCAGTGAAGAAAATTATATTTCACAGTGAAGATGAGCATGACTTTGCTAAGCCACTGAACTCACTCTTCTCTCAAAACAGTGACAGAGCTCATAAAGCCCACAGCTTCATCCAGGTTATGTTGCAAACATGAATGATTGTCAGAGTAATACTTGGCAAAGAAACAGAAATGGGGTGGAGTGAATGAAGCGCCTCTGGTCCTTTACTATTACCCTCTGGCAAAAGGTATCCTGTTAAAGGGGTGCTTTTTTAATTTTTTTTAATTATTATTCCTTTTGCAAGATGCAAACTGCTAGGAACTGACTTATAGCACTCACCGAGCAAGTTTTAATATCCATTAGCATAGAGGCAACAATGAGGACCAAGAAGTGGAAATCTGTAGCTTTTTTCCTTCAAGCTGGCTGTGGCTTTCTGCATTCTCCCCATGCCCCCCAATATTTCAATACATCACTCATGTGAATGCACCATTCCTCTTGCAACCAGAAAAAGCAAGGATCTGCTTTAATAGGCGACAGTTCAGTACTGAGAGCCAAAGGAGAAAGGCAGAATTGTTTGTAAGAGTAATGCCATCATGGCATCTTTCCATTTGCATCTCTCTTTTTTGGAACTATTTATTTTTTTAATGTCTACAATTAGACAGATCAACATTTCTGGTTTTAATTTAATGCAGAGTATGATAATTAGTGTTATTCTGTTCTGAATTATATCCCTAAATTTCCATATAAAGTGGTCACGGTAAAACAGCATGAATTTGTTTTCGATTATCGGAGTATAGAATTTGTTGTAGGTTCGCTCATTTTACATAAGCACTGTCAAATTTGCTCTGTGTCACCATCCATCCTCTTTTTTTTCCCTCCCTCAGCACAGAAGAAAGTAAGTCTTACTGCTCATTTTAGAGTGTTGTAGTCTTTTTTTGTGGACATTTATGAAAAGTCTTAGTTCAGCAGCTCAGGGAGATCTTACCATAGGAAGATTTTTATTTTTCCATAGCATATTTTTATCATTAGGAATGACAAAACTGACAGCAGTGATCGGTTGAAGTGTCGTGCCATAAAAAAAGCAACATATAAATACAACTGTAATTCTTGGAGCCTTTTGACAACTCTCTGCCATTAGATTTGTATTTTAAACAAAACGAAAAATTCCATGAAATATGCTACTGAAAAACAAAGATAACTGTTATATACATAGTGAAGGAATGAGAGCATGAGAAAGCCAGAACAGATGGCTGAAAGGGCCATGGTCAAATTAGAGCACTGGTAGAACAGTAAATCACAAATAAGATTAATTTGTATTGTTTGTGTGTTTACAGAAAAATAATGTTAGATAGCACCAAAACAGGGCGTAAGTTTTTAAAAATCATTCTGGATTCGAAGAGGGGAAGTCACAACTTTGGTGACTGCAAAAGGGGTTATTAGTGTCTTGTCATCATGTCATGTATTTGTGAATGTTAATGGAACGCAGTCTGGTCTCTGTGGGGTATCAGCTGGGCCCATTTTATTGCATTGCCCACTGAAAGAGAGTTGTAAAATTTGCCTTTATCGCAGAAGTGGCATGGAAAGGTGGGTAAAGCTTCAGAGCAACAGAAAGAAGGGGAAGAAATACAAAGGTCATCAAGTCTATTCTCCCTATTAATGAAGGATTTTCATGGTCAGTAAATTTCTGAACACTTTCTGCGTTCTGATTCACTCGAAGGAAGCTTTCCTGCTTTCCTTGAAGGCTAATTCTACAACACAATAGGCCTCAAACCACTGTAGCTGAAAACCTGTTCGGAAAAGACAGTCTGAAGTGGAAGAATGCCGAAGAGGAAAAGTGTAGGAGAGCAGATATGCCAAACAAATAAATAAAGGCCAGAAAGTGGAGGCGTGCCAGGGACCTAAGAAGGAGCATGCTTATTTTTTACCTTCCCATAGTGGCCTCCGCTGGTGAACCACTCACTGAGTTGCTGGTGGAATGTAAAGCTTCCTTGAAAATAAATCCAGCTGGGGACAGAGGTGGAATCACCACCTGTGTTCCCAGAGGAGAAATGCTGCTTACAGCTCAAGAGGCCTCTGTGGTGCAGGAAAGTGTGTAATTCACACCTTCCTGAGCCAGCTTTACTGAATGCAATAATCATCTGGTCTTTATTTGAATCGCCCTCTTCCGGGACTGATTTCCACTGTCTTCTGTTATTCCAATTCTCCTAAAGCAGTGCAGTACATAAAGTTTCTCAGTCCAGATGCAGACCTCACATGGGCTCATGGCCACCTCCTCGCAAGCACACTCACAGTCGTATGTCACTGTGCCCAAAACCTCGCAATTATTGGCTGGCTCTGGGCAGTCTCAAAGCTTTCAGCTGCTCCGAACCAATAATTGGGAGAGTTGGGAAAGCAGGATTCATGTCGTGCTGGAAGAGTGTGAAGGAGGCAAGCTGTGGGTTTGTGTTGGGTTGGTATCTGCATTTATAAGTTTCGTGTACTTTCTTTAGGAGGACGGGAAGAAAGAATTGTATTATCAGGGGACGAGGAGTGTCATTTGGATTAAACTAAAGACTTGCCCAGCAGAACAGCAAAATCTGGAGTTGAGGAATTAAAAAAATAAGTACAGAGGACTAGGACTAGAAGTGAAAGGTCCTGCATTTAGTGACTGGTATCTTCAAAGGACTGTGAAGGTAAGGAAAAGAAAAAATGATCCCTCCCATGTCAAAATTTTGTTTTGCTGCAACGGAAGTAAGAAGAAAAAAAGAATTAGGCTTTAAATTCTAGTGCTGTCTTTAGATCTCAAAACTTTTTATCTATTTCTGTTCAAGTTATGGCCACTTCAGAGCTCTTTTGCTAGAAAACTGTGCTGCAAATAAATATGCAAGTGTCATTCCTGTGAAGAGGTACTGTGACTTTTCTACAAGTGCAGAGAAGCCCTACCCAAAATCCATGCAGAACATGGATCACCATTTTGCTACCTTTTGATATGTCTGTCGCTTGGACCCACTGGGCTCTAAAGGAGTGGGACATCATTATTTTATTGCGAATTCGGTTCTCCTGTAAAAAAAATTAGCCTTTAAATATCACCACAAATATCAGGACAACTTTGTGCTGGATGCACTTTTCGGCCATTTTCAGCTACATCCTGCCCTGCACCTAACTGAATAAAAAGCACCTGGAACTTCAGTAGGATTTGTGGCCCTTCAAGTATTTTTCATGTATAAATTCAATTGTAAAGCATTCCTGTATCTATTTCAAAGTCAAGCATTAAAGCAGTGCATTTGTTAAAATCCCTAAAATACTGAAAATGTTTGGAAAAAAATCCTTAGATAACTGCAAACCCCTTTATAAACAAGGAAAACAGTGAAGCTCTGCAACCCAAGAGGCAAAGGGAAATGCTTCATATACCATCCTGAGCCATGACATCAGGGTAATTATTTTCCCCTAAGGTAAATGTCTTATCTTACAAATTCTTCCTTTGCCAGAGGCCTCAGGCCCCACAGATAGCAAAGCACTGGAGTTCTCCACACCCCAGAGGTCCAATAGGAGCTCCACTCCTACACCCCACCGACAGCCCGACCGGCTTCTCTTTCTCTCCTTTGTGTTTGTTGTCCCCTCGCCCCGGTCACAGGCACTTCCCCGATGTGCTTCTCAAAATAGGTGGTGCCGCTTTGAAAGGCAGGGTGTGCCCTTGCAGCAGACCTTTCGCAGGCTTCTACTCCTGCTGTAGTCAGATTTCTGTCCTGTGCTGGGGCCAAATTTCCAAAACATGTCAATTAAGCAAACCCTTCGCACGGAGAAAAATACCTGACATTGTTCTCTGGCCCTCCAGAATCTCTTTCTGAAGAGTTCACATGGTGCTGCCTGATAAGAGATTTTAGATGTTCCACAACCCCTTCACCCATGTTTCTAACAAATCTCTACAATCGAACTCCTGAAGATCAAACAGATGGCAATACTTAGCGGTTATGCTATTTATTACATAGGAAATAAACTAAGTTAAGGGCAATCCTACTACTTCAACAAGTTACCCAGCATTTGCACTATAACAAGAGATGAAAACAACGGATATAAAGACACTACAGTAGAGCTACAATATTGGGTCACCATTGAATATGCACATTTTAAGCACAACCCCTTTTCAAAAGGGTTGCTGCTCCTTTCTAGCATGAGAGTGGGATTGTCCAGATGAAAAAGCTGCTAAGTATAAATATGATTATTTTATAAGTATTCTATTAGTGTGAATTGTGAAATCAATTTTAAAGAAAAGCTTTGAATATGCTACCTACATTGTTTACTATTAAGGCACACAGAGTAATGGAAATAAATGGTCATGTCTGGTTTTGCTTACTAAAATTAATTACTACTAAGGTTACATAATTTAGGGTTATACTTACAATATGATCTCTTTTAAATTAAATATTTAACAATACCAGGTAAAGCATTCCTGAGTATTTCTCTGTATTCACTACAGGTAATAACCCATGTATTGACATAACGAAATGGCAACGTCTTAAAAATAGCTGCAGCATATGTTTCTGTATTACAGAAAAAGTATAATGCCGTAATAATATAATCAAACTTCTGTCTCTAATACCAGAGATATACCAGAGTACACTTGGAAGCACACAGATTGAAAGCAGAGACCACTTCTAAGGAGTGGTTACATGAAAATAGTACCTTTCTGTGAAAATTCAGTATTTACATGCAACAATAACTTCTCTTGGCGTAAGTCAAAATACAAAGTGCATCATGCTGTGCACTTGTTTAAGAATTTTACAAGTGTAAATATAACAGAAATTACAATGCAAAAAAGAAATACCAAAAATGTATTTCAGTTGAGAACATCTGCTGGTGTAGTGTACTTTCAGAACTGACATAATGTAGCTAACCAACCATTTAAAATTGAAAAGTAAAGGAACACTTTGTTTAATGCATACAATTCCTCTTTGCTTGGCTTCGTACTAACTTAGGACAATTTTGATTAAATTCTTTTCATTGTTGTGGTCCTAAACTAGACCAAAGTGGGGTTGAAGATCCTTTCACAGAACTCCTTAGCTGAAACTTATAACCTGGCCCAATGAAATCAGTTTTGCAATAAGCGTGGCATCTGTGCAAAGCGTGTCCTTAGAAGAGGAGATAGGAGTGTTCAGGCAACAGAGCAGCATCAGCAGGGTCAGCTCCCAGACTTCACTGCAATGGAAAGTTCACATTGGCCCCAGCCCACAGTATGTTTAAGTAATTAATACTCATTTCAGCCAACCATCATTGTTTGTCTTCAACAGACATCCCAACGGAATACAAAGATTTGCCTCGTTCTTCCTGCCCTTCCTCGTACAACTGACAAACATTAATGGTTATTCCATCAAAGAGTGTAGTGCAGAACCCCATACAAGCCACTATGTCATCTACAGTTTGGTGCTGCTGGCTTCACCTAAAGGGAAACTTTAAAAGAAAAGGCTGTCAAGAAGTTATTAAGCCGCCAAGGGAAAGATACACACGTGCTATCTACAGGGAAGACTATGCATTCTGGTTTCCCATCAAAAGTCCATTGATACAAAAAGAAAAGCAAGGAATACTCTATAGAAAAAGCCTGAAATTTTGTACATAATTTTTCAGTTTGATAGTACTAAAAAGACTGCTCCTGATGGATGTTTGCTGGCTGTCTCTCCATTTACCCCACAACATAGGAGACAATACTACTATATAGAAAACTATATATACACTTTCTGGCACATAGAGACAATTTCAAAAGCTATGGAAGTTGTGGCAGTGATTTAATTGGAAAGAACAGGTTTGCCAGTCAGTGATAAAGCTGAAAATGCATATGAACAATTATTCTCCAAAACTAGGAAATATAAATATGGAAAAACTCCTCTGGATTTCTAGTTGCCAGCAATGGCTTGATGCTGCACTGATTTCAGTATCTTGGAGGGATAATCACAAAGTTTTTATTAAATACATGAGTAAATAGACTTTTGAGAACAAAATGTGCATGTCTCACTTAAAAAAGCCAGCAATGTGACTTTTCAGGAAGCAACAGATACATTCCACAAAGTAATATTTTGCACTCTAACAGAATCACACAAGACAGCAATGAGTAGAAACAGCGGCCTGTTCCTGTGAACACAGCTTGCCATAGTTACTACTTTGCAGGCCCCATGTTACATTCGTTTTTCAAATTCTTGCTTCATGTGTACTTCATTAATAGCTCTTAATTTAATTTTCACCTGTTTACGCTTTCAACAACTTCACTTTCACACTGCGAGGGCTGCCGTGGCATTGAGCACTAAACAAAATCTTCAGCTTAGTAACAGAAAGAGCTTTTCTTACTAATACTTTCAATCACTCACCTTGCATAGCAGACCTAGTGTGACTCACTGACATTCCTGGGCCCTTAAATGAGTTGAACTCATCTCTCAGGAGAAGAAATAGCACTGTCTTTGTCTGGGCACAACAGATAGAATCATTCGTCAGGAATCTTTGAAATATGCCTTCTGGTTCCCAAAGCAACTGATTTGCCTCCCTTTGCTTCAGACTTTATCAGAGCAACTTGGTCAAAACTCTTAGAAACTCAAACAATAATATCTACAATCAGTTCAGACTCGGCTGCAGAATTATTTTTGGCTCATAAGGGCAAAAGAACTGGATTACCAGTCCCTTCATCCATGATGACTGCAACTGATTTGGCAGCTCTAACTAGACTTTCAAAACTAACCTCTCTGATAACCCCCTGAAACTACATTTTTCTAACAAATAAACTAGCAAATTTTGGTTGCCTCTAAATTAGCAGGATCCAAATTACATTGCATGAATCTGTTTGTATGGGAGTCTCTTGACCTATTTACATCTCCCTTTCTGACTCAGGTTTCTCCTTGGTGGTTGGGATTTAAAAGGAAGTACAGCAATCACGTTGAATTAAAATAAATTAAAGCTGTGCACTTTCCCAATTAGGCCTTTTGTGGGATGACTTTCGACAGGAAGACAGGCCCATCCATCACTCTGAAGTGCAAATACATTTTAAAAGCTCCATTCTCTCGTATAATTTAAAATTTCATAATTAGTTATCATGGGTGTGGTTCGAGTTGCAAAACATTGTCTCCTTATGGGTGCAGAGCTGGAGCACTTGAAGGTACAACAGAGTTAGTAGTTTCGAAGGGCTGGCAAGCCCTGAGTTAAAACTACAAGACCACTATCATCTTGTGAATAATCACATATATGAATTGAATTTGAACTGTTAATCATGTACTGTGTTTGTTTCTGTGCCTCAGCTTCTCTCCCCTGTATTACCTCAAAACCAACGAAGTTGGATTGAAGTTTTATTCTTCATTTATATAAATACAATTTTGGGCATAGTAATGTTTCCACACATTTTTAGAAGCCCCAAAGAAAGTTGCCTTCTATTTAAGTACACAGGGTATTTCCATTGTCACAGTACATTACGTGGACTGGATGCTCAACATATAACTGGACTAATCTTTCTGGCAAACATAATAACAAAAGAAAGTTGTTCCGAGATTTTTCTATTTTTATTTTAAAAAATAACAAAAACCTTTCCAGCGAGGGACCACATGTAAAACTATGGTTTCTCTGCACAGAGACCAAGGCTGCTTATTACCTAGAGTACACTAGCTATGATGAACAGACCACCATAGTTGTGACAACTGATGTTGCTGCCTCCAGGGTAAAACAAAGGTTTACATATTACACAAGCAATTTAACTGTTTTCTAAACATATTGCCAAGACAGTGGGAGTTGGCAGCCAGCACTATGTTTTAGGTTTTGGATACTTGGATTAGAAGTGACTGCTGATTATAGACCTTTTTATTCGTCTTCTACGAATTACAAGCAACCTAGTAACCCAGCAAAGAATCCTTCACAGCACTTAAACTTGTCTTCATGGCTTTCCAAAGATTACATACACAAATCACTCCACAAAAGTGCTGTAACAGACTTGTGCATAGATAGCTACATAAGGCAATTGTCTTGTTCCAACTCTTAAAGACTTCCCCAAAGTGAAATGTTTTATAATCCTTTTTGTGCAGTAGTCAGGACAGAAATAAAAGAGTTTGGGGAAAGATTATCCACAAGAAAGAAACTTTTTTTTTTTTTTTGGGGTTCCAGCTGAAACACAATAAAGAACATAATTAACTTCACAATTCTTTGTGTTTTTCATTTGACTGCAGGGAGGAGATGAAAGAGGACTGTTAAGCCTTGCATTCCATCCCAATTACAAGAAAAATGGAAAGCTGTATGTGTCTTATACCACCAACCAAGAACGGTGGGCTATTGGACCTCATGACCACATCCTTAGGGTCGTAGAATACACAGTATCCAGGTACCAGTACAAGTCTAAAATTCACATATTCTGCATTTCTCAGCAGCTCTGGCATTTTAGTATGTCCCATTTCCAAAATGAACTAGGAGGTTTACAATGTATATACTTGGACACCTGCAGAAAAACTATTGTGGATTTTATTTCAAACAGTAGCTCTGGAAGTACACTGTTTTTAATTTTTAAGATTTTATTTATTCTGTAATTTCTTACTTATAATTGTTTCCTACTTATTGTGTATCGGCACCAAAATAATTTTTTGTGAATGCTACAAAATTGAAATTTCTCAGAATTAACTATTTGGCATTTTTTCACCAAGTTACAGTATCCACTTCTCAAAATATCATTTGAATGAGTGAAGTTTATTTTTAGAAGGAAGAACACTGATAGTGAACTGTGACAACTCTGTTCATATTTTTATCCTGCAGGAAAAATCCACACCAAGTTGATATGAGGACAGCAAGAGTGTTTTTAGAAGTAGCAGAACTACACCGCAAGCATCTGGGAGGACAGCTTCTGTTTGGCCCAGATGGCTTCCTATACATTTTTCTTGGAGATGGCATGATCACTCTAGATGACATGGAGGAGATGGATGGTTTGAGGTACAAAAACTACCAGTGGATGGACGTCTGCTACTGTCTTTAATTTTGCACAGTGTTTGGGGTCAGAATCCAAAGTGGTCAGCAGTTATCAAGACAAATGTCACTCCCTCTTCCCGTACTAAATTATGTTACTGTTTCAGTGCCTGGGTTTAGCAAACTGCTGATAGTCAGAACAGTCACACTGCTTAAATACATCTTGATAGCTACATTTCTTGATAGCAACATGCTATCAAACCATTTAAATACTGGAGTCTCATCAGTAAATGCAATTTGGTTTAAGCAGAGGTTAGCCTTCTGTGTTCTGAACTATTGTTCTGTGACAGGACAACCGTAGTGAGCAAAGATTCCCAAAGGTGTCTACACATCCCAGAGTCAGTAACAACAGTGCATCGCTTAGGAAAATGTCCAAAGAACATATGAGGCAATCCTACTTTGGTTCTCTCTCTACACTTTTCTCAGCCTTCTTTTTCCCTCTGCTTCATTATGCTCTGTTAGAGTTGCAATATTTGCCTTAATTTAGAGAAAGTACTGAGCCTTTACAGACCTAAAAGGAGTTGCTGTGTCCAAAGGCCTCCTTGGCTCAGCAGAATTGCAGGTGCTCCTCGGCATTTAAGGATACACTTAAAACCCAGAGCACAGGGCAATTCTAGTACTTAGTTTTAAATAAATGTAGGACAAGGGGAGACTGAAACAGATTAATGATGAAGAAACACAGAAAGGAATCAATTTAAATATCACATCTTTTCATGTTTATAAAAAAAAGTTCTGATGCTCTTCTGCTCCTTCTACTTCTCCTTTCCTTCATCACAATCATGAACATAAGGTAAAACATTTTACTCTCTCCCATTTCACATAACAAGAAAGTTCTGAATCCTTACAAAAAAGTATCAACATTTCCGTTCAAACAATACAGTTTATTTCTTGCTCACTTTCTTTCTTTCTATATAATTAGTCTTTGGATTGTACTGTGATTAGAAATCATTGAATTCAAGAGTATGATTCAAAGTGTTAGCAAAAAGCATTATGTAACTACCAAGTGATTATATGCATAGTTACTCTAGAGGAGATACAATACAAAAGAGTTAAGAGCCTTATATTTGAAGCCATAAAACAATGCTGATGTTTGGAAAGTTGTTCTTATGACCAAATTGCTTCCCAACAGCACAGTCAGAGTTGTTCTAGTATGCACACAACCAGGCCACATATTGAAAAAACTGAATCTTTGATAGGCTCTGTTACTAATCTTTGGACTTGTACGTACCATAAAATCAATCTATATGTGATTCATCAGTAAAGTGGGTGGTTTATTTTGCTGTGGTATGATATGGAGTACATTAAAAAACCCAATTATTTTCTCCTCCAACTTTCTCAGTGATTTTACAGGCTCCGTGTTGCGCCTCGATGTGAATACTGACCTGTGCACTGTCCCTTATTCCATCCCACGGAGCAACCCACATTTCAACAGCACAAACCAACCTCCCGAGATTTTTGCCCATGGACTCCACAATCCAGGCCGGTAAGTAAGTTTCAATTAAACTGAATTACTCTGGCACAGATATTGTTCTCAACCAGAATTTTTTCATACAGTTGGATAACAACGTTTTAACAATAAAGGCACTTTTAAAATCTTCCACTCCTCCACCTCCACACATATGTCACAGTCAGAAACAAATGTATGTTGGCAAAGGGGAAGGAGTAGAGCCTGCACAACTCCTGAAAGTCAAGACCAAAATGACAGAAACGAAGGATTTTTGGTTTTAATGAATAATAATATTACTACTTTTATGAAAGAAAAAAGCTTCAAGCAGAGGGTTGGTAAAGTACAGCTGAGATGGGAATCTTGACTGGGAAAAAAAGGCACGTGGGAAACAAATGAGAACATCTGGTGATATCTAAACAATAGCAAGGAGGAGAACAATGCTTTAACTAAACAACACATAATTCAGCAAATTAGGTGGGTGGTAGTACTGAAGTGACATTTAAAGTCATGGTTTGAAAAAAATCAGAAAGTCAAGTTGTTCAGATAAGGAGTTGATTCTTGGTCTTTTTAACAGTCCAAAATTCCTACACCATATAAGTCAATTGATTTAGCCTGGTTAAGGCACTATTCATTTCAGGTGCTGTGGAGCAGAGTACATTTTATCACTAGGAAAAAAGAGTTTTACTTGACATTATATAAAAATGGTATAGGAATGGGAAAGTTGTAATATCTCTTGTATATAAATCTAAAACATTTCTTGGATATTTTGGCTCACTATGAAATAGGTCCCTCAAATGAGTAGGCACCACAAAGAAACAATATTACTTTAAAATGTGATGCTTCACACTCTTGAAAATTATATATTATGAACTCATCTATATAATGGATTTTCTGGGGTTTTTTTTTCCCACAGGTGTGCTGTGGACCGCCATCCAACAGATGTAAACATCAATTTAACTATACTTTGCTCAGATTCAAATGGAAAGAACAGATCTTCAGCAAGAATCTTACAAATAATAAAGGGTAAAGACTATGGTAAGTTCCATCCAGGGTAAAGCTGCTGGGAACAGTCAGTTACCATGCCCATGAAATAATAAAGTAGAAGAGAATAGATAAAGGACTACATAGCCATGACAGGAAACTTACAGCACAGTTAGGACAGATAACCTGCCAGAGACAGAACTTCTGAAAAGTTACATCTTTTCAAGACAGAACTTCAAGGTACACGCAGATAAAAGATGCAGGACAAAACAAAATGTAAGTGACTCTGTTCTTGTTGGCGTAGAATATCATCTAAATGAGATTTAACAAATCTGACCGTTGCTAGTCTGTAGAAGATCAAACTGTGTCTGCATATATTGGCTCATAAAGAGAAGATTTTGGAATATCAGGAAGTGATGAAAATGTAATCTTAGTCATTCATAAATAACCTTTTAAGACAGACTGGAAACCTCCTGTAATGTGCTTCCTACAATGGAAAAAGTGAGATAGACAACAACAGACCACAACCAAACAGGGAAATGTCTGAACTCCATTTAAACATTACCTAGAAAAATGCACTCTGCTACTACTTCATAATAAATGATGGGTTTAGATTAGATTACAAAAAGATAAATATACTCAACTAGGGACTTCAAATTATTAAAGTGTTTCACCTTCTCTCTGAATTAGTATGACTGTCAGTCACAATTTTAGTTCAGTGCTTAACTGCTACTCACTAAGATCACTTGCTAGTTCAGACAAGCCAGGTGACAATTCCTCTGAGATATCATCCACTTTCACTGACCCTTTAGCAGCTTGCAAATCCATGATGGCAAGATGTGACAAACGCCAACAGCATGTAAAGGCATTGAGAACTGATCTGGGTCCTGGAAAGCAGCATTTTCTGGTTTTATTCCCACCCCTAGTGCCTCCACCTGTACTTAACTGCAAAGCAGCTGTGCTGACTAGTACAATAGTACACAATAGTATAATGCAATTGTAGGACTTTAGTTATTGTGTGTATTTTCTGTGTCCATTTTATAGAAGCCAAACCAAAGAATAATATTTGGTTAACCACTGCTCCAATGGAATTTTGACTGCATCTTTACTGCAGAGTAAACTAAGGAATATTGTGTCTGTGCAGAACAGCTTGCCAATATTAATACTAGGCTGTGGGTCAATTGCTTCAATAAAAAGAGTTCATCATCCTTTTTCTCCCCCATAAAATTTCAGCTCTTACTCTTGTAGAATAATCTGGGAAATGCATTTATGAAAGACTTGCAGATACCCTTCTGACTGAAAAAAAAAGTTCCTATAAAACAAAATGGTGTGTTGGCTGTGGCTTTTATTTAAAATTATGCACTTATCATGTCAAATTGAGTCTACTTTTACCCTCAGTAATATTTGATTGCATGAATAGCAGCATGTGCATTGAAACTTCCTTGAATAATTATTTCATAGGACTAAACTCCATGGTTTTGTGAAAAAAGGAAAAACAAAATGTATAGGAATTGCAACTAGAGCAACAGCATAAAATGATTTGCCATGAGAAGCTCCAGCCAGTACTACTAGTGTTTTATGGGGCGTAACACACCTGCCATCTTTAAAACCAGGACTTTTAAAGGCTTTGAAAACAAGTTCTGGTGAAAATCCCTGGAATTTCTGCTCTTAGCTACTGGACCTTACAGGGAAGGGGGTAAGCTGTATTGCTGAAGTTCAGATGATCCACTCTGCAGACTGTATGGACACCAGAAATTAAGAGCAGTAACAACATGAATTCCAATGGATCTCCAGCCTAATCCTTGTGTAGTTTTGTTGTCCCAGGCTGTGCACATGGGAGAAAGCAACTGCAGGCTCTCCTACTGAAAATCCCTAATGGATTGTTTCACAAACAGACTTTGTCATAATTTTACGGCTTTTTTAATGTTTCATTTCTGATGGGGTCTTTTTAATGCTTCAATTCTACATCCTGAACCTTGAGGAATCTTTCTCCTTTCTTCACGTAATGACATTTTCATCAATGTGAATCACTCTGAGACTGCCTGTGATCTAATGCTACGGTAGTTCCTTTCTAGAAAGTGAGCCTTCACTTTTAGAATTCAAACCATTTAGCAGTGGATCCCTGGTTGGAGGATTTGTCTACCGAGGCTGCCAGTCTGAAAGGCTCTATGGAAGTTACGTTTTTGGAGACCGCAACGGGTAAGTTTCTTGCACCTCACTCTTAACCAAAAGTGCTTATGGGGTGTATTTAGTCACTCAGCTTCCTCTATGAAGGAATGCCAGAAGTCTTGCATATTGTGTCGCTTTGCCAGTTTAGCATTGTGATAAATGCAGGTTAAATGGCTGTGTAGTATAATTTGAACACAATTTTGCAAGGTTTGAGTGACTGGATGGCTTTTAAGCATCTGAAAAATAATGAGCAGGAAATTGTAAGACAGTGAATGCAGACAATGCACAGATGCATCTATGGAGTTACTTGCAGCAAGCGTTTACTTATTTATCTGGACAATGAAAACTCACTCTTCAAAATGTAATGTAACAATTTGTTTTATGTGTTTTTGAATATAGAAATTTTTTAACACTGCAACAGAGTCCTGCAACCAAACAGTGGCAAGAGAAACCCCTCTGTCTTGGCAACACTGGTTCGTGTAGAGGTTTCTTTTCAGGCCCTGTCTTGGGATTTGGTGAAGATGAATTAGGTAAATATTAAAAAAAAAGTTCTTAAATCATAACGCTTATCAGTAATGCCTGCTGAAGTATTCACAATTACAGTAAATGTTTAAAGAGAAGGCTATCTTTCCTTTGCCAAAGCTGTCTTCACTGCTCTCAGCTACACCTCAGCAGCCTTTTAAGAAGTGGGAAGAGAATGTGTGGTTGGAAGGGGCAAAGGTCCTTATTGTCTCTCACATCCTGTGAACTGTGTCACTCACTGTGATTCAATGTGTCATATACTTGCTTTTATCCCCAACATTACAAACTTCAGGGGCAAAGACAATCATGAGCAGACTGATCCCCCTCTTGTCCCTTCCTCATGAATTTTACTTTTTTTAACCAATTCTATACTATATCAAAGATAAAACACTCGTGATAAAATATTTTACCATCAATCTGGGGAGAGTGCTTATATACATTTTCAAATAGCAATGATTCTGTTGAATATTTCAGTGAAGAGTGTTTCTTCTGAAGTTTTTTTAATCTCATTTGGCAAATACAGCTAGGTCACAAGAGTAATGTGTTTTCTTTAGGAAAGGAGAACTAACTTATGGCATTGGCTTCTCCAACAGGTGAGATTTACATATTATCAAGCAGCAAAAGTATGACACAGCCTCACAGTGGAAAACTCTACAAGATCATTGACCCAAAAAGGTGAGCACTGCATTTCCCTTTACAATCAGCCTTTCCTTCAACAGGTTAAAAACCAGTGGGTTATTGCAGTTCTTTCCCTGTGCCTGAGTTGTGCAGTACTGACATCCAATCAAAAGGGACGCTTCTGGTAGTTCTGCAGCCAAATGACTTGTAGGTACCACCAGTGGAGAACAATAGAGGAGTCACTCAGTCCTCAGTGAGTGTGAATTGTCACTCCTTACTAGTTTTCAACATCCTTCCAGACCCCAGCATTTACCTGTCTCTCCCTGGGCAGGTTTGGAGCCCCAAGGAAGGAAATCCTCTGTCCTTGGGCTGTGTGCCAGAAATACACTAAATTCTTTAACAGTTCTTAAAATGCTGCTTCTAAAAGACTTACAAATCCCAGTCAAGTGATTTATAAGACACAGAACTAATAGGATTGGTCTAATTATTTAGACTAATTTACCAGTTGTAAAATGAGGATAAATGAAAATTATCAAACCAAAGTTTCTTGAGATGTGATCTTTGCAGAGCAGGTAGAGCTATGAAAATATTAGGGAATGTGGAAGAACTCCAAAAAGCCAGTTCCCACCATGACCCAGGGGTCCCAGCAGCAGTACGAGCTGGTGACTAGCAGACACTCACTTCAGCTGAGGGAATAGCCTTTTCTTCGTGATGGATCTTGCTGCTCCATCAGACCAAGTCTCACATGTAAAAGTAGCACATCCATCCTGCAAAAGCATCAGAAATGAACACAAAATGAAACAGCCGACAGAAATGAAAACTTGTTGTATAATTACTTTGACCCCGTCGTACCCTGCAAAAGCAACTGCCTAGTTTTTCAGCACCTACTCCAGCATGTTTCTCCATTGGTATCAGATACAGTCAGGCTTGCATTTTTTGGTTTTGCTGTTGAGAAGAATTTGTTTTCTTGTTGAACTTAAATTCTAAAAATTGCTATTGGGACAAGTGAATACAACAATAAAATCATGGCATTGGATGCACGCTGTAACTATAAGTTACAGTAGAGTTTCAGTGTTTTATAATTGCACTATCCCAAAACTACAGCAAACTGTTTGGAAGCAGATGTTACTGCAGGTTAGTGCACTCTGTCAGTCAAGGTTATTATGTATGTTTTATTTATGCTTTCTGGTATTGAAAACATTTTTTTAGAACAAAACTTGCCATTCTTACTGGGATTGTTTAGTCTGTTGGTGTATGGTTTTAAGTGAATTTTACACCCTAAATCCACTATTAGTATCTAATTACATGGGGCTGCCTTGTTTGACCTCGGCTTTTTGTTCTTGTTACCTCTTCCAGTAGGGTGGTCTTCAGCTGACATACCTGAAAGGCCAGACCTCCCATTGCTGCACTCACGGTTGGCTGTTTTCATGTATGGAAAAGGGTCAAGACTGTGTTTGGTTACTGGTGAAAGTAACCAGAAAACTATAAAATACTTTTGTAAATTGGCACACGGTTGAAATGAAACAGACTGTGGCAAAGGGATGTAGTTTTTGGTAACACTTTTTAGAAGCATGGGATAATTTTGATTCAGGCAAAGTTTTGAGTTTTGTTGTTTTTCAGTCTCACACCATTACAGGCTTTTAAGGGAAAGAGAAAGAGTTATTTCCACAAAAGAGCATTGTAGCTCTATTTACCATTTCATGCTAAGTTCCTGTTACCTGTGTAAACAATTTAACAATTCCATAGCTTTGGAAAATGCTCATGTAAAGTTTTATTAACAAAATATTGTTATTCACATGCTGATATTCTTTTTCATGTTGATATTTTGTTGCTTCTTCCTCATGGTGTGCACGTACCAATACAACAAATATATATGTAAACCCTAAAGATGCTACAGGTGGACTACGAGCATCAGGTAGAGATAAAATCATCCAAGTATTGATTTGTCATGTCCTAGAAATTCATTAATTATTAAAAAAAAAATCCTGTGAGATGTGGCAAGCTTGTTAATTTGCAAAGAGAACCTTCCATGCCTGGGGCAGTGTAAAAGAACAAAATTATCATTCCTTATGGTACCCTTTGTGAAAGTCAGTAACTTCATGCAACAGTCAGCTCGTGGTCATTTGTAAGCTGCCACAAGCTTGCAAAATTAACCTTTTATTTTATACAATAAAGATTACAGGAAGGTGCAGGATTTTGATTTGTAGAATCATAGAAACATTAAGGTTGGAAATGACCTCCAAGACCATCAAGTCCAACCTTTTGATGGATCACCACCTTGCCAACTAGAACACAGCCGTAAGTGCCATGTCCAGTCATTGCTTGAACGCTTTTAGGGGTGGTGACTCCACCACCTCCCTGGGCAGCCCATCCCAAGGCTTGACAAGGCTTTCAGGGAAGAAGTTTTTCCTGATGTGCAGTCTGAGCATCCCCTGGCACACCTTGAGGCTATGTCCGCTTGTGCTGTGGAAAACTAATACATAAAATTGTTCTCAAACATAACCATGACTTTCTTGTCTGAAAAGTAGCTTAGGACAGAAATCTACTACTTGGATATTGCTAGCAATAGAAAAAAAATGAAAATAAGTGGGCAGGTTAAAACATTAGGAGATCAGAAGATGAGGGCAATCCAAAGAACCCTTTGCATTAGTCTTCAATACTCAGCAATGGGGAAGTCCTACCCCAAAACAATCCTTCAAATGTCATAAAAATGAGGTGCTAAACTGAGGTGATACACGGCAAATGGATAAACATGACCAGCACAGAGGGTCTGAATCCCATGATTAGGGTGGTCAGATATCCTGAAGACCAATGCAAATATAGCATTTTATAAATTGCCTTTGTGACCAAAAACCAAAACCTTTTTATTTTCTAGTTTTCTACTTTCTGTTTCATAATTTTTCTGTCATGCTTTCTGTTTCTACAAATACATACTAATATCAATCACTAAAGCACTGATGTATTCAAAGGCAAAATAACTAGGTGAACAGTGAGGTAGGAGACATATAGAAGTCCAAATATTACAGTTAGTCAGCAACAGAGAATACAGGAGCCAATTCTATTAGAAAAGAAAACGTGATCATTTTTCTAGCATGATGAGAGGAGAAAATCAGCTGTGAAAATGAATATTTAAATAAGTAAGACCTTTTGATAGGTCCATGTAACTTAAATACTATTACCAGACCAAGAAGTATGAAAATAAACTTTGGATGGTGATAGAACAGCCATGAAGCGGCTTTATAAATCTTCTTTTAGAATCCTTGTAACACGATCGCTTTTATTTCTAAGGAAATTACAGATAAAATGCAAGACCTTCAGAGAAGAGTTCTCAAGCTGACAGACAATGCAAAAGTTTTCCATTTAAAAGATGTGCTGTATTCCCTGTGAAGTTTTAGGTATGAAGTTCTGAGTGCTTGCCAAAGCAGATTAACAATCTGCGACAGCAGATTACTAATTCCATTGACCAGGGTGTCCCACCGAAGCCAGCAGGTGATTGTTATGAAAGGGGGCAGAGCTTAAGCAAGCATCCCTGCACATGTAGGAAGATTTCCTCTTCCTCTCCTTATAGCACCTTAGAGATCTGGATTTCAATGTGTTTCGCATCCACAGCTGGAATTGCTGCTTTCCATTGGGTTGAAACTTGAACTTGATTCAAACCATCTCACTCCTCTTTCATGCCCCTCCAGAGTATATAATTCCACTTATCATCCTTTCCATCATCACCTTCTGGGATTTCCACTGTCAGAGAGTATTTCCAAACAACTGATTTCAAACACAAAGGGACAATATCTCGGCCATACCTCATTTTGACATTGTTCAGGCTTTTTAGAAAACCATTAGTGATTTTATTTTTCAGTATGAGCCAAAAGTGTTTGGTGATATGATAGAAGAAAAGCAGTTATGAAAGGGGAGCCCTGTTGAAGACTTTAATTACTATGGAAATGGAAGCTCAGAAACACAGTTTTAGAGTAATCTGCATCAAGATAGTTCTGATGGGATATAGATATACTCTGAAGCTCCTGCTGGAAATTCGCTGTAGAATGAGCCAATTTTTTTGGTGAATGCCCTCACCAAGCCAGGTGGGCCACATGATTTCTTTCTGTTCAGAAAGTTACTATCCCTTAAGTCATTTGAGGGAATGGAAAGCCAGAATTAATGTCTAATTATGTTTAGTTTAGCCAGAGCATGCAAAATTCTTATCTCATTTACCTACCCACATGCAGTTACTATTCCCATAAGAGACACTAAAGAGAAATTAGAGCTTTTTGCGAATACCAGCCTAGAGAGTTTCAATTTACAGAAGTACTTCACAAAAACTCCTTTGTAACCATGATGGAAAAACCTAGGGATTTTTTTCAATCACATCACAGCTCACTGACTGTAAAAGTTTTTGTTTTGGTTTGGGATTTTTTTCCCCCCCTTTTTTTTTTAAAAAAAAAAGTCTTTCTAGCATTGGCTCTTAAGGAGTTCTCACTTTTTATCGCTTTATAAGGAAAAAAACAGCTCAGTTTATCTTTTGCTTATTTTCTGGAGCCTGCAGGAAGCCTCTGCCATCCTAAAGAAAGTCACACATAATAGAGCAGCTTTAGCGCAGTAAGCCAGTCTTTCCCAATTCATCAGTCAAAGTGTTATGCAAGTGGCCCCCTAAATTGATAAATTCCCACAGTGCCTGTTGACCCAGCTGCCAAGTGCTCATGCAGCAGGTGTTGTTTTCATGACCACCCTGACAGTAATACAAACTGTTTAGCAGTTGCATTGACCTCTTAGCTATTAACATTGATACAGGCTTCACTAGGGACTAGTTTTCAAACATGACAGAATTTCTTAAGACTAGAGGTCATGAACAAGTATACCATATAAGAATAAATTTGATATGCTGCTGAGTTTAAATCTTAAAAGCCATGAGTTTTTTCCACATTATTCCCATGTAGTAAATCTGGAGACAAGTAACGAGCTTTTGGCATCTCTCCCAGGACTAAAGGTATACTTTTTAATTTTAGAAGCTGTACCTGAAGAGATGCTATATTTATTCCATGACAAGTAGTAAATTTAGTCTATGACAAGGAGTGAAACAGAATTATTTTTTCTTGACATTTTCCCTTATAAAGGAAAAAAAAACTCCAATAACTAATGCACAAATTTTGGTCATATACCTTAGCATCATTCTAATACCTAATACCTTCTGTGCAGGTAATTGAAGCATAACATTCCACACACTCTGTGCCACAGTCAGGATTTCTGTGGCAGTGTCTCTTGTTTGAATCTGCACATCCAGGCATTTTATCTGGGTTATTTTTTCCTCACTTTAGTGGAGAGGTAGAGATTTTTGATATTGTGTCAAAAGCACAGTGGAGGAATTTCTTTCTGTTAGTACCACTGTTTTCCTGCAGAATTTGGCCCTCCATTTGCATTGATTTATGTACATCTGAGTTACAGACAGCATGTACAGCAACTAAATCACTCTGTGCATTTAGTGGAACTGCGAAGAGATGCACTAAAGAAAGCATGAAATCCCGAGCAACACCAAGATGAGTTTTAATCTCTTAAAGCACGTTAGACTTTTATATGCCTCTAAACTAACAGGAGAGACTACTTTCATAAACCAGCTACGGTAAGGCAGCAAGAATTGTTTTCCTCATGGTACGGTCAAGAATTCCCAGCTCACTGCACACGTCAGTGAAGGGATCCAGTGAGGGCCCCAGCCCCCAGCACAACTTTTCCTCCACGTTCCATACATTTAGACTTGTTATACAGTTTCGTGAAAGCCTGTTTTAACAAGCAAGATATACTGTACTGTACTGTATATATGAACAGCTCTTTAAGATAACTGGAATTGTACAGACCATATAAATAGTCATTATCAGCTACATTTTTGGCTGACACTCTGTGGACCGAATAGTGCTTACTGTAAGAGTAATCAAGCTGTACCCTTTAGAATTTTATAGATCGAGGAGTACAAGGAAAAAAATTCTCTCCAGCCCAGAGTGTGGCTCCATCTATTCCCGTCCACTTTTCACGTCAGGAGACACAGCGAAGCACTAGTTATATAAACAAAATCATAGGCTCCTCTAAGTGCAGGAAAGATCAAGTCCCAACAGTCAGTTTCAAGGCTCATGTTATCTTTGTGCAATTCAGTTCGGCTTGTGCTGAGACTGAAAATTTCCCCCCTTTCAAGCCTTTAGAATGCAAAGTGGGAGTAGTGTGGGGCAGAGACTTTCTCTGGACACGTGGTGGTCCCACAAGGGCACTGGAATCCTGAGAAAGAAGTGTGCCTTTTCCCAGAGTACAGTGAAGGAAAGCCAGCCATTCTCACACACCAGAAGGATTCTGCTGCAGCTGCATTTGTATTCCTCTTCTCCTAAGGCACTCTGCCAGCCAGGATTTTTTCCATCTTTGTTTCTACTCCACCCCACCATTAATAAATATTATCCAAGGCTGATGAGTACAAGTTATTGATTGATGGCAGAATAAAAGGCAAGGTTATATTCACAAGTACCAAGAGCAGGAGAAAAATTTAAATCATAAATGTGACCAGCCATACTTTTCCGGATACAAGAAAAGTGTGATTTCTGCCTTTCTAATTACATACAAAAAGAACCATATATTCCAGCATTATCATAGATAGATACTTTACACCTCATAACAAAATAAATCATTATCTTTACAAATAAAATATCTTTGTGACTTACGAGGTCATTCTTTGCTAAAGATATGCCACTGGAGCTCTTTCCCAAGAGATGCTCCAGGAGCCTGAGGTTATACTTTCTGTTAAACACAGCACTGTACTTGTGTTTGAGCAAGAAAAAAAAATACTCCCATTTGAAGTAACCTGAAATAAATGGGCTTTAACAGTGACAGATGAAGAAAGATTCTTGCCTCCTATGCAGCTGGCTATAAAGAAATCATCCCAAATGCAGATTTGGGTTTTTTTTTCCCAGATGTAGGAATAAGAAAACAGATCTTTTTGCTTTATATGTGAACAAGTCTCCATAGAAAATCATATAAGTTTGTAGAACAGTTTCCAAACTAGCATTGCCTTTGAATATTGCATATAATTTTTTAAGTGTAGGAACTTTCTTCACCAGATCACATGTAATGCCCTCATTATTACAGAACTGGAATTCCTTACAGGTCAAAAAAATAATGCATTATATTTAAAAGACAGCTGTGGAAATATGTAAATACTAAAACTGAAAGGGTTTCAAATATGCTGTACCAAATGTGTCAAAACATGTTTCAAAGCCCTTAAATAATACCGGACCTTCAGCAATTCTCAGAAATGGTTTGGAAATCAGAACTCAGTGCCATGCTGAAGATTCATCTACACATTCTTTCTGTCCTTAACATCTTTGGGGAACCAGTGCCTCTGTATGGATGTTTAAATAATCACGGTAGTAATTAAGATTGAGCAGAGAAAGTGCTGGGGTGAAACAAACCAGTGAGCCTGTACTCTGGGACTCTTCTTCAAAGACAAATGCAAGAAACCCTGTAATGTACCATTAACGAGCTGCATGCCAAAATGGGAGGGGGAAAAACAAGCCCAGTCAGCTAGTGAGGGACTTTGATGACATTAGGTATGAATGCTTATTTTTCTTTAAAATTATTTTTGTCCTATCTAATATTACTTTGAATGGCCCCATTGTTCACAGAAATATCTTTTTTAAATTCTATTAGAACATGGGCTTCATCGATCCCTTAGAAGCCATGAGTTCAGCTAGTTAATTTTATTTTCTTTAGCTTAATTTTTCCCCTTGATATTTATTCTGATGTTGAAATGGGAGATAAACAAGAATGCCAAATTTTCCACCTCTTTTTTTTTTTTTTTCTGTCACAGTTTTCTGCACTTCCATCATGCTCACTTTTTCTCAGACTCCAAAAATTATCTGTTTCTCCACACAGGAGTATCAGTCTAGGGTTTTAATATTTGACAGGGTAATCAGTGCACAAGTAGCTATTCCACCTATGTGCACATAATTGGGGGTGTAATACTGATGTCAGTATTATGAATATTCTATTCTATTCTATTCTATTCCTACTCTACTCTACTCTACTCTACTCTACTCTATTCTATTCTATTCTAATACAAGTTTGTTTCTATTCTAACTGGACTCTTAGCCAAGGTTTCTCCAAGCTCTCCAAAAAACTATCTCAGTCCTGTAAATTTCAAGCTTACGAATGCATGGCAGTAGTTTGGAATATTTCCTTGAGAATGAGCAATTTTGTATTTGTCACTAATTAACTTAATTTGCCGTGATGTTCCTATTCAATTACTTGATTAGATCACTTGGGAGATCCTGACATTCTTTTCTAAACTTATTCCTGTGCAACAAAACCTACGGCAGAGACAAAACACAGTATCTCTACTGGGGACCTGTAGCCTTGTGACAATTCTACCAGTTTCCCAGGACCTTGTCCAGACAGATCCTGAGTATGTCCAATGATGGAGACTCCACAAATCTCTGGGCAACCTGTGCATGGCCACTTTCATAGTGAGAAAGATGTTGAGATGCTTAAAGAAGCATCTGAAATGCATAATCCAAATATGATTCCATGAAAATATGGAAGCAAAAAGCCAGCAGTTGTAAAACTGTATTTAGGCAGAAGTAATACTGTTGCAAAATTATTATACGTGTCATAATGTGTGACATAAAACTTTTCAGGTTACTCTTCCCAGCATACAGTGGGGAAATCTACATAAGGTAGACATGCAAAAAGACACCATCAGATGCTGTCTGTGATAAGCTCTTCAGAAAGCTGATTTTGCCAGGTTCACGCTTCAGGAATTCTCAAGGACTATTATTTAATCTTGTAGAAGATCTCTGAAGGCATTATATGAAATAATAGCAAACAGCACTGTATTTTTCTGTAATGTAGTGTATCATCTCTATGCTTATTGGTTTTCCTGAGGAAAAAAGCAATCCCCTTAGCACACAATTTCTCCCACTGTTAGTACCATAACAGAGAATCAGGCCTTTAAAAAGAAAAAAAAAAATCACCAAAGTGTTTCTCCTTGACCCTGACTTTTAACTGTTTGCTTGGTTTGTATGTTTTTATTCAGACCTTTAGTCCCTGAAGAATGCAAAAGAACAGCTCAGCCTGCACAGATACTGACATCTGAATGCTCAAGGCACTGTCGGAACGGGCACTGCACTCCCACAGGAAAATGCTGCTGTAATCAAGGCTGGGAAGGAGAGTTCTGCAGAACGGGTTTGTATACAGATTCAGAGCAACAAGTGGGAAAAGCAGTGACATGTCATAATTTGAATTACTAGCTCAGAAATTCTCAGTATATGTTGGCCAATATATCGATCGTCAGTTCTAAGACAACACTAAAGAAATTCTAATCTCCAGAGCTGTAGGAGACCAATAAGTCTTTAGATGAATGCAACCGCTAAAACATCTAATGCAAAAAAAAAAAAGAACAAGTACAGAATGCAACTAATAGCACAAATATGACAGACAACAGTATTCTTATTTTTTTTTCCACCAAGATTTTAAAATGAAAGGAAGTGCAGGCAACACGTATTCCTTGATTGGACATTCAACTTCCACTTGCAGTATTATCACTGCCAGTGTCAAATGGGGTACCTTGTAAGGAAGGAACACTATAGTGATCCCTTATTACAGTGATTCCATTAACTCCTTATCTTGTTCCCTTAGCTTTTCAAAGTCACTTGAAAAAGTGGCTGTGATCCAAGTAGATGTTGGGGTGAGGTGAATGAACCTGGAGTGCCACAGTGTCTCGCAGAGGCTGTGGCTGTGTCTGAGCTGTATAGTAATGTAATGGCAGTAGAACTCAGGGGAGAAGCAGGGACAAAGCAAGGATCCCAGGAATAATCCAGGTTGGAAGGGCACTCAGGAGGGCCTTGGTGAAGCAGGGTCAGCGATGAAGTCCTTATAGACTCGAGTGTAAATTTCAGCAACCTCCAGGTTCTTAGTGGTGAAAATGAGTGACTTTGGAATGAAACCAAATTATTTATCTCAGGGTAAGATTCGGGAGCTGATTATCGCACAACCCTGCAACAAAAGCAGGTCGAAGAAATGGATGGGGTAATCTGGCCAAACAGCACAACTTCAATTGTCCTCACTTGTCAGTCAGAGCTTTCCGAATTTAGAGAATGGGGTCCATTCTACAGCCTTTTCCCAAGTGGAACTTAGAGTAAAAAAAATAGAGATTTATGCCAGATAATTTGATAGACACAATGGACAAGAAAGCTACAGAAAATATGTAGACTAAAGAGCTTTTTTCCCTGTATCCCACACAACATATAACAGACATGTCCTAAGGTTGGATCTCAAGCTACTGCTATAATTTAAATAAGAAAATTAGCTTATGAAGTATCAGTTTCATTCTAGTGTCATTGAGAAACTCGTGGGTAAAATCAAGAAACCTGAATTTATACACTGTATTATAAATATCTGTAAATCAATATTATAGATTATTGTAATAGATAACATCAAACGGCATAATGCCTGCAAAAAAAAAAAAAAAAAAAAGATAATATACACCACAGTGCTGTGACTCTTCCTCAGAAGAAAATGCTTCCACAACTAAAGTTATTATTAGTTTTGCTAACACTGGCTACAGTTTCAAAGAGCAGTTTGCAAAGCTGAAGCAAGCTAATTAACCTAGAACTCCTGAGTAATTCATCAGGCACCTGCTAAAGACAGAGGGGGAAACTTTGAAACATATAAATGACAAAAACTGTTGAAAAAATACTCTGGCTCTTTTTTCTCGAAACGGAATTCAATCCTGGTCCCAGGGAATGCATCTCTGGTCAGCTTTAGTCTGCTCTGCTAAGGACAGACTGCAGTGCAGAACCCTCAGAGATGGCCAGCTGCTAAAATGTCCCACCAACCTCAGGACTGCTTGGGGACGCCAACATAAGAAATGTAATGAGGTAGACCACCACTGGTCTAGATCTAGATGTGCTGCATATCTTGTTTTCAAATTCCAAGCCTGAAGTCATTGGAAATGGGTTCTCTATTCACTCCAAAATTAAATCTGAATGTGGGAATTGGACATTTTAAAAAAGCTGTTACTTGAATTTAGTGATGTCAAAGTTATTTCTTCCCTCTAATATTTTAAAACTTTTTAAAAAAATATGCTTTCAAAATTTCTAATATTTCATTCTTTCGATTTTGTTTTTAATTTATATGCTTTATCACAATAAGGCTAGAAAAGCTCTTAATGAATATCTGTGTCTTTTTTGGTTTGTGATGTTCTAAACAAATTAGAAAACCCTTTTTTGTTTTTTACCCACAGCAAAATGTGACCCAGCCTGTCGACATGGAGGTGTCTGTGTAAGGCCTAATAAATGCTTATGTAAAAAAGGCTATCTCGGCCCCCAGTGTGAACAAGTGGATAGAAACATCCGAAGAGTGACAAGGGCAGGTATTCTTGATCAGATCCTAGACATGACATCCTATTTGCTGGATCTAACCAGCTACATTGTATAGTTTCTGGGACTGTTTGGAAACTACACTTTCAACGGGCATTTGTTTTGAATTCCTGTCATTTTTAAAAGACTGTTATCCTGCAACAAATACCGGTGATCTGATTGACTTTATTAATTTAAGTATAATATCCACAAATGTGCAGCCAAGTTCCTCGTACGTGTGTGAATAGCCCTGGATGTCTCCCCAGACATTCCCATGTCCAACACGTGCACACACATACACACACACGCACTATCACCAACACGGTTTTACAGAGAGTGGAATTTTTTTTAATATTTATTTCTTCATGAGAAATAGTTTCCGAAGTAATTCCACTGTAAAACACATTTTCATCACAGGACTTCCACGGTGTCTTAATGGATTCTCTGACATCCCAGAAATCTCGTGTCTGTACCTACCTGATTAGAGCAGTGAGAAAGCAGTTTTCAAACACCGCTGTATAAACTGCTGGACTTAATAAAATCCAGTTGGAACAGTTCCTAAGGTGAACTGAACGACATCATGAGACAATATTTCAGATCTGCTTCATGCATTCCTATCTAGGCAATTCATTGTAAGACTGTAATCTTCACTTTCATCAATGTAACTCTATTACAGAATGTTACGCATTTCTTTATCTAGCATAGATGCAAAAATCTGGTTATCGCAGCTTAATATCAAGATTGTTTCAAGTGTTTAATAATTAAATTATATTCGCATATTTCAAAACCAGTCATCCTAGAAGGTCTGCTTTTTATCCTATATTTTATTTAACGATGGGCACTGGGTTCATGTTACATATTTATATTATTTTATTTTATTTTTATAATATAGACATCACCTAGATGAGACAGCTTTACCATGTCCTGTAAAATACTAAAGTTACATTTTTCACCAACTTAATTAGAAAGACGGGGAAAGAGAGAGCAAACACACACACTTTAATGTGTTGTGGATCTAATCTAGACACGTATCCTTGGGTCAGCTTGTGTTCATTTACAATGGATGAGGAAAAAAACAACCACCAACCAATCACAACCACATTCCAGCAGGAGTTAAGAGTGTCCATAAAGTGCTTTTCACTGTGGCAGGACAGTGTAAGGTATGATCCAAGCAGACTCTGCCAATGTCACACCGGACGGGAGCTCACACGAGCACGTGCTGCCTGTGCACAATGTCACTTGTCCAAATGGCGTAGAGATTCTTGCCAAATGTGGTTCTAAATGTAAATGTTCCTTCCAGAGCTAACAGAAAATTGAGTCTTTGTAAATGTATCAATAAATAAGGTGTACATGCTATAGTCAGGTTTTCTGAGGTATTAATACTCTAATTACATGTATATGCAGAACTGGTGCCCTCCTGCCTCCAGCTCTAGGGCCCTACTGGCAGTTTATTTTACTCACCAACTATCAGGTTTCTTTTGCACTACCTGGCTTTTATAAAACCTTGCCTAAGAAGAGAAAACAAAATAGCCACAGTGTGCACATCCTGTGGTCCTTATAAGCAGCTGCTCATGCATTAACGATTGACAACTCTTTAGCCACTAAGATCTAAAAGACTTTAGCCACATTATTCTCCAGTAGCAAAATGATCTCTCCAGGGCAGCGACGTGAACAAATTTTCCTTTACAGAAATTTGTCAGTCTTCATTTAGCAAGTATTAAACCTGAAATTACAGAATGACCGATCCTTGCATTTCTGTGTCTGACACATTCCAGCTCAGAGGAAGAGAAAATTACATTTGCCTTCCATATATGTTTGCCCGGGTTTCGAGTGACCTCATGCCAAATGGAAATTGGTTGAGAAATCTTGCTTAAGTGCTCAGAGAACAATGGCCTGCATTAAAAAGTGCATGCATAATTTTGCACAATGTAGATTCAACTGACAGTCCATTGAAAGACATCTTGGGATTAAATGAGCATGAAGACCAAACTGCCCTCTCACCCCAGAAAAGGGTGGTCCCTTATAGTCACACGAACACTTCATTGGCTAAGCAGTGTGACCAATCTTAAAATGAACCCTGTGGTAGCATCTGTAGGTTAATAGCAGCTCTTTGTCTCCGCTGCTTTCTGCCTTTAGTCTTTCCCCCGAATTCCATCACAAAAAGTTTTACAATTAAAAAATGTCCTGACAACCAGTTTTGTAAATTGACCTTAGCATCTAATCTTTCCTCATTCAACGTGGGTGACAAAAATGTGAACTTCTCATGAATGAGCCAGCTGTCTAAATCTGTCACATAGCGCAGTTTTATTACACTCTTCATAATCAGCAAAGCAAGAAAGTCGCTGAAGTATTTTAGCAACATTTAAATATCTGACAGAGATAACATCTTTAACACTTTCTTCAATGAAATATATTTAAAAATAAACCCAACTTTAACTCCACTGTGACACATTATTTTCAACAACCAGCTGGGGAGATATGATAGTTCTTTTCCCACTGCTTAGTTCCTTAAAAAAATACCACAGATGGCACCTAAATTGAAGATTCACAATAATATATATGCCATAGCCATGCAGAGAAGGGATAACAATGATCTTAGAGTTTTGATCTTAATACTAAAGATAATTTAGCTTACTAGTGAATTCAGAAAATAAAACTCCAGTAAGAGCTAAGAATTAAATCCAGGCCTCATTCAAATCAATGGCAAAAACTTGTATCAGCTCTGCTGCACCCAGAAAACCACTTTGAAAATTTAAGCAAAATACTTGTTTATTTTATTTAAAAAAAAAACCAAAACAACAACCCACAACATTTTCTCTGTGAGTCATTCCATCAAAACTTCAGAACTAAGAAGTCACCTAAATGAAGATTAGAGGGAAAGGGGAGATAGCTTGTGTTTTGTTTCATTTTTAAATCATCTTTTATATCACGTGAAAGCAAGCATCTGCGTTTAAGCCCACATGTACATAGGAAGTCCCAGTGGAAAAGAAGTATTCTCAAAAAAAAAAAGAAAAAAAAAAAGAAAAAAAGAAAAAGAAAAACAACACAAAAAGTCCTAGCTGCTTATTTATCAAAAGAAATTATACTATTAAAAAGAGTGAGCAAACCCCAGGCCTAGCCACCCAAGATGCCGATATAAAAAGGGCAACTGCAGTAATTGCCCTGATAATTGGCATACAAAAAAAAAAAAAAAAAGGGTCTGTAGAAAGCCTGTTGCCAGTTAGGTCATTCTGCAGCCATTCTCACACAACCTCCGAGAGTGTCCCAGAATAAAACTGAGCTTATAAATGAAACTAGATAAATGAGGCAATTAGATAAGGGCCTCCAGAAGGGATTTTATGTATGTGCTCAAGTTGTCTCTGTCTCTGTGTGTCTCTCTCTCCTAATCTTTTATTCCATTCATTTCTTCCTTTATTCGGAGATACTGCCTCTCTGTTCCCAACACATTGTACATTTCCAGCATTCTTTGAGCCTTTCTGCTGTTAAAAGGGAACAAACATACCTGTTGCAAGAAACAGAACTCTGTTTCTGAGGTCTGCTAGTTTTAAAACCCTTTTTACTATTTTGGAACAGAAAACTTTCCTTTTTCTCTTTTTAAATGCTACTGATCAGAAAGAAGGCATATTATTGGGCTATAAGGAGAAACATCTTTACTAGCCATAGATAAGTAGGGAGACAAAAAGATGTTATGTAAAATCAGCTCCAAATTGTTTCACTCCATTTCAGAAACACAGTAAACTCATTTTTCTAATGCGTCCAATAAGAAATATTAACTCAAACCCTCCCCCTCTGGGAATAAATTCCTTCTGTTAACAGTCAGGGACACAGATGCAAACCCTTTGTACCTTTAAATCCTCACAGGTCATTCTATTTCACATAAACAAAGCGTAAATTAGTTATAAATAAGGGTACAAATTCTATATCACCAACACGACACCTCTGTTTATCTCCTTCTTTCATTCACTTCTCCCCATTTGGCCTTGCAGCTCCTTCCTTTCCAGAACCACAGCAAACATCAATAATCCCTGCTTGCTGCAGGTGATGCTTATTATTTTTTTGTGCATCAAAAAAGCTTCCAGGCAGGCTGAGGCTTTTATCTTTTGATCATTCCACAGACCTTGGTTATTTTATGGTGACTTCTAATATTGTGTCTTAGCTGGATATTTACATTCAGGAGCACCAGCCTCAGGCTGACAAGTTCAGCCACCCATCGACTGAAGCTTGAGGAAGGGAGAAATCACTTTGCCACTTGACAGTCACTGTGCTCATCAGAAAGTTACCAATGATGAGATGCCTTAATTGAAAAGCATAATTATATTCTGGGGAGTATGAAATGTTGCTTTTCAGTATACACTTTCTGTGGGGTCAGAAACAAGGCATGTAGAATTATACAAAATCAAGATTCTGAAAATATGAACAAGTAATTTTGCACGTGTAAAATCCCCCTATGATGAAAATGTAACGTAATTCTACTTGCATCCATCAAATAGGCATTCTGAAGACTAGGTCTAAGTGGAAAAAACAAATCTGAGGATATCCTTCTCTGCTTATTTTTCCTTAATTAAGTAAATTCTTTCAAAGACGTTAATGTATTTTAATTTACTATTCTTTAGTTTATCTGTGTATCAGTTTAATTAGGAATGAAGCCATTTTGATCTTCTGTCCAACTCATAAGGTGGTCCTTGTCTCATAAAACACACAAACAAACAAAAAAAAGAAAGCCAAGAAGTAAATAAAAACTAACTTCTCCCATTTTGCAATATTAAAAATTCACTAATAGTTTGCAACTTAAAAAAAAGTAACCTTCTCATCAAAACAACAACCAACCCCTTAAATTTATTCCTATTCAAATTTGAAGAAATTTTGTACCAAATAATCTGGGTTCTGTCTACAAAAAAACCTCATAAATATTTCCATAAGTAGTTTCAGGATAAAATGTTTTAGAAATACTGATAAAAGACTGTTTTGCTGAGAAGTTTGTTGTTTTCAACAACAGAGTAATTCAGTGAAGACACGTACTTTTTGGGATAGAGGTGTGAAACAGCAGAAGCCACCTGAAACCTTAGTGCAGGATTACTTTAATCTTTGAGGGCCTGACTCCAAGTCCATTGATGTCAACTGAAAATCTCTTCTTGACTTCATTAGTTATAGGATTAAGTCTTTAAAAGATATCCACTTAGCTGGCAGAAGATCTTAACTTCAGACATCAGCGCACACATGACCTCTCTGTGTCTGCCCCTCCAGTCATTAGACCAGTGCTGGCCAGAATAAGACTGCAGGTTCAGCCCTGCATAAAGCCACACAAAGCATACCCAGTCCTCCTTCCAAACCATTTTTCCCTGTATCTAGCAGGGATGTTCTAATACTTCAACCAAGACTAACAACATCCTGATCCAAAGGCGATGTTTTCACCCTCACTAAATAAGCCTAACAAGACTGAAAGTGATGAGAGTCCTTCGGAGTGACATGAAAGGCATAAGCAATGACAAGGTGGGACAACGCTCTCCAGATGTGTCCTACACAGAGGTTTGCTGCTTGCCTCTGTTCTCATTGATTTCAGGGCCAGCTCTGAGCACAGAATTTATTGTGCTCTACAATGTTTTCAGCATCCAAAAAACCTTAGTCCAGCAATGAATCCTGTGTGGATTTACACTGACTAATCAGACAGTGTTTCTAATGCCATTTCTGGGGAAAGAGAAATGTTCCTGTTTTATAGCATGAATGGGGCAGCTGACACATCCACCTGTTTCCTTCAGTTCACTCATGAGTTATTAATAATTGCTATTTGGTTTATATATTAGCAAAGGACTGTTATGTTCCATAACCCAAAGAAAACTCCCATAGGCTTCTATAGGAAATTTTTCTTCCCAGTGCACTGTACAGGTTGATTTGAAAGCCAAGTGCCACACCTCCTTACCAGAGTTCTCAGTAATGCAAAGATACCATCTAGCCATCATTTCATGCCCCAGAAATTCATAAATATTTAGTATTCTGTGTTATATCCATATCATATGTGTCTTTATCTATTGTCTACTCTACCACCGACAGACTTACATAAACAGAAATGTCAGAAATTATTGCACAGACAGCAAGCTGCGTTACTGGAGATGAGTTTTATTTCTACTGATATAAAAAATAACTTTCCATCTGTTACAAGTTGTCATTAGGGTCCAATGTATCATATAGTATGGTCTATGAGATTTTCCTATTTATTTTCATTTTGCAAAGAAAACAGAAGTAAAAAAGCAAAAAAATATTTTAAATGAAAAATAGCTTAAATTCCCAGGAAATTTCAGACAGGAGGCGCCAGCTAAAACATGTGAATATCCACAATGGTTGTGTTCACAATATTCTTGGAAAGAAGGCAGAGAGAGGTGGGTGTTTTGGAGATGGTTTGGTTTCTTTTTCTGTAGGATACCTTTTACTGCAGGGTAACAGGGTGTTTTGCATCACAAGACAGTAACAAACAATCCCATTTCCTGAATGTTCCTAGGAGAAGCTGCTAAAAAGAAAACGTTCTAGGCAGTCAAAACTGGTGAGCAGAATGAATTTAATTCATATCAAGATACAGTGAGGCCAGAAACCACATGGTATTAAGCCACCAGATGTATCTTGTAGTGATCTCCATTAATACCAGAAGCAGTAACCCTACCCTGTGAATTATCCAGAAATGCTATTAGGTGTCCCCCACAGAACATATTGCAGAATTAAAACTTCAATTCCCCTTTGAGGACAATTAGATTGTAACGGGACCCAAGCAGAAAAGGAAATAACCAACTTCAGTCACTTGAGAGCATTACTGTTGTGACATTCCCCTGTTCAATTAGTTTTATTTTATAATAGCTGTCAGGTACTGTATGTACATTTGAAATGTGAGGAAATAGCTTAGAAAATATCATTCAAACTAGGTTTAAGTATCTTCTATAAACTGTATAATACTACTACACATATACAGGCACCAATCTAGCAGAGCACTGGAAGCACACAAGTAATTTTAAGCATATGAGTCTCACTGAAGTCATGTGCTTAACATTATTAATATGATTAAGTGCTTTCTTGGTTTGAGACCTTACAAGTCTTTGCAAGTCTACCTACACAGAGTACATAAGTTATATGTGCATTTCTTTTTAGGGAGACAGCATGACTGAAGTTCTCACCAAGAGAATTCAGTTACTGTCTGTCACAAATTCTATATATCCCGAAATAATTGCATCTTTGTGCCTCCACTTTCCATCGGAAAATTAGTCAAATCAATCCTTGTAAAGCGCTTTGAGCTCTTCAAATGAAAAGTGCTATAAAAACTACAAATTATTATTATATTATTGAACACCATGTATGTATACACACTATTATGTAATATATAATATATGTATAATGCATATAAATTCTAACAAATGTATTTGTGTAATATCTGAGAAATGGAACAGTTGTATCTGGAAGTGATAAATACATAGAGTTGGATTTATTGTTAATCTGTGGATTTAATGATTTTTTTTAGACAAAAGGATGTTTAAGTGTATAATTGCTTTTCTTAATTTAATATATTTATGTAAATGCATGCCTGAAGTTCTGGATAGATAGTTATTCTGTGTCCCGTAAGCTAATAAAATATATTAAACTTTATCTTAGTATATAAGGTACACCTGCTGCTTTAAATTTTTTTGTTTTAATATTTTTTATGACTAAATGCATAATTTAAAGTTCATGAAATTTTAATTTTCATCAGCTCTTTGATCCTGCAGTAAAAGCAAAACGCCAGCATTTTATATATTCTTTGAAATGTACACTAGTTTTGTTTATATAAATTCTAAGATGCTTTCATAAAATGTGACTGAACACAGCTATTATTTTTGGAATGGGAAGTTCGGAGTGGAGTTTCCTGGATAGAAAATTAAGACATCCATATCGAAAAGATACCTGTTTCATTGCAAGCAATACAGGAGTGGATGTGCAGCTGGAACAAGGGGATTTCACATACAGGTATCTTGGAGAATTAGTTCAGTAATGATGGGAGAAACATTGGGGTCATTTATTTGGTTTGTTTATTTAATACCTTTAGAGAAGCATGCCATCAAATCAGCATTTCCAGTGATTTAAACAAGGGCCCTAAGAAATGGATACATTGTGGAATTCTTTCCTTTTCTCCCCATCTTAAGTAACAGGCTCTGTCCCATCGAACTCAACACCCAAGCACAAATGTGGCAGCAGGACCAACTCAATATACCAACTCCCTGTAGTTCCTTGATACAAGAAAACAATTAATCACAACACCTAAATGCAAACAGCACTTACAGCTTGTATCTGGGAGAGCAAAACCAGCTTGGGCAGGGAGCACTGAAGAGCCAAGGGCTTCTTCACACACTGAGTTTACTTGGGTGGTTTTGAAAGGCTGTTGAATTAGTCTTACACATTTAACTTACCTGAAATCTTTAGCCTGTCCTGTGTTTATTTTTCAGACTAAAGAGTGAAGCATTACCAACTACGATGTTGATGCTATCTTTACTTTTCAGATCTAAGCCTAAATAATCTTGAAATTTTCATGAAATTGTTTTTCCATTTTTCAGCTAGTTATACCATTAGTGATATGGGCTGGTGGCCAGCCAGAAAACTAGGATCCAAGGAAAATTTGAACTTCACCCAAATCTGAGGATATTTGGAAACTGTATTTGACTTCAGCTTTTCAATGAATAAATACAGCATTTGCAGCAACATTCTTTTAAATTTTCTTCATTTGAAGAAGGGCTCAGAACAAGAACACAGCTGAAAGATGGCAAATAAAAAAAAAATTAAGAAATCCAGGAGGATTGTTTTGATTTTTTTGGTGGGACCTATATATTCATGCAGAAAGTAAAAGAATTCTGTGACGTACAGTCCATAATTACAATAAATACAGTGCAGCATGTAGTTCTGGTGACATCATGAGTCACTGAGTTTGTTCTTGTAATTTATTAAGACATTACGAAAACCCACTGACATATTTATAAGCCTTGGAATTAACAGCTACCTTTCATTCCTTTTACAACACATAAGACATGAATTTTACTTAAAGAATTATATACACTCAGCTGTGTACAGCAAGACTGTAATTCTACCGAGAGCTTCTGATAGAATCCTAGAGTTGAAGGGCCACGTTCTGCTCCGCATTTGGATGAGCCAAGGGATGTATCCTTGGCCTCCTGAACAGGGCTCGTGTGGCTTGTCAAAAGTCATCAGAACTTTCAAAAGGAATTCAAAGCCTAAGTGCACAATTCAGGAGCATTTCATTTTAGTAATACAGTCACTAGTAATATGTTTGATTCCGTATTTAATCACTATTCCCAAAATAAATACTTTGCATAATCTTCTGCCATTTATTGCCTTCCCTTTATTTGCACATACAGTTCTGTTCTCCAAGTCCTCTGTTCTTTATTTGTTTTCCTGTAGACGTGCTGCTTCTCCATTCCATTGCACTACATTCACTACATATTTCCAAAGTTTTAACAAGACTGATTATGGCACAAGTGCTTTTTTTTTCTATTTTAACAAAAACACTAAGTAAGGGATCAGCCCCTGGTTTAACTCTAAATGAAAAATGCACCACAAGTAAGTAGGGTAGAATCTTTAAAATGCCAAGGAATCATTTCGGTCTATGTGGTTGCATTTATTTATTTTGGGGGAAGGGCTGGTTTGAGTCATATTTGATGACATGTCTACGGATGACATACATCTCTGGCAGAACTGGGCAAAGTGGGACATAGCTTTGGTTTTGGAAAACCTCACTGAACAGTGGCTTTCTTGTTTGCTTGGTTTGGGGTGGTTTCTGGGGGTTTTTTAAGTTCTTTTTTTGTTTATTTTTTTGTCTTTCAAAGCTAGGACTACTCCTGGATTTTGTCTGATTTCCAAAATTTTCAGCTAAAACAGTTGAATGAATGGCTCTTATAGTGGTTCAATGCTCGATATTTAAAATTTCAAACATTGTCAATATTTCAGTCATCTTCATCTAGCTCTTTTCTCACATTAGTTCAAGTCCTCTGACATCAGTGTTGTCAGGAGGTGAATCAGGTTAAGTAGTTGCTTTTCCTTCTTGCTCATTTTATATCATTTTAAATACATCACACTCAGAAGTGTCACATCATTCCACAATGAAACCAGAGTCATCACACTAGCAGAGTTTGGCCAGTTGGAAACACTGGAGCAACTTCTACACATTTCACCTTTCACCGTGTATGTACATTCCATTAATCAGAGAAGGGCTGACTGAGGGAGGGAATGTAGGACTTGTATACCCATCCTCCATTAGATCAAGTGGTATGTTCTCCTTTCAATATTAGAAAATTGAAATTTTGCAATATATATGCAAGCTATTTCCACTCCAGGGAAGGGGAACGTCCACATGAATCAAACGGCTGCATTAGGTTCAGGAAATTTATAAAGAAGAGATCCAAACTCTACAAAGCCCCATGCAGTGGAATTTGTGCTTTCCTGGTCAGATGAATAGAACAGGTGCAGGCACAGCCTTCAGGTCTTTAAACTACACCAGCCCAAATAAATTACAGCTATGGAGTGTGTTTAGCAATTTCAAGCAAACATTAGAAATGCAAGGCCCATGGTGCAGATAAAGTGCTTATGAAAAAGGTGGACGTAACATCTGTACTGGCACAGAACGCCTGTTCTGCAGTAATAGCTGCAAAATGCCTCCTATAAAGCATAAGACTGTTAGTACAGCTGCAGCTTTTAATAGCTATTGAATTTCTTGATCAGGGAGGCAGATCCAGAGCAAGGGAAATGGACAAGTGAAACTATAAACTGCTATTTTACACCTATGAATGTAATATCAAATAAATGTGGTCGAACCCACTTTTATTTTTTTAAGAAATTCATCCCTAGAGAGCCTCGTGCTAGATCTTACCTAGCAAGCCATCAGAAGGCACTTATGTCAGCCTAACCCTGAGGTTTCCAAGATGTATAACTGTGCAGTCTGCATATACCTCCTGCTTATTATATCTGTAACAGAAACCTGCAGCCACACACACATGTGTAATACCCCATGCATCATCTCTGCACTTACTCAAAGCTATTTGGTTCTAGATTGATGCAAACAAGCAGTGGAAAGGTAAGCAATGGCTTGGACAGTTTTTAAGATGGTTCTGCAAGAAAGAAATGATAGTGAAGTGACTGAGCTGAGCAGACTTCATTCTATAGAGGCAACAGGATGCAACTAGTAAACTCATTACCATGTTAGCTTATTAAAATTATTCCAAAGAATACAGCAGTCTGGTGTTTTCTGGGTTTTCTTATTTAAATATCTTAGTAGTAAGATGAGTTTGTGTCTAAGAGGCCCCTCTGAATTACTAGAATCATATTTACTTTACTTTGCATTTATAATTACAGCTTTTTGTTTATGATGGAAGGTCTATGGAATTATCAGATTTTCAGTATGCAGATAAACTGCATTTTAATATTTTCTAAGCTTATTGTCCTGCAAATTCTTCATGTCTTCTATTAGCCTGGAAATTAAATCCATCACACAACACTCAAGCAGCAGTGACTGCTGAGACTGCAGATTCACCCAAAATTACCCCAGATGGATAATCTTAAAGTCTGTCATAAACAGATGAGACAGGATCATTTTGTTCGGGGTTTTTTGTGTTTCTCTTTAGGACCACCTTTTCCTCCAGGAAGATAGCAGGTGTCAAGCTACACGCTGTCAATAGCTACCCAGAGTGTGTCCCAGGCCTGTAGATCCTTCTGAGTCCCAAACAACAATTCCATCTGCCCAATTTCCAGTACTACTTACATTTCCTGGCACCTGAACTCACCACATTTCTTTTAATATGGTTAAAAGTGTTTCTGGCTGGCATACATCCTCAGACGCACCTGAACAATATGGAGATAGATAATTATCTCCTTCTAAAAGCACTGCAGAAGAAGACATACAACTGCCAAAGGTTGCTTGAGACCTCAGAGAATCCTGAAAAGTTAGTCATAGTCAGCACCTCAATTAACTTCATGGGTGGTGGTGCCAGTTTTGTGATAAGAACACCAGAACAGTTCAGAAAGAGGTGGATCTAACTTCTGGTTACTTCCCAAGAAATTGCTTTGACTGCCGTCTTTCTTGTTGAAGCCAAGCTACGGTGAAGCCAGAAATGATAAAAAACAGTAGATCAAAAGAAGAGAGAGAAGGATGGAGTCAGAATCTTCTGGCCTAGAAAGCTTATTTGAAAGTGTAAATTAGCCCACTAAATGAGTCCTGCTTAGCAGTTTATATATACACACTCGAGGAAGCAGGTCTGAGTGTCCCTGTTCCTCCTCCTGGCAGGTGAGTCCAGCTCCTTTCTCTGCCTCTGTGCTCTGCTTTTCCAAGTGGCCTCTTTGCAATGGCAGCACTGAGAATTCTGCCTCTTCCATATTTCTTCACTTACTCCTCACTGTGGCAGAGCATCTCTGAAATATCCAAGAAGTTTTGTAAGAATGTAAGGACAAGCCCCAAAATGTTTGTTCACAGGGAATAGTCAGAGACTTTTAAAATTATTACTATTTCACAAATTATAAAAGCCCCAGTTCATGAACCGGCATACTGCATCCAGCTGGTGTCCCCAGCAGAGGAAAGACACGGACCTGCTGGAGCTAGTCCAGAGGAGGGCCACAAAGATGATTAGAAACACCTCCCCTATGAGGAAAGGCTGAGAGAGTTGGAGTTGTTGGAAAAAAGAAGGCTCCAGGGAGACCTTACTGCAGCCTTTGAGTAATTGAAGGGGACCTGTAAGAAAAACAGGAACAAACTTTGGCAGGGCCTGTTGCTATAGGACAAGGGGTAATGGTTTTAAACTGAAGGAGGGTTGATTTAGAAGAGATAAAAGGAAGACATTGTTTTACAAGGAGCATGGTGAAACACTGGCACAGCCTGCCTGGAGGAGTTGTGGATGTCCAGCCCTGAAAACATTCAAGGTGAGGCTGGACAGGGCTCTGAGCAACCCGATCTAGTTGAAGATGTCTCTCCTCATTGCATGAGGGTTGGACTAGATGATCTTTCCAGGTCTCTTCCAACCCAGGCTATCCTGTGATTTACAAGGACGAGAAGACTGAACAGAAAAAGTAAAAACCTATCACATGAACCGCTAAAAGAACCAGCCCCAACATAAAAATTACCACGAGAGCAAGAAGTTTTTGGTTTTCAAAATCCACCTGCCAAAAAAGCATCAGAGAGTAGATCCAGATCTATTGGTATCCATGGGAGCTCTGCCTGTGCTTTCAGTGGTGCCAGCATGCAAACCCACAGAGCAATTAAAATCTGATGAAGTTTAACAGAGTCTCTAGGAAGGCAAGTTCAGACGGCAATGGCCTTTCAGTGCAGCATGTGGATAGCACTGTGAGTTTTGAGCTTCAGCTCTCTGGCAAATGAATACTCCTACAAAAAGCTCAAAACAAGAGGTTTGTCAGATTATGGCACTGAGAAATAAAACCCCCCCAAGATTAAATGAATCCTTTCATGCTTCTTTTGAACACGTAAAGTGCTAAAGCATTTTTTATCTTACGACAGGGACTGAAAGTGAAGGCGTCTTTGCTGAAGTTTTTAGTGACTACTGAGCTATACAGAGACCTGGGAGACAGCTTTGAGTCAGGCTGGGTATGAGCAGTAGTCTGATGGTGGCGTCAGGAAGCATTTCAGGGAAGCCTGGGAAGCTGTGTGTGATTATTTGAACTGCAACTAGTATCCTAAAGTGCCTGCTGACACCTCATTCAGAAATGCAGCACAGACATAGCACCAGACTTATCTTCAGCATCATTACTCAGGTAAGTAGAACCATTCACAGACCAGACAATGATCACTCAAATTAATAGAACTCCCTAACCCTTTTATAGAGAATAAAAACAAGCAAATCAGATTTCTTCCTCTGTCTATTTTGACAGCTACCTGCTCAGAAAGAACTCTCTGTAAATTATGTGTAATGGGATTATTAGCATATTTTCCTCAGTAAGTTTCTCCTCAGAAACAGACAATTCTGATAAACTTCCCACAATAACTGTAAGAAGCAAATTCTTTTAAACAAATTAATACTCTCTGAGTTGCAAATATTGAGATTAACATAATCAGGGTAGTGTTTAGCACTCCTATAAAATGAAAGTGCAATACAGAATAATGTTTGAAGTAAATAAACTGCATTTTGCCTATGTAAAATATTTTCACCAGTTTTAATGAAGCATAAGATTCTCCTGCAATTTCTGCCTTAACAATTCTCCTAGCCACCTTGCATTTCAACTGCACAGACAGGTTAGGTAATATTATTTACCTCCTGCTTTTTATGTGGTCATAAAAGCAGGAGGTTTGGCCTTCTTTCTGGTAATTCTCAGTGACCAAATATTCCAAGTATTACTTTGGCTCCAGCACAGTTTGCACGCATGGCATGTAAAGTGCACAGCACGAGAAGAGGGATCTGCAGGTCCCTTTCCTGCCACTAGGTGAAAAGAAACAAAGTTTAATCCAAAAAATCAAAGAACTGACTGAGCTGTATCAGATGTGCATGCTTATGTACACAAGTGTAATTGACTCTTAAAATTTTACATGCATAAAAGTTTTAGCTATGTGCAAACTACAAAATCCTAAAGCATCAGCCATATATGTACAAAATATACATTTGTTAAAACTACAGTGGTGCCTCACTTGAATATAGATTGCTCAGCAGAATATATCTGCATGGGGCAGTCCCATCTATCAAAAATTCTTCAAATAAACAGGGATGAAAACATCTGGGAATTGCTGTTCAGACGGAAAAATGACATGACCCATTGCAGAAGATGCTGCCTACAATGTCCCAGGCTGAAGATCAACTGGCCATCTGATCATGACAGATATGAAATGAACGAGCGTGTACCGGGGGAGTTTGCATCCCAAAAAAATGAAGGCTCCAACTAATTATTTCTCTTTGCTTCTGTCAAGGAATGGCCATAAGAATTCCCAAGCAATATGCAGGGGAATATTTTAAGAACACGAATGGAATAAAACTCTGAGAAAAGGAATGAGAACCCCATTTTTAAAATCCCTTGCGCAGAAAACTGATGTCTGAACAACCTTGAAAGCCTGGCTTTTATTTCCTGATCCTGCAAATTGTCCTGCTTGCCAGCTTTAGGAGCATAAACCATTGGAATGAACACAGAGCAACTGCTTATGCATTTTAAAGTTTCAAATATATAATATTTTCAGAATCATATCTTGAGAATAAAAAGCTTCTTTTCACTCATGATTTCCTATGATATGATATGATAATCTCTCCAATGTTAAAGATATAAGACAGAACTTTCAAAGTTATACAGCACGGATGTGTTTATATTTTTTAGACGTATCAGTCCCTTACAGTAACTTTTTTCCTTCTCTCTCTTGATTAGTACATAGCCAAATGCCTCAGCAGCCCAGACATGAATGTGAATAGATAAGCTAAAACCTGAGAATTTCAAGAGCGGTGAAGTGCATGCTTTCACCTCTCCCCCTTTTAAAAGTGTCAAATGCTTCCTGACACGCTTGGGTCCATGGAAATGGAACATATTTTCTCATTACATTAATTAATGGGTCTTCTTGGGTGGCATAACTCAGTATAAATTTCCTTTAGTATTCTGTCATACCTAAAAAGGATCTTATTTTTTGTGATGTCTTTAAATTTTTATGACTTCTACTCTGTTTAGTCTGTGTGTAATCCTTCTTTTGAAACCTAATGTCCTAGAAAATCTGCAGGTTTTTCTCAAAACTGGCACACTCTGTAGTTTCTAGTCATTTCTTTTTCTTGCCTTCTCAGAACTCCATGCGAGTCCTTAAGGTGTAGTTCACAGCTCAGGGAATTTATGATTACATCGTCAATGTAAACCAAAGCACTGCGATATATTAAACCTGACAAGATGCTGTTCATTAATCTCTGAAATGTGGCCAGGTGTGATGTAATGAAGAGAGGCTTCCAGCTCAGAGCAGCCTAGCACAGCTCCTAGCCCAGCTCGGTGGTGGCTTCCTTTACCTCATCTGGGAGCAGGACTGCCTGGGTGGGGACTCTCCCTGCAAGCGTCAGGCCAGAAGAATGTGGTTTGGGGAAAATGAGACAGGGTAATCCCTGGCCGTGCCAATGTTTCTCAAACGGCTCAGCTTCTGCTTGCCTTTCGTTTCCAGGTTAGAACACTGACTTGGTCATGCTGTCATGAACCACAACTTCCCAAGGAAATGGTTTGATGGGCTGGAGGTGCATTTTTACGGATGAAAAAAAAAAAAAAAAAAAGGAGCATTTTTAAATACTGGAGGCTCAACCAGTGGAGAAAGCAACGTCAGGCTTGGAACGCAGAGCAGCAAGTGCTACAATTTACACACACATTATACCTTGATCAAAACAAGGCTTTCGTTTGCTTGTGACAATTCAGTCTTTTTTATTTCTTAATTAATTGCATCATTTCAATACCAAAAAAAGGGCAAAATCAGAAGAGACTATATATAAGGGAAGGCTGAACACTTGCACATCATTAATTCAAACCTCAAACTAAATCGATAAATATTATTTACTTCATTAACAGGGCATGTGGAATATGTATCGAGTAATATTAAGACTTTGAAACTCATCCTTGTCACAGTAACAGAAGAGACTTTCTGAATGAAACTCATACTCCTGAGTTGAAAACCAAACAGACATTTTTCAAATATGGAAATAAAATGTGAAAATAATTTCTTATAAACTCCATACTTTAGCATTTTGTGTCCGTGAAACATCGAGGTCCACACCCTAAAACAAGTTACGACCATTATGTTGCTTTGCTCTCTGCAAATCATAACCAAACTGGTTATTGGAACAGTGCAAAACTGGTTGATTTTCACAGATTTATCAATTTTATCCAGCTATAAATGATAAATTTTGAGTACAAGAAAAGGGTCCTACTGCATCTACCCTGGGAACAAAAGACAGATATTCTCAGAAAAAATAAGAGTTTGGGCTACATTTGTACTACCTTTCAAAATTTCTAGGAAAGAATGCAGAGCAAGACTAGCCCTTGCATTTGCTTCTAACCATGGAAAAGTTACCAGGAGAAGGCTCCACTTTTTAGCTTGTCTTCCTATTTTTTGTAATTATCATTATTATTATTATTATTGTATTAAATTCTCTGCTGTTTCTTTTTTTTTTTTTTTTTTGGGGGGAAGAATTTCCTGCTAGCTCTTCCTGAACTCCTCATCCATGGACAAAGTGATGTGAGACCAGCTTGCACAGAGCTATCCAGGCCCTTGGATAAGACTATCTACTCCTTCCTATCAGAATCCAAATCTTAGCACAAGGTGACTCCTCTGTGTCAATTATTAGCATGAATGCCTTCCTTTCTCAATTGTCTGTATCCTACCATGCATGGCCCCAGTCACTGAATGCTATCCTTAAAAGAGAAATTGTATTAAGAAGAATATTGTACTGAAGAATTTAGATGTGGAATGGATTTACTGTGTTTATGCTCAGGACTTTCGACTATTTTTGCAGCTATTCTGGCATTTTACTTGCAGAAATGATTAAGCAGATACTCATGAACATTCCCAGAAAGGGAATCATGTACTTAACAAGAAGCCGGATTTTTGGAATTGCATTCATGCATGAGATTAGAAATTCTTCTTTTGGCTATGTTATCTATCAAGCTAACTTTGAATATGATACCAAATAAGTACTGCACTGATTTGTTGATTGATTATCATGGAATCATAGAATAGTTTGGGTTGGAAGGGTCCTTAAAGATCATCCTGCCATGGGCAGGGACATGACCAGGTTGCTCAGAGCCCCATCCAGCCTGGCCTTGAACACTTCCAGGGTTGAGGCATCCACAAATTCCCTGGGTAACCTATGCCAGTGCCTCAGCACCCTCACAGTAAAGAATTCCTTCCTCATATCTAATCTAAACCTGCCTTCTTTCGGTTTGAAGCCACTCCCCCTTGTCCCATCACTACATGCCCTTGTGAAAAGTCCCTCTGCAGCTCTCTTGCAGCCCCTTTAGGTACTGGAAGATGCTTTAAGGTCTCCCTGAAGCCTTCTCTTCTCCAGACTGAATAGCCCCAAGTCTTATGTTTAATTTAACTACCTACCTCTTATTCAACTACATTAATTGAATTAAACATATAAAAATATTAAATGACTCACTCCAACCACTAAGCTTAAGAATATCTTAAATCTTCAGCATTACTTTGAACTCATTCACAAACAGACCAAAAGGTGATGTACATCAAACGAAATATCCCACAAGAAGAATTAATTCAGCAATGGTCAAGGTGTATTGCAATTTCTTCAGTTAACATTGCATTCTTGCCCTAAGTTAACATTATATCAATTCTGGATCAATTCCTGCCTTGTAACAAAATCTGACACAAGAGCTCTTGCTTTTGCTAGAGGTGTACTACTCAGGTGCAGTTAGCCAACACTTTATACAGAGCTATCTCAGCCTTTCACCAGAGTGTTTTCTATTACAGAAAAGGCATCTGGCCAAGAAAGAAATATTTCCTGTTAGATAAATATTTAAGAAAGCAATAATTGTGAAACAAAAGTGCTCCAAAACTGACACAGTATTCACCATACTTTGACTCTTTTTTAGCGATAGCCAGATTTATCACATTTTAAGAGTAAGAATGAAACTTGAATTCTCTTGATGCCTAGCCAACAATCTTCATTAAACTACTGAACCCTGTAGGCCTCTTGCTGTACTAATGCTGCATTCATTAAAAAGCTCGTTAGACCAAAGCATGATGTGATCAATCATTTCAAGGTAAACATGGACCCAAAATCATTCAAAAACTAGTTATTTAATCCCAGGCTCTGTACAAGCTTGCTTCCAGCATGAAAATAATGAACAAATCTTTAGATTCAAGGAGACACACTCATACCTTACATCTGAAAAACATGAAACTGAAATTTTTGTCCATGAGAATGAAAATTACCGAAACTGGCTGTAGCCTTAGTTGCAATAATCAGGAACCAGTTATGGTTTCAAACAGAAAGAAAGTAGGTTTAGGTTAGATATTAGGGGGAAACCCTTAACTGTGAGGGTGGTGAGACACTGGAACAGGTTGCCCAGAGTAGCTGTGGATGCTCCATTCCTGGAATTGTTCCAGGCAAGGTTGGACAGGGTTCTGAGCAACCTGGTGCAGCAGAATGTGTTCCTGCCCACAGCAGGGGGATTGGAACCAGGTGATACTGTAAGTTTCCTTATGATTATGAATGATTCTGTGATTCCATTCCATACCGTTTCAGTTTTATTTGATAGACTGTAGATTTTTTTTTTTAAGCTAATATGTCTGTCATCCTTCAAATGTTAACCTGATTTACACTACAATGATAACAGGAGCCCACAAAGTTCACACTAATTGCACACAAGGTTTTTTTAATTGATCACAGATGTTCTTATCTACTAGAAGGGATTTAGTATCATTCCATTTACCAATAACCAATGTCAAATGATACTGCAGGAATTTGAAAGCTTGGAGGCTTTTGAGTACTTTTTAAAACATTAAGATTTACATGCTTTTTGAGACACATCAAATTATGCACATAAAAATAATGCAAGAGCTATTCTGAGCCAAGTTTTACTCTCAAAATTTCACTGATATTTGGAGAATGAAATCTGCCACTTCTAATATGTATTTCCACATCCTTATGCCTCCCTTGAATGTTCTAGTGATTGTGTATTTAACATCAACTATCTGAAAATAAATAATTCAGCAGCAACTCAGAATACAACAGATTATTGTAACAGTTCAGGCTAGTAGTCAGGAAATGGATTCAATCTTGATGGTCTTGGACACTGTCAGAAATACCTTTCATTACTTAAAAAAGTGACTGCTGCCCCAGATTCCAGAAGCAAAAAGACAAAATTCCTATGAATTCCACGTCTCTTGCAAGAGCAAGTGACGAGTTCTGTTAAAATCTGTTCAGTGCTACAGTGTTTTCAGTATTGTTGGCCAAGAAACCTAAAGCTCGGGTACAGATGAAATTGAGATTTAACTAATTACCTCTCAATAACTACTAGAACTATTGTACAGATGCTTTTTTCAGATAAACTAATAGCAAGTCAATACTGCCTCCTGCACATAAAATCTACTGTTAATACCAGAAATAAACAATATTCCCTAAGAGTATTGCCATTAAAACTAGCCTGTCTCTATTCTATTTCTTCTTGGCTCTTGCCTAAAAGTTCTGGGCCAAATTTTGTGTTCTAAAATTAAATATTGACATTCAACATTTGTACCTTTATATCATTTTCCACCCAAAGTTTCAGATAACTTTGAAGGGGACAATTAGTTCTCTTAATAGATATTAAATATTAGTTACATCTCACAGAAAAGGAACTAAAAAGAATGCTGGCACAACAAATCTGAAGCTAATTTTCAGTGCTGACTGGGCTAAGCTCTGAAATCACACCACTTCTGTTACTGGAAGATTATGAATACAGATACTGGATAACAACCTCTAAGTTTCTACACTTCTCCATAAGTTTAATACAAAACCTCAGGTGAACCAGAAGGCTTTTCTAAACATCTGTGGAAGTCAGTCATACCTATGGCCACAAACTCTTTGCCTGTTGAGACATCCAAAAGCTGTCACGGTCTTTAAAAAGTCAGCTTCTACTGAAACAGAATCCTTCTCTAAACAGAGTGGGAGGTTAACTGATTTCATTCTATCTGCTTCAATTCTTTGATTTTATCTTTTAAAATTAATATTCTTAAGACCACCCATCAGCTAACCTGCTGAACAAAACTTACTGCCCAGTTATCTGATCAACAATTGCGATGAGGTATAACTTCCTAAAAAGATGCATAAGGCAATTATTTAATTACATTCTTATATCAAGGATAATTCTATTCGATTTTTTTAATATATAAATACTCCAAACAATATAGTGGATATAAGTTCATGTTTAAGATGGTGAGACACTTTGAGGTTTGATTCAACAAGATACTTAATACTGCGTAGTTCTACTCAGATTAGTTTGCAAATAGTAACCCTCAAATTTCTTACCTTTAGAATTTATTAAAAAAATTCATCCTCTCTAAAATTTGAAAACTTAACTTGACGTGATTAAAAAATAATTCCTATGCAATATACAAGATTTACTGGATTACCTAAACCTAAACAAGTGTGAGAGGATTATTTGTGGTGGACTTCGTAGTGTTATGTTAATGCTTGAACTTGATGATCTTAAGGATCTTTTCCAATATAAATGGTTTATGATTTATTTGTAACAGTTATGAGGGGAAAAAATACCCCAAGAACAAGTGTTGTATCTCTTTATCCTACACTGCATATGCTATTTGTTTCAAACAAATTCCAAGGAAAGCTACATGGAACATTGCTAAAGTTCTATGAAGCCTCAGAAGACTGTTCAGGAGAAGAAGGTTTGCATTAAAGACCAGATATTAAAAGAGCTGACATTTCAATTTGGATAACACACTATAGTCTAAGGGACATGAGCACATTCTGAATGCATGACTGCTCCGAAAATGCAGCCTCCGTTGCAGGGAAGGAAATATGGGATTAATAACATTCGCTCCCAGAGCAAAATTTACGGCTTGTAAAAGCATACAACACATGCTATGTATTGATTAAAGAAAAAATTTCCATCCAGTTTTATTGATCTATTGTCAACACCATGTCACCAAGTCTCCTAAAACGTGCCACCTAGTGGACCCTGTGCCCAAGTCGTACAATCCTGAGGCAGCCAGCTCTGTTGTGTAGCCTTCAGCTCCCTTCCAGCTCTCCCCTGGCACAATGCTTGGCACTTCCCATTCCTCCCACTGCACATCACCCCTTCTCCTCAGCCCACCCTGCACACTTTGCTCCACTTAGAGTATAACTTAGGGTCTCTAGTACTCATGGCTAAAAAAATCTACACCCCAAACCAATACCACAATTAGTTGAGCACAGAAAAATGTGGCAACAGGTAAAATCAAATGCAGCAATTTCTCTGCCATCTAAGAATGGAACATGCATGAGACGTTATTGCAAAATAAGATATTCAGGAGTATTTTCCCCTAACCAGTATATGATTGAGATGCTGAAAATAGAGCTTCTCACTACTAAAGAGCAAGACAGACACACACATAACTCATGCCTTAAGAAACAGCTGGGAAAATTCATCTGGAAAGCAAAGAAGATAGATGAGACCAAATAACATCTAATTTCAGATATCTAGAAAAGAGTAACTTCTGAGTCTAAAGACTACTTTAATACATGATTTTCCACAGGATGGCTTTATTTTCCAGAGACCTCCAGCATTTCTGATAGCAATATTAGCTAATTGCTCCAATAAATTCATAGCACAAACCCAATCACCCTCACCTTTCCTCAAAAACAAATCGATTTTTTTCTTGAATTTGAATACCAAAATACTTAGATTCTTTCAATTTTACATTATAATTTCACAGACTGGAATTATTTCTTTTTTTAATGAAATGTAATTTTATTAGTTAAAGGAACAGTCTGACACAGAAGGCACTACAGGAGCAAACAAAAATTACTTGAGTGCAAAAATACGCAAGTTATGAATTGGATACAATATTCCACTAAAAGTATGAAGTTCTCCTTGGTGAATCTCTCTTAGAAGAATACATATAAGACACGTTCATAAATCTAAAGTACTCTGAAAGCTGTTATGTGCCCTTACCTGTTTCCTAACTGCAAGAAAACTTGAGGATGCCAGAAATAACTGCTGGTGAGGTACAATTTCACTGTATGCTTTCCTTTAGCATAAAATTTTCTGAGTTTAGGTATGCTTTTTTCATGTAGTGGGAGGTACAGTATGCTATAAACATGAGAACTTTCAGTAGAAGTAGAAAAAGGTGCAGAGAAATATAAAATACAGTTACATACTGAGATTTCCTGACAGCTGTACCACTGTGCATTTCTAACAAGACAAGATCTACCCAGTCGTTAGAAGAATCACTTATAGATCTTTTCTCTCTCTCTCCTTCAAAATTAATTGTAAGCAAAGGGAACAGAGAAGAAGCAAAGGAGCATAACCCACTCCCCACAAGGCACTGCATGAAACCATGTGGGACTCTAGTCCAACACATTACCATGACAATGGTGCCTTTTTGGAAGATGTGTAAGTATGTACATATGTGAGTATGTGGGTTGCATTCTCACGTGCATCCATACATTTATGGAAGTACAGACATTGCTTTACCAGTCTTAGAGATTTATGGCAGTGCACAGGTTTTTAACACAGATCCAAGACAGGCTCCATCAGTGCTCTGGTAAACTCTTGTTTGTGCTTTGAGGACTGCTCTGTCCAGAGCAAACAGACTAGGTGTGGTATAACAGGGCAATACAGGAATTTGAGAAAACATCCATGTGTTAGGATCACAGGCATGGATATTAAACATCTGCTGAGGAAAATGAGCATAAGCTAGGTTTTTATCATGTTGCCATCTATACTGCAGTAGAGCTCAAAAATTTCATTTGAACTGCAGCTGCTTTATTCAAACAAACAAACAGGAAAGATAAAACCTTGCCATGCAGCCAGATAGTCTAAAAGCCTCAACTGGGTGAAAAGCTGGGGAATGCTTTCACACTCTGAAGTGAATAAAACCCACTGCAAAAGAAGTTAGGTTTTGTTAGGTGAGACACATGGATACACCTCCCCACCCCAAGATACAGCATGTTCTGGGGAACAAAAATAGGCTATATCTGTAATTTCTGGTCAAAATTAAATTCAGATGGCTACATTTTTTTTTCTCCTGTCTGCAAAAGCCTATGTGCTTTTGCTGCTGGGACCCTAACTTGCAGATTGGAAGGGAAAATGTTTTCACCTTAGGCAAGTGCAAAGATGAGTAAGGTATTCTATAATCTCACGACAGCTGTAAAATTACCTGACTAGTCTCATAAAGATTTATTTCCTTTGCTTCCAGATTGTCAAATGGTGATTTCCTCTTCTTGTGAGAATATTCAGTATTTTGATAAGTATAAACAGATCCACAGTATTTCAGAAGTTTGTGTATCTCAATTTTCTTTCATGAGAAACGAAGGACTCTTCAGGTTTGTGCGAGCTGGAAATAAACCCATCTAATCTCAAATGAAGAGCCATTTTTAATGAGAAAGAATTGGCAAATTAATCACCACATCTCTAATGGTTTCCCCACACACATTTGCCCTGAGTTGTCCAGCACTGTCAGTCCCCACACCGAGCATATGCTGCGAGACACGTGCATTTACCCTGCAGTAAGTGTGGACCAGAGCATCCCCTAGTAATTAACAAGGGATGAGAAAGGCAACTGGGAACAGTTAAAGCAAGTGTTCTCAGGCTGCTTTGAATGGGTTGCTCTGCATTCTTTTGCAATGAACAGGGAAAACTGTGATTGGCTCCATATGACTGGCAAAGGTGATGATAACATGACTTACGAGCAACCTGCCACAAAAAGTATTTATCTTGCGATATATGAGGTGCGCACAAGCAGAGATGCTCCTCTAGAGGCACATCACACGGTAGTTAAACACACCATTTAGTAAGGTGATTAGAAAATCACCTCAATATTCATGTAAGGAAAGAACTTTTGCAGCCAGAAGGCAAGTGCAGATAGCACAACTGTGAAGAAAGTAGGGAGTGTACTCGCTTCCCACTTCTGGAAACAAATCACTGTTAATCTCAGACCCTGCAACAGGCCCAACATGCCAAACTAATTAGGCAGGTACCACGCTTAGAGAAAGTGATAGAACTTTCCAAGTCCAAAGGAACACTCGTGTTTGTGTCCTGCTGCGTGACACGTTACCACAAGCCTCTCCTCTTGGCTACTTCTGTTCTTTTCCAATCTATTGTAGTCTGGATTCTCTCTTACTAGTTGCAATTTTGGTTGTTTCCTCTTTCAAGTTAGTTTCCAGATGTTGCTTACCCATTTTTTCCCTGCCACACTGCATCCTTTGCCTGAACTTCTACACCATTCCCCCTTTTGTGTTTCCCCTCACTATTCAACTCACAATCTAAGTCAAGATTTTGAAACCTGTTGTAAATTACATTAATTGGCAGTTCTTTCCTGCAGCTGTGTGCATTTCTTAAGACCACATACTTACAGGGCTTGGGGGGCGTGTCTTTTTTACCTTCTTTGGACAAATTTTATACTAAACCAAATTGCATCTGGTTCCAACACCAGCTGAATAGTCCTGCTGGTACCTTTCAGGGGTCCTGGCAGGGACACATTTATAATTATTTTGTACAGTATTCAAATGGAAGAGAGTTCTACTGGAAACTTAGAAGGAAAACTGGTTTATGCATAACAAGCTTGAATACTTCGTGCTATCATGGGTAGCTCATCAATTATTTCCTGCGTGCTACATGCAAAAATACATTAATGAAAAAAGAACTTTAAAAAATGTGACTCATGAGGTCGTCTGGTAAAAAAGTAAGGCTGCATGAGCATGGGCAAAGAGTTTTATTAACCCTGCTAATAAGGAAAGTCTCTGTTTTTTATTTAAAATGAATTCAACTTACATAGTTTAGAAAATAATTATCGAGAAAATAATTTACGTTACCTTAAAATTACAGTGTTAATTTTCACAGTTCACTTCATAATATGGGCTCATAAATTAAAACAAAATCCTGAAATTATTCAAAGAAAATATGAGTAAGGCCTAGAAGTAGTATGCAACATACCAAAATAAAACCCTGAATCTGTTCAGTATCTTTGAGTCCTAACAAAATCATTCAAGAAAAGATATTCTGTTTCTTTGTATTTGTTCTACAAAATCAGCATGAAGAAACTAATTGGCAAGAGAAAATTAGAATCAGTTTAGATATTATAGTGACTTTTCTGCTTAAAACTATAAAAAACCCCTAGATTTCTTGGAAAATTATACAATGCCACCAAAATATTTTCACTTATACATATATCTGAAACAGAAAGGTCAAACCCACTGTGGCACAATGTCTGTAAGTAGTAAGGCTGTCTATGGAAAGCACATTCACTCTGACCTCTAATTCCTTTTCTCCAGTAAAGCTGACCAGTCTAAAATCTTCACTGCAAACCCAAGAGACACCTCTAGTCATGCAGGGAAACTAAAATTGCCTCCATGAGACATATCTGAGGTTCCAGTGGCTATGCAGCCTGTTCAGTGATCAATGAAGCAAAGGACACTTTGCTCATTGCCAGATCCGTGTCCACCAAGACAGTAGGAACAAGGTAGCTGTCATATCTCTATCCTTCTGCCAAACAGAATTTAAATTAGTGGGTTTTTAAAAAAATCACATTTGTTAAATTGCAAAAATAGCAAAAAATGTAGTATGTACAAATGACTGCTCCATGCCTAGAAAAATTAATGTCTTATACATTCAGGCTGCATTTCGCATTCTGATGGCCTTAATAGACACTGGAGAGTAAACAGGCAGACAAGTGCCTTTCTCTTCCTGTCTAACAGAAGAATGATGCCACTTACTCCAAATCTTACACTCTTTTAACTGTGAGACTCTATTGGCAGCCTTTGCCCAGTTTTTAAATGACAGCATACTGACCAATTTATAGTTGAATACTAAAACTCGTGCAAAATGCAAATAAGTTAATCTCATTTGTTTTCAGCTGTCTTAATAACAGATTTGATTTACATTTCCTCCAAGAATATATATTATGAAATTAGGCCAACGAGTGCACTATCAAAACAAGTACACATGCCATTGATTTAAATTTTCCTACACACTTTTTCTTTCTCTTGCTGTGTTGCCAGGTTTCTAATACAAAGCTCCTGAAAACAAGGAACTTGGACAGGGTTTAAATTGATGAACGTTTGAAGGCAGTGAAGATCCACTGCATTGCTCCAGCAGATTTGGTGATGCTGCGCACAAAATATTGGGCTTTAAAAAGTAATGCTCTTGCAATTAAAGTAACATGTAGTAATATGGAAATTACATGCATTTTTTAGGATTACATAAGAAAGCTTGACATGCCCACTTATCTGAGGTTTGTCAGTGCCCCAACATGGCTTGACAGTGATTCACCAGCCTGCTGGCCAATCTATAATGAATTAGAGACCTTCAGTTGCATCCAGTTTTCAAAAACACTTGTGTTCAATTATCATCAAATCAACTAATAAAAAAATATAGTTATTTAAAAAAAAAAAAAGAGAGCTCGCACTATCGATTAGACTGTGTGGTTTGAATCAGCTATGGAATTTGGACAAACAAATAAGAACCATTTTACATAGCCAGCTGCACATCAAAAGTAATTTTGCAACACAAAAATTTTCTGGCCAGACCTGCCTTTTAGACAGTTATAGATCCCAGTGGAGGCATGGGAAGACCAGAGTTCAAATTCAGTTTACTATGGCAGTTCTCCCAGCTCTGAATCTTAGCCATGTGACTGGCAATGCTTACTGTCACCACAGGGGAGTCTTAAAAGGGAAAAGTGGTAGCTCTGACATTCAAAGAAAAAGCAAATACTACCATACATAACTTGTATAAAAGTAGACTGTTTCTCAGCAGAATTTCAAGCTGTTTCTTAGCATTGTTGCTTGAGAATGATAGCAGACATAGAATAAATATCATTACCCGGGATAATGTATTTGTCAGCTTATCTGCCTTATTGAGCACACCCTGAATGAACTAGATACAGCATGACAAAAAGGTAAGAGATACAACCACTACACCTACATCAGCAAGCAGCAGAACAACAGAGAGAGGGGTCTGCTGAAGTAACTAACATTGAAGTATCTACTGACAGAGCAGTTACCACACTGACAACATTGAGAACCTGACACCCCAGCATAGATATCTGCCTTTTGAGACCTTCTGTTTCAGAATTGCTCTAGTTTGGGGGTGTGGATAAAATACCAGTAGAGTGTACTCCTGAAGTGTGCACTCCTGCAGTACAAGTTTCTCTTGAAAGGAATCCAGTTCTTCTCCTCTGGGACTTCACTGCGATACAAACCAAAAATGGAGCAAGAGGAGACTACTGTGAGGTTTGTTTCTAAAGCATACACTTGATTTGAACTGTAATATACAGGTACCTGAGGTTTAAAGGCATGAAAAAGTGTTCCAGGGCAAACAAACCAGCACCTACTATGATCATCACCTCTGGAGATGATCCAGTCCAACCCCTCTGCCAAGGCAGGGTCACCTAGAGCAGGTTACCTAGGAATGCATCCTGGTGGGTTTCGATGTCTCCAGAGGGGGAGATTCCATGATCTCCTTGTGCAGCCTGTTTCAGAGCTCTGCCACCCTCAATGTAAAGAAGTCCTTCCTCGTGTTGAGGTGGAACTCTTTGTGTTTCAGTTTATGGCCATTACTCCTCATCCTGTTGTTGGGCACCACCAAAAAGAGTCTGGCACCATCCTCTCTGCAGAATTGCGTTCTCCTTTTCTTGTTCTGTTAGCTTCTGGCAGTTAATTATTTATACTGCATTCAGCACCATGAACTTTAACATACAGACTATATGTTCATATCAATATAACTTGAATATCATTATTTAGTCTGGAGTCAAAGAAGAAAAGGGAGCTCTGGCATTGCAATGCACTATTGGTCAGATTTCCCTCTACAAAACATTTCTTACATACCTATACACCAAGAAACTGTAATACAGAGGTTAGCTACAGAGAATTTTAAGGGACCAGGCAAAGACATAGCACCTCTTCATAACTGGGAAGTGTCACACATGAGGAGTGACAATAAATGTAAACTGGACACTGACATTATACGTACTGCTGGCTGCTTGTGATCTCAGGCAGTCTGTAGTAAATAAAGCGAGAGCATCTAAACCAGCCAGTGCACAATAATAGTCAAGATGAGTATAAATGCTATCATGGAAGCTCGCTGACAAATCAAAATACAGCTTATTAATGCAAACAGGTAGTGTGATTTGTGAGGAAAACCTGTGCAATTCCCTAGTTGATTTCTATTTAAATTTTGGAGGGAGGTAAGTATACATTTTTCTGTGCCAAAGCCACATCAAATACAAGCAGATTGACAAGATACTTATTTTGGGTAGCAGTTTTGGAGAGCAGTCACCAGTACTGACCCAGTTCTGACACAAATGACATCTTTTTAGATTCCTTGGTTTTATTCATTCATACAACTGGAAGTAATGATCTCTTCTCAGCTTTAGCTTTAGCATAATGGTGATTAAGCATTTAATCCAAACCTCTGGCAAGCTAGTAAGCACAGCTAATCACAAACTAGAGGAACAGGCTGACCCTGCAATAAGAAACATCATATGCTACCTCCTGTCACTTATGAAAATTTATATATTTATAAATGCAAAGTCAAACTATAACAGAAGATTACTGTTATGGAACAAGACTGATCCTTTCCGTTCAAAAAATTACTGAGACTTTGTACAGGCCTTTTCATAGACAATTTTATCTAGATAATTTAAAGAACAAATGGAAATAATGTCATATGGCAGTCAATTTGTACAGCATATATGTAGATTTGGAAACTCTCCCTATAACAATCTTTAGCTTTGCAATTTTTTAATAGCTCAATATCATTCTCAACAACAATACAAATGCCGTTGACAAGTCTCCTTGTAAAAAAGTGTCTCCAGCTCTGTATTACAGAATCAGTGACAGCTATGGCAATATGGCTTTGGCATGTAAAGGTGTTTTTGCTATCAAAAGTGTTCAGCTGAACAAAATGTTTTAAAAGTTTCAGACAATACAGGGATTTTTTATCTTTAGGTCACCCTTCACCTGCAGTCAGGCCATCCCTAGTTGGTGTGACAGTGACTCCCATAGAACAGATTGGTGTTTGAACAGCAACTATCAGGCAATGAACCATATCAATAAAATCATTACTATAGTTGCCAGCATTTGTGAAAAAGCCAGTCAAGAGTTCAAAAACTATATTGGCATAAAAAAACTCACCAGACATTGTATTTCTTCAAATGACTTAAAATATATTTTAAATCTTTACTGCTGACAGCACTCCAGCCTAAGTATAGGAACATTTAAACTTATTTCAACAAGCTAGCTCCAGGATGAGCAACAATTCTGTTGAGGTATCAGCGAGCCTGGTATTTGGTTAATTATCCTGCCAAAAAGCAGAGTGATGAAATGAGCTAAGTGCCAAATGTAGGGAACATTGTACAAACACTGCTATGTGTATTGAACCTGTTCTGCATAATCACCAGATTACAGGGTTGTCAGCCTGCTCTCTGCAGAGCTCTATGGGGCTTGTGTGACAAGGTTTTGGTAGCAGGGGACTACAGCAGTGGCTTTTGTGAGAAGCTGCCAGAAGCTTCCCCCATGTCCAAGAGAGCCAATGCCAGCCGGCACCAGGACAGACCAGCCACTGGCCAAGGCTGAGCCCATCAGGGACGGAGGTAGTGCCTCTGGGGTAAGGTATCTGAGAAGGGGAAAGAGTTACTGCGTGGATGCAAATTGTGGCCAGGGAAGAGAGGAGTGAGGATACAACTCCACAGTCACCCAGGCCAGAGAAGGAGGGGCAGGAGGTGGTCCAGGGGCCAGAGCTGAGATTCCCCTGTGGCCTGTGATGAAGACCATGGTGAGACAGCTGTGCCCCTGCAGCCCACGGAGGTCCACAGTGGAGCAGAGATCCACCTGCAGCCTGTATAGGAACCCACACTGGAGAGGGTGCATGCCTCAAGGAGGCTGTGACCCTGTGGGAAGCCTGCACTGGAGCAGGCTCCTGGCAGGACCTGTGGACTCACGGAAAGAGGAAACAGGGTTGTTGGCAGGACTTGCGACCCTGTGGGGGACCCACGCTGGTAGCAGCCTGTTCTTGAAAGACTGCACCCCATGGAAGGGGACCCATGCTGGAGCAGTTTGTGAAGAAACACAGCCTGTGGGAAGGACTCACACTAGAGAAGTCTGTGGAGAACTGTCCCCTGGAGGAGGGGCCCTGTGCTGGAGCAGAGGAAGAGTGTGAGGAGTCCTCCCAGTGCACAGGAAGGAGCAGGAGAGGCAGCGTGTGATGAACTGACCATAACTCCCCATTCCCTGTCACCCTGCCCCGCTGTGTGGGGAGGAAGGAGGGAAGTGGAAATATGTTAAGCCTGGGAAGGAGGGAAGGTTGGGTGAAAGGTGTTTCTAAGATTGATTTTCCTTACTCTTACTCTGATTTGTTTGGCAATAAGTTGAATGAATTACTCCAAGACTGGTTTGCCTGTGACAGAAACAGGTGAGTGATCTCTCCTGCCCTGATCTCAGCCCACGAACCTTTCATTATATTTTCTGTCCCCTGTCCTGCTGAGGGGTGTGATGGAGTAGCTTGGGTGGGCTCCTGGCATCCAGTCAGGGTCAGCCCACCAAAGGAGCCTAAATTCATATGCAAAGTGATGGAAAAGCTGGTCTATACAAGATACATGCACACACCAAAATAATGAATTTTGGCATGACACACTTGTAATTGCTGAGTCAAACCTGTAGTCGTACTTCTTAAAACCATTTAAGAGACATATTTCTGACATGTACTTTATACATAAAATCATAATTATGTTATTGCTCTCTCTGCATTACTGTCACTTATTTTTTAAAACAGCTGCAAAATTTCTTTTCAAAGAGAGAGGCAGTGCCATTTTTATCCCTCAGACTGAAAAAGTTCTGAAGAATATCACAAACATTTCAAATGGTTTCTTTGGATGTTTTTCCTCTAAATGAAATTTTCAACATTCTCAAAGTGTAAAAGTTAGAAGGCAGTAAGTTCACTTGAAGGCTTCTTCAAGTGCTTCATAGCTCTGGCTATTTGGGCTCCATGTGGTACAAATTTTTATCTGTTATATTATATTTCGATGATACAGCTTAACAACTACACTAAAAAAAAAGTTACAAAGGTAAGAAGTCATGTCACAGAATTGTAGTCCTCAGAAAGAACAGGGCTATTATTCTACCACGAGTAGTCACCTACCAATCCAATGGCAAAATAAATTATTGCTATTACTTTGAACAAATCAAAAACGCTCTTCTAAGGAAAATGCAACTGATTTTTTTTTAAAATGTATTTTCTTTTCAAGATATTTTGTATAAAGGAAACATTATGGGTAGAGAAAACAAATTTTTCATTCAGAAGACAAAGAAACAGTATGTCATTCTTCATATTATTTTAAATTCTGTCTTTAGTATGCAAAATATAGTTTACATACAGTGTACTTAATATTCTTTTTGATTAGGAAAATCCTTACTTGGAATCACGTCTTCCCAGTCCAATGATAACAGCCAAAGTGAGCCTCCATATGAAGTAAACAGGCTCATTGAGTTATTCATAAAGGGAGGAAAGACAAACTTGTTAAAAAGTTAACAAAATTAAAAGGACAAGAGCATATTTTGATTCATTCCCCTGGTTGCACCACAGCCAGAGGGACTGCTGTCCTCATGCACAGAGGGAAAAGACACCAGACTTTTAAGAGCCCAGAGGGCTAAAAGTGGATAACAACCCAAAGTAATGGCTTGAAGCCATCCGTACATTTCCTTCATTTACAAAAAGAACTTCAATATGTGCTTGAAATGCTTTGTTTTAATTTGTTAGCTGTTCTTCAAAGATCTCTTGATAATACAGAATGTTTCCACAATAAATGTTGGCCAGAACAAGTTTACTCTAGAGTTTTACTCTATCACTGAGCATTTACAAAATAAAATAAATTTAAATAAGTCAGGTTGGCCAAATTCAAAACCACAAATCAAAAAACCACCAAGTAGGACCATCCTCCCTGCCAAAGCTTAATGTGACCTAATGGGAGAGCTGTAAGAGGTTAGAGTTGGTTTTTTATGTAGCTTCATGTAATATTTGGCAAACCTAAGGGGCTGGGTCAGGACTCCTGATCCTTAAACAAACATTTGATGTAATTTTTTTCACTTTTTCACTATAATAATACTCTGCATTCTGCCCTCCTATGACCTCAGCCCCTTTCCCCCAGGGTGGGTCAGGTTTAGAACCTCCTTCTTCACTTACGAGTGCCATTTGAATCAGCCCCTTCCAGATGTGTTTCACCTCCACCCACAACAGGCCCTGCAGGTCCAGCAAAGTGCAGCGAGGAAAAGGACCACAGGGAGAAGGAGCCGTGCCCTGGCAGCACATCAGTTGGCTTGCAACTTCTCCCTGAGTTTATTATTCATAGCGCTGGTGGGAGGGCAGGGGGCAGGCTGACTCACACAACATCTTGTCTAAATTGAAAACCAACACCAATCCACACCCCTGCTACGGGGAAGCAGAGCTGCGGTGGGTCACTGTGGGCAGCTTTGCTTCCAGGGGATATCTGGGCCCCAGGGACTTGCTGCTCCGGGCTAAGCAGGTCACTCCCTATCCCTGCAGTGAGACAGAACGGCAAGTTTATCTTGCCCTCCAACCCCTGCAAAGACATGACCTCCACTGCCTGTTCTCTCTGAGAGGAGTCACATTAACACTTGCGACAAAAGTGAGAGTCAATGCGAAGTCCCTCAAAGTATTTTTTAATTCTTATTAAATATAGGGAGAACTGTATCAAAAACCCCAGCACTTCAACTTAGTGCTACTCTAATAATACAGAAAATGAAATAACCACCCTACCAGCATCCATCTAGGCAAAAAAAGGAATGCTATTTAGCATGAACTCCACGATATTTCAAATGCAAGTGAACAAGAAAACCATGGTCCTAACTACAGATTGAAAGAGTAATGTCGTAAGGCAGAAATAAAGTGGTGTTTTCTTTCAGGTACTGCTATAGAAAAAGCAATAGTTTATTGGATATAATAGCAAAGCATTTGCCTAACAAATTAAGAGTTAACACGCTGTTTCCACCATATTTTAAGCAAAAAATTCCAGTGGTTCTGCCACTATCAGAGAACTTACCACCTCAGGATATGTGTGTATCTTCAACAGTGATGATATGACTCTTTTCACTGGTGTCGCTCCCCTGGCTTTCTCTCACTGTTTAACAATTCTGCATAATCCTGCCCCCCAGTGTTATTTTTAATGGCCAAATTCCTAGTCCTGTTGCCAACACAGCCCACCCTGAAGAGGGTAAGGGCAAAGGAAAGAACTATAAAACCCTGGCACCTGCTCTGAGATGAATAGGAACTGGGATGGGGATCCATCAACGCTAGTCCAGGGCTGCCAGAGAACCTCCTCAGCTGAGTGACAGGAAGCTCCCTGGATGCTCGAGGTTGTTCCAGTCACCTGGAGTCAAGCAGAGGCAATGAAGACAATAGCAAATTGCCCCCCTATATGCTGCTGCAGCTTCTACCTCCCAAGAGCTTCTTCCTGTCTGGGAACCAACAGGGAGGAGATGCTCCATGTTTCCTGCTCAAGAGTGCCACAGTGGCCCCAAGTGGTAAGTAAGGAAAACTTCAAGCAGAAACCTGCAAGTCCTCCTGCGGCCGAGCCAAATTCAAAATTAAAGGAATGTGTGACCAAGCTCCCAAAAGTGTGACACTTGGCAGCTCTCCCAGCTGCCTTCTACTACTTCCCTTCTAGCCCCCAAAGTATCTGTGATGTGAGTAAGGGGCAGTCTTAAGTAGCTGTTGGCCCTTTCCCACTGCAACTGCTTGGAAGGACTCTTGGCTTCTTCAGGCGTCACTGGGTTAAGGTAGAGAATGTGGCTCCTGGGCCCTCTGCCCGACTCCTATTCACATGGTGGAAAGCAGCACAGGAGATGGCTGGCTCCTTCTGAATTGAGGAGAGCTTCTAGCAAAATTAGGCTCCTTCCTTCACAAAGCTACACAGAACAAAATAAAGCAACAGCCAAGAATCTCTGCCCTTGCTTTCTCTGAACCCTGATGTCAACTGGAGTTTAACTCCCACTGAACTAAACACCGGCTGAGGACTGGAGGAGCTCACTCCCTTCACACCTATTTCACAAAGCAGCATCCGCGCCGAGGTACTGACTGGGCCTTCACAACCTTCTTTCAGTACCTTCAATCCTGACCCCTTGGAAGTGAGGGATGTTGGCTTTAGCTCTTTCCCTTGTAAGTGGCACACACACTCTTCACCCAAGTCACAAAAGCCATAATTAGAGAAAAATCTCTGCCACCTCACCCTTGCTGATAAACTCTTTCCATCTGGCTAAAATTAAGTTAAAATTCTTCCTTCTCAGCTTAGATTGATATTTCTAATATTTCATCTCCAGAGGGGGGGAAAAAACAGCAAAATACCAAAGTGTTTCATATTATGTTGCACTCTCCATTGAGCTGAACATCTTGCTGACTCCTATGCATGTAAGGATAATTGTGTTTGATCTGCTAACACTAAAGAAGTGTAATTATATGTCATCTTTTACCCCAAAAGTAGAGCATTGTACAAACATTCAGGAATTCAACCAACACAGCTAGCTACAAACCAGTGGAAAATGACTAAAAAACACCTCAGAGAGGAGCAGAATAGAAATGGAAATATAGTATACCTAATTATCACGGGGATAATTTAGTTATTCAAAATATCATTGCAGTTGGCACCGATACATACACACAATATTTGTGAAACATTTGAAAGGCGTGAGCATTGCTCTCCTATAACACTGATGCCATGAGGGGCACAGGCATGTGGTTATTGATCCAGAGGAGAAAGCAGCACTGCACTGTGTCAAGTAAACACTTGCAGTTCTTCGCAACATTCTACCCTGCTACTGCTCTGACACTGCTCTGCTGAATTTGAGATACCTGACATACAAAGTGGCACACCATAACAAATGATAGCTCGCTATTTTGTCATTTTTTACAGCCCAGATGATCCAGCTTGGTCTAGGGATTTAGGTTTTATCCCTACTGAGTCATTGGCTAATTGTGTGAAATCAGCAAAGCCTATTAATCCCTGAAGTAATCCCTGCTAGTAAAAAAAAACCCTTTTATGATCTCTGAATGAAATGTAAGATATTGTCATTGTTGAGATGACCTGAGGAATTGACAGAAGAGTTTAAAATTGACAGAGCTGCATTAGGGAAACAACTCTTATATTTCCAAACAATAGACAGGTATTTATAGAGAAGATGCAGATTAGACATATTGAGGCCCAAATCCCTTCTCTGAGTATCCTATCATCACAAAGACCCTTCAGAAAGCTGTAGGCCAAAGTAAGGCCATTTGTTTTACATGAAAAATGTCTTTGACAACTGGACAATTTAAATGTGTTTCACTATGGAACTTTTAATTGCATCTTATCAGTGTATTCTTAATAGAAGTTGTCTTAACAAGGAACCATACAGAATGTACTTTAATACGGAAGACAGTAATTTCTGCTACAAAGTCCATTGAAGAATAACTATGAAAAACCACACAGCTTTCCTTTTCTAGCATTCTGGGATTCCATTTGGGCCTGAATGCCAGAAACCAAAGGTTTCTGTTCCTACTGTCATCCCTAAAGAAGCAATCATACAAAAAAAACCATAAAGTGTACAGAATTTTTACATTCCTCATATTTCTGTAAATGCAGCCACTTTCCGTCTTCCTAAATTGAGAGACTTCACACAAAAGTTAAGGCTGCTCTTTTCCAGTCTATCTCCCTCTCAGCAACACAAGTTCCTTAGGAGCATAACTCTGCTCAAACACTCAAGCAATATTTGCCTGCTTATGCATCTCAGCAGCCATTCCTTCTTGAGAGGGATTTCAAAACGGAAAATTGCCTTTCTCAATCAAGATCTGATGACTGGGCCCCCTATACAATGTTCAGAGCCTGGCAGGAAGTTGCCTTATTTGAACTAGGAATTGGAAACTGGAAAGAGGGAATCACTTTCCTTATGTGTATCTTTCTTCCCTTAGTACTACTTGAATTACTTGGTTTAAAATTGCTGTCTGTTTATACACTAAGATTACTTTTAAGTGTGGGGTTATTTCTTTCAGAAATTTCATTTTCCCCCTTTAAAAAAAAATAAATTTTTTTGAGGCAGTGGGCTACTGCACTGCCCTAATATAAAGAGAAGGCTCCACTGGCCTGTACTCAAGGTCTCTCATGAATTGGTGTCCAATGTAAACTTTAACGTATGGGTGAAAAGAAAGCTATCAGCACACAGTAGAGATGTGTCCCATTAATTGTTTCAGAACCTTGAAAAAACACCATAGCTGAGGCTGCTACTTACACCACAAATCACCTAGGCCTGCCAATCCCAAAAGAGTATGAAAGCATTGGTTATCAATACACAGCCTGCTGTTGCATCACGGTATGTGAAAGACAGGGACAGAGAACACTGATTTTTTACAAGTGTACAGAACATTCAAATCTGCTTCAATACGGGGATTTTGTAGAACAGAAGTAGAGAACTAAATCTGCTATTCTACACATCCCAAACAAAAGTAGTTCAGCAACACAGTGGTACCATAATTGCATCAGGGGGCCTGTCAGAAAATTAATGAATAGCTAAAGCATTAGGTATTTTAAAATTTATTATATTTTGTGACCAAACTGGCAACTGCAGAGGGGTTGGGACTATATTACAGTGCAATAAAAACCTCATAAAACATTTAAACAAACTCACACATCTGCAGAGAGATGGGAGGTATTATGTAATGTAAGTCATTGCTAAAGTCACCTCTCACCCTACGAGCTGCTGCAGGAGCAATGGTCGGTATAAAGTACCTCTGTGGTTTCTCACTCCCTCCCACCCCCAATACACACACTGTCTCTCATGCATGAATGTTATTTACAAAAGGGACGCCCTCGGGTTGAGCGTGGGTTGGTGCTTTTTTCAAAAATAAACCAAAAAAGGTTGAAAATAAAAAAATAACAAATCTGGAATTATTTTAGTTTCAGCCAAACAAGTGTCGAGGCAAAGGAGTTCCAAATCTCATTTCAACTTACTCCCCATAGTAAGGAAGTCTTGGATACATATCTTTCCTATAACTCATATCTCACAACTTCCAGAGGATTTCACTCGATTTAACAACGAATATTCTGTGGATGAATTCCTGACCTACATCCTAGGCTGGCATTCCTATTGTGTTTGTTCTTAGAAAATGTAACAACAGCTCTACAGCATTCTTTTGCAGATTGCCAGAAAGCTTATGTCTCAATTATATGCAAATGCAGATGATAGTGTGTGAGGTAGGATCCACAATTTCACTCAAGGGACTACCTCAAAACCAGTCCAACAATCAACAATACTCCGTCCAAACCACAAAAGACAAAGAGAGATGACTGCTTGGAATGTTTTAAAAAATTATGGCCGCCAAATTGTTTGAAGGCAGTCAGGAATGTATACTGAGGACTCATTAAAGTTCCTCCCTGGCTGCTCTCTTCACTGCAACATATTCAGATCAGCTCCCAGAAGGCCCTTGATGAAATATTAAGTTACTGAGCTGGAAAAAACAAATATCTTCAAAGTTTCATTTCTTTCATTCTTGATTTTGTGCTGACCTACTCTGAGACATGACACAACATGGGATATGGAACACTCTGCAATGCAAAACAGCATAACCACCACCTTTCCTACTGTTGAAAATATCATTATTTTTGCCAGCTGGAAGCTGAGCAGAAGCTTTGTAAAGCTCTGAAATCCTTTGTAGGCTGGTGGTTTATATGAACAGATATTATCTTAGGATACTGAAAACTTCCATGTACTTTTTTTGTTAATTCATTTCGTTTCTCTTTAGCTCTTATTTTTTTTTAACTTAAAAACCACACTTTCATTTATAAAGGTGCAGACCAACAGCACCCATAGCCCAAACTCTGCTAGCGGTAAAGCATTAGGTGTTTCATCTTCCCCTCCTAGCAACATGCCATAAGTGAGAGTATTTAGCACAGGACAAAGGGAAAGGGATGAATGCCTGAAAAAAATCTACCTGTAACAGTGATTTCTAGGCTGCTCACTTGTTTCTGAAGAACAATTCAAACACAGCAATCTCTTCCCATTTGGAAAACATTTTTCACATCCATTGTCTGATAAAACAAGTCACGTATTAGAAGAGTTGCTGAAAACATCCAAACTCTAAGTAACTTACTTATGTCTTTCCCAGCTACCAGACCAATTTGAATAATATATGAAAGGATAGAATTACACAGTATCTCTTGTTTACCAATCTACCCAAAAATAATTTTGTGACCATGAATTGAAAGAGTTCTGCTCTTTTTAATGATATTGTGAAAGAGTCCTTGAAAGAAGTTCCAATTTTATCAGCTTATCTAATGAAACCAGCTTAGCTCTTTGAGACTCTTCCTCTTATATCCCATATAGTGCAATCCCATATAGTGTAATGGAGAGCTGTTCAGTGAAGCACAGAGCCCATATGAGTTTGACAAGAACATCCTATTTGGGATATTTGGAATATAATGTCTCCATGACAGCACATAGTGGTAGGTGCAATAGTGTTTAAGTATGAGGAGCATTGACCAAATCTACTTTTGGAGTTCTTACAGAAGACTTTTCAATGTCTGTGACTGGTAAAGCTCAATTTCTCTTTCAGTGGTTTTGAAAGATCAATGTGCCCTTCAAAATTACAGTGTAAGACCTCATAAAATAAGCTCCTGGTCTTACAGTTTTGGGAGCTGGCCTAGCTGGACTCTGCAGGGAATGTGTTATCTCTCCTTATTCCTTTAGGCAAATCACTGCCAGCGTGGTTTCCACAAGAATTTCAAATAGTTCAGGACTAGTCATAGATAGCTTCACTTGCTTATAAGGAACCAGCAGCACTGCTGTCATCTTTCCTAATCACCTCTGGGTATGGCTGCTAAGAGGGTGCTTTATGTCAGTATTTTATGACTGTCTCTCCTCAGTCCAGCAGTTCTAAATTAAGCTTCTGTTCAAAATGAAGGCTATATATATATAAAAAACAATAGCTTTAAATCACCTTTGTTGACATTAAAAGATCTAAAATGCCAGCGATGAATTAGATACTTTCTAGGGTCCATGTAATTCTTCTGTACTGAAAACTTTAAATACATCACTGTTAGCCTTCTAATGTACACAATAAACCAAGTCATATACATGCACATGTAAGTAGCTCAGCGCTCTAGCTAGGAGCAGTCATGGTGCAGGTTAGTGGCAAAAAAATTAAAGAAACAGGCAAGCATAAGCTACACTTCTCAGACACATTCTCCCACATTTAGTCATGTGTGACTTAAGAGAGATTATGGGCTATTTATGTTATCCTCCATCCTCTGAATTCAGTGGAGATCATGAATGTATGACGATGCCATAAAGGAAAGAGATTTGAATTAAATAAGAAAAATGATGAGATGTACAGATCAAAACTTTTAACTCATAGCATTTAACTTTGAAAGCTGATGTGAGCTAACCGTTGTTTTGCACCTTATAAAGACTGCAGAACTCCTAATGTCAGAGCACAGACTATCTATACATTTCTTTCAAACTAAATAACTAAACCACATATAGAAACTGGTCAGCCATGGTTTTGATTGTGCATTCAAGAGCAAAGAGATGCCATGCACAAATACTGGTGTCTTACCATTAAATGCCATTTACAAGACCATATTTTACTAATTGTAGAAATCACACTATGTAGTTTAAAGGCTGTTTTGCAGTATTCTTGAAGGAAATAAATCACTCTTTTCAGTACCCAGTCTTACTCCACTGATGGGGAACAAGGAGCACAACAATGAATGGATGCTGCACCTGATCAACTTGGCTATTGCAAATAACAGTCATTCTGCTGCAGTTAATGAAGCCTCTTCAAATAATATAGTTACACCAGTGTAAATCTAGTATCAATTATGACAACTTTAGTCTAGCTTAATCCTTCTTCAAGTATGTATGAATTGATATTATCTAAATTAGTATATATAATAGTAACATATTTCTATAGGCATATATAAGATAGAGGTGAGGACTTTAAGGTGATGGCTTAAAAGCAGTCTCCAATCCTGTATATCTATCATTACCTCTCAAAAAAGAGTTTCCATGACTAGAATTTGTCAAATGAAATTGCAAATTAATATTTAATTATGTTGGTTTGTTTGTGTGTCAGAAATAATGACAAAAAAACAGGAGCAAAATTAATTATTAATTCTAATTTATGGTCTGTCTGCTTGAGAACCAGACAACTGGAACAATTCTACAAAAATAGCTTTGAAATTATATTTCAAAAGGATAATGCTATTCCTCCATGAGTATCGAAGGAAAGTAAGCATCCCACAGAATAATACACTAGTCTATTAAGTTTTACAGCTTGAGAAAAGGCTGTAAAATATTAGATATTTCTACTGAAGTTGTTTGTTGGATCTTTTTAACACCTTTCTACTGCCTTATTTCTAAGCACTAGAAACATTAGAAATTCTAGACTTAATGACAGTCTGTCAGCTTATATTAGTTGAGGACATGCCCTCTTGGGAGAAGATGAGTTCCGGAAGCATCACCAGCTAAATCTTACCATTTCAACAACTGTCCATTACTCCAGTTAATGCAGCCCCTGAATTCTGAACGGCTAGAGAAGAGCACTTCACACAACCAAAGGCAAGCAGAAAGTTCAGTTTCCAATAAAAAGCATTCAATCTCACTCCAGCTACCAGCAGTAACTGGAGCTGTTTCGGCAGCTGGTGACTGCTGTGCCTGTGTGCCACACCAGCTCATTTTTCACAAAGCTTACCGGAATTCGAGAAGAGGTGAGGCAGGGGCCACTCTGGTCCACACACAGCAGAGTATCTATCTCGCTCTTAGGCCTGCATAAAGCATGCCACAGCAGTGCCTGGCAGCTTATCAGCAGGCCTGACGTCTGCTGAGTATGGAAGGATGTTAACATTGGAAAATTCTCCAGCTATTAGTAATATCACTCCTTTATAAGATGAGGCTTGACTAGAGATTCAGTTTTGAAAGTGAGAATGAGAAAAGTCTGCACTACAGAAGCTTATCCAAACATCAATTAAGCCCAAAACTTCATTGATATTAGATAAACTCGTGAATGAGGAAAATATAAGTCCACGTTCTGACTTCTTCATCCATATCAATTAGACTAAGTAAAACTGGCACACCAAATTCTGTATGAGTGATGCAGCTAAATCCACATTGACTCAAGCCTATAATGTCAGCTCGGTCTTCTGCAGCAAAAAAGTGAGATTTTTTTTTTTAATTATTGAGAGACTTGTTCTATTTATACTCAAAAGATACCAGATCAATTAAAAAGTGATAAGTATAGTCTTATTTAGCCCATATACGCCAAGAAAAACTTATTTGCATAAAAAACCCTCATCTAACAAAAAACTTAAAAATCTTTCCATTAGTAATTAAATGTTTAACTGTATTCCCACTGCCCTTAAGAAGCATGAGAAATCCAGGAAAATAGGGGGGAGTTAGCTGAAAAGAAGTTGTTAGTTGCTCAAGTACAGTTTATGCCAATTCAAAGGAAAAATCAGAATCATTTCCAAAACCAGGGAGTTTAAGTGAAAGTCACAATCTGTGTTTAGTCCATTTGTGTGGGATTTCAAGACAGGAATGTATTTGCTTCCCCTTCAGGAGAAGCAGCCATACTTACTGTAATCTCAGAAATATAGGAATTCTATTCAAACACATTTCAGGAGCACAGCCCAGAAATTACTACTCCGCAGTACAATCATAAACAGAGCCACATTGCAACGGGGCTTTCCTTCTCCCCTTTTAGCATATCTTTCTCCCACAAATAAGGCCTAGGGACCATCCCCAAGACCCATCCTTGAGGAGGATCTTCTCTGCTTAGTCTTCTGCTCATTTTCAGATGAGGCCTCACCTGTCACTGGAGTAACATCCCCTTCCCTCAGGGCTCTAAACCAAAAGAGGGTCAAAAAATTCCAGTTGTCCTCCCTTTCCCTTGCAGGGCAACAACATTAAGCCTGAGTCACAATAAACATAAAGATGCTGTCATAGAGAAATATCACAGAAGGTACTCACTGCAACAGCTCCCAAAACTTTGTTGTTTTGCCAGCCAGTGGACATCACAGTCCCAAACCACAGTCCTTGGCCACCACCAGCGTGCAGGGCCAGAGTTCACCAAGCTCTCTGGTCCAGAGCCACTTCAGTTCACAGCTATCGCTTGCACGACACGTCAGAGAGGTCACAAGAAGGAGGAAAGCAAAGGGAGGAAAATGGTTTATTGATTTTTTTAATGTTAAACTGACCCACCTGAAGGAAACATTCAATGAGCCAGTAGAGGAAAGAAAAGACAGTTTCTCCCAATTCCTACAGACGTGCCCAAACAACCAGACTAGAGTCTTTTCCTCTGCTCTTTCATAAACACACACACCAGTGACTCATAATTGCTAATTAAAATCAGATGTGGGTGATTCCATAGATATCCACAGGAAATGAACCAGGGAAAATACAGGTCCTATGGTTTTCTGACATGGTCAGATAAGAGAGTGGGCTTTCTGGAGGTTAAAAAAGTGTATTAGGAAATGGAGGATGGCTCCTATACAGCATTTTAGCCTTTAAATTAACTTTGTGATCTAGGCCAGAGCTTTCCCACAGCCACGGGAATAAATGAAGTTCCTGGGGCTTCTCGGGGCTCAGATGAGCCCAATGAAAAACTACTGCAGGTTTTCTGGTACGGGTATCTCTTGGAATTTTGCTCACCAAAACTACGTTCCAAAAGATGGAGAAATTGATCCACTGCTGTTACACCTACTCTATGTAGCATTTTTGATAGTGCTAAATTGCCACAGAAGAAGAGATAGTTTTAACTGAAGTACCTGAAGGGCTATCAAAAATCTAGCAAAACAGAGCATTTTCCTGGTATCCTTAGGTTCACCTGCTTTGCACAAGTACACCTAGAAAAGATTTTCCAATCAACTGAACAAAATTGATATGACATTAATAGAAACTCTGGTTTTTCCTACCTTCTGAAGACAAAAGAGCAGTGTCTCCTCTCCTCAAGAAAGACTGTCACAAACTAGACTGGTAACAGCCTGACCTTATCAGAGTATCTTACGTTAAATATGTTAATATTACTTTTTGGATTACTTCAATAATTAACTACATTGTAAGTAACTTTCTGTAAGTGATTTATGGCTTCATAAGTGCTGTGAGCATTCAGCTAATGGGACAACAGGTGAGTCACTTTTTCTGTCATTAGGTTAAAACCAATTCTGCATTTCATGTCAGGAATGGAGTTGAGATGGTGCAATTTAACAACCCCAATATCTTGTCTTACTTGGAGTTTGCCATCATCATCCCTTCCTCGCCTTGTATCGGGATTGGGGAGATAGCAGGTATAAGAGAAGGCATTGTTAGCTTTCTGCTATGCAGGGAATGCTTTTCCCGTGAAAACTCCTGTTCCTAAGTGTTCTTGGTACTGAAAGCCTCCTCAGCAGGATGGAAAATGTACTCTTTGGTTTTGGTAGAGATTTGTTTCTGCAAGTTTTGACAAGATTGTTCATAAACGTCAAAGCTGAGCATCTGTAACATTCTGCACATTTTATACTCTCTGAACATTTCGACTTCAGAAAACCTGACACCATTCTATGGCAGGCAATATTTCCAGAGCAATAAAAATAACTTTCTACTCAATAGCCATTTCTGACACATGGCATAGGTCTTGAACAAAGGCTAGAAAGTAGGTCTCTGATATGTCAATACAAGATATTAAATACAGATTAATGAGCTTGACCTTAGTCTTTAAGTTGAATAATTGATGCACTTGCAACAGACCTTTAAGACAGTTCTGACAAATACTGTGTGCATTATTTAATGTTAATTTTAGTTGTCCTACTGACTTTTGTGAAAGTGATTCTGCTAAACATGTATGAGCAATAAAAAATGCAAACTGTCAATATTTAGATTAGTATGCCAAGACTTAGCAGTTTTAAGCATAAGCTGAAGCCTTCAGTAACACAATGCTTTCTGCATGGTCCTGCAAAGCTCTTTGGAAGATTTAGACACCAAACAATCACACAAATCCTGAGGTTGTAATTTGTAATTAGAAGTGAAATCCAACAAAAAAAGGAGCCTGTTTGATTTTGCCTCCCTATAATAACAAGAGGAAATTTGTGTGTGTGGTTAGGGAAGATTAAAAAACAAGTCTGCTGAGTTTCTTTAACAGTCACAAAAGTATTTCAACAATTATTTTACTTTCTAGTATTTTATATTACATTATAAATTACAAAAAATTCCTGTGTTTGAAGGCTTAATGAATAAACCACTATAGAAAGTGCAGTTCAGCATCAAACATAATTTCTGCTACAAACATCTCTTGTATTTTCTTGCGTATCAGCCAGCACAGCTCTTTACTATTATTTACACAGAATCCTTTGAGAATGATACAGCACAATGGTATCTAGTTGTCTCATCCATTTATAGAGTTAATAAAAATGTCTATATGACAGCAGTTTTAAAAAACCCAAAGTTTTGGTCCCAAGCCTTTGAGTGGAAGTGTCCTCAAGCACACTGTCATTGACAAAACCCCCTGATTTTCAAAGCTATTTTTTTCTCATTAGCAAAGTGTAGCCTAACAGTGCCTTTACTGTAGTCTTGCATGAAAGTAATAATTTTTCTGTACTTTTCCTATGACAAATTTATTTTTCCTATATGCTTTTACTGGCTGGTGCAGCTGGCATGGCTGGACTGACAATGAGCCAGAAAGATGTTGAGAGTAGGGAAAACTCACAGCTCTCTCAGCTGCTGGCACAGGGGAGGGTAAGAGCACAGCAGAAGTGATGCATTCAAGCACAGCCCTGTGAGTTAATATTACCTGCCTGCCAGCTTGTGAACACTACTGGCAGTGCACATCAATGAAGATTATTCACACCCTCATAGGCTAAGAGAAGGTGTTGGTAACTAACTGCATAGAAAAACATAACAAAATATTCTAAATTATTCATCAATTGTAGGAGAAAGTGAGTGTTGTTATTCGATCCCAGGATTTTAAGAGGTGAAATTGATTTGCAAACGCAAATGTACCTTGTATCATGCTTAAAACAAAACTGTTAAGGGCGTTAACACCATATCTAATGATTTACTGTGTATTGTTACCAGAACAGAATTAAAGTCCTATTAGGACAGCAACCTGATGTATTCTTATCATTTGGGAGACTGTCTTTGAATCACAACGTTGCAGTTGACTCCTAGGCAGAGTCTTAATAATTCTATCTGGTGATAGACTCTATCAGGTAATGCCGAAGGAAACACTGAAGTCACTGGTACTGAAAAATAAATCTGTAGGGCAACAGCTCATCTCAAAGCTCCAGAGTTCCAATTCACTACTTGCTGAGCATTAGTGATTTGAAGGTATCATTACCTACAATTTGAGCCTTAAGATGACATTCATAGAAATATTGTGTATTTTCAATTGAACATATGAAGGAGAAATAGTAAAATATCTATCTGGTAAACTGGTTTTTCTGCTTCCTAAACAAATCCTAGTTATGCACTTGCCTTCAGAAAAGTACCTTAGAAAAACTTCAGAAGGAATGAAAACACACGTTAAAGAATTATTCTCATCCTTTGCGAAAAACAGAGGGAAATCCTGTTGTTAGATGAAACAAAAAGTAGTCATGGATCAAGGAAGTTGAATAAGAACAAACACATGGTTTTTTATGATTTAAGAAAGCCCAGCAGAGCTGATAATGACACAGGATGACATTATAGGTGATAGCACAAACAAACAAGCAAGATAAGCTAATTACCTGGTCCAACAAATCCTCATAAAGTCTTTTTACTTCAGTGGAGCTCAGCAAGCTATAAAATGCAGGAGAAAAAGAGCAAGCATACTGTAACCAGAAGCAAATACAATGCAAGAATGTATCTCAATAAATGCTAAAGTAGGCATGAACAGAAGAATACATACATTAAGTTCTAAAGGACTTTCTTTTTGGGGATCGCTGACGACACACACCACGATGAATATGACACTGTCTAACTGGCCTAGGTTTAGTTCTAAGCAGCGCTGGCCAAAAAGTGCATTTAATACAGTATATTTAAGATCCAGTATTGTATGTGGTGGAAAAGGAATGGCAGGAAGGAATATAAAGGGATCTTCTGCAAATACAGTCAAGTAGATCCCACAGCTAGAAGTGGAAAAGCATTAGAAACTACAGTATTTGTGATATTTTTGAGAAGTGGGAAATTACAAGTAAGTTCTGTGGCAAGGAGTTTATTTTAATGGAACAGCCGTAAAAGGAATGACACAGTGGAAGCATTTTGTGTGGTCCTGTTCATATTTTCACTGGATGGACAGAGTGCTGATTCCACCATAAGCTTTTATTAACAGCCAAATCCGACAAAATGTGATTTTAAAGCTAAAATACATACATATATAAATTGTTTATTATTTAAATTTCAAAACAAGCATAGCATTCAGACTAAGAACTAAGCTCTTGCCAATTTTATAGAACATAACACTACAAGGTTATATATCAGTCTAAATATTTTCTCAGTATACTGTGATGAGAAAACAGTTAGCGTCTTTTCCCTTCCTTCTTCCTTAAACACAGTCCTCCCTGCTTTTTGGGGTTAGAGAAATGCAAGGCTTAATTATCAAATCACAATGTTTCTACTCTCAGTTGGCTTCACTTTCTACACAAATTTTGCCCACAGCCAAATGTTCAAGCACTTAACCGTTGAAGAATGTACAAATGGCAGCAACAAGTAAAACCACAAGGTCCATTTAGTTCAACAACCTGTCCCTGACAGGAGCCCAGGGAAGTACCCACCCGGTCCTTCGATGAAAAGCACTTTCCAGCGCATTGGAGGGTGCTCTGAACAGCAGAGAAAAACCTTGTTTTTTCATCTTTGACACTTTGAATTTAGCAGACCTTTTACTGCATTTGTTGTCCCCTGTTGTCACTGTGTTTCTCCAAACTTTTGTTTCCCTTATCCCTTTCCAAGCTAAAGTTGTTTGGTCTTGTTAGGGCTTGACACCATCCTGTTCCTAAAAAGGAACTGCTATAAACCAATGCCAGCAAGCAATTGCCTGGAGAAGAGTGTAATGGTATTTGAGCCAGTACTACAGAAATCTCCAGCAATTTATGGCCTGTCTCTTGGATTTCATAAGCTTCAAATGACTTTTCTGCCATGAATTTGTTCAGTCCTGTTTAGAACCACGCAAAAGTTTTAAATGTCTATAACCTGCTTCAGTCAGCAGCCACACAGCTTAAATGCACCTTTGAAAACAATATTCTTTTATTCATTTTGAACTTCTCATCTGCTGCATAACTTGATATCCTCTCTTTCTTGTACTGAAAAGACACGGGGAGGGGGAATAAAATCAGTCCCTCCTCACTCCGTGATATTCTTGGTTTTAATCAGTTAATTTGACTGTGCTTGGTTTTTAGCAGACTAAGACTGCTTCTTAACAGGTGTGTGAAACTAGAAATTACATTCAGTGAAGAGATTTGTCTCCTCTCTATCCCAACTCACCCATCCAGATGGTAATAGGAGCTAATGTGAATTAGGTGGGGGGAAACTTTCTATGGCTTAATTATCTTTCAGGATGAACAGACTGGGGGGTTTTGTTTTTAGCCTTTTTTTTTGTTTTTTTTTTTTTGTTTGTTTGTTTGGCTTGAGTGCTTCAGGACCACCAGAGCACAAAAAGGCTCCATATGATCAGAATTGTCTTTGTCAAGTACTTTTTTGCCTTCAGCAGAGCTTTTGGACTTAGGAGATTCAGTTTAGAAACTCCTGATAGCCCTGATGTGCAGTATTAAGTCTTGTATTTGAAGGCCAGGCAGATATTTGTACTTTGAGAGAGTAAAGATGGCTGGAACGTCTATCTAGCAAAGAGAACATTGCATGATAAAAGAAAGTGGCTTTTTAACAGTTTTGAATAGATTGAGCAGGTCACAGCCATACACCAGGAATCAAGAACCATCAATTAGCCCAAAAAAAGGCCTCCAGTAATGAAGGTAAGCCTGGGTTGAAACCCAGTGCAAAGCTGGGGGGAGGGGGTAAGAAAGAAGAAAGAAAAGTTTAATAATGACAGAGCTTGAAAAACAAGAGTGTGAATAAGTCTGGCTCACACAAGCAGTTAAGGAGAACTGGGCAGGAGGAGTGTACTTCACTTTTTTTATTACCACACAGACTGCACGCTAGGGAAGCAAATTCACAGCATGGTGCTACAGACAGTGGTAGGTTAAAATCCTCTCAGAGAGCTAACTCTGGGACAGTGCTACTCTAGCACAAATCCCTGGTGGAAGTTATAAACAAGTATAAAAGAACAGAGATGTTTTCAGTACAAATGCTCCTGGCAGTCTGTACCTATATAGAAAGCTACTTCGACTAGTCTGGAGAAGCAAATAAATTATTTTAAAAACTCTTTGACTCTATAAACTCCAAATAAAAATAGTTTTTCTAAAGTACTGAAGTTTAGCTAGTTTCTACAGGGAGTGAATTTTAAACCAAATGGGAAGGTCCACAAAAAGTGACAAAGCATATTACCCAGAAGATGCTATTTGGTGAAATGTGAAACATTACCCAGGGTTAATTCCCTCGGAAATCTCTTTCGAGTTTCTCAAAACTTAGCCAAATTGCAACTCTGTTAGCTGAAATTTCCCATACCAGCTGTCTGCCTCAGGCTGAATTTATTTTTGAAAACTCCAGCCAAAACTATTCAGCCATTTCAGAGAAATACACTCACAATCTTTTATTTGGAAACTTTTAGCACTCAGATGCTTTACAGTAGAGTTTCTGAAATGAGATGGGAACGGAGAGAGAATAGGAGATACATATAGAACCAGAACAACCCTGAACACGATGTGGTGCGAACCTACGGGGCAAAGTCAACCTTTGGCTGTCATAGCTGCTTCCAGGTATTGTATCCTTGGGCTGGGTTGACTATTACAACCAAAAGCAGAAAAATTTCTCCCCTGTGCCCTCAGTAATCTCATCATCTGGCTGCTTCAGCAGGATGGCAGAGTATGTATCATGCAATGTGAGGAGGAAGCACGGGGTATTAGTTGGGACTAGCTGGGAGAGAAATGGAAAGATTAGGGGATTCGGGACCGGAAAAACACATGTTGGGTGAGAAAATTTATTACTAAGCAGGATAAAAAATGTTGCTACAGTGACTATAGGACAGGGTCAGAGACAGATGAGACTTCTAGGGAAGGAGAATGGGAGTGAGGGGAAAACTAAAGGCTAGAGGGGGAAAGCACCCAGACATGGAGATGAGACTGGACCCAGTTTGGAGACTGGGGAGGAAACAAGCACTGCCAATGAGAGAGGCTGGGTACAGAGGTAACGACTTCTACTGCAAAAAATGTAGGGCTGCCACCAACTAATGGAATGCAAAATTTGTCCCCAACAAGTGAATTACATTGGGTTGAATTCCAAGATTTAGTTTTTTTTAAACAGGCCACCTCATCAGTGGAATAAAATGAACTACGCAAACAAACCTCTGCCCTCAGCAACACCTGAGAACACTAAGTATTTTCACTAATACTTTAGAAAATCTGAACCAAGGCTTTCAAAGTAAATCCTCCGAGAAACAGACAATTAAGAAAATACTCAAGTGACTTTTCTAGAGTCATTGTGTGAGAAAATAAAGATGGACTCCAACTTTCCAGAACAGCAATTTGTCTTCATCAAAAACCCATGAGCTCCCTTTCTGCAAGACTTCACCTCGTTCACTCTATATTTCTCAAATTTCCACATGAGCCAGAAGTAACAAACTCCTTTCACTATGCTATTTTGATTCACTCCTAAAATAAGGTGGGGAAAAAAGAATACATAATTATATAAAGAAGACATCATCATTTATGGGAACAGGAGGATTGCACAAACAATTTAGATAATCCTGATTTTCGACAACATAAATAAACCTACTTGGCATTGCAGACTTTTCAAGATACGTCTATCAATCTTTCTTTCATTTCATATGCAAGACCTGACTCTCTCCTTGCTGACACTGTCCCACTGGCCTAATGAGATTGCCCTTGCTTTAAGTAAACATGAGAACACAATTCATTCTTCATTCTGGGAGAAATGAAAACTACAGTATCTGGAGGAAAGCAGTCTAAACAGACATTTGAAGGAAATTATATACTCAGAAAATAATACTTCTGAGAGATCTAGGTATGAATGTGTTGATAAATGCCATAGACAAATCATGTGCTTTTTTTATCAGGTATATTCAGATAAACTCCTTGTAGAAGAACAACTACTTGATAACAAGCTTTCAAAAAATCTGAACATAAAGGAAAGAAACAAACAAACCCCAACACAAACAGGGAAGAATTAAAAGCAAATGGCTTCTGGAGGTAAAAAAACGAGGTTAGGGAAGCAGACAAAAATTAAAAGAAAAATTATTTTTGGATTACCTACATCACTGCTTCTTTGTGGAGCTTGAAAAAACCACAATGAATAAAAGTATGACAATACACTAGGACTGGGTGTGTAGGATACAGCAACATCTGAGCATATGTGGTATATGTGCTTCCACTGATACTTACATATCTACACACTAGGAAGATTTAGAATAACTTGAGATTTAGTTGAGAAGCAACAGAATGTAAAGAGTCTCTCCTGTGTTTTTTCAATAAATTAAATGACAGAAAATCAAATGTAATGAAGATATACATAACTTGTATTGAAAGATTAGCTAGCTCTGCTAGAAAATTAACATAACCTGTAAGCTTTTCCATACACTGAGATTTTGGTTTAAATCTTTGTCCTTTTAAACCAGCAATCACATCAGTGGTTTTCCAATGGAAAAATGTACCTTTAGAAAGTCCTGTAAAATCTACACTGTCAACTGCCAAATAATGGGAAATAGTATCTGCAACAGATAGAACAGATAATGCATAACATTTGAAATGTTTAAGACTAGTCTTAACTGAAAGCAGAATAGGTTTTAATACCAAATACAAACTGCCACAAGATCCTGGCCTAGCAGTAGGTTTTATATGAAAAATTACACTGGGTTTAAAGATAAAAAAGACTTAAAAAAATCAAAAATTGCACCAAACAAAACATAAGGGTAAATTTAAAGACAGTGGAAGGATTAGATGGTGGGGCCTTATTTGTTCCTCAGAGATGAAATTCTCTTTAGAGATGTGTGTCCCAGATTAAAGATTCTATTCTGAAGCACCAGAGTTAACACCAATTTACTGTACACTGATTTTCAATGGCAGCAGGAGAGCAACCTGAAGCAACTGTGTAGAAAAACAGATAAAATCTTTGTGAAAGAGCAGTAAGAGTTTATAGCTCAGCTTTTACTTGAACTTTCTAATCAGTTCAAACAAAGTGAGAAACACACTTTGAAGCAAATTCACAAACACAAAAAACAAGACAATTCATTTCATGAGGTGTTTTCTAATTAAGATGCCTAGACATTACTTTTTCATAAATTCACTACTTGTAGTGACGGTGCTTTTTTGAGGGTGAAGGAGAATCCTTCATAAAAGGTTTCTCCTCTCCTCCGTCAGATTACAGATGATACTCCAGTACAACAAATATGGTGAAGATTGAAATGACACAGCCATTAGGTATTTTGTAAGCTAGATCTTGTTGCCCAGGCAATATCAGCCTTATATCCAAGAATAATATTAAATATTCAAGAATGTTAATTAACCCCTTTAGTTTCGTAGCACCTTCAGTTAGAAGAGCATGAGTTTTTCATTACAAATCTCATCTTATTTGAATTTTTAATTTATATTAGCTTTAAATGTTTTTACTCACATTACAGACATCATGTCTTTTAAGATTATTTCCCTTAATTGTCAAAGAATAAGTTGATGAAAACTAGAGAATGAAATTGTTCTTCCTAGCTTGGTTTCAGACCTCTTCAATCAATGAGAGAACTGACTCTCTAGGTGTAAACTGTCCGAAAACTTAAGTGTTGCAGAGCTCTGATGTTTTCATCTTGGACAAAGAATTTTAACCTTCCAATTTCAAACTGACATGTTCAATGCTACATCGCATATGTCCGGAATTTACTCCTAAAGGAGTTTAGTATATTGAAAGAAGCATTTGAGAAAGAAATTTTCGAATCTGCACCAAGTAGGCCTCTTTTTATCTATATAACTGGGCAGTCACTGATTCCATTTAATTTACTTGAATTAAAGTATTAAATATTAGCTAAACAGTTCGTTACTATAATTAACAGTGGTAATTCACTTCAGTGGGATCAGAGTTCAGGTATTTAATGTTTTCAGTGATCCGAAACCTACTTTCTCATTTCATATATAATTATGTCTGGATTATATCCTCTAGCAGCATCAAGTATTAGCATAATTTTCATTACTGGGTGGTTTTTTTTTCACTCTTCCATTAAACTAAACCACGTTAATACTGTTGACTGGCTGCAAGAGATGTTTATTCTTTGGTGCAAATGGAGAAACTGTCACAGGTAATTGTTAGGCTGATGTAAAACAGCTTGTTGAAATGTCAGCCTGAACCACAGCAAATATGTCACGTGAAGGATTACTTCAAATTTGCTTCCATGAACAATGTTTAATGATGGTTTATGCAGCTTTATAAAAGCACCTTAACACCTTTCTGATCTAAAACAGAACACTTAAGTATTCCAAACCAACAGCAGACCACCCAATACCTTTGCCTAGAAGCCTCAGCAATCCCATCGTTGGAGGGACATACTCCTAATACTATTAACATTTTAATTGCATTTAGATTATTATCTCATGCTCCAGCAAAAACCTACTGCGTTTAATTAAAGAAATAATGTGGTAGTTAAATATTAAATAAACAGCTATTTTTGTGTATACATGCAAAGGAATGCAAAGCATTCTTGTAATCAATGCATCAGTGTTAATTAGCCATTAACACGTAATGACAAAACGCAGGGCTCAGAGCCGAAAGGTTCCCGCTAATTAAACAGGTCAGGCTCCTGAGGCACAGCACTCTGCTGCATGTTACAACAGCCAGGGACTCTCCAGAGCCCCTAACCTGGATTTCCCCCCGTAGGCAAGCACGTGCTGATGTCAGTCTGGGTCACTCCAACGATCCTGAAGAATTCAGATGCCTTCTACTAAAGCTGCAGAGGTAGGTGGCAAATTCAAGAGAAACATCCAGTAAAAATTATCTCTGGAATTCATTCACATACCAAAACACAGCAACAGTATGATGACCATTTATTCTTTCATTTAGACCTGGCAGAGCAATGAACTCCTGCTTTGTATATTATGAATCCAAATCCATTCTGAAAATATGGGTTATAGAAAAACCCACCAGCCATTTTGACACAAAGAAGCATATGCCAGGTTGAAAGGGACCCATCAGAATCATCAAGGCCAACTCCTGGCCCTGCACAGACCACCCCAAGAGTCACACCATGTGTCTGAGAGCATTGTCCAAATGCTTCTTGAACTCTATCAGGCTTTGTGCTGTGGCCACTGCCCTGAGGAGCCTGTTCCAGTGCCCAGCCATCCTCTGGGTGAAGAACCGTTTTCTAATACCCATCCTAAACCTCCCCTGACACAACTTCAGGCCATTCCCTCAGGTCCTGTCACTGGTCACCACAGAGAAGAGATCAAAGCCTGCCCCTCTTCTTCCCCTCACAAAGAAGTTGTGACTGCAATGAGGTGTCCCCTCGGTCTCCTCTTCTCCAGGCTGAACAGACCCAGTGCCCTCAGCCACTCCTCATACAGCTTCTCCCCTACACCCTTCACCATCCTCTTTGCCCTCCTTTGGACACTCTCTAACAGCTCAATACATTTCTTACACTGTGGTGCCCAAAAATGCACAGTGCTCAAGGGGAGGTTGCACCAGAGCAGAGGAGGGTGGGACAAAGACATCTATTTATAGCTAACAAATGTCTAAAATCTTCATGATTTCCTGACAAGTTTACTACACTCACTTGACTCTCCTTCTGTCTTTATAGGATGTAATGCCACTCAGCTTTAATTACTAGATCCAGTCTTGTCATCCTGACTTTATTCAAGTGGCACTTAGTGTGGTAACACCCAACTCACTTCACCAAGTGGAGGCATATATTGCCTGAGCACCTGTTTCACTTTCAGTTCTGGAGTCCAAATAAGTACAATTATTGCCGGCTATTGCTCTGAGAAAGGTGGGGATTTCTCAGGCAATACTCTGCTGCCTAGATGGCGTTTGCTCTATTATGTGAAGTAATGGTTTGCCATCCCAATAACAAGTAGCTCTCCATGGTCCTTCCATCTCTTCCATCTCTTCATTTATTACACACAAGTTCATGCATTTTTGCTAATCAGAGCTGGTGATCTCAACATCTGTCTCTCTCTAGTGTATAAACAGATTTCAAGCCTAAATAATGTTTCAATTACTTCCGTTAAACTGTTTTAACACAGATGAAGAAAAACAAGTGCCAACAGTAAGACTCACTCCGGTTCATGTCTTGTACCTCATTCATGTCAGATTAAGACTTCGATTTTCAGAAATGTACGTACGTGCCAACTGCTCAGTAAACATCTAGTGTGATAGTCTTCACGTTGGGTTATCGTTAACTTGAATTACAGTTCCAAGCACCTCACAGCCTAGCAGCACACCTATTTGTGAACACCAGGGTAACTATGGAATTGAGCAACAAGTGATGCTTTACTCAGATCACTCATTCATGTCTAAGTAACTGAGTGTCTCTGTGAGAAACATCTGAAGTTCAATATACAGGGCAGCTATTAAAAAAAAAAATGAAATTCAATAAAAGTCCAATTTTCTACATTTGCACCAAATAAAGCATGGAAAACTGGCATGTACACAGCTCTTCAAACCGGACTGCAAACTACTATCAATCTTGTGTCCCATATAAAACATAAGGGAGCATATCCCTCTTTCACTAAAAAGTACACCGTGCATTTTGGTAAGAGCAAGAACCAAGGCAGCAGCTGAAGAGTTTCAGCTGTGCATCTGTAGTCAGTGTGTTGGCAAAAGTATCTCCCCTATAGACTAAACTGGAACGGCAAAATCCATAATATAGTTTAAACTTTAAAATGAAATTACATACAGAAATCTCATTACTGAAAAATTTGTCTTTAAAACAGTATCATTATTTGATCATGAGGTTCGCAGATGGACAATGGTGATATGGCTTCAACTTGCAGCTCTGCCAGAGATTCCCTATGTGAACTTAAACAAAACAGAAATGTTTTCTGTTCTCCAATTCAGGAACCAGGAGCAGCAAATAACTCTTTTCTTCCTCTGTCATCTGCCTTTTTTGTTTACACTGTGGTGCTAAGAAGACACACAGACATGACTTAGTCAAAACACAGTTACTCTTGTTCATTTCAATGGAGTTCCTCAATATTCTGTGCACTCTGTTGCCTAGTTTTATCCAGCGTCTATGAAAGGTTTAATTAAAAGAAAGGTTTTCTCACTTGTACTAGGAATCAAATTTCTGTCCTGTGAGACAAGAAAGGCCTAGTATGTTATCTTCCAAAAAAAGTTTTAAAATGCCTAAATCACTATTTGAAGTGATGATTCTGATCACTGCCAAGTCATGATTTCTTAGAACAAATACATCTTCCATTTTATCTGTCATTTATTTCAGTATTACTTCTTACCACAGATTACTTGCTTGCACCCAATACTATTTATTTTAAAGGGCCAAGGAAGGACCAAGGATCCAACTGTTCAGTGAACAGCAACAGAAGGACCTGAAGAGGTTCAACCATGGAGATGGTATTTTCTGGCACTAACGTAGAAACAAAGCATGGAATGTGCAGCTTCAAAATGGATCTGCTGTTGACAGAAGAATAAAGTGTAAGTACAGCTTTAACCTTTAAAGAGCCTTGTACGCTTGAACATCTACTGGAAAAAACTACATTAAATTTAATTTGTAAGGACAGGTTCCCTCCTCAAGAGTAAAGCTTAACATCATCCAGTTTAACATGGCTATCATAGGTTCTTAAAATCACTTGAACACCATCTATGATTCCAGAACAGCAGGCCAAGTACTCAAGCTAGGTTTCAGCTTATTCAACTGCACCATCAGAAGTAACAATTTAGAAACCATCTAAATCAGAAGACCCGAAAAAAATCAAGTAAAAGCAAGAATAGCTCTCTAAAGATCCAAAAACAATGCCTACTGAAGGCAGGGCAGAAATACGCAGAACAAGACTGTGCTGACATTCTTGCTCCTAGTTTAGTAGATAACATCTGTCACAGAGCAGTATTACTTTAGATATTACTTTTATGGTGAATTGTAAGAGAAAAGAAGACTCTAAAGTTTCTTTGAATTAAAAGATAAATTGTACTGACAAAGATCAGAATTAACACAGAATTATTTGCGGGAGAATCATTAACTAGGAGACAGTGGCCTGACAATACAAAGCTAGGATGGATAACTGCCATTTTAACTTTGAGAGGGAAATAGGAAAATTACACACCTAATAATCTCCTTTCTTAAAAACCTATCCAAAACTTATCAAAGATAACTAGATAAATCCAGGGGGTTTGTGTTGTTGCTGGTTTTTTAACAGAAAAATATGAAGTGGTACATCCAAAGTACATATTTTGCTTCAATTAAGTGCAGAGCAATGTACCAATCCTTACACTATAAAAAGAAAATGCACTGAAATGCCACACTTGGTGAAAGGCACGAGTTTAACCAGACTCTGCTGAGCAGGAATGCTGCAGTTGATACATCCTTTCCATAGAAAGGAAATGTACCATTAAGGTCCTCGAGAAATGATTGAAGCCACATTGAAATGAAAATTCTGTGCTACAAATCTGAGGTTACCTTGTGTTAGACACTTGAGTGGAACTTTACAGGTTCATTGGGCCTTCAAATTAATTCCTACATTACTGTAGGAATTCTTAACTCTCCTCCTGTTTTGAACAGCTATCACATTTAGATGACCTTTACTCGTATCTATATGAATGTATATACTATGCTGATTAATTTGGAAAGGTTTGGTTTTCTTCATGTCATTGTCATCTTCACTGTGCTATCAGTGACTTGTACAGGCTCCCCAGGGAAGTGGTATGGCACCAAGCCTGTCACAGTTCAAGAAGCATCTAGACAACACTCTTAGTCATATGGTTTAGTTTTAAGTAGTCCTGGAACAAGCAGGGGGTTGGACTCAAGTCCCTTCCAACTTGAGATATTCTATAATTCTATGATCTATTCTCCACTTACAAAGAAAGCTCAATCCATCCAGACAGCCATTAAGCAGAAGCAAAGCTATACAGAAAAGGGTATGACATATTAGCATAAACAGTGATGGGAAAACACTACAGGCAATGTCTTTAAACCATGTCTATTCAAGAAGAATGCTCTTTAAAATAAACACCTTTTAGGTAAAGGAATGAACAGGAACACTAGAAAACAAACTACTTCCAGGCATGATCATTAGAGGAAGAAATCACCCTCCAAAAATACCTGTATTAAATCAGTTATTGATTCCCACTCAAATATGTTCTTTTAAAAGAAGTGCCTGAGGGTTTTTTTTCTCTCAGACAGTACAAGAGCACCCAAGACTCCAAGGCCAAGTAATACAAAATTGCAAACTACAATATATTGTAACACGGTATTATCTTTATTTCAAAACTGTACAAAGTATAAACATAAAGATATAATTACACGGAAGTAAACCCTGCTCTTCAAGTATCTGAATACTTTAGCAACGATATTGTCATCAAAAACATGCCTTTATTCTTTCTCATGAGGCAACTTTATCTTATGGAGCGATACATCATGAAATCAATTGTGGTGCATCGAGGGAATTTACCAATGGAGCTCTCTTCCACAGGGGTGTACACTTTGATTTGCCTCATGTGAGTGTCCCTTCCATTCTGGTGATTAGCTAGAACAGCAATCTGAATCATGAACGTGCGAATAGGCTTCTTGTGAGTATCTGTTAAAGGCACATGAATCCAGCCGCTGGGTTCCACTAATTCCAGTTGCTGCCAAAAACAAGAGAGAAAAGCAAAACATTGAGAACCAGTTAACATACTTACTATAAGTGATCACATATAAACCTGTTTAATAAAGCTGAGCCTTGCAAATCAGATTTTAGTTGCTTTTTCAAATTAATTTGAAATAGTACAGTTGAATACTCATAGCTAATTTACTGCTCGTGTAATTGGATATAAATTAATTTGGTTGACTGCAGTTCTGTTTGCCTTTCAGAATCTACTCTTCATTTTGGGCCCTAACCTTAAAATAAAAATCAATATTAAAAAAATATGGACTTCAGAATAAGTTCAAGAAAGTAAGCAGTACTATTTGGATCTTGTTACTGGAGCTCACTGCTCAAAGATGACAGAAAACATGCATCTTAAATTGTTTTATCTAGGCACTCCGAACTAAAATATACTAGGATGACTTATGTAGGAAACTAAAAAGCACACCAAGTCTGGGTTTTCAGAAATTCCTTAGATTATTAGGGGGACTGGGGAAGAGAAAAAAGAAGGTGACAGAGCTAAAAACATAGGATACCTCATAAATTTCATCTCACCCATGTGTCAAGACAGATGCCTGGCCAATTAATAATTGCTGCACAGCCAAATGGACTAATCACATTCTAATCACATTTTGACTTGGCTTTTATACAACATACCCAATGCGACCTGATTGTTTTTTCTTTTTTAATTTTAATCCTACATTAACCAATGTAAAAGCAAGCAAAGAATAGTATTTAGTTAAGTCTAAACCACATCACTGACGTATCAGATTGCTGAAATGAAGCTAGATGCTATGCAGAAGCGTGGTAACAGCTTTTGTTTAAAGCTAGTTGCCCAACTTCAAAGCACAGCTCAAAACACATATGGAAGAGAACACAAGGAAGCAGAAGTCTTGGGCGGGGGAAGAAAAACAAAACACAAAACCATTGTCCACAAGCAAGTGGATTTCACACAGCTAAGCAAATAAGTCTGCCATTCTTAGCAGCAGAGTTCCTCTAAGGAGGATGTCTGTGCTTTGAGCAGCTCCAAACTCCCATCTTTCTCCTGAAAATACAGCATGACACATATCCTGTCAAACGCCTTGTTTATGCTGAAGCTTTCAGAAGAGCTACTACAGCTGAGAGCTACTAGTTCAGTGGCAGCAAACACCCTGCAAGAATGACCTAAGAAGCAAGTAAAAAAACTTGATGACTACTTTAAGCTTAAAGAAACAAACAAAAAAAAATCTCTCACACCTCCACCTTAAAATAAAGAAGGAAAAAACCCCCCCCAAAAAAACCAAACCCAAAACAAAAAACCGCAACCCAAAACTCTCCATTGCTGCATACTCTCCAACAAATAATTTCCAAAGGATTAAATTCACTAAACCTTAGCAGCAAATCATTACACCCTGGTTGTTAGACACTTCCACAAACACACAGCCACTTATTTGTTGTAACCTGTCCCTTTCAAAAACCTACAAAATCTCTTTTTTTTGCATAGGAAACTTCAGGTAATGGCTGACTACAGTGATTAAAAAAATGATGTACTGGTGAAGCAGCTTTGCAAAGGGCAAATTTTTCATGGTGATGTAGCAGTAAACAGCATGAGCAAGTATGCTTTCCATCTCCACAGGGAACAGGAAAGATGAGGATCCTATTAACATTTTATTCACCTAGTACTAAGGTAAAGTGGCTGTGATTTGGAAGAGAATTAAAAAGTTATTGCTAATTAAACTTGCATTTTTATATTATTCTCAGAGTTTAAAAATTTTGACTGCTAATTCAAAGTGGAAAATTTGAGTTCCAGAGCTATGGTGTTGGGATTTTTATTCTTGGATTAACACGGAATAGATTTTTAATACAGTAAAGAAAAAAAGTAATGCTTTCTATAGGTTGACAACTTTGGTTTCAGACACATCCAATCTAATCTGGGTTTTCATGCTCTACTGCAAAACTGAAATAATGATTCCCGCCTCCAGAACCAAGACAGCTACCAAGGGACTGGCAAGATTAGGCTACTTATACAAAAGTAAGTTGAATGATTAATAAATTCACAAAGAAAAAAAAAAATCACATCTTTTTATTTTAAAAGAATTATTAGGCCCATAAAGGTAAGTTTGGGAAACTTAAAAGTTGCAAAGGTAATTTCATTAATAGATACTAAAATCTACTTTTTCGTGCTATTTCAATAGAATTTTTATTAACTATTTAGCAATGCTTTGTTTCATCCCTGATCAAGGGAGGAGGTTATATGCTCTATTTATAGCATGTGATTTTCCAGTTCTGCTACAAAGGCAACCATTTTCTTCCTGAGCTTGTCTACAGAGATGGGACAAGTAATTTCTGCACCTGTAATACTGGCAACTTCATTAGGTTAATTAGATTCAAAGGTTCTCTGGTTCCAGACTGAGCTGGATTTTACTGTCCTTGGTGAAATACAGGATTTTACAGGAGGTTTAGCTGCTCCCACTGAGTTCATTTGCAATTCTAAGTGTCTGAATTTCTGCAAATTGATAAGACTTCTCCAACCAGCCACTAGAACACATAGTATGAACAGCCACCTAGGAACAATCGAGTACATCAGGTAGAAACAGTACAACTAAGCACAGATTGCACATAACCCATCAAGCAGCAGTCAAGTGTCTTAGTCACAAAGCCCTTTCTTTTTTTCATTCCCAAAATCTCAGCTTTACTTCACACTTTTCAACTTCTGTAACAGATGAATACACATCCTTTATTGTACAAAACCTGGACTCATCCTCAGAATAAACCCCCTTGCCCAATCCAATCAAACAGTTGCCTGTTGGACAAAGCATGTGACACCTGTGATGATTTTGGAAGCTGCACTGCGATGTACTAAATGCAAGAGGTCAGAGTTAGACTTAAATGTTTGAAAAAAAGTGAGCTCTTCATTTCTGCCTTCTAAATAACATTCTTGCATCTGAGCATTTTTTTTTAAGTTGATGCCTATACAGGTTGTTAAAACCTTGATACCCACTCAGCTACTGAAGTTTAAATGCAAAAAACCCTAACTACTGCTATCTGAACATCCAGCAGAAAAAGGAGTATTTTGCCAGTATGATACAAACATTTTCTGTGACCAAAAGAATGGTATAAACCAGACACACACACGGTCCTAAATTCTCCTCCACATCTGTCATGCTCTTTCAGATGAGTGAGACAGCTTCTTTTCCAGAGGGCCCAGGTCCATCACCAGGGAAAAGGAACAGGACATGATACAAGACACAATGCTGCCCACTCTTAGTTCAGTGTCAGCACCCAGATCCAGCCATTACAATTCCTAGCAGAAGTGGGATGAAATACACAGCTCTACTCTGCCTGGAGCATTCCCAGTGTGAACAGAATCTAAAGGAAGCTTATTGTGAAGTTTAAGAAATTCCTATTAAGCCCATGCAAATGGCAATCTTTCAAAGCCTTGTAAACCGGTCTGGAAATTTGGGTGGATTTTTACAGGGAGGCGAAAGGCACATCCTCAACACAAAGGCTGAACTATTGCCAAATTTCAAATCCTTGCTTCAGAGCTTGGGGGCACTGGAGCATCAAAGGAGGACACCAGAATATTCTCACACAAGCAAAATAGCATACTTTTCACTGGCCTTATTCTTGGAACAGAACTGCTTTGGCTGAAAAAAGTTCAACCCAAAGCAGATATCTAGCATGGAAAAATCTGTCTGAACTGAACTTCAGCAAAACTTAGAAAGCAACTAAGAATTAAGCCTTAAAATGTAAAGGGTCACATAATCTTAAGTACAGGTGGCACTAGCAGCTTCACCTATAGTAAATACTGTACTTTAAATCCATTTCAGTAGACTTTGCTGTCAAGCTGGTTCTTTGAAAGTATAAGCCACTATATGTACACACATTTCACCCCAACTCTACACCACAGTCCACTACGAGCAAATACCAGATTAAGTTTCCTTCTGTATTTTTTCCTCCTTGGTAGGTCATTTAAGTCACTAAGACTCAGGCCCAATTGATTGTCTTCCAGGAAAGCACTAAAAATCCACTATATTACTAATTACCTGAGTGAAATTAAAAATTGGAAGTTTCTTTCTGTTACGTGTTTTACCAGAAAAGTTTTAAAGTTGTGTTTTTAAAAAGGGGAAACAAGGGAATGAATCAATGCTAATAATTCAGGTCAGTTCCTGCAGGCTTTAGACAAATCTTACATACAATGTACTAAAAGCCCACGGTTTGTGGGTTTTTTTTAATTTGCTTCTAATCCTATAAATTTTGTGACAATTGGTAAACAAGAAGAGCATGAAAGTCACAATAAAAGAACAAAGGGATAAAAATTGAAATGGAAAAATCACTCACTTGTCCTTTGCTGCTGTCATACTCTAGCTCTTCTCCTGCTTTCTCTCCGTTGTTTTCTTATTTTTCCTGTCCTCTGCTGCTACAGCTTTACCTATGGACATACACTCCCAACTGCAGCAAACCTCATTATTTTGAAAGCCAAAGAAAAATTCAAGTTCTCAATGGAAACCTCCTCCTCAGCCAATTTAATAGCTTTGTTTCTTCACTTTATTGTACAGTCCAGAGGTTTACAGAACTACATATATGTTTGGCAAGGCTACTGTAGGAACTAATGGGTCTCCTACCACTGAAGACACAAAACAAGAAAAAAAATCTTTTAAAAAAATCACAAGACCAGAACTTTTAAGAGGAACCTTGTTCTACAATTGCTGGTGTCCCTATAGGAGAGAGCTAGTTATCCAAAGGAGACTTTTCTGTTGTACTTAATCCTACTTAAATTGAATATTGACATCATCTCCATATACAGTGATATTCTGCTTAAATTCTGCAGTGTCTTCAAAGTGGCATATAACTAACTGCTACTTCTCCTAGGCTTATAAACACAACCCAAGTTGTTTGCTATATTTACAGTCGGCTAATACCCTTGAAATAATGCATGATTTTTTTTGCCCTATGAAGGTATCTTTTGTGAAGATACAGAAAGGAAAAAACTCTAAAAGTTTCATATCCAGAATCATTAGATGTATGCTAGTACAAGGCTCCCAGATTGCAGGGAAATATAAATGAAGAAAAAGCTGCCTGTTTTCTTCCTCTGGGGAAAAAAATCCTTTTCTGCGCATACCAACAGAAAGCTGAGAATCAGTGCTGCCATCACAGCTTCAGCATGATACAACATGATTCTGAGATGTTGGTGCCTTATCAAATTTCCATGTTATCACCTGTAGTACTAGATTCAAATGGCTGTGAAACCAAAACAGCATTTGATTTTATTCTTTCTATTTTTCTCATTAAACTGTTCAAGCTGCTTTTTGTTGTACTTAGCCAACTATGAAATTAAAAGTAGTGATTGGACTCTTTTTCACACATGTAATTTTGCCCTTCTCTGAGATTAACCAGTTCTTACAATACGGTTATGTAAAAAAAACCCTAAGCTTCTCAAAGCAGGTGTTCTCAATAAATAATGTTCTTCTTCCAAGCAGATTATAAAACTAAGTTCCAGGGAAAATAAATGCTATGTTCAGAAATGAAGTATTTATCAATACACAAACTTTTCCATGTTGGAAAAGGTTTTTCCCTGTTTAGCCATTGTTTTTCACAGCTATCCAAATATGTTCTCACAACAACTGGCAAGGAAAAAGAAGGCTGGCTCCACTTTCAAAATTCTGTTTCCATAACTGCCATGCCCTGCCCTACCATATAGTTACCAGGATTCGGAATCAGTAGGCCTCTGCGTAATTCCAAGTATTGGAACTGTCAACACACGAAGTAGCAAAGCTTGGGCTTCAGCCATCACTTCACTTAGGAAGGAAGAGAACCAGTTAATAACAGTGATGCACCAGTTCCAGCAGAAAAAATGAAGCACGTCCAAAAGAAACTTGGCAAGTTCCAAGTGAGCCAAAGGAGGGACACCACATTAGCAGCTTAACAAGGAACACAGAAACACGCTCAAAGGACCCACTGTGAAAAGCACACTTCTTTGCTCTAACGAAGCAACGACCACCTAAGGAGGTGGCTCTGTGGTCTTAATCAGCCACCTCCTTAAACAGCTGAGAAATCCAACTTCAGTCCATTAGGCAGGGGAAGTTTTCCATTCTTTCAAACAGCAGTTCCTGAAGAGCCTAGAGGAGTACAGTCCATTCCTCAGGAAGATTCAACTATGGATTTAGGCAGACAAGAGACTAGTTGCTGAATAAGGTATATTACAGAGTGAAACCTGCAAACACTAAAAACTCCTATCATATATAAGATCTTCATTCAAATAAGCTGAAAGAAATAACTTTTGGTAAGACTGGGAAGGTTGAAAAACAGAAAGACCAAAAAGATCCTTGCAAAAAGTTTTACACAACCTCCTTCTTTGGACTATTCTGCTCCAGATTAAACCAGTAAAAATTAATCAATGCCTAAGTGTTATAAAGTTGTAGCCAATTAAAATAAAGACACCTAAAAGCCCAAGCCAAGCTAGAAAGAAAATCTAGAAAAGGAAGAACAGTAAAGCTAGAAAAACAAATCCTTAGTGGGTCAAGGATTAGCATCTCTAATGCTCAAATACAGGTTCTTATACTGCCTTTCCAAATGTCGGTTTGGGATTACATAAGCAGCACACCACATGTTGGACAAGGTCGGTGGGTTGTACCTCATCACCACCTCACAGGATACAGAAACAGCCATGTTTCTGAAGTAAGCAGACAATGCCAATTCAGCTATGTATGATATAACCTGAACTTCATTTGGCAGAAGTGATTCACCAGCCAGCTCATGAAATGCTTTCATTGATTGATCCATTTTGGTATTCTTTAGAATTTGATATTCCTTAGGTGTCCTGACTAGAATTCCCCCATACAGTAAAAAAGCAAGGAGCAATTTTATTTGATTCTGCTGACAAAACAATGCAACCTCTTCCCAGATGTAATAACTGATTCAGACAGCATTCCAATATCGTAACAGGAATAAAATTAGGAAGAATACAGCACTGAAATTTACTCCACAACATGTTAGTAGGGAAAGTCAGCTTTTGCATTGTTACTGCTCTCATGGTTTGTCTTTGAAGTCTTCTGAACATGAGGAACACGTAGGAGGACAACAATTAAGTCTTAGACATGATGGGGAGCATCTGATGAATAAGTATGCATATAAGCCTCTTGTTAAATGGAGAAAATAGGGTACAACTGCACATGCTGTAGACTGCCAAGAGTTTTATGACATGGATTCACAGGAAAAACAGCTGTTTCAAAAGTATCAAGCGATGAAGACTCCTAAGTACTGATGCCTGCAAAAGGGTCAAGGCAATGCTGAACTGCCCACACAAAAAACTCCCAGCAGACGAAGTCCTATTGGTGAAAGTCCCACATGTTGGCACATTGATGGTGTGGAGGGACCCCTGTCCGTGGTACTTAAGCACCACCACCCTGCCCATCACGCTCCCACCTCTGCAGCTGCTCACAGCTCTTGCACAATGAGGGACATGCAACCTCAGGGATAAATGTCAAATGTCAACTACTCTGAATTTGTCAGTTACAACTGTCTTGCCCAATTTTAATTTCAGAAAATATTGTCTGCTTAACCCTGGGGTGCAGAAAAAAAAAGCAGCAAAAAACCAAGCAAGCAAAAGGAAAGAAAAAAGAAAAAATAGGTAACAGGCTTTGAGCACTTCATTCTCCAGAATGTGGCTGAAAACAATTCTTCCTTCTAGAAAATTTACCTGCAGAAACCATCAGGAACTTCTCATAGATTTTTTTTTCTAGAAAAGTCTCTCAGGAAAGAAAGGAACACCGTTTTCACCGTTTTTCAGGTTTTGTTGTGCCATAAATACCTTTTTTTACTATGTTCTGTGAAGGATGATGCATAGGCAGCACAACATTTATTTTAAAAAAATAAGTCTCAAGAGGTATATTTGGTTTCAGAGAGTGACAAAAATGTTAAATAAATAGTCTTAGACAGTTTGATTTTCAGTCCCACATTTTTAAAGTTCTATTGTTAAGTGAGGTCACTTGAACTTTTGCATAGTAGTTAATGCTGAACACATCCATAAATTAAATCTTGTTAGAGAAGGACTGCTATTCTGTGTATGTTTACAGGGGCAACCATCCTATCCACTGGAACTTCAGAACAAAAATATAAAAACTTTCTCACTGTCCCTTTGAAAAGCAGAGTGATCAAATGACCAACAGAGAATGACAATGCAGAAACTCTAGCATGGAGTTTCACATGTGCAAGTATGGCAATGAGGCCTAAAACTCCAAAGCAAATCTTGTACCCACAGCAGGAAGTCATCTAAGCTCCATTTGCTTTCAGCTAAAACAGATTCCATCTTAACCTGTTGCTCCAGAAGGAGTACTGTCGCCAGCTCTTATGAAATCAGTCAACAGCTGTGAAATTTTGGACCTCTGATTTAATGAAAAATGCGTTGCCTAAGTCATTTAAGTATCAGTCAAGAGCGGAGGAAGGGACTGCAAATATATCCTAAGTGCATTAGCATTCTCCTGTGGGGACCTGCATGTCATTATGCAGCTGTCACAATGCACAGCAATGCCACACCTTTGCAGGTGCACTGCTCAGCAAACTTTGAGAAGGCCACAGTACCAGGGGAAATCCTTCAGACCTACAGGGATTTGGCTCTAGTGTGCATCTCAGTTCCTTCCCTCAAGCTTGGCACATAGTACACTGAAGATGTAAAAGCTACAAAAAAAATTCTTGAGCTTATGCTCTGGAGTGGTGGCCTGGCTGACAGTATCAAAAAGTAGGTAATGCAGCCCAAAACAAACTTTCTGCTTCAGTTTGCCTATTTCTGGGACCTAAGTTGTTTAAGTTGCAGACATACTGGAACAGACTGTATCTGGACAGTCTGGCCTTAAAAAGGAATGGTAGAAAACCTATGGTTTGCTGCAAGTCTTTAAACTTTTCAAAATTCCAGCATTCTGAAAGAAAAATGAGTGATTTTTTATTATTATTTTTTAAAACCAGGGTACTATACAACTCGAACTATCAGTAGCTCATAGTATTATAAATGCAGATGTGAAAAAAGAAACAGTACACTTAAAACCAAACAAAAATACTACACCTTTAGAAAGAAGGGCATATCTCATTTAATGAAAACAAATATTTGATATCTTTTGGGAAGCATATTTGAAATAAAGAAAAGTTTCTCTCACTGCAATATTTTTTCATTTTATGGACAAGTAACTAAGGAGGAGGCCCCATATACACAAGGTAATTGTAAGCACACTACTAAGAGATTTACTAACTGGTAAGTATACTACTGAGTAGGAATCTGGCAGATGATGACCAACTTTTTTTGGAATGTTGTGTGACAATACAGAATAGAACCAGAAGATTCTCTAACAGTGATATGTTTAAAGGATCAACTGTTGTAAAAATGGAGCAAACGATGGCATAAATGTGGCAACAGTGATTCATAAAACTTGTTCTATTGAAAACCCCCACTAACTTTTGACTGATCAGAAGACTTGGAAAAACACAACTCTCAAACACAATGACAAAAAAAACCAATACAATTTCCCACATTCCTTCCAACAAATGGTACCATCTGTACTCAAACCTTTTAGCCATAACACAAAATATAAAATAATGACAGATCTATAAAAAAACTGGTTAAGTACATGGACTAAGGTTTCCATAAGAAAGGAATGAGGGCACAAAGTTCTTAAAAATTACTTAAGAAGATACATTACTAGCCCTTTCATTTAATTCTTACCTTAGTCATAAATTTGAGTTCTCCCTCTCCAAGCACTGAAAAGCCCTAAGATTTTCCTGTACTAAGATCTTAAAACCTTAGTCCCTCTTCAAAGCAGCACCCATCCAAAATAAAGACAGTCTCCTCCAATTTCCAGGTGAGTCAGGCTGCTCTTGGGGAAGAGAGTAGCACTTCAACCACGTATGAAGAGAGGGAGGGGAAACCAGTAAGGAAAGAGCATGCTGCCACACTGAGAGAAGAGATCAGATTGAACAAGGGCAGTGGAACATGCTACAGCAAAGTATGAAAATAAACTAAAAAAGCCCCAACATTCTGAAGTTCAGGTGGATTTGCATTACAAATGGAACTGAAGACTGAAGAACCAGACACTGGCAGCTCTCTTCTGTGAAAGATCACAGAACAGTTTGGACTCCCTGATGTTAGAGGTCTTTTCCAACCTAAATGATTCTATGAGTCTTAACACCACAGAATCCTCCAAGGACAGAATAAAGAGAACTTCCTGTAAGCAAAAAGCAAGTGCTTTAAAAGAAAATTCACCAAAAGTTACTTGTTAGTTAATGTCCTTACACAAGAGACCTTCAGACAAATGGAATGAAGACATTAGAAACCAGAAGATAGCAAAATATAAAGTAAAAGGTCCTATCAAATTTTTTCAAACTACAACTGCTGGGTACAAACAGAAACAATATAAATTGATTATATGGGTGAACTGCACAAATTCATTACAAATAGAAGTTAAATGACTGAAAACATTTTGGGAAATAATTAATCCTACAAAGGGGCAGAAATTTGCGAACTGAATGACAATTGCACTGCCAACTTCTCCAGTTTCCATTTCTCCTAACATATATAATGGAATGATACTATGTTTTTGTGAAAGTGAAAAAAAAAAAAAATCCTCAGGTCATAATTTACCTTCAAAATTGTTTAGCCATATTCAGGAAATATGTCTAGACATAGCTACAGTTAAATTATACAAAGAAAGTATTTGAAAAAAAATTGCAATGAATATTAAAGATTTAAGTGTCTGAAAACTAGCTGCACTGAGTTAATCCCCTATCACATCATCTCAAATAACTTAGCAGCAATAACCTAGTCACTACATCTCACGCCATGCACTTTGCATCCCAAAGAATGCAGAAATCTAATACAGGAAATTAATAAGCATGTAAGAAAATGGGAATATCATGATATTTAAAAAAACAGTCAGCAGTTGTAGTAGCAGCCAGCTGCTAGCCCTCAAGAACTCTTCATAGGTGAGGGGGAGACAGTACATCTAAACCAAAAAGAAAAACATTCCCCTCACTGAAAGGGGCTATTATTACACATTGAAGATAACTAAATTTCTGATCTTCTACCAGAGGTCAGGCCCACAAAGCTTCATGGCTGTAACATTTTATCTATTACACAAAATTGTATTTCCTGAGTGACTTTAATGGTTAGGAAAAGACTGCAACAAATTATACCTGAGTGCTCTGAAATTAAAAAAAACCTACTCATTCTTTACCAGCAGAGGACAAGCTGTTGTTTACTGGGGTTCAGTGAAAGCATTTTTCCAGGTTTCACAGGAGTGACTTGTTTCTTAGAATTACAGGGGGCTGCCTCTCCTAAAAATCAAGGAATGTAAAGATGCTAAACCTACATAAACAATCCCCAAATCTGCAGAAGTACAGTATGCAAACAAGTAAAACATTTCTGTGTCTGGATAAGGACTCCATGGACACTCAGCAAAGGCGAGTGGGGCAAAACCTGATAAACTAAGATTAGTCAAGTGCAGTGTAGCATGTCAGGTTTCAATAAGCAAATGCAGAGTAACATTTCACAGGATCCAGAGCAGACATTAACGCTCAACTCAAGGAATATTCACTCATTGGAAACAAACACAAAAGACTGTTGTGAAAACTATTTGTGCAAATTTAAAATGCAATGCAATGTCTCATCTAAGAAAGATCCCAAATCCATAAACATGTCTCACTGCCAATATATTTTCCTAAGAATTAGCTTTAAAAGAGAAGAAATATGAGTGTATCTGTCAGAGGTTCAGCTGGGTAGTTTTATAAAAGCCAGAATACACTTCCATAAATTTGCAAAGCTGGAATCAGGACTGTTGCCCAATGGAAGCATTTAATTTTACATCTAAACACAATTTTTTTTAAGGTACTGGAAAGAACGCCGTAGAGTTTTTACCTTTTGCTAGTGTTTTCCTACAAATCGATACGTAAGCATGTCCAAAAAAATGCAAGGCATTGTTTCATTGTTTAATGTGGAGGTCAGACTCTGGACTCTGCTTCTTTCAATTGAGATGAATTCTATTTCTTGACTTCTTTCTGGGAGCCAAAAGTTCCTCAAATCAACATTCCCTCAAACAATGTAGAGTTCAATATGACTTACTGTGTATCTACAAGTCCTGTAGATGTATAGATATGCTCCTCTGCTTAATTTATTTCTGTTGTGCAAGTAAATCTTTATCTCTTCATAAACAGAAAAAGAAGCAAATAATAATTCCACAATAGAAGTTCTTACCCCAGCAGTGCTGGATTTACCCACAGCTGATTTATGAAAACCTCCCAGTCAAACATGGTGTCCAACATGATCACAACAGAGACCTGTTCAAACAGAGGGATGCCTCCTTCCAGATTTCCCTAAATCACTCCTCCTGAGATGGAATTGCAACTGGTTTTAAAACATATGACTTGATTTAACCTTATCTTACTAATGTTACTCAGTAACATCATCTTACTAAAAAGTAAGAAATTAATCTCCGCATAAGAGAAACAAATTAAGATTTTCTGCATTTGCTGGTAGAAATAATCCAAAAATTCCCTCATACCCACAGCTGAATTTGACCTCTGACAGATACAGAGTGGGGGAAAAAAATAATAATTAGAAAAGGAGGATAATAAGTATTAGGGGCTAGACTCTCATGGTTCACTCAAAGACTGTGACTGAGAACAGCATTCATAAAAAGCCTCAATAAAAACTGTATTTGTTAACATTCCTTTAACATGAGACATAAAACACTCCAAAATCCATTCTGAAATAAAATAGGACTGTTAGATAAACCTAGTTTAGGAATTGGATGAAGGCAGCTAGAGAGCATAGGCCCTCAAGCCAGACACACACACTGCATTATTATTCTCATTCCACTCTCTCCTGTGTGTTCGTGCAGAAAATGGAAAAATCCTGGGAAAAGTTTTTCCGATTCAAACACATGATCTCAGTTATCTTATGACAGATTTAAGACAGAGAACAGCTCTCAGAAAGAAATAAATTATACTGCATATCTATAGAAACATTTCCATGTACAACTTGAGATAAGGAACAGCATAACACCATACTCAATCCCTTCCCACCCTCTCAAAAAAATAACTTTGCAAAGAATTGAATTTATACTCTGTCTAGCAGTGTTCTCATCAAAGCTACACACAGACATGTGATCCCCAACCAGAACAACATTTCAGCAATCAGGGGACACGACCCAACCCTAGAAAGGACTGTCATGGTGACAGCTCTGAACCGACTCAATGTCTTGCTCAAGAACCCTGTATTTGTTCTAGATATCTCCTCTACCACTTGCCAGGTAGCATTTTCTTCTGATCAAAGACTGCATGTGAACAGAATTCCTTTCTGAAACTACTTTCCTAAGGATACTGTAAATAATCTCAGCTTCCCACTAGAATGTTGGGCTTCATGAATACAAAAAAACAACCAAGAAATCCACAAACATACACACACACACAACAAGAAAAGGCTGATTGTAATGATAAAAGTCTCTTGTATAACTATGTGAAATACATTTGTTCTTTTATTTTACCTGAATTTATGGAAATTTTTGGCTATTTCTTTTGGTGCTGACCTGATAAAGCACGGCACATCCAGTGCATTTTAAGGATTTGTTTTGCAGGTTTTTTAAAATCTTACCTAATAGCAGCACTAATGTTGCCACAAGGCAATATTTACTAAGAACAGTCAAATCTGATTGAGTTTGTACTGATGCAAATAAAGATATTACAATATGGAAGCCACACATGGAGAAGATAGTAAGTGGTGGACCAATTGAGTCCTAATTTCTTCTAAACTCCATCCCACTGCTAAACTGCTGAAGAGTAGTCAACATAGACAGAGGATGTTTCTGGCTACTGGTGCCTAAAAGTTGTTTAACTAAATATCAACTGCTGTCTTTTCTCTTAGAAGGATTTGAATACTGTGCTAGTATTAGCACCCAGAAGAATCAGAATCAATCTCTGATTTGACCTTTCTGCATGTACTCAGCACTTCCCCATGTCTGAAATTACCTAGTGCTTCCTCTAAGGATTACTCTCTACAATTTAAGTCTATGAAGGCAATCAGGTGAATCAAAGATGATTGTTTATAATTCCCTGACTTTATCCTCCCAATCCTATTTCAGAGTATGTAGACAAAAAATAGCTCAAAGGCCACTGCAAGATGTTTCCCATCAGAGCGAGCAACCTCTCCAGAAAAGCAGGAGCAAGTGAGGAACATCTTACTGTCACCTTTGACAACTCTGTTTTAAATCTTTCAAGGCAAATGCTGGTGCTCAGCACTGGACTCCCATGGTGTTTCATATATGGATACAAAATCAGAGGAGATAATTTTGGATTCCTCAGGTCTGAGCAACTTCTAGAATGGGAAAAGAGCATGGTTGCAGAATGTAGTAGGGGAGAAGAAGAAGAGGAGATGGGTAAACAGCTCTCTATTTAAACATCTCCACGCAGCGTGTAGGGCCCTTTACTACAGAAAAACATAATTTCCCTTTCAAATACAGGTCTGCTGCACTTCTCCAAGACATCCTTCCTAACATGCTGCTCCCTAGAGATTAAAGAAGAGTTCCTTGTTCCAGACAGTTTCTTCACTGGTACCTACCTTTTTGCTCTGCTAAGTAAATGTGAAGTCAGGTGTCCAGCATCCTGGAATACTCATCATTCCCTTCCCACATACTTCCCCAAAAGCCAGTAAATGATATACCATGCAAACCAAGATAACAAAGATTTTCTGTTTTCCCTAGCTCCAACTTTGAAGCCTTATGTGACCAGGAACCTCTTCAAACATCCAAGAAAGAAATTTAACTGACAATCCACACATCAATTTCTCCTTGGGACACACACAATTAGAACTGTTACCATAAGCTTCCCTTCAAATCCTTACAAGCAAGAAAACCAGAGGTGCATGATGTTGTTACAGCAATTAATACTGTATGGAAATTCAGAGTGCAGGCTTTCCCCTTGTCAATTATCAGAAAAATCTAACTATGTGCCCAAACAACCTGTTGACTTAATTTCTGCAGCAGATTGTAGCACATTCGTTCACAGGAAGTTATAAAAAAGTAATATAAACTCGTAAGTAATTTGCTGTCTACCATAGAAGATCATGCCTGGGTGGGAAAGCATCATGCTTTCATCTGAAAAGGAAATGAAGATAACCTATACTTAAGAGCCAGACCATTATCATATGGTAACGCTAAAAAGGAAAGACATGCACTTTTGCAATTACTTCTCTGAAGGAAAAGACACACATGTTTATAGTTCTGTGGTCATATGACATGATCTTAACCACAGTTGAGGGGGGCAGGAACCAAAAAAAATCCCACAGGTGAAGTCAGTCTGCAGTATTTTTTTGCACAGATAACCGAAAGCATACTTTCCATGCTGGCAAGCATACAGTGACATCATTTATCACTGTCAATTACAATAGTGGAAGGACTCCAGCAGCGTTTATTCCATCAGATAAGTAGATAACCATCTTGTGTATCAAGGAAAACTATCCCACTTTACCTAGCTTGAACTTTACAGTCTGGTTTAGAATCACTTCCTTTTCTCTTAACTTTTATGAATTCAGCAAAAGACTCAAAGCTGTAACCACCTGTCTCTGCATTAAACAGTTTGCCTACCAGGCTCTCCGACAATATGCCCAAATGCAGAGATCAAACACAAATGATAGAATAGGTGTTGCTACATGCTACAGTTTGCAAGTGAACAGTATTACACATGTTTTGTGAACTACAGTTAAAATGAATTCTGATCAGCTGAGGGGGGTCATCTGACTGAGCATCATGAAGACATTCCAGATGAGCAAGAAGACGGAGACCCAGCAGAAGCTGCAATTCTGGATGCACTTGTACTGTTCTAAAATGTCAACTAGACACCAGACATGCACTCAAAAGGGAGGGGGAGAGGAAGGAAGGGAAGGGGTTAAATTTTGAAGTAGGGAAACCGAGTATATGAGCCTTCTGTCATGCTGTCATCTCCGCCTCCACCCAATCCACCTTCTTCCTCACTCCCGTGTTCAGTCTTCAAGAGAACACTTCAATGAAGACAAGAGCATGGAGTGTTTTCTTGATACAGTTTTTATGTTGCCAAATCCCCACTTGCTTCTGAAGCATTCATGATTATCTTCAAGAACTATCTAGTGAGCCTCCGCTGGTCAACTGCAATTAGAAATCCCTACAAACTATGACAAACCATGGAGCAACAAATATCTCAGTGCACTCTCCAAACACAGAACCTTTATTCCAACAGGAACTTCCAGTAAAAAATGATGTGTGAACAGCAGACACTGATGTTCACACAAGCATACTGCATACAACCCAGCAGGCGATTTTTCGGGGTTTTTTGGATTATGCCCTGGAGGTGCTGGCACAATGGAATTTCAATACCATAATTGCTTATTTCTCTGCATGCCAGCCTCTGAAATAACAGGTAAAAAGAAAAAAAAAAACCTACACATAAAACAAACATTCTCTTTTTTAAATTACAGGAATCACAAAATAAAATGTTTTTAATTCTCTAGTTCAAACGATGTAATTTATAACCATGACACAAATAGAGAAGAAGCACAAAAGAAGGGAAAATACAGAAATAACATAACGTTCCCAAGGTTCAGTTTACAAGGACCTCACACAAAGTTGTTTTTTTTTTTTTTGCAACTCTTACTAGAAACAGTATTATTTGCTAAAAATGCAGTAGCTGCCAAAAGCTATGATCCATCTAAAGCAAACATGTTTAAGATGGAAATAGAGTGTTAATGCTGAAGAAAGACAGAATTGAGCATACAAGTTTTCTTTTTTAAAGTGTTGAAGCAACTGCAGTGCAGAGTTAAGTTTGTTTTTCATTTTTCTGAGCAAAACTTGATTGCATTTGCAGATAAGCTCCCAAATTAGAGAGAAGTACATTAAGACAATAACAGAAGTAATCAAATTTCAAACCTTCTAATTAAACCTCTTTTTCCTGCAGAAGGTTATTGGGAATTCAACACTAGCCTTGGTTCACATGATAGAACAATGGGAAAATTTTCCGAATGGTTGAACACTAACCCTGACAAGTGTGGAGAGCCAACTACAATACATTATATGGTAGCATAACCTGCCACCCACGTTGCTGAGAGAACAGCTTTCAAACACATGCACCGAGCTGTAAAACCACAAAATCCCTTATTACACATTGTCCCTTACTTAAGGTGAAATACACTATTCCCTCCCCGCCTTCTTTTACAAATCTTGGTGGGGGTTTTTTAAACCTTCATCTCTGAAGTTTATTTAGCAGCTAACAAGACTGTTTTTCAGACTTTATTTTCCAAATGCCATTTTTCCTGTTTTGTTTTCTAACCAAAATAAAATCATGTTTTTATAGCACACAGTGAAGCCTGTTGTGTCTTTCACTGTTGCTTTTTTTTTTTTTAATACTACTTCCACCTGTGCGACATTACTCAAACTTTTGAAAGGAAATGTCTGATATATGACTAATTCATTTGTGAAGACTTTATTTCTGGAGTGAAATATTTTCCTTTTCTTAATGAGAAGATGCATTACGCATCACTGGTAAAGTTAAAAATGGTTCTATCATGCTTTTGATTGGAGGAGCAGATAGTCTGATATTTACTGTAATTCTTTTCCACTGTTATGCAATTCGAATATATTCGAAAAGATAAACTGCCACAGCTTGTGTGGTTATAGACACTGGCATTCATGTAAGTCAACCATTGCTGTAGAACGACAAACATACTCCACCCTCATTACAACATGCTGTGGTTACTAGCCAAACATCTTTGCCTTTTCTGAAAAGGCTACGTTATAATAAAAGCAGACCAGCAAAACAAATAATACAAGGGGAACTGAGGTATGGTGGAAGTAATAACAATTGGTAGAAAACATAACTCTGAAAATGGAAAGTGAACTACTTAAGGATTTTAGGAATGCATACAGCCTCACGCTGCAAAAAGAGACCACTGAGAAATGCTGGAACATACAACTTTCTCAGTTAATGACTCCCCCCTCCTGCCCCCTCCCACCACACATGTCTGCTGCTTGAATCATTGCATTCCAAGATAGTTAGAGGATATACACAGTTTCTTCAGGGGTTTTCAGTTGCAACTTTGCTGGCAATGGGAATTTTATTTGCAAGTGTTTCTATTCTACTGACAAGGTCAATTAGTCCAACGAACTATTGGTTGTTCTGTCTGATAGCTCCGTGTATTTATTCAAGCAAGCACTTTTATAACCCACAATTGAATGCAGACAGTTACCCTTGTAAACACGACTGTCCACAGGGATTTTCACTACATTTGAGCATATAAAAGAAAAACATGCTTTTCTTCCCTCAGCCTGATAGCCCACAAGTTTGATTACAACTTGAATTTCAGGGAACAAAGGGCGTGGGGGCTACTGTTTGAAATATATATGATCTATTGTACATAAATACAGATATTTGGACCGATTCCTAGGAGCTAAAGACCACAGACATTTGACTGATCTCTCTAGGAGCTCCAAAAATTTGGTAATGCTATCAGAGGCAGAGCAGCATCTCTGCTCTATCCAGGCACTAAACAGAAAAAGCCATGGTTTCAAAGAAACAAAGGGATGCTATATGTAGGACTAAGGGTTAAAGGCTACATAAAATGCTTTCACAAGAGCCAGAAGCACCATGTGTGTGCATGGGTGTAAATCAGATGCAGAAGATGATAGAATTAAAAATAAAGTTTGAAAAAAGAGGATGATTCCACAGCTCTAGCTAGGATTTTTGTAGGTCAGCAGCATGGCCATGCCACTGACAACATGTGCAAAGAGAAAAAATTACATGCCTCAGCCTTTACAGAACTTTTATTAACACATACATGTACTGCCTTCACCATTCATAACAAAATCTTCTTGTGAAGAAGAGATTCTTCATTTTTACTAATTAGGAATGGTAAAGGAGTTCATCTATTAGAACACTGATCTTCATTATTCAAGTGTTTCCTGAACACTTGAATCCAATCTTTCATGGATATAAACATGGTAAGAAACTATCATGGAAAACCAGCAATTTGTCAAGGCTTTATTCTACTAGTTTGGGTATTATAGAGCTACTACAAAGATTGAAAAGCCTACTGAAACCATCTGTGAAGTCTGTAGTACAGGAAACAATCACAGAGATAATCAATATAAAAATATGGATTCCATAAAGCAAGAAACATGGTGAACAACACAGAAGTATACAGAGTATATTAAATCCCTAACAGCTATTTAATTGATAACAAAGCACTACCGAAAACAAACAGCTTTTCTGAAAAACTTTACCAAGAGAACCTGAGTCAGAATAACAAACTGATGAACAGATGGGAACAACAGGTTTTAAGGACTGTTCTTAACTGGAAGGAACTTAATACTTAATTGTGTATGGTGCTTAATTGTATACGGTGCTTTTTCTGGGGAGTTTTTAGTTTAATTATACCAGTGCAAACCAGCAATTCTAGACAAAACTAATTCATTTGGTACGGCAATGAAGAACACAATTAGAAGTTTCAGTCAGGTATAAACCAGACATAACTTGATGTGGACTTTGACTTGGGATACTGGTTCAATAGCAGAGATAATCTGCATAGATTACAAACAAATCACTTCATCTTCCTACAAGATGACTAATGCAATTACCACTCTACAACCATAGTATTATCCTACATACTTCAAAACAGTGCTGGAGAATATGCTCATCTAAATTTGCAGTTGGTTTCCTATACTATTCTATATCTGCTACAAGGTCACAATTCTCTCCCTGGTTTGGTTGTTTGGTTTTTTTTAAATTATACAATAAGTTCAAGTATCTGGCTCTTTCCCTCGCACACACAGAGCACTATCTGCAACCTGCCCGTGTCCACCAAAGGACTGAAACTAGTAAAAGCTTGCACTAAAGCCAATGAAAAATTCCCCCATCATTTTGGAGAACAGTTTACCTGCAAGGATAACATATGTTTTTAAAAACCTGAATTTTTAAGCCACTGGTACCAGAAAGATTTTTACAGAAGTAAAATATTTTAAAAACACACTTTTTAGGAAATCTCTTTAAATTCTCCTACTAGAACTTTGTTCACAGGAAAGAGATAAAACCATGTAATCAAGCACTTGCTATAGTAAGGGAAGGCTTAGGGGTGAACTAACTGTGGCCTTTCAGTATCCAAAGGGAGCCTAAGAGGGAGAGAGACTCTTTACAAGGGCCTATAGTGACAGAACAAGGAGGAGTGGCTTTAAAGTAAGGTTCAGATTAGATCTTAGGAAGAAATTCTTTCCTGTGAGGGTGGTGAAGCACTGGAACAGGCTGCCCAGAGAAGCTGTGAATGCCACATCCCTGAAGTGTTCAAGGCCAGGTTGGACGGGGCTCCGAGCAACCTGATCTAGTGGCAGGTGTCCCTGCCCGTGGCAGAGGGTTGGAACTAGAGGCCCCTTCCAACCCAAACCATTCTATGGTTCCATGATTCCAGAGCCTAACATAATTAACTGATTAATCAGTTTTATTGCCTTTAGTCATTGGCAGTGAAAAGAGAAGCTCTTTCACTTTTACATGAAAAATAATGCACTTTTTCCAATTTCTTTCCCATGGTGGAACTTAGATTAAATAATCATGAAAAAGGTTACAATTCCAGGCGAAGTTCTCATATATATGTAACATTTACTGCTTCGATCAGTTCCTACTCTCTGTATACTGGAGTTCCCTTGAGGAAAGTTCTGTACTTCATCAAGTTCCTGCCTTCCATAGAGCTGTTGCCACTTGTTTCACATGGCTTTTCCTCTGCTTCAGAAAGAAAAGTCAGACTGACAGTATTAAAAATACAGGGCCCCTTTAAGGTACCCTTGCCTAATTGAGCCCTTCTGTGGCAAGAAAAGGCTCCTTCATAGATTTGTTTTTGAATGCTGGGATACAAAACACAAGAAAAAGTATCTTTCTAAATGCAACACATACCACAGCATGAAAAACAATGTATAGTTTTCCTCTAAGATCCAACAGAAGAGATATTTGTTTCTCTAAAAATACCATTTCAGAACAAAGTAAGATAAAAATGCTTTAACAATTTTATGGTGTGTGGACCAAAACCATCTTCCATTCTTCAGAATTCTTCTAGACCTAATGTGGATCGCTCTATTTGTACACACACCCCTCATAGGCATAGAAGGCTATTTCAGTAACAGCATTTGTCATGATTACACAGTAAGCTCTGTTCTAATGTATTACCAGGCAACAGCAAAAAAGGGCAGGGAAAATTGTAATCCTGCTCATCACTTCCAAAGTTTGAAGCATGTATTAGTTGATTTCCACAAGCACAGGAATGATGAAAAGGTTGTATCATCTAGAGTGTGATGATATTGGCAGGGTACAGTGAAATTATGTCATTAAATTTGCCTTCCCTTTGTAAAGACGAGTTCATGTGAACATCCCAGTTGGTGACTCACAAGATATCTTCTGCTGGAAGGTGGAAACACGTATGGAGTGCCAACTGCATCATCTGGCAATAACCCTGCTTCCCAAACTTGATTGCTACCCTTGGCATCAATCACAAAGCTTAATACCTAACCAATACTAGTGGATCATTCCCCTCCCTTGCTTTGCAGATTGCCAGTACCAGTGAATCTTAGATGTAAGGAGCAGGTCCTGTCTGCATCCTCACGAACTAAATCTGTACTCAACCACCAAAACACAAGATAACAATCAAAATGAACATGAGGATGTGATGACCTCATCTACAGAGCATCCTAGAGACGGACAAGAAAGACTACAGTTTGAAATTCTATAAAACTAAAGTTTACTCGGTCTTTTCTTAGCATCAAGTGTAGCTTGCAGAAAGCAGACTGACGACTTTTAATTGACATTCTGAACTCAAGGAATAATTAGGGGTCAGAAATGCCTCTTTTCTTATATGGAAGAAAGAACACAGAGGAATGGTCTCTAACCGAAGTACTTGAAGCCTAGTCAGGAGTCTAAAGGATTAACAACCGACTACTCCATCTTCAATGGAAGGCAGTTTAAAATGCACCTTAGAGATCTCTGATTAAAGACTCAAAAGAATACATTGTCTTGGTTCGTTACCATACAACAATCCTATGACAATTTATATACAGAAAACAGGTTGAGATTGCTAGCTGTTGAATTTCAGAAAATGTCTATGTAAGTCCAGCCTCCTCACCACAATCACTGCATGGTAGGAGTACAGAGACTACAATAGGGTCACACTTCCCTAACCTACCTCTTGGAAAAGCTCCCCAGTTTGGGCATTCCTCCAGTTGATAATTCCCTACTGAAGTGCAGAATCTCTTAAAACAGTGAAGAAGGAGCCCTGTCCGTGGTGCTTGGCCACAACACCACACCATCAGGGAGGGAGTTTGCTGTGATTGCACCTGGTTACAAAACACCAAACAAGACCAAAAGGGACAGAAAACAAATTGATAACAAAACAGACATAAATTAAAAAATCAAAACAAACAAAATCAAACAAAACCTCAAACCAAAACAAAAACCCAAACCAAAACAAAAACCAAAAAAACCACCACCAAAAAAATAAAACAAAACAAAACAACAAAAACCTGAAACAAAGGCCTTGCACTGTTGGCAGCAAAGGTGTATGAAGATACCAGGGCTTTCACCCGAGTCTTCAAAGTCTTCTTCAAAACAGACGCTTTATTGAAAAGGTTAAGTGGGCTTTTGTTCCAGGGGGAAAGCATACAGCCCCAGAATTCAAGCAGGCCTCTTGCAAAGCAGTGTTTAATACTTGGCATCATTCCTCCATGCAAAGTCCGCTCCATGGGACCTCAAGTGCCAATGTGTCTCATCCTTATATCAGGACTATCCACCCCAGCCCAGCGACAGAGCACTGCACACCTATAAAGGTTGTCGGCCCGAAGAGTTCCCTGTTCCAGCAGTATTGTTTCAGGCTGAATGGCTTCCAAAAAATAAAAGAGTAAAGGCCTTGCCTACCTTAGTTACGCAAAGCCAAGTTATCTGGTTGCAAACTTGTTCACCTGCATAGAGACAGCACAGCCAGAGGTTTCCTGGCTCCCTGCTCTTCATGGGGTATTTCTGATCATTTCCCACTAGGCCTAAACACTAATACATCTTATCTGCCATGTGGGTGATTACTCCCTTTAAACAATTTGAAAAGCACAGTACACACAGCAATGTCAGGCATTAGCCATGGTTTGTTTCTATCACAAAGCTTGCCAGTTGCTCTCAACTACCAACAACTAAATGAAAACCACAGCCTACTTCAAATCAAAAACCATGGGAAACTTCAAAAAGTGTGCTGGAAGAAGTAACTTCCAGCACTGGAATGGGAAAGAAATTATCCCTGTCTAGGTGCATCTTAGCTAGTTACAGCCAAGACATGCATGCCACATTCTACTGCTGAGACCTCTGCAGGGCAGAGTAGAATAGAAGACTGTCTCTTTTAGGAGGGGTTCTACCTCTTAAGGCAACTTTAATTTTGGGATGAAACACCAGTGCTCCTCAGATGTGAACTAATATGAGAAGAAACTAATTTCAAAAAGTCTGATCCATACCTTTCCAGAGTGTACTTTATAGCCAAAGATGTAGTGACCAATACAAGAGTTTACAAATGCCTTGCTTTGCTCTGTAAAGACCCTACATTACAGGCTGACAGCAGAAGCCGTTGAAACTACAACGTGCATATATACATGAACATAGATTACAACCTGAAATCCTACTTGCACTAACCATCACAAAACTTTATCTTTTTATGGTAGGATTAACTGTTGTTCAATGTCTTGGAGAGGTCCAAAGGCAACAAGCAGGTGAGCATCACTTGGAGAGACCAGAGATCTCTTGCAGCCAGTATTTCACTAACGTCCTTTGCAGTGGGTTACTTTCCCATAATGAGAAAGTGTAATAACTTAAACCACATACTGAAGAGTCTGGATTCAGTTCCAAAAATGTCTCTGTAGGCTATCTTGTCCACCCAGACTTGTTTGAACCATTATGTGGCAGAACTCCACGACTGGAAATAAGGAAATCCTTGCTTTCCAAGTTTGACAGCTGTGATAAAAAGGCACTTAAGTCAGAGGAGAAGGCTGACTGCACACATCTGAACTTCAGTCCCTCCAGCTGAGCAAGGGAATCATACTGTCAGATTATGATGGCTGCTCTCACTCATACAATGGGGTACAAATGACTTGTTTCTCAGAGAGGAAAAACCCTTTTATTCAGAAAATAATTTCATCTTAGGTTCCAAAAAAATACACGCTTACATAGCAGAACACAAACTAAAGCTAATCTTACATTTGTAACAAAATTTAGCCTAAGAGCATATTGCATTGTGTTGAAAATTAAACCATTAGGAAAGAAAACACATTCACTAGACACTATGAATTGGGCAAACATCCATGGAAAAATATAAAATGATTTAGCCTGATTTTCCACACAGTTAATCAGTCCTGAAGCCAACGGAATCATTGTATAATTAAGCAGATTTCTCTAAAGAGCTCGTAACAGTTCACACTGCTTTAATAACCTGCCTATGTGTCAGACCTGAAGAAAAGAGAAAATTTTGGGACCGAAGGAAAAGTTAAAAAATGCATTCTGAGTATCAAGCACTTTAGGAAATAAGAAAATTCATAGCAAGAAGCAACATCAAAATGGTGACAAAGTCACCAGCATTTTACAGCACTGAATTACTGTATCTCCTTAATAAGAAGCATGACCATATTTTCTTCTTAGTTTTGAAGTTAAAAAGCACATAAGCATGTGATATGCATAAGAAATACTCTTAACATATTACAGCCTCATTGGTATACTAAAGAAAACACTAGTAATTTGTTTAATTTAGAAGAGTAATTTTTAACTAAATACGTTACGTTTAGAATCCAGTGTTTAGGAAGAAATAAGCTACAGAAACATGGCCTGAGAAACTGCAAGAGACTAATACACTTGTTATGCATTTTATAGTTTCTATAGATCTTTATTATGTTAATAAAGCATATACCCTCAAGAGTGGAAGTCTGCCACTGTATAAAAAGCTTTAGTTGGGTAGTTATATGTATAATGCTGTACTAAACATTACTACAAAAAGGCTAATCATTTAGTTATTGAAAGAGTAGATAAAAGTGCAAAAGCAAACTGATAATTAAGGACAACAATGACATCTAGTGGACACTCGGAAAACTGACCCACAGATAAGGAGGAGAAGATGAACCCTCTTACTGTTCTACACATACAGGGATGAGCTCCCAGACTGCTACGATACAGTCAGGAAGAACAAAAGACAGAATTTGCAGCTGATGAAAGTACAAATAATGTGGTGATTCATTTCCTTTAAAAGAATATTTAATTAAATGATTTTTTTAAAAAATAAAGGCACATCAAGATCCTTCTATTTAAGATTTAGGGTAACAGTACAGGTCAGAACTTGAGGGAAAGGATGTAGATAGAGACATAATGCTAACATAAGAGGCATACATCTTTACTACACATTTTTACTCCCACTGTATCTACAACCTTCAACTTTTAAGTAGATTTCCAACTGTTGGAACTGAAAGCCAAAGTGAAAACAATAAAGATCCCAGAAGTAAAAATTCAAGCCACTATTTAGCGCCTCCCTCTTCTTGTCGTTCCAATCCTTCTGTTATTGTAATCCCTGCCATATAATGCTGGTAAGTTAAACCTTCCCAAAATATCTGCCAGTAGCTGCTGAGCTCCAAACAAGGGGAATCTGAAACATGAGGCCACCATAACTCAAAATTAGCAAAGATACATGTTTTGACTAACCTGAGTAGTTTATAAGGTGGACATCTAGTAAGATCATATGTTATTCTAATTCTGCTTTTACTATTTACCAGAAAGTAAGCAAAACGAAGCAGTTAAAGCAACCCAAATCTGATCTCAGTTCTTCTGGCTAGAATCATCACCATAAAAAAATACCTGGTTTGACTATTACACTTTTGTAAATAAAAACATTAACAAAACACTACAATTCTATGTGTCATTCAAAGCCTTAAGCATATCTGCAGAACTGGAAACTGAATTTTGCATCATACTGTTAAAAAAATGAATCTCTTTCAAAATTTTTATATCACAGTGACTGTCCAATGTATAAAAAGAAAGCTTTGCAAAAGATTAGAAACTCTGCTCAAAAGTAAAGCATCATTTATGAATATATCTGATTGTAATTTACATTACCTTCAATTTCAGTTGGTATCTTGCTTGCTTTGTACATGATTAGAGAAAAGTTAGTGTTGCAATTCCACCAGCTCTCACCATCAGCACTTGCTAGAGTCAGCTATCAGCACATGTAGCAGATTTGCCCTTACAGAAAGATTCTCTAAGCAGTAGAATACAAAGAAACCTTTGCAAAACTGATCTGCCTTTGTGTCCTAATTTCTTTTTCCAGTCTCAAAATTAGCTTTGAATCAGATGCTACCAGTTAGTAGGAGCACAGGCAGCCTCCCAATGTGAAATCCAGACTCCAAGATATTTATGCACCATGCCACAATTAAAGCCTGCAGTTTGAAATTCCGAGTCCTAGTGATGAGACTCAATAGCTGAGCAAGTCATTAATGAAAAAAATAAAAAAAAAAAAAAGGCATGAATTTCAGTTAAGTCTAGAAATGCAAGTATTTAAAAGCTAAGTTTCCCTTTTGACACATGCAATGCATAGATCCACAGGTATTTGATACGAGATCAAAGTTTAACCAACTCTAAACAGCCCAGTTCTGGAAAGCCCCACTCTCAATTCCAGCACAGGATCCATAACTCAAATCTGTTATTACCATTATGGTAATGGAGCCTGATAAAAAACCAAAACCCAGCCTAGTACATTTACAAAACAAAAACCAAATGCAAACATCAAAATGAACCCAGGCATTTCCCCACTTCAAGCACAATGACATGTTTTACCTCCAAAACCAATTTTACTACATCAGATGTCCTAATGAGAGAGAACTACCTTAAGGCAGAAAGCAAAGCATCATTGACCTACCCGGATTTCCTGGAGATTGTGAAAATTATTTCCTACTCTGACAGAGATTTTGCTTGGAGTGTAACTTTCATCAGATTTGTAGTCTGCATAAATACATAACGTCTTCACTGTTGTTTTTCTTCTGCAAGAAGCAACACAAGCTATGTAAGCATCATGTAGAAAAATATTCAGGATGAGTTTGTTGCTAGCTTGCAATAACTAAGAATTTAAGTGTTCCAAAAATGAATGTATGTGCCTACTGATTTATATGAAATTTGCTGTTAAAGAACAAGGTGTTTTCTTCACATTAGGTTATGCACACAGTTGATTTTCACTGTTGTCCTCTGTCTGCCTTCAGAAATGTCAGAATACCAAGAATCAGGCCAACATGCCAAATAAACACTTCTGTGCAATGAAGCTTATGTTTAGCTTATCAAATACGAGCTATCTTGTCAAACGAAGGAGTTCTCAGAAAAGCAAATAAAAAAAGGTGACAAACATCTAACATCATGTTAAGTTTGGTTAAACAAAAAGTACTGAAAGCATCCTACACAGAATATAATAAAAAGGGGTTCCTCAAACTCAACTGTCAGGTTATACAGGACTACTTTAACAACAGTCATCTAGCCTTCAAATTACCCTCAAAGACAGAAAGTCTGGAAAACAGTCATCTTAGGTAAGTAAACATGATGCTGTTACAAATGGCACACTATTAAACACTCCTTTTTGTTCTTATTTAGACATTTAGCAATCATAACATTTGAAAATCTCATTTTTATAAATACCATCTAACTGGCTTCTTACCAGTTGGGTAACAGGATTAACCCAGGAGCCCTTGCACTTCCAGAGTTCTTATCTTGGTGAACAGTAATCAATACAAAGCTGTACAAAACATCCTAACTCATAGGCAGTATTTTTTAATACCTAAACTGGATGTTCACCAAATGAGGCTGTGATCCATCTGACTGCCAGTAAGTTTCTAGATTATCATCTCGTAACTGATCCACTCCAAACCCTAAGAAAAAGAAAACATTATAGTCTTGAATATCCCATTCCCATGATGCAAATGTAGCTTTTCTTCAACTGTTACAGACTAATGTAGCCCAAGATATAACACACAAAGAAATATTTCTAGATATCCAAGTTGTGCCTATGCTTTTCTGACACAAAACCGAAAGAGAGGAGTCTGTGACAGTTCAATACTGTTGAAGTCTGTGGGGTGTGAAGCCATGTCAACATGTCCTGGAATTTCAAATGCTTAAGTAGTAATTCATATGGATTGCAAGAACACTAATTAACAGTTAGATTTTCCCACTTACTCTATAATTTGACTGCTAAACTATGGGAAAATCATTAGCAGGGACTATCCATTTGTTATAAAATTTTAGTCAAATATAACATTTTCTTTTCAAGTAGACTCCTGAAGTATTTTTGTTTTCTCAAGTTACTAGCCAGAACAAGAAACAGATGGCAAAAACAGTATTTCTGCAAGTTAATGCCATCACATGTAAAGAAGCAACTCCAAATCTATATTTTTCCATTCCCTCATTATCTGTCCTTTTACTAATCACATCCTTTTATTGATTACCCACGCTAATTGCAGTTCTAATGTAGCAGTTGAAATTTAATCTGCAAGAAAAGATTACTTTCACGCTGTTAAAGCAACAAAACCATATATTTTCCTCAAAGTAATATTTCAGGATATCACACCAAAGACATTCAGCCTGAGCACAATATTGTGACATAAAAGGATTGTTCACTTTAGCCTGCAGCAAGACACAAGATAAATTTTTAATGGATATTTCTGAAAAAGCAACTCTACCACCCCAAGGGAAAAGAATACAGATTTTCAGATATTTTGAGCAGGTATCATTAACTGCACCTCAGGACCATTTACAATAGTTTTATTTTATTTGCAGGGTTTCAGGGAGCTACATTATAGGGGCCAAGTCCACACAAGGTTTAGACCGAACATCTAGATCACCCAACTGCACAGTTGTTTTTAGTCAAAAGTCAAAGACACACAGGCAAAATGCCAAGGCATAGAAACAATTACACAGTGCTGGGTGCATTTCTGCTCACATGGCTTAGTGTGTTCACTGTACAAGGAAAACAAAAAACTCAATTTAGTATAAAGCAGGTAAAACATCTGTTAATGAGATAGGAGGATTTCTAATACAGTTATAACTTTCATATTGTATCACATATAGACAAGGCCAAAATTATTTGTAGTGACTACCCATACAACCTACACTAGAACAGTTTTACTGCTTTATATGTCTTCTTACCAAAGCATAAACCACTGCATATTCTAAGATGAAAAATGTACAATTTCTAAGACAAAAAACCATCATTTGTTGTGATTTTACCTGGTTTACAGGATGACAGGGACCAAACTGCTTGTGAGCCTATTTCTCTAACAGTACCAGTCCTCTCTAACTGCTTTGGATCAGCACCAGGTGGTGTCTTGTTTGGGGTAGTCATTTCTAGTAAGAGAAAACAAGCGAGTTAGTTGACACAGTTTTGGGTTGATGGGAAAATTAAAGGCTTGTGTTTGTTCACAGACACTTTACTTCTCTGGCCTCACACTTACATAATAGGCTACGGAATATGTGGTTTATATGTATACACATACATTTTTGCATGTCTTTAGAACCTCTTAAATATAAGGCAGCATGTATTAATACATGTATTATGTAGTCTAAGAGGTTCCACATATACATGAATTGTGTCCTTAAAAATTCAGTACACACTTGGAACATTCATAAGACATATTTCACTTGTATCATTCTAATTCACGCATGCAGAGTTAGTCAGGGGTTCAGGATTTGGGGTTTATGGTTCTGTTTGTTTTTACAACATTAAAACAGACTTTGTTGGTTTAAAGGCTAGGAATACAACTTCATTCCACCTCCCTCCCAAATACATTTAAAGTTTTCTCAATCTGCAAGTTCAGAAACCTATCCAGAAACTACAGCAAGCCTGTCCTGGAGACTCCTTAAAAATAGGAAATGAGAGTTTAAACAAACTGTATAGTCTCCGATTTTTAGCAACTAGTTACAGACACATCTATGCAAGGTTCGTTCATGACTTCATCTGGAATCATTAACCTGTGACTTGCACTGCTCAAGGAACCACATACAGTCTCAACACCCAGACTACCACCAAATACACTACAATATAATCACGCTGGGTTTTGTATAGTACGGAGCACCTTATTACTTCCTACAAAGTAGGTTAAAATAATTTTTGAAAAAAATAAAGCAAGAGCACTCCAAAGAACTATCCGTTCCAGGAAAGGAACTACATCAAAGCTTAAGATTAAATGTAGATCACTCAAGAATCAGGGAATTACAGGTGATTTCCCATCCTTTGCTCACATGCATCACATCATGTTATGCTCTGCTTATCTCAGAAAAAGTGTCCCAGTGCCTCGGCCCAGAGAACAAATAAGGTACTGAATAGGCTGGTATCCACAGGATCTCGGCCTGACCCACTCCAAAAGTGACACAAGACAGAAACAACATTTTCTATGTACTAAAAACTCCGCAGCTAAAAGCTCTTTGTCAGACACAGGAAATCTGAACTCTGTAGAGCACATCACTGCACCAAACACTTCCTATTGGCCCTTGGCTAATTTTTTTTTTTTTTAATTTTCAAACACATGACTTGAGACAGACTTCCAGCTTATTTTGCTACTTTCTCATATACAAAATCGCAGCCCTAATTACCATTAAGAAATCTGAATAAATAAGTGCATGTGTAGTAAAATCTAAATACTGACAACAGCAAGTGTCACACAAAGCTGCAAACAAACCCCTTATTCAAACACCATTCTCTCAGAAAAGAAGTTGAACCCTACACAGCTAACCTTACAGGTATCACATATATATTCACAGATATAGTAATCCTAGTGCCATCCAAATAAAAAAAAAAACCAAACACATGCAACAAGATGTTTTAAAGTCCTTGCCAGTGCAGAGAAGTTTTGTTCAAAAAAAATCCATCAAAACTATTAAAAACCCCAATATTGACAATCCATTTAGCCATTCCTGTAAGGATACACTAGCATATACATTATCCTTAGTCACTGTATCTAAATAGTGCACTATCTCATGTAAAACTTTTATCAGGTACTTACCATAGGCTTTTTAAAACACATCTTTAATAATAATTCTTTACTGAATCAGCTACACTATAAACGTGTATACATTGAGAATAAAGTAGAATAGAAAATAAATAACTTCCTCTGGTTGCTACTTAATGCAACTTTAAATTAAGAGCAACTTCAATAAAACACCACGTCACAAGTATTCTAATCTCCTAAGAATTCAAAATAGTCTTGGAAAACAATTACAAAACAGTTCATAGACACTCCAAACATTTTTCTCAGAAGTACAGAATGATTTGGATAGGTGGAAGAGACCTTCAAAAAATCATCCAGTCCAACCTCCATCTTACACCAAAATTCAAATTATATTTATTAACCATTGGGGAGACTATTTTTCTGTACTCATTAATTTTAAAGCTCAAATGACTTTCTAGTCCAAACTGTGCTATTATTTACTTTTGTGACAATGAACTAAGAGAGGTTGAGTTGCATTCATTTTAACTCTCAGATTTAGATAGAAACCAATAATGCTGTTCTTCCCATCTCTGAAAACACACAAAAAATTCAACTTCCCAAAGTAAAGTTGAATTATTTACTTTTAACTCAAATGATCACATCTCAAAACCATCACACATCAAACACCTCTTGAACATCATCACCAGCAAGCCTTCAAACTCTTTTGATTTCAAGAGAAAATGAACGAAAAACCCCAAATCTGATCCTCAAGTGTTCATTCCTAGAAATAGTTATTGTCAGATACCCACCCTTAAGACACCAGAAGTAAGCAAACATCCTATCCAAACTCACCAAAATAAGGTCACAGAAATCATGCTGTTTGCTCATTTTACCAGAAAGTTGATTACAGATGCTTCCAGAAAAAATTACTAGAATTTTTAAGTCTGCAGAATCCCTTAGGACAACACCGTTGAGATTTCTTCTCAGCTTCAGTGTACAGAGAAAAGTTATAAGCAATTTAACACTGCCATGATTTGTATTGTGCCAGTTCTCAGAAGTTTGAGACATACATTTTGGGGATCTGAAACATACGGCAAGAAACACCATCCAAGTTTTCCACTGTTTTAAACTGAGCTTGTTTCCTTCTATCGAACAGGCAAACCTACTTAATATCCAAATTCCAACTCCAAACCACTGCTGGCAAATAAATCAGCCACATATTGTGTACCAGGGATGTAAAAGACCGAAAACCTTTAGTGGTTGAACCTAATTGAGTCAGATTTTCATGACAGAACTCCAGTTTAACTAGCTCAGGAACAATACATTCTGGATAGCTAAGGAAAAATAATGCAGGAACAGCTCACTCAAGTAACACTTCTGGACATTTTACTAGCACAAGTGCCTCATTTTAAACAAGACACAAATACTTAGCTCTAAAAGTAATTTAAGTCACCTAATAAAAATTTTCATGGCTTTTTCAGGCTGTGTAAAAACAATTCAACTTTCTAGAAGCCCTTCTCCTTGATGTGCTGAAAAACGGAAAGACACACCACATCCATAGAAGCAACGGCTGGAAACATCTTCAATTTGCCAATGCAGGTATTCCAAAAGATCATTAGTAGGCCACTGCTTCCTTATTAGCAACATTAATATATGAATGTCTTAATGACGTGACCAAGGCCACACTTCCATTTTGCCACTTTCCAGTATATGGTATGAACACCCTTTGATCAGTGTATAAGCATTTTTTCTCACCACTCCTCCAACTCTATCCCTCACCATCTTCCTCAGAGAAGGTTGCTCTTTTCCAGAGAACGTCCCATCCCTGTGAAGTAACAGCCATTAAAGACATTTTAACAAGCATACAGTTTATGAACAGAGTGAAATGGATTAACATGGTTGCACACTCTGCCTTTGACAATCAAACCACACGGGTGATTCTCAGTGTATCAGCAGCAGAAGACACCATTAAAAGATGCTTCTGTGAAAGCAAACCCTTCTCTAAGCACACACACACTCCTCCACAACACACTGAACAGGAGACACAGAAGGATACATTATGGGCCTGTCCTACTAAAGCTCCATAAAAATCCACGCTCAAGGGAACTTGCAGATTCCAAACCAGTTTTATCCAATTAAAGTTTCTAATTTCGCCGTGTTATTACACAGAGAACTGTTTAAAAGCACGCCTGTAAGGGCCCTCGAGAGACGAGAGTGTCCTTAACAGTAACACCTTCCAGAAACAAGAATGATTTCTTCTCCTGCTCTACAGAAAATTTGAAGACTAGTTAGTCACTGGTCTTTATGTAGCAACCCTTTTATAGATGTGAGGGCACTCATTAAATCTGCTCTTACTTTCTTCTTTTCCAGGGATCCAATGTCTTTCAAGCTTCCCTCACAAACCAAGTTTTACGAACCTAATATTCTTGCAGAGTCTAGGTACCTACATACTATTGTCTCTAAAAAAAAACCCACACCATTTTATCTAAGGCCCATATTCAACAATCAGTTTCCTTGTCTTTAACAACTCTTGTTAACATGGCAAAATAACACCTAGTTGAAAGAACATCATATTATCAATTTAATTTACTATGCACTACAGTGCTCAAGCGCTTTTTTGGGATACTGTTTGCTGTTCACTAATACCCTTTTCAATAATCAGACCTTTGATTTTTTCCTCTTCCTCGCTCAGTTTTAGTTACACTGCTTTCCAACCTGCCACCAATCTTCTCAAGATCATTTTGACTTCCAGCCGTGAGCTATACAGCACTTGCAGCTCTTCCAACTTTGCAGCATGCTTATTTTGTGTTCACCATCACCCAAGACAATGAAAATACATTCAAAGATGAACTCACCAGGAGCATGCTTTGTGACACCCCTGTTTAAAAGTGAGGTTTTAAAAGTCAGCCTCAAAAGCAATTTTTCAACCAGCTGTACAAGATCTTTTAAAAAATATATTTTTATACCACGTTTCAGTAGCTTTTATGCTGGCAGAAAACCGGCAGAATTCAAGACAAACCCCATATATTCCTTTCTCATTAAACGTATTGGCTACTTTAAAAAAGAAGTTGGATCCAGACCACTCTTAAACCACACTAAAATATTCCTGTTAGCACACTGGTTTTAATTGTCTTCTACTTACTGACAAATTTCCTTTCCAAAACACCTCCCTAGAATATTTCAGGGGATCAAAGTTCAGCTACCTTTACTATTAAAAAAAAAAAAAAATTACTCTGTGTTCCCATCATATAATTTTATTCAGTTTTAGCAAATATCTGACTACAGATACAAACTGAACAAAGGCTGCACTGAGTACTCCAGCATTTTTGTAAAATCCATAAGGCTCTTTTTCCTGTTCTTCGTAACAGAAGGAAATTCCATACCTTAGATTCCCTGGTTTTCTTAACTGCACTACTTATTTTACCTCACCAGCTTTTTTCCCTGCTCTCATTTTCTTTGGCTGGAACCTTGCTGGTTTAAGGCCTTTAAAGATCACAAGATATATCCAAAAATCAGACTCTCACTATGCTTGCCACTTTTTACTCAGATGAAAGATTAAACAGCACCATTAAACCTTCAAATTACTAATGTTTACTTAATATTTAATAATGATAGTAAGTGTTCAGTAGCACCCTATTTCAACAACCACTCACCAGTATATTTGAACTCTCAGATTATTCTCCCAACACAATTCTAAACACTCATTATTTTCACTCTGCCTTCAATGCATTGCTTTAAGGCTGTTAGTGAAAACGACTAAAGTCCTTCATTGTCACAAATACATTTTACTAAAAATAAGGGTGATTAGCGAAACTGAACAACAGAATTATATTAGCATTTTTTAATGTGTATCCCTAATCAACCTAAATAAATGCTGTTGGGTTTTCTGAACCTATTTTTGTGAAAGCCAAGGCTTCCAAGCTTACCTTCATAAAGCAGCCGAGCACCTCTTTACAAGGAGTGTGAAGGGCAGTCCTTAAGTGGAGGCCGCCTTTAGGAACCACAGCACCCAGACGCGAAGCGGCTCTGACAAAACAAGCGCTGCTTTCGCTCGTGTTCCTCCCCGCTCCCCGCTCCCCGCCACGACTCCCTGATTTATAATTAACCAGTTTTACAGCACCGTGCTGTCGCCGTGTCCCCCGGGCCTGCCGAGCGCTTCGATACCGATAATGAAGCAGCAGCAGCAGCAGGAGCAGCACCAACACCCCCGCACGGCACAGCCCGGCCGCGCTGCCGCCCCCGCCCCGACACACCGCGGCGCGGCACGGCACGGCCCGGCACGGCCCGGGCCAGCTCATCGCCTCACCCAGCCTTGCTCCCGCCCGCCGCGGATGTTCCTGCTCCCCGGAGCTCCCTCCCCACAGCCGCAGACTCCCACCTTTCCCACCTGATCCCGCCGGGGGCCGCGCCGATGGAAAAGGGCCGCAGGGCGCGCGCGCCGCCCCGCCTTCCCTCCGTCCCTCCCTCCTTCCCTCAGTCCCTCCCTCTTTCCCTCCCTCTTTCTTTCTTTCCTTCCCTCCTTCCCTTAGTCCCGCCCTCCCTCCCTCCCTCCTTCCCTCCCTCCCTCCCTCAGCGCAGGGAACACCCCGACCCCCCCTGGTGTGGGACCGGCCCCTGGCCGTGCTCGCTGTGGGTCCGGAGACCCGACATTTCGGTGCCGGGCTCTTTGCGAGTGCTTGGAGGCGCTGCCCCGTGGGAAGCCGCGGTGTCCCCGGGGGAGGTGAAGGCCAGCAGGGCCCCTCTCTCCGGGTACCTGGGGTGCTGCAGCGATCCCGGCCGAGTGCGGCACCGGAGCTCGGCTCACACGCCGCGGCAGCGCCTTCCCTTGGGGCAGGAGGGCCCGCCCTCACTGCTGCTGCTGCTGCTGCTGCTGCCCTGCCCGTGCCCTCCTGCCCGCCGGGGGACGGCCCCTTCGGGGGGATCCCGGCTCGGAGCGCGCCCTGCTGACCGGGGGGCTCCGCTCACCGCCCCGGCCACAAAGTTTGCCAGTTTGGTTTATTTTTCACTTGATGTGTCTATGTTGGCTTTAGG